>OV651818.1:60475934-61675934 GCA_927349885.1 Psylliodes chrysocephalus
TTTGAGATGAGCAAAATAGAATTTGGTCATCCTTGCCAACAATTTGCGAAAATGTACACCATTAAATTATTTATAAGACTTAGAATTTTTTATACTCTTCAATATGCAAACAGAGATTTGAAATCCTCGAAAAATTTTGTCCCATTTATAAATATTATTGATTTTTTTTTCATCACATTTTTGACTGCTTTATAAAAAAAAGTTATTTTTCTTTGTAGTTTTATTTCTTAACTATTCCAATAAATAAATAAATTATTATCATGGTCCAACAAACGCCGAAACCGACATCACCTTTGTGAGAGAGCCATCCGGTAAATATGCCTTTGCGTACTTTCATATCTGGTCTAGGACAACGCCCTGCTTGTGACGTATAATCCATCGCATGTGTTCATCTCTTGCTAAGCGATATTGTCGTTGTCCTTGTTTTTCGCATCATAATGAGAGAGAAAACAACAGAGGCACACATTTACTGTGCCCATCTTCCACTTAATTTCGGAATTCTCGGAACGTCGCTCAATGCCCGGTTGTCCAGTGTTGTGACAACGCGGTTTGCGCTGAATATTAGATAAAATAATAATAGGCATTGAGGAAAATATAAAATATGTATGTTATTTTTTTTTTGTTTATTATACTAGGGCACGTGCCCAAGTGCCCTTACGGGCAAACCGCCACTGATCAGCCTTTTCGAATCTTATCTCAACTATGAAATAATTGGTTGGGGTACTATTATAGACAACAACAAAGATGGACTATAATTTAAAGTTAGTAAAATAAGGTTAGAAACAAATATAAGGACAAGGATTCCAATATCGAAATTTCAGGTTTTAGTATGGAATTTATTTGACTCTAATTATGTTGTCACTATTAGTGGCTGGCGTTATAGAAATTTGCAATATCTCTCTATTGCTTTTAAACGTGTACATTATTTACACGAATATGTTAAAATCAAAAGGGAAGACTTGCATTAGTTTGTTTTTTTTTTTTTTTTGAGGAGACATGGATATTTAAAGATGCAATTGGACGTTCCTGACAAGACTCTGATAAGAGAAGTGTGAGAAAAACCAATGTTGGTGGTACTTAAATATAATTAATTATGTTAAAATTAAGTATTTACTTTACCTATAGATAATACCATTTTCCATTTATTTTTTTTTTTAATTTAGTGGTAGCATATTGTAAAATTTCTCTTATAACATTTTATTTTTTCATTGTATGTATATAGTACTGCTCTTCTGGATTTGTTTTTGGAGCAGAGTTGGAATTTTCTTCTAAGATACGGAATGTTCATTACCATGGCGAAATGAATAGATAAAACATTTTGCATTAATTTGAATATCAGCTTATAATAAAAGTATATGGATAATTCCAGTTACCACAGTACGGTGGTCAATAAAGTGCCAAATACGGCTGCCAAAAGAGCTGATATAGAGAACTGGTTAACTGAGCTTGGTATTCCTTTTGAAACAACTTTGGTCAAAACACAGTTGTTAAATTTGGTACAAATGTAAGTTAATGTAAAAATTTTAAATTTATTATGTTGATATTAATTTAATCTATATTAGAGTTTAAGTAATCAAATTAATAAAGTTCAACAAGAAATTGAATAACAGGAAAACTCTACTTTCCTTAAACATTTTATAGCTGTTGTTAATAAATCATTTAGTGACGTAACAACAAACGTATCTTAAAAATAAAAAAAAAGTTTTAAACAATAATTTGTAAGAATAAACCACCAGTATACATGAAGCTGGTATGGAATTATAGAAATATGGAAATAAGGTAATTCAACTACCTCATTCATTGTATATTCAACTCTATTGAATATATTTGGGGCATCACTAGTAACATTATTATTGCAATAATGTGGGAAAGGATAGTACTTCGGCGGAAAAAGCACTAGCTACAAAAAAAAGCTTTAAATCGAAGCAACTCCTGATATTTGGCTGAGAACAGTTCAATATACTGAAAAAATAATACAAGATTGGTTAGAAAGGGAAGTGGTATTTGATGGGGAGGATTTGCCTCCACTTATAATTAATTTCGATTGAAGATGACGATAGTAAGAATACCCTAGAAGATTAATAAACATTTTGTAATAATCAACTTCGAGAGAACAAGAAAAGTTTATAATTATCCAGTTCATTATTACTTTTAGTTAGAAATAACCAAATATGTAGATGTTGGCAATCTCTACAGCATGTAACAAAATGGAAACGTCAATCATGAGAAAATTTTGTCTGGTTGGTAGTGAACCTGAGCCAAGATATCAGTGGCAGCAAAAAAAACGAACTTGTAGGTACATTACTATGATTTCATATTAAAATAAAAATTACAAAACTACATAACTATTAATTTTTATTAGAATCTTAAAACACTTTTCTTTCTTTTGAAAATAGTTCATAGTCAAGATTTTATTGTTCTATAGAGTAGCAGTTCTTTTTTACATCCATTCCAATCTTCAATCGAGTTATAACTTAATTAGTAGCACTTTAAAGTCAATAGCACATTAGATTATTTTATATTCAAGCTGGGAAAATAGAAAGAACACTTTCACAATGTTATCTTTAAGTGAAGGAAAAAAAATTACCTGACAATGCGTTGTAGGTTTTTTATCCGGTGACGTCACTGTCTTCTTATCGTAAAAATACTTTAAGATACTCAAGCTTCTTGATTAAAAAAAAACAGAACGTGGTGGGTTAAACATATAAAAGGGAATGAATATTAGAAAATAATTTATTATTTAATGACTTTTCAATGAATACCTAAACAATTTTAAATGTAAACCCAAATAATGGAAATTTGCAATCGCCTATTAATATAGATTCAATATTAATAATTGGAACAAGCTTGAATCGACAATATATGAAATAATCCAGCTGCTGAATTTGTCTGATTATGTTGTCCCACTTTTACAAACCAACAGAGTACAAACAAATTAAATTTATAAACGTATGTTTTATCATCTAGCTTTCGCACAAATAAGGTCAATATTTAGCTAAATTGTTTTAAATATTATTTGAACTAATAATTTGAAATAGAAATATTTTATATTAATAGGTACCCACTTCTGTATATTTTTTATCATAAAAAGCACGAAAATAAAAAAATGTTACCTACCATCAACAATTAGTTTTTATTGTCCGCAAATATTTCTGAAATAATATATCTGTACCCAGGCGGCTCGAAGTTAAATAGATTGAGTGTTCTGCAAGATTCTGACTCTCCCCAAACCCCAAAAAAGCAATTATTATTTTAAAGATTTTATTCATCTCCATTTTATACATTAATTCTTTTCTGCGGTGAAACCAATTCGAAATAGTTGGAACAAGTGTTGAGCTTTCAGAAAATGACAGCTTGGAAGAGGAGAAAAATTCACTAGAGGAATTATGTAGTTTCAGAAGACCACTCAAAGTCTTGAACCGTCAGGAAATGAGTGAGCACCTGGCGAATTTGTGATATTGAAATTTTCAACGAACAAAAGAGATTTATTTAATATTACCCTCATTATCCTTGAAGATAAACATGCTGGAGAATTTACAGATATCAGAAAAACTATCATTTACAATAAGGAAAATTTCTTTATATATCCGGATATTCTAGATATTTCAATTATTAAAAAAATGAAGCTTATAAAAATATCTGGAAAATCCGATAGAAGAGGAAATTGTGTTTGTAAAAAATTTCTTTATTCTAAAATAGTACTATTTAATTTGTTTAAGAATTTTTGTTACGTTTTTGTAGTATTTTATAGCTAAAAATGTTTTATTTCTATTTTGGTTGGTTGCAATCTAGCAGTGTCGGATTGGGACCTCTAGAGCCTACTGGTCAGGAGGGAAAAGAGACCGATTTTCATTGAAGAGCAAAACAAAAAAGGTAATCTCACATTGAAGAGCAAAAAAAGGTAATGTCTCATTAAAGAACAAAAAAGGTCTTCTTACGTATTACAGGGTTTTTTGCATTTAATTTATGAAGGCTGTCTGAATAAGGGCCCACTGCCTGAACGAGGGCCTACCGGTGTTTTGACCCATAAACCGACGGCCCAATCCGATACTGCAATCTACAGTGCCCATTTGTAACCACGGTACCCACTAATAAATCTCGTAGTTATACCTCTTATTATACTCTGTAGACGGTAATCTGTAAAGAGTGTTATAGGTTTACTTCTGAGAAACCGGAATTTTCAATATTGATTCAAATTTTACAATTTTTGTACCAAAATTCGTCCCATAAAATTTTAAAATTTAAAAATTACCGCCCGTCTGCGTCTGTCCGTCCGATGTCACATTTTTGTCCGCACGATAAGTCAAAAATAAAAAATGATAACTTGAAATTTTCACGAAAAATCAAGCCAATTGATATTGGAAAAAAAATCTGATTAAAAATAGTTAGTTGACGAGGGATGAAACTAAAAAAAGAAACATAAATTAAAAGGATGTCAACTTGAAATTTTTAGAAAATATGAAGCTCCATGTTAGTTTTGAAAAAATCTGAATAAAAATGGAGTTAAGGGGGAGTAAAAATAAAAAAGAAAACAAAAATCAAAAACGAAAAGCGATATCAACCTGAACTTTTTAGTAAAAATCAAGATCTATAAAGGGACGAAGCATATTTATTAAAAAAAAATCTGTATAAAAATAGGGGTGTTAAAGGGGGTTGAAATATTTAAAAAAGTTCTAACTCAAAAACAAAAAATGATATCAATCTGAAATTTATTAAAAAATTGAAAGTAATGGGGGATTACAGTGGGTTGAATATTAAAAAAATATATAAATCAAAAACGAAAAGCGATATCACCATGAATTTTTTAGTAAAAAGCGAGCTCTATAAAGAAATGAAGTCTATTGATTCGGAAATAAAAAGAATAAAAATAGGGGGGAAGGGATTAAAATATTATAAAAAGTCCAAACTCAAAAATTAAAAATGATATCAATTTCAAATTTTTAGCAAAAATCAAATTCTATAAGGAAAAAGAGCCTATTGATTTTGAAAAATCTGAATAAAAATGGATCATCATTAAGTGCGATTGAAATTTAGAAAAAATCAGAAAGCAATAACGAAAAGCGATAACATGAATTTTTTAGTAAAAATCATGCTCTATAAAGAGATGAAGCCTATTGATTCAAAATAAAAATGGGGGTGTTAAGGTGGGTTGGAATATTAAAAAAAACTTAACTGAAAAACTAAAAATAACATCCACTTGAAATTTTTAGCAAAAATTAAGCTCTATAAAGGCCGTCCCTTTATAGAACTTAGTTTAAAAAAAATTAAAAATGAGTGTTAAAGGGGGCTGAAACTAAAAAATAACATAAATCAAAAACGAAAAGCGATATCATCATAAAATTTTTAGTAAAAATCAAGATTTATAAGGGGATGAAGCCTACTGATTCTGAATAAAAATAGGGGTGTTAGGGTAAATAATTAAAAAATATCCTAACTCAAAAACAAAAACCGATATCAAGTTGAAATCTTCAGAAAAATTCCAGTTCTATAAGGGGATGAAGCCTATTGATTCTGAAAAAAAAAAAATTATTTTAAAATGAAGAGTTAAATTGTGAAGAGTATAATATAGATTGTCATATTTTCATTCTAGTTTAATATTGGAAACTCAAATAGAAAATATGAAATTATGCAATTTTTTTATCCTAAAAAGTTTTATTTTTTATAACCCGAATTGCTGACCCACTTCAGGCCCTGATTGGTTAAAACAGAAAGTACCGTTTCTAAAATAAATAGACAAGTTAATGTTAGTATCAACTTTGCACATATGTCTTATGGCCCTCTTCTGTAAGACAGTGAACAACTCGGAAGAAACTTATAGCATATCGCAGATGGGATTCTACAAATGAAAAGTATAGACTCCTTGCAACCAAAATATCTAAATTGTATGCAACAGTTCTTACTGCAAAACATCCAGAGGCACTTTTTACACAAATTATTAACATGGATTTCAAATTTTAATTTCTGGTTAATAAATAAACCTAAGAATTTGTTGCATTCCAACTAAAATTATACAGATAGCGCCACTGATTGAGAGAATATTTGTTTTTTAATATATTAAGAAATAAATTACACCATTCTTTTATTTTAATAATGTCGTTGTTAAGCACATTAGTCAACTCTTCAATATTCTCATTTTCCCAGAGGTGTTGGTGTAGTTGTAGGCATTATCTGTAAATTTGGCGAAGTATCCATTAATTGACATTAATAATATCATGAACATAAATTAAAAATAACACGGGTCCCAGAACGGTTTCTTGAGGAACCCACAGTGAATCGTTGACGTTTGCGTATTGAAAGAAATTCTTTGTACTCTAGGCCTCAAATAAGACTGGAACCACTTTAGAGCTATTCCTTGGAATATATATTTTTCTAGCTTCCTCAGCAATATTTTGTGATTTACACAGTCAAAAGTTTTGGATAAATCACAAAACACTGCAACAGCTACCCTGTTATCATTTAAATCGATGTATAATTTCTCTAGAGTAGGAAATATAGCATCGGTAGAATCTAGTAATGAATTTCGATGGAAAGAGGACATCAAGAAAAAAGAAAAGAATTTGATATGAAATATAATAAAATGTACTGGTTAAATAACAGCAGATCAAAATTTACATAACAAATTGCTCATCTATAAAAGTATTAAAATGTGTATGGACTTATGGTGTGCAGCTTTGGGATTATGCTAAAGCAACTGTGGATATCAATCAGGAATTCTAAAATAAAATAATTAGAAATGTTGTGGATGCTTTGATATATCGGAATACAGATTTACATAATTATTTCAAGATAGAGACTGTTAAAAAATAAATATATGACAAAAAACACGAAGCTATTTTCTAAGTTTACAAAATTCAGTTAAAGTGAAACAGTCTGTCTACAAAAAAAATATATTAAAACTTTATTTTAATCCGGAACAAGTTCGTCGTGTTGCTTTTAAAAGAGACAGGTTTAAAAATGCCGTGTCACTGAAAATGAGAAAACTTCAACTTTCTATGTATAGAAAAGCTAACTTTCCGAGGATGGGACATAAAAAAGTGTTTTAACTACTTAAAAAATTTAAATATAGTGAATAAACTGGAATTCTAAACATGGCGCAGTCGCCTGAATACACATACATCCATCCCCCACTGCACCACGAAGAATATTCAGACTCTCCAAACCCAAAATCATCGTGTGCCGACACTCCATCGCGACGCGCGCCTTCAGTAGCGTCACTTTTCAAAAAGCTACATCGAAACATCGCGCTAATATTATTTTTTCCAAAATTTTGAATGAAAACCGTACGCGTTTTTCGTGAAATCTTTCGAAAATGAGAAATTGTGATATTCAGTAGATAAGTGCCATGTCTATATTTTCAAAAAATTCAAACGAAGATGATGGTACAAATTTGGATATAAGCAATTCAGATCAATCAAATAATATGATTTCAACCGAATATTTATCTAGTATTACGACGATTTTACAAAATCATGCGGAAGATAATGAAATTCATAAAAATTCTTTACTAGAAATTAAATCTAATGAAGCTATAATCATTTTTAATTCTTCTGTTAATATTACGGAGTCAGTTTTTAATCCTGACATGTTTTATAGGCATTCAATGGCTATGACTACTATGTATTGTGTGGCATATCTTCTAGTGTTCGCCTTAGGGATAGTAGGCAATTTTTTTGTGATAGCTGTTGTTTTTCGGTCACCTCGTATGAGAACTGTTACGAATTTTTTTATTGTCAATTTGGCTGTTGCTGATATATTGGTGATTGTATTTTGTTTGCCAGCTACTTTGATGTCAAATATTTTTGTTCGTAAGTACATTTTTTTAATTAATTTATTTAAAGATTGTGTAGAAATTGTTAAACAATTTTAGAAAATGTTTTCATAAAAATATTAAATTATATAATATTGTTGTGTTTATTTTCGCCCAGGAATATACATAAAAAGTTATTATTTATTTTAATATTTTTAATATAATTTATCATTTATTTATTCAAGAATTTTTAATGTATACCTTAATTAACCAATTTATATGAAAATATTTAGGTTCAATTATTTTAAAACCATTTAAAAAATAAAAATAATTTAAATTATATAATTTAAATATATAATTTTATAGTTTATAATTTAAATTATAAACTAATTTTTATATAAAATTTTATCTAAAATAATAAGTTAAATCTATACGAATTTTAAAAATATTTATTTAGTTGTTTCTATCCTAAAATATAATTTATGTAAATAAAAAAAAAATCATAATTATATATTATATATCATAAATTATTTTTCAATAAATATAAATTTATTTTAATTTTTTTTAAAGGTTTTCTAGAATTTGTTATAACAGTTGAAAGATATTACGATTTTATTATTACAATATTTTATTCAATTATGTAGTATATATTTTAAAAAATCTTATATTTTGATTTCATTGGTTATAAAATTTTTGAAGCACTCTTTAATATCAGCTAATAAAATTATAAATATAAATATGAAATTTTCTTATAAATAAACACATTTTTCATTTTTGTAACAAACATTTTGAACAATATTAATGTATTAATGTTGGATATATAAGGAAAAAAAAATATTTTTGTGAACTGTTTGTATTTCTGTGATTTCTAATGATATTGATTTAAATTTTGGGGAATAATTACGGCAGGACTACGGGTGGCCTTGACACACTTAGGCTTTACGGCATGGAAACTAGGAATAGCTGAAATGTTGTAAATCACAATGAGTAAGTGTCCTCTTAAAAAAATTCGGATTAAGTGAATATTGCACTTTCAGGATTTCTAAACGTAATTTAACTTTTTATACAGGGTGTAAAATCTAGAATGATTACTAGATTTTTTGCACATACTGTACACGTACACTATTGTCTAGCACATGATTAATACCCTCAAAAGATAAAAATTCCAGGATAGGCTTAGGAAAAATTAATCTCGAGGATTTAAATAAAAAGTTCACTTTGTATTATGATTATTTTAAATTATAGTAGGAGATTCACAAAGTACATTAATAACAATCATAACTGTATATGACATTTTTGTCAGATTTTATTTATTTTTATTAAGTTTCGATTTTGAGCAAGACTGAAAAATTACGTTAACGTATGGTATAACTTAAAATTAATGGTATTCAATTGAACTCGTAGTTACCAGGTAACATATTATTTAATTTAACTATCCCATCCCAATTATTGTTATGACAACAGTTTCTGCATAACTAATTTAAGCTAAACCAAAGTTAAATTAAGCCATCTATAACTTGGCAATCATTCATTTTCTCACCACCAGATTAAGGTTTTTGTTTACGGGTCCCCAAGACAACAATTTCTCAATAACTTATATTAACATAGTTAAATTCAACCACCTATAACTTGGTAATTTTCTCATCCCGAGATTTAACGACTGAATAAAAATCCAAATCTCGTAGTGAAGAAATGCGTAGTTGCCAAGTTATAGACGCTTTTATTTAACATTAAATTAGCTGAAATCAGTTAAACAAAAACTGTTGACGAGTGAACCCTTGTCATAGTAACGATTAAACAAAAACCCATAGATATATAACCAAGACAGATAGGATTATTTACAAAATTTTTGAAGAATGAACGGTGGTGTCCGCGGTAGAAACTCAATAATCGGATTGGACATTGATGCCAAGTTTACGTGCTTTTAACTATAGATATATATAACCAATACAGATTACACAATTTCTGAAGTCAACGCGGATGATCCTCGACAGAAATGCAATATTTGGATAAAATTAAAATATTGATGCCAAGTTTGCGATGTTTTTAACTGTAGTAATGTTATTGCGTTTGCTTGAATTACTGTTAAGTCTTTAAATTGTCCAAAAAAAAATAATGTCTGACAACAGCGGAAGTTGAGTAGACCGCAATTGTGGAGGGTCGTATATTGTTTCATTCATAAAAATTCCTTCGATACAGTACTAGTCCAGGAGCCAGTGAATTTTTTCGTACTTGTTTTCCCGGTCCGTGTATATTTAAATAATCTATTCCCGGTGAACTGTATATTTAAAATGGAACGCCAATCTATTAACAAAAGTAAACCAGATTGAATTCGCGCATTACGTCACATCGATACAAGTGAGATTGTTTACAAAGTGCCTTTGCAGGCCTATTTTGCCCATTTCATGTATTTGTTTTTAAATCATGTTAAATTACTATTTTTGAAACTCAATAAGGAGAAAATCCAATTAACTCTTCCGTTGTGTATATATATAAGATAAATTAACTGAAGTTTTATTAGTAAAGTATTAACACTAAAATTTTCCATAAAAACGACCCCATCTCAAGCAACTTATTTTCACTGATTTAAGTTATCGAGTCAGGTTTTATTTTTGTTTTAATAAATTAAAAGTATTCTTTATCGTTAACAACAATTTAATAGATGAGAAATACGTTTTTTACATTTTTAAATGTTAAATTACTATTTTTGAAACTCAACAAGGAGAAAATCCAATTCCGTTGTGTATATATATAAGATAAATTAAATGAAGTTGTATTAGTAAAGTATTAATACTAAAATTTTAATGTAATTTACAGAAAATAGCTAGGTATGTATTTGTTTTTAAATAATTTGATAATTTATGAAAAAAGGGAGTAAAAGTGGAATGACCAGTGGCCAGTAGGTCAGTCAATACAAAGTATCATATATTTCTATTATAACATAACTAAAATACCTATATCTTTTAATCATAAGGACATAAGTTAAAAACCATTTTAATATATGCATTAGAATGAAGTAATAATAACTTAAAGAGACAAGGTCTTAAAGTAATAGCTGGTACAGCATGTTTTTTAAACGTTTCCTCATTGCTGCTAGAATGAAATCACTTACTATGAAATGTGCTCTAAAAACGGCATTTATAGCAGTCAGTGTTCAGTCTTAGGATCTCTTCCTAAAGCCCTCATCCAAGCTGCATACATATTAAAAAATAATTAAAAAAAAAACATTATATACCTATATAGTTTTCGGTTCTGGGTGCCCTAAAAGAGGACACTTAGCCGACAATTTGGCTCAGATAGCTAAAACCCAAAAGTCACACCCCGAACCAGGACGTATTGCTATCCTTTTAAGTAAAAAATAACTACAAATAACTTACCTGAAAAACTTTACACCAAAAAAACCATACACTTTTACCCATTGTTGCAAGCACCCGATGACCATTAGGTAGATATCAACTAGAAGCATGTACTTAATGGTTATAAAGCTTATTTTAACACAAAAAGAATAAAGCACTAGTCGAAAAGCAGCAATCAAATATAAATAGACCACAATATTAAAATTCAAATTAAAAACTATATAAAAGACAAATACTCTAAAAGCGCAAATAAAATGAATAACCATAATAACCTAAAAATCACACTAAAATTGCAAAAACTATTACTGTAAAATTATGAGATTACATCAATAATGCATATGCGTCGGAGTATCGCAAATGTCAAAAGTACAGTGTTTCCATGAAAATTTAGCTATATGTTTTTAGCAGTATTATAGGACCATTTCTACCACGCGCATCCAACGATATAGGCGTTACACAGTTCACTGTATTTTCCTCACACCTCTAGTATAAATGATTTGACATAACGAAACTAACAATAATTATAATTAATGTATAAGTGATTCGTGAATTCTAAATAAAACAATTATTATATAAAAGTGTAAACGGAAATGTAATTTATTTCCCTATTTTCTTCTGTAATATCTTCAATTATTATGTTTAATTTCTATAAATAAACCAACTGGTTAGGTGAAACATTGTGATATAAGATTTTATTTATGTGTCCTATGCGTACACTTTAATATACAAAACACCTGGAACATTCTTTAAATAACTGTGGTCGTAGAAATAATTGTGTACATAACTCGTTTGAAAGTGTATTTCATGCACTTGCCAAATATATTATCCATACAGATTAATCAGACTATTTTTTTACTTAACTTCAGTACATCTCTTACTACTAAAACTATTTTTATCAATGGAAAAAAAGGGCCGTGTTCTCGTATGTTTTGACGCATTTTCGGCCTCAGTCCATCGGATCCCCCCTCTAAATATATATGAATTTTGCTTAGAATTGCTAATCCTACAATTCTCTATTCGTGCTTGCTGACTGGGAAAATAAATACCGAAAATCGTCACTGTCTCCTGGACTATACAATAGATGATGATGAGAACTTCACAACAAATACACTTTTATGAATGGCTAGTTGGGGATGTGCAAAAACCCAACTCTCGTGATTAGAAAATGCGCAGTTGCCAAGTTATAAAAGATTTAATTTGACTATTCCATTACAATTGTTGTCATGACAACACTTTCTGTATAATTGATTTCAGCTAAATTAAAGTTAAATAAAATCACCTATAATTTGGCAAATATGCATTTATTAACCACGTGATTTACCGGCGTTCCGTTTAAAAAAATATTAATGACGTTATAGTTCCGTAAAATAAGTCACAAAAAAACTGTACAACTACTAATAGTTGGGTTTTTGCATTATAACCAAAATTTATTTATAAAACACTGCATAAATTGCTTTAAGAGAAAAATTTGCTTTGCCAATTATTCATTTCAACGACCTGTCAAATAATAGCTGCCAGTGGAAAGGAGGTTGCGACATAGTCATCCATCTTGGGCGATATTTTTATTCGATTTAGTAGCCGCCAAGCCTACCAATTTATAAAAAAAGTATAAAGGTATATGCCCACTATACCGTACCATACTATGACCGTGCCCGGACCTGATTTTTGTTTGTATAGATTCAAATGAGGTTGGTGTTGGTCGATGCCAGGCAGGTCTAGTGGGCATTGTCTCATTTAAATCTATACAAAGAATATTTTTCTGCTATGCTGGTACGGTCACGGTCATAGTACGATCCGGTATAGTGGGCATTGGCCTTTAGCCGTTTTTTAAAAATAATATTTCACGTTTTATAAATACATCGTATACCAACCCTCTCAACCAACAGTTCTTTGTTTTTAATGCCAAATTATCTCTAAATATTAGGCTGCATAAAGATGCGTACAGACTGGGCAAACGAACGCCAACGAATGGGTTTGTTCGAAGAATGTTTGTTCAGTTTGGACAGTTAAGCGAAGGTCAACGAATATTCGGTAACATCAAAAGAAGTGAAGAGAATCGATGAATATGGCGTGGACAGTATCCACCAATGAACGAACGAGCGATGAAATATGCGTTTAATTTAACGCTCTGGTCTAGGTATTTCTTTTTTTAAATAATGCCGTCAACCACCTTCATTTGCGCTTTGGTTTTGTTTTTTCTATCCTTCTTCATTAGGAAGTGTAAATACAGCACAAGCAATAAGAACTTCGACAGCCAATGCAATATGGACGTTTCTTCGAAGACCAAAGAACATTTGGTATCCATCGCCGAATCTGATTCGTTGGCAATGCTAATTTGGCATTCGTTGGCCCGGTGTGTACGCACCTTTAAGACGGCGCCAACGAAGGGGCTTCGTTGGCGCGACTTAGACGGTTTAACGAATACCAACGAAGGTTCGCTGGCATTTACCGACCAGCCGAATCGTAGCAGTAACATCAAAGGAATTGGGTGATTCGAGCGAATGAAATGTGGATGAATGTATTATTCATACGAGTAACAACGAACAAATTGAACCATTGTTTTTGCGTAGGTATCATATTAAAATAAACATTCAATTCGGATACGTGCCCTAATGAACGTTTGATCGAACAACAAATGCATAATATAATATACATATTAACGACGGCCAACGAATGTTTACCAAGGGCGAATGCTGTTCATTAGCCTTCGTTGGCGGAGTATGCAGGCAAGTCTAAGAAATAATTACCTATACCAGTTTCGATTATTTTGACAATTTTCGATTTTTCTATGTTCAGAAAAAAAATTAATGAAATTTAGGAGAAATGGTTCCAGAGGAACACAGATTAAACTTAATACGTACGTAGATATATTTTTTATAATATTTGTTGACAGATGTGAATATAATCCACATTGTGAACACAAGACAAAAGTGAATATAAAACTAAGACAAAATAGAACAAAAGGTAAATGTAAATATTATTATAATAAAATTAAACAGTACATGTAATTAAAAAAGAAACATAAATGCAACAAAAAATTATTATAGCGAGACTTGAATCCACGACCTCTCGTTTGAAAAGTCAACGCCTCATCGACAAACTACATACATTCGTTAGATGCTTTTGTTTGCGAGACGGTATAATAACGGTCGAACTAGTTAATTTTATTCATACTTATTTTCTGCAGAAACTATAGAATAAATATGTAACCACATATCAGTCTACTTAACGGATATAACGTTAAAACTATTTTATATTGTATATTAAATTCACCAATCGATTATTATCCCACTAACTAAATATTCTACACCCACACGGATATTATACATATATTCGAAGCACAGACTACAGAACCAAAAAGTAGGCCATTGCATTCTTACTGAATGAATATATTTCATATTCATTCTAGAAAGGAAACAGTAGGAATATGAAATTCACCAATCAGTTTATATTTGGTAACAGGACAGGGCTATTATTTTTTTAAATTTTAAATAAGTGTCAATTCTACTTAACTAATTATCACTATATTTTTTAGTTATTTAGTGATTTTCGCAAAGAATCGATAAATAAATAATAGCATTTCACAAGATATTCGTCTATATTTAAAAATTAATCGTAAATATAACACTAAAACCAATCTAATTATCAGTATTAAAGAAACAAGTTTTTTATCTCATTAGTGCAGATATAGAGTAGTGGGCTTTCATGCCTTCATATGCGTTCAAATCCGTTAAATTATTTTTTTATAGTTGCTTTATCTTAACCTCTAAATTATTTATAAAATTTTGTTGGTTTTCGTTTGTGGGTCGTAGAAAAATATACTGCATAATCTGAGTTCCGACGCCATCGTGCTTAAACTTAAGTCTTCATATAGATACTCTCTTATTACACAAGTTACTATTTCTTTTGTTATAAATAAATAAATTAGAGACAATTTTTTCAAACTAATAGTCAATCTTTAATAGTTAAAGAAACAGAAAATTTTAATAAAATTATAATAAAATGACCTAAAATCAATTCAAGTAAATATATATATTTTAATTTTCAGGAGTAGAAATTTCAACTCGCTAATTATTTCTGCTTCGCAGATTTTGCTAAACCTCTACATAATATACTGAATAGTTTCTTCCTTTTTGAACATAAAATTTACATTTGACAATTAAGTTTCATAATGACGCGACACATAAATGATAAATGTAAATCGTTTCCATGGTAACGTAATTTATCCGCTGTTTCCTCCTGTAGTAGCACTCCTATAGGCATTCCAAACAAACTGGTTGTCTGATAACGATGAGACACAAATACTAATTTCATATTGAAGTTCAGTATTGATACTGATTGATTTCTATATGTGTTCTTTTTGTTACAAACATTCTACTTTTAGTAAAGAAAATAGAAATATTGACTCAAAAAAAGTATACGTTAGGGCGTAATGGGCCCGTTCACTTTCATTTTTGAATGTGAATTAATTATATATTTATAAAGATATTAAACTCTTTTGTCTGGTGGTACTTTTCCCGTTAAGATATTTTTGCTAGAAGTAAGGGAATTCCCATGAAATTCTTTCAGTGACTCATTGCGTCAGAAAATCCCTAATTCCGTTCACTTCTCGTATCGGTTATGCTTAAAGACGGCGAGGTTGTCGGAAGTATCCCTAATATAGCATTTCTGCATTTATATATGTAATTTAAATAGTAAAATTCCATTATTTTTCTAAAAATCATGAACTTATATTTTCAGATTTAAAGCTGGGAGCTTATTTTTTACTTTTTAATTAAAACAATTATTATTACTCAGGCTGAAAATTAACCAGACCATAATCAAAAAGTAGAAATTTGATTTGCAATATTTATCTGGTAAACGTAGCAACGTTGCATTTATTTCTAGAAGTGTGTGTAGACAACACTATTTAGAAGTACTTACAACATTGTCACGTTTACCAGATACATTTTCTCAAATAAAATTTCGATCTGGTAATATTCAACTTGAGTAATACTAATTGTTTTTATTAAAATTTAAAAAAGGTAAAGCTTCCAGCTTTATCTGAAAATATAAAAACATTATTTTTAAAAAATAATATAGTTTTATCATGTAAATTTCTTTAATAAATGCAGAAGAGGAATGGTGGTGCAATGATACATCGGACAACCGCGCCCTTTTAACTATTAACCGATACAAGACTTGAAGGGAATTAGGGGTTTTCTGACGCAATGAGTCACTGAAAGAATTTTATGGGAATTCCCTTACTTCTAGCAAAAATATCTTAACGGGAAAAGTACCACCAGACAAAAGAGTTTAATATTATTATAAATATATAAATAATTCACATTCAAAAATGAAAGTGAACGGGCCCATTGTTTAATTATCAATTTGTGTTATAGATACGTAAACAAGTATCAAATAAAAGTTATATGGATTTAAAAAATATGTATTTTAAAAATATTTTTGGATACACAGGGTGTTGCGTTTGTGCCTGTCAAATAAACATGTATATTTTTTTAATTAAACATCCTGTAATATATTTCAGTTTGAGAATGATTTGGTAATACTGTCTTCAAAACCTATATTTTTTTATTATTACAGGTTTTGCCTGGTTATTAGCCTCGTGTTCTGTGTAGGCTTTGTTACTGTTTCCCAGCGCCACTTTAGGAACAGCACTGTTAATTAGAACCCAACAGTGAATGGTCGAGTGGGGAATCCTACCAAGGCATCAGAATTAATTTTAAATAATTAAATTAAATGAAAAAATCCCGGCCAACGGTGGGATTGGAATCTGAGACCTTCCGATCTCAAAGTCATGACTCTAACCACTGAGCCAACCCACCCCCTGGCAAATGTGTTATGCAGGTTTTCGGTATCTCAATCTATTTCAACTAAACTTTTACAATAACTATACAACTGATAACATTAACGTATAACGTCTATCATAAATCTAAAAACTGACGTCAGGATCATTGACTTATGTAGCTTGCTTTCACCTTCTCGAACTGTCCAGATATTTCTTGACGTGGAATGACATTTCTCGAAGATTCCCTGTCTTCTTTTATTTGTACCTTTACTTATGACGACGGTCTTGAGGACGGTGTAGGGGCCTTCCCAGTTCCGTTGCGTTTGGCGCTTGGGATTGTACAGCCATACTGGATCGCCACTCTCAAAATGTGTCCCAGTGGCATGCGTGTCGATTCTAGCTTTTGTTTATCGCTATTAACTTTCAAACGTTGCCGAGCGAATTCGTATACCTACTCTAATCTTTCTCTTAAGTTCTATATGGACGTGGGAGGTTTACGGCCCTCTTCTTCACCAGAAGGCTGCCTTCCAAAGAGAAGATCATGGGGAAGTTTCATCACCCTTCCAGTAATCATCATGAATGGAGTGTAACTGGTTGTTTCATGTTCAGAACTTCAGTAGGCTAGCAGAAATAGAGGAATTAGTGTCCCAGTTCTTTTGATTATCAGAGACGAACATTGAAAGATACTGACATATCGTTATATTGTTTTTCTACCATTCCGTCAAACTGTGGGTGGAGAGGCGTAGTGCATGTTTTCCTGATGCCTAACAGTTTCATCAATTCTTGCCATAATTCGGATTCAATATTTCGTCCTTGGTCAGAATGCAATTCCAGGGGGACTCCGTGTCTCGCAATGACGTTCGTCAAAAATGCTTCCGCTACTGTCGTCGCTTCCCGATTAGAAATAGGCGCTATTTCGGGCCACTTTGAAACATAGTTCATAACAACCATCAAGTATTTGTTTCCCCTCTCTGATAAGGGAAGCGGTCCGAGGATATCTATGGCGACTCGTTCGAAAGGTTCTCCAGAAAGGTACTGTGCCATTTTTACCTGGACTTCTTGTTTTGGGCTCTTTTCTGCCATTACAAAGGTCACATTCCTTACATCAATCTTCTACATCCCGTCGGCAATTGACCCAATAAAATCTTTCTCGAACTCGTGAAAGTGTCCTTTTAGTACCAAAGTGTCCTCCTGAACGCCTACTATGAAGCTCCTCCAACACACTTCTGACCTGTGATTTCGGCAGTATCACTTGGCGGACTACATGTATTCCATCGGGGCTCTCCCACTTCCGGTGCAATAGGCCATCGTAAAGATACACTGAGTCCAGTACCCTTTAATTGTTCCACTATATTTGGCTATCTCTTACCATGTAGGTCTGACTCCATTTTTGAGCCATTCTCGGACAACCTTCAGGTCATTGTCTTTTTTTTTAAGTCTTTCTTAGGCTTTCAAGGGTGATTCCGTCTTCATGATCCTCTGGCTTGATAGTGGTCGCCTAAAGATTAACTTCTTCAACTAGCTTCTCTCGTTCTTCAAGCCTTTTATAGTACCGGTATTGTCGTTCTAAACAGGGTTGTCTGAAAAGAATGTCTACGTTGCTATGGAGACGTCCCCTTCGATGCACTATCTCGAAAGTCAGACTTTTTTTGACGTAAATGACATTTCTCGAATATTCCCATGTCTTCTTTTACTCGTACCTTTAATTATGACGACCGCAGGCACGCTGCAAGGTGCTGTGTAATACATGTATATTTTTTTAATTGAACATCCTGAATTTTATTTCAGTTTTAGAATGATTTGGTAATACTGTGTTCAAAACCTATAATTTTTTTACTATTACAGGATTGCCAAGCAATTAATTTTTATATGAAATTAGAGAATGATCATAATTATCAAAATTTAGATAGGTTTACAATGATTTAAAAAATTGTTTAAAATACAGACTAATAAGTTAATGAATAGTGGTGATCATCATCATCTGAATTAGGGCGTGGTTCAAAGCCCACTTGTACTGAAGCTCTAGGCTTATTGTACCCCTCACAGTTTCTATCCCATCAGATTGATTTTCTTGATGAATTCAAGAATATGTCTGATGGGCGCTTTCGCGATTTCTTCATAGTGGTGATAGAACTGGAAAATTTTATACAGAGTTCAATTTAAAAAATTGAGCAAATCTTAACCTCACATTTTGACACACCCTATATACAACATAACAAATGAATGAAGTCAATTAAAACTGTCTGACGATGTATAACTACCTGCAGGGTGTTTTTCTTTAAAAACGTATAGGTTTGGTCAGCACCTCGTATGGACCACCCTGTATATTTATGAATAATTAGTAAATATGGTCATACAACTATAGTATTAATTTTTTTTATATTTCCAATAATAAAACAGCTATCGATCAATTACGCGCTGCTGGAACACTCTGCATTTGTATTATTGGCTAGCATGTCGCTATTGTTGGATAGGTAAATGTATAAGGAATTTTATATTAAAATAATATACAGAGAGTTGTAATTGAAATTGAACTTAAAATTAGCCAAATTTAAGACATGCTTAAAAACACTTTGTGTAAATAAACGAGTTCACTCGCCACTGTTCGTTAGCTTGGTATATTATAAGTCTGTATTTTAAACAATTTTTAAATCATTGTAAACCTACCTAAATTATGATAATTTAATTTGGAATCTGCATCATTCTACAATTTCATAAAAAAATTAATTGCTTGGCAAACCTGTAATATTAAAAAAATAATTCTAGGGTTGAAGATAGTAATACCAAATCATTCTTAAACTGATACAGGGTGCTCAATTTAAAAAATATACATTTTAATTTTCCAGGCAAAATCGCAACACTCTGTATATTCAGAAATATTTTTAAAATACGTATTTTTTAAATCCACATAACTTTTATTTGTAACTTGTTTGCGTATCTATAACACAAATTGAAATATTAAACAATTACGCACTAATGGGACATCCTGTATAGATAAAATGATAGAAAAGTTAAATAAAATAATAATTTACCTAACCTGTGTGGCCTGGAACTATTTTTTCTAAACCAGAATACATGCGATATGACCAGCAGAGTTCATAAGTATTTATAGTCAATCACTAATGGCGATCTGAGTTCATGTCGTATTAAAAAATGATTAGGCCGTCTGAGATAGGGTTCACCAATCATTTTGTTTGTTTTTGTTAGTTAGCCATTATCACAAAAAAAAAATATTAAAATTTCCCTAAACAAAATTCGAACCAGACGGTTTTTACGAGCTTTAAATTGTTTCAATGTTTCCTGGTAATAATCGTCCTTATCACAGAAAGGACAACGAGAATATCGGTGTTCAGTGTTCAGACGAGCAGAATGTTTCCTATAATAAGAGACATTTTCAGACAATAGTAATTCCAAGTGCGATCAATAAGTAAATTCCGATATAATTATTACGTCTGCTGTTTTCAATACAAGCTTGCTTTTGCAGGAATAATATAAAAATGTTAAATTTATAAAAAACACTATTTTCTATTTTTAGTTATAAAAACAATGAATTTATTATTAAACAGAGAATAATTGCCTGATCGTAGTGTAGAATTTTTTAGTTCTTTAGTTATATCTATCCGTCACTAAAAATGTTTATTTTAAAGCACAACATATGTTTCACAAAACCAAATGAGACTTTGGATTTACAAAGGATTATGCACCAAAAAATTACTTTTTTCTTCAAGCGTATAATAATGTTTACATTATATATCAAGGTGTTGTAGAAGTAGCCTATTTTCATACTAGTACAAATATTTTTCATTTTTGTACTAGTATAAAAAAGCACAAACCTAATGTTAAATGGCTTATTATGAAAGTTGTAATCAAGTAGGCTGGAACTGTCATTTGAATACTTATTTAATTTGACGTTTGTCAGTGTATGATTTAGAATATAAAAAAAAATAGTGTTAACCTGTTCGTTATACCTGTGTTTTTCAAGTAAAAAGAAAATGTCAGAAGAAATGCAATCAACACCTCCCGAATTGCTAGAAATAGCGAAATCTTTGATAGAAACCTTAATACCTACGAAATCGAAGAAAGTTTACGATTATGCTTACACAAAATTTGTGAAATGGAGTGAAGAAAATCACGTACATTTTTATTCAGAAAATGTTCTGATCGTATATTTTAATAATTTGTCTGAAAAATTCAAAAGTTCAACAATGTGGTCGCAGTATTCAATGCTGAAATCAGAACTAAATATTAAACATAATGTAAAAATTGAAAACTATTCAAAATTAATTGCCTTCTTAAAACGAAAAGGTGATAATTACAAACCGAAGAAGTCAAAAGTTTTTTCTAAACAGGAGTTTGATAACTTTCTTAAGAATGCACCAAACAAGAGATATTTAGCAACTAAGGTAGGTACATAATTTTTTTAAACTGTTATTTAGTTTTACAGATATTCTATTAATTTCAGCTTTTTTATTTAAATTTTTTTTTCTAGGTTTTGATGTTATTTGGAGTCACGGGAGCGTGCAGATGTGATAAATTTGTTCAAACGAAAGTGGAAGATATAAAAGATTTAAGAAATTTAATTTTGGTAAAAAATATTCCTAATACAAAAAATCATAAACATCGTTCATTTACTATAATTGGGGAAGTTTATTTAAATTTATTCAGAACATATGCCAACCTTCGACCAAAAGATATAAGTTTTGATAGGTTTTTCATAAAATATCAAAATGGTCAATGCTATCGTGTAGTAATGGGATCCATAAAATTTCAAATACGCCCAAAGAAGTTGCCACATTTTTAAAACTATTAAATCCAGAAGAGTACACGGGACATAGCTTTCGAAGAACATCAGCAACTATATTAGTTGATAACGGAGGAGACATTACAGCTCTTAAACGCCACGGTGCTTGGAAATCAACCACCGTTGCTGAAGGCTACATCGAGGAATCGATGAATAATAAAAAAGAAGTAGCCATGAAAATTTTAAACCCGACAAAATATATTAAGCCTCTCGACAAACCCTCTACTATAACAAGAAATATTGAAGAGGAAAATAATATCACAGAAGATAATGAAATTGTTAATATTGAAAATGACAATCTTGTTGCAAATAATTTTATTAATGACAAAATAATGCAACTTCAAACAAAAACGGGTAACAGCGCCCTAAATATGAATAACTGCATATTACAAAACTGCATATTTAATGTAAATATTGAAAAATAATATCCATTGTTTTTTGTTATTTTATATTTTAGATTTAAAATAGTTTTGAAAATTTGGAATTTTGTTTAAAGAGAAAAGAAAATTGTTCCTAATTATTTATTATAAATAAAATTCTGTGGTATTTATAATATTTATTTTTATCTTTTGGGCAGATGGAAATATTTCTATATTGAAACAACTATTTTTATCCATACTTTTATTTAAATGCTTGAAGAAAAGATAGTATATGTCACTCGGATTAGATGGCCCATTATATGTTTCGCCCAGTTTGCACAGCTTCGGATAACGCCTTAGCTGTGCAAAATTCTGGGCTCAACATATAATGTTGGCCTTCTACTCCTAGCAACATAATGTACTATTATTTTATTGAAACTCCTGGGATACCAAAATGTCTGTTGGGCTGTGTAATTGATTCTTAGGTTTAAACTATTGTGATAGGTAACACTTTTCTTAGATTAACTAGTTCTATCTCACGTAGAAGAAAACCATTAGATACGAAAATATTGTTTTTGAAAATAGCTTTTTCGGTATTATAACTAAAACTACTCCAATGAAAATATTTAGATAACTTTGTTTTCTGTTATAGGAATTTCCATATTCGAATATTTTCGGCGATATGGCATATAGTCGTAATTTTCTTCTATATTTTGTTGTTTTTCTCCCTCGTTTTCTCGTTTTTATTGACTTCTGTACCTAATAAAAACAATATGTGGCTTTTGGATATGATATACGTAAAAATTGGTCACATTTCATTGCTATGTTCGTTTTTAGCTTTAGTTTTAGGGCTTTTATGTATACAGGGTTTATCTTCAGACCAGAATATATTTATTAATATCAAATTTATTTTCATAAAAAATTTTCGATAGAACACAAAAATAAACTGTCTAATAAACAGAAAATTCATAGGTTTAATAAATTTTAGATGTAGGTGTATAACAGAATAAGTAGTAATAAATTTAATTAACATTTAATTTAAATGATGCGAGTTTATAATTAATCTTAAAAAGTAGGTAACCAACAATACTCTACAAATTGAAATTTTAATTTAAAATTATACATTTATCATGTCAGTAATTATAGAAATATACTTTTTATTATAGTGGCGGCTCGTGGTAATTTAAAATGTGTGTTCAATATTTTCCAATAATTTTAGCATTTGTAATGCTGACAACCCTAGTTATAACCTATAACGTTCTTAACAATAATTTTTAGCAACACAATTATTTAAATAGGAAGTTTTATTTGAATAAATGGATTTTTTTAACGAATTTAAGCATATTAAAATGTACAAAAAAATCTACTAAAACTAGCCAAAAGATTGAAATCTATCAAAAAAGTAGAAATATACTAAATGTGGCAACGTTGGATCAAAGTCAGAGTGACCCGGCCAAACTAAACAGGATTGTTTTTCATTACAATTGTAATAGATGTATTACATTTTGATTTATGTTATTACGTCATTACGACAATTAGGCTGTCCAAAACACTTGACCCTAGCCCTTTAAAAATGGCGACATGTAGAAACAAATATATATGATTAACATTGTGTTTTGTTATAAAGTGAATATTTTAGTTATTGTAATATTTGTGTTGTTTTTAATACGTTGAAAACTATCTGTAAACATTATTGGTTATTAGCTGACTTCTCTAAATATATTTAGAATGTTTTTGAATATTTATCAGGTTATGCATTGTGTAACAATATTATTATATGAAATGGTCCTTACCATTTTCCCGGTTTTATTGTAAATTTGACCATGATACTAATCTATTTACGCAAGTTTCTGTTTTTTAATCTTCGTTTATGTCTTTTGTAGAAAAACTTATGCAGCGAAGTAATTAATTTTTTTTCTTTTTACAGTTTTGTAGGAAACATCAATAATTAACAAACTCTTTTCTCATTGCATAGTATTTACATTTGGGTACAAAACTATTCTGAAGTAGTCTTAGGCACTGGAACAAAAAATTAAATATAAATTAGTGTAGTAAATCTAAATTATTGTTTAAAATTGCAAGTAAACAAACAACATAACCTCAATAATACTTTTATACTTAAAATAATAGTAAATGCTTTACTTTGGAAACATTTTTCGGTAACATTCATTGAATTGACACAGACACTTCCGATTTAGTAAAGTTGTAGTTTTATTTAAATACATATAAAATAGTCTTATGGGCATTTATAATGTATTTAAGAGTTTGACTGGAAATATAGAGATAGAATGAAGTAGAGACGACAAACACTATTTACGATATGACAAGTAGACGCACATTGAGTGATTTATTTATTATTACATTACTCAACAGGTCAAGACCCAATTACAGAGTAAGAGTACAAGAATACATAAATACAATTATTTTAGAAATAATATTCTAATTGATTAAACAGCAAGTGACAAACAAAGAGAATTATTTTTCTAGCATTTCATGAATATATGCAAAACCAAGGATTTCAAACAACATTATTATAGAAATAACACCTAATATTATGAATTGAACTATAAAATAAATCAAGCTGGCAACTTACTGATTCATAATTATTACACATGGTGTATATAGGAGATTTTAGAGAACATTTGTTCTGGATGTATTCAAGTAAAATGTACGGGTGCTCCTGGAAGCTATTCGAGGAACTGCAAAATTAAGACTATGAATTAAATATGAAAAATCAACTTTAAAATGAACTGTCTTAAATAGCAGTAGCACAGAATAATATTTGCGTCTTGTATCAAGACTCCAAAACTCCATCTTGTTTAAAACTTAAAAGTTTTAATAACCTCCGTTGGACTGCTTCAATTCTATCAATATGTAACTGATAGAATAGGTTCCACACAACTGAGGCATATTCAAGTTTAGATCTGACAAATGAATAATACAATAATTTTAGTGTCTTCGGTTCCTTAAAATCACGACTGTTAATAACGATAAATCCATACATTTTGTACGATGCTAATACTATTGATTCTATATGGTTGTTCATTAATAAAGTGGGATCAAATGTAATTTCAAGATCTGTGATAGTAACCGGACTTTGAAGAATCGTGTTGTTAACGCTATAGTTAAAAGTTAAAGGCAATTGATTCAAGGTATAAGACATTACAAAACACTTAGAGGAGTTAAGAGGAAGGTTGTTATTGAGACACAACTCCTCAACACGTCGCAGATTATCTGAAAGCCTTTCACAGTCCTCAACCGTTTCGACACGACAGAACAACAAATTTAAATCATCGGAGTATAGAAGAAAGTTTATATCTGTATCTAAAATAGTGCTTATATCATTTATAAATATGTTAAATAACAAAGGACCTAAATTAGAACCTTGCAGAACACCGGAAGTTGCCAGATATTTAGTCGACTTGAAACCGTTAATCTGAATATATTGCTTCCTGTCGGAAAAGTAAGACTTAAAGAAATTTAAAAATGATTGGGAAAAACCACAGCATGAAAGTTTATTTAACATGATACCATGATCAAGCCGATCGAACGCTTTGGAAAAGTCGGTGTATATTACATCCGTCTGTATTCTCTTGTCAATATTTTCTGCAATGTACTGTGTTACAGCTATAAGATTGGTAACGGTGTAACGGCCTTTCATGAATCCATGTTGTTCTGTTGATATCATATTACTGAAGTGATGATAAATCTTGTTTTGGAGTAACATCTCAAACACTTTACAGAAATTACTAATAATTGAAATTGGACGATATTGTGTAATGTCTGATTTATCATGAGTGAGTATAATGAGTGATGGAAAAGTGTAATCAAATTGGTAACTTAGAGTCGTATTTTGATTAATTTGAAGTTAATAATTTTATATTTATATTAATATTTAAATCACGCTGTTAGAAAAAATGGTATTTATTCTCACCAAACCTGACTAGCTCCACTAGCTTAAGTTTGACATATGACGTAAAATTGTAATGCAAAAGTGCGGACAATTTTAGTATCGTCATAGCATCGTTATTCTATCTCAATGAAAGGAAAGGTTTGTATGCCTCACCCTACTTCGTACCGGCACGCCTTGTTTATGTGCGATACACAAAACATTCGTGATTGTATGCGGTCATATTGTTTGTTTCACGGATCTATTGAGCTCTCTTTTTAACCACAGGTATTTACGTTAACCTCTCATGCTTAATCAGCATAGTGCACCGACAGAGATGCGACCAGCCAAAGTGCAGTGTCGAATCAAAAAACAGAGATTAATATGTATGAAAATAATAAAAATATTAAAATTGAATTAATATTTTTATGTTATTATTGTGATTTAAAAATAATCGGTTCTGTGAAATTTTACTGGGTGTTCACTGCACAAACGCAACAATGGAGAAACCGCCCCTGATTATAAATAAGTCCCTCGTATATGCCGAACAGCAAAATTTACAAACGTTAACCTTATCGAAAAACTCCTTCCTCACTTTATATTTTCTCTCTGCTTTCATTCCATATATCTCCTTCAGGAAAATAGTAATCTTCATGTACCATATTGTTCGACATCTTTTTGATGAAAACGCTGATGTTCCGGGTAAGATTAAATTATTTTTAAGGCCCGGATGCTGGAGCAGATTATGAAAGCATTTATTTTAACATTATTCTTGAACGACTCGATCGAGAAACAAGGCCAAGGGGAGAACCCAAGAAGGGTCCCAAAGAAGGACAAATTAGGACAAGTAATTTGTTTTCTTGAGAAAATAGTTTAAGGGACATTAATTTCTTAAAACCAAAAGTAATTTACCTTGAATGGCTAAATATCATTACGAACTAACAATTTTGTATTTAAATCAAAATCGCAGTGAGTAAATATACAGTGTGTACAAAATATAAAATGAATAACGATTTTGTGATAAAAAAAACTAATTATAAATTTAAAAATTTACAGAAATCGGGGACTCTCTCAGAATTAAACACTATGCAGCAAAACAGCTCTTTAAATGGAGCCAAATTACGATCTTTTAGAAATATTTAAACAATGAACATGTATTTTGTATATACGAGTATTATACTTTTTAACCGACTTCAAAAAAGGAGTAGGTTATCAATTCGTTACGATATTTTTTTATGTATGTTCAGCGATAATTCTTTAACACGGTGTCCGATTTCAATAATTCTTTTTCTGTTAAAAAGGGGCTACTTCAGGGGTAGTCCCATATAAATTTGGTCAAAATCTAATAATTGGGTCCATGAGAAAATCCTCAAACTCTTCATTTTTTATGTATGTTTAGCGATAATGCTTTACCACCTTGTCCGATTTATATGATTCTTTTTTGTTAGTAAGGGGGTACCTCAGGGGTGGTCCCATATAAATTTGGTTAAGATGTGGTGATGGCATCTGCACGTTTTTGAAGTCGGTTTTTTTTAATTTTTAATTTCTAATACTTGTGTATTTACAAATAAATTGTAAACTTAGAAGGTTAAGAACTAATGAAATAATGGGCCATGTTCACATGTGAGATATGCTGTTTTATAAATTATATTGTAATAGTTAGTCGCTATACAAGTTATTCTAAATAGTCAGTTCGTTAAAAAAGCCAAAAGTTTTTAAATTAAGCCCAATTGAAATTTAAAATTTGAAATTATACGTCATCGGGAATAGACCAATCATCTTGTGTCGAAGTTTTTTTTGTTATACAAAACCAAGCCAAATAACAAACCGACACACAGAATGTCGAAGTGAACGCACATCTAAGTGACATTAACATTGACACCACCTAACACCTAACCTTAGTTTTTTGTTTTGGTTTAATTTTATTATTAATATGGATCAGCTGGATTTATAAAAGTTGAATCAAGTGTTTTACCCATTGTAAACGAAAATATAATTACCGAAATGATTACTGCATTTTTTAACAATACTCAGTTTACAAAAATCAGAAAGGTAAGACTTTGTTTTAATAGTAGGTATTTACAGTTTATATGGAGCCAATACACCTTATAGTAAAACATATTTATCTCAGGTTTTATTTTTAGATCTGCCAAGCAAGAATATGGGGATAATTTCTTTTTCCATAAGAGAGAAGGAGACAAATTACACCTAAACATAAAGTACGGCAAAAACCTTCTGATGTGCTTGTTGTAATTAACAAAAATGAAATTTTTAGTGCACAATGCTTACGATATGCTGCATGTTAAGGTTTGTAATATTTATTATGCTTTTTTGTTTTTATATCACATATAATAAACAGTGTATAAGGCCTTTTATTTCTATAAATATTTTTTTTCTAATTTTGACATATAGACATTTTTTGTAATCGCAGCAAGTGTTAAAATAATCTAGAAATAGATTTTGTTAGTGAACCTAGTAATAATTATGATACCAAAGAATGCTGCAGAGCACCTATGAAATTTTGAGTTAAAAAATATGCCATATTTTTAGGCTATTTTTATACCCTTTTCAAAAATTTTATGCTCCTCGTTTTTTGCAAAACTTAAAATGCTCTGATAGCCTTCGAACGAAGTCAGCAAAGCACCTCTGTTTTATAAAGTTTTTTCTGTAAAAACAGCAAACACCATATATTTATGCACTTGAAATATTATATTTTTAAAAAATACATGGTGCTTCTTGCTAACCTTCGAAAGAAGCCAGCAGAGCAATTCGGTTTTTTAAAGCTTTTTTCTAAAAACCACACCCCATTTTTAGACTCTTGAAATATTGTAAAACTGTACTAAAAAAATTGCTATTTTTAAATAATACAGGGTGCTTTGTTGGAACAAAGTCAGCAGGACACTTCAGTTTTTTAATTTATTTTTTTATATATAAAAACAACTACTTATGACACATGTTTAGGCTGTTTTAAAATCCTAAAAAGGTGGTAAGTATATTTGTTTTCAGAAAAAAAACTTTGAAGTCAGCAAGGAATTGCGAATTTTTTTAAAAATGCCAAATTTCGAATATTTTATAATATTGTAGGAACCAAAAAACGTGGTGTGGTTTAAAAAAAAACTGGGGTGCTCTGCTGGATTCGTTTGAAGCTAACAAAGCATCCCGTAATTTTTTATTTTATAATACTCAATAGCCTAAAAAATTGTACTTTTAAAAATAGCAGTTTTTTTCGAAAAGCTCTATATTTCAAAAATGTGGTGAGATTGTTTTTTTTTTAACTTTTGAAAATCCGAGGTTCTTTACTAGATTCGTTCAGAGCTAGTTAAGCTCTGCTCGTCTTGTTACATAAAATAAGGCATTTTGTAGCTGGTTATATAGTTATTTTGTAACTGCATATCTCTTTTATTTTTTTCAGGTGGTTATAAACATGTGGCTTCATAGAAGAAGTGAGGAACCATCTGTAACATCTACTCAGTGTTATTGGAAAGGCTCTAATTTGTCAAAATGCGTAAATATTGATGTACACTTGGCTAGATTGTTAAAGAAACCTCTTCATCCACTACAGGAAAATAAATCAGTACTTTTATATTCTTAGGATTCGTATATATATTTTTTATTTGTAAATAAATTGTTTTTTACTTCATTTTTCTCATTTTTTATTAAAAGGTTGATAAATAAAATTTTCACAGATTTTTATATTTTTGTTTGTAAACAATAATTGAAAAGTTTTTATTAAAAATCGCCAATGTTAATAATAATAATAACTTAAGTCAATATTATTCCTTCTCCTTTTTTAAAGCTACTATCAATAAAGGTATTACTTTAGCTTGACCTATGATCAATTTTTAATTTTGTGATATATTTGGTTTGACAGAAAAAAACTTATAAGCTTTTGACATTGGTTTTTACTTAGATTTTCATAAAAAATAAACGGAACTGCAAACATGTTTTACTATCGTAATAACGAATAGCAACATAAAATTTTTTTTTCACATTTATTACTGTTGTCATTTTCATAAAGGATTGATAAGAAGGCACACTTTCTGGTTTTTTGAAAAAGGTAGCAAGAATTGTGATATTTTTAAATTTATCACCAGTGATACCACATGTAGTTACCCGATTTATTGGAATATATAGACTTTGCTACCACATTCAACTGAACTTGGTTGTTTTTAATATTTATCACCGCGACATAGGCGTTTTTGTTAAAATGTTTCATTTTAAACTGCTGTAAATAGGTGCCTTTGTTTTGGTAGTTTTAGTCCCAAAAAAATCTATGCATATACAGGTACTCATTCCTCTTTGATTTGCTCGATAAGTTAAATTTTTATCAAAAATTACATTGGCTGTTTAAAAACTCATTATAATCCCTGAAATGTGATAATTAGGTAAATTAAATTAAAAAACAAACAAAAAAGTTTATTAAATTAATATTTACTCTTACAAAATAGGTTCTTGTAAGTTAACAAGCAATTATGCAGATATTACTAAGTAAAAGTACTTGCTTAAAATTCACACACGAATGTGGTTTTAACATGTTAAATTAACTAACCCTTCTTATAACTCTTTCCACATGTATGTATTCTTAGAGATGCTATTCTTTTACTTAATTGTACATCTTCTGGAGAACTTTTTTCATTCTGTGATACACTAGGTGTGGCTTTACTAAAGTGCATCCCATGTTTTCAAGTAGCTGAATATTCTGAAACCCCTATCTGCCATTATATGGGATCCAGGAACCAGTTTGTTTAAATACCCACATTTTTCTATTATTTCTTTATCACTAGTTCTTCCACAAAATAATGAATAAATTCGGTATCTTCAAAACTTTCAGGAGATTCTGCATTTTCTTCCAGAAGGGTTTTTAGGTTATACACCTAAGAATTTATAGTAGCCTCATTTTCAATTTCCTGAAGGGGACAATTCGCAGAAATTGCTACTACATCTTGATAATCCGGTGTATTTTTATTAAAAAGTTCACGAGAAACATCGCCAGTAGAAGGTTGATTTTCTTCTTTCCAAATTTCTAGGAACACTAATAAATATTTTTGAAGATGAATATGAATCATTATCACATTCTGGAACAAAACACTTTTTCGTAGTCATAATATTTATAAAAAGTACAAAATTAAACACTCAAATTCCAAATAAATTCTTGATCGAGACACTATGACAGATGCAATACACAGTGCTGCCATTTTGCCATTTTCTGAATTATTAAGTGACTTTTAAAACAATGAAACTTTAAATATGGTAAAAGTTTAAACAGAAATAATACTTTCAAAAAACATTTGATATTATGTATTTAAAAGATATTTGTTTAACAATGTTTTAGAAGTCTAAAATTAAGAAGGAGTACACAAACGAACATACATCACTTCTCGTAAACCTTCTAGCCGGCAACGTTTTGCGCTAGCTCCTATTGGTCTATTCCCGGTGACGTCATAAATTTTAAAAAAATTCATAACTCCGGCAAATGAATAGATAAAAAAAAAATAAAAAAAATGTAGTTTTATTTTCAACTCTATTATTCATAAAAAAAATTTCAAAATTTTTAAACATGCCCCATTTAGAAAATATTCATCTTCTTATGATCAAGTTATTATACTATTACTATACCAATAATCTAATATATTTCAAACAATTTTAAAACTATCTATTAAAAATTACAATTAGGTTTTCATGCAAAACTCTCCAAAATTCTTATTACAATTCATTTCTATGTGAACTTGGCCAATCTTGGACGTATTTTAAATTGACCTCTTTGGTTATATAGAAATCCATAAGGAAAATAAATTGAATTACAAGTAGACACACTAAAGTTGAAAAGAGACAAATAATTATCGACGACCGACTCCTCAAAATGAAATATAGTAAAACGTCAAAAATCCGGATTAATTGTTACCGGACCCTGTCTGGATTATCAAAATGTCCGAGAACTAACGAAAGGTCATTTGAGTTCACAACAAAAAGAAAACTAGCTAAAATAGTTAATAATTTACGTTTGTGGTTAAATAATTCAGCAGATAAATAATAGTATATTGTTTAACGAGTAACGAAAGTAGCATTTTCTGCAAACGAGAGAACAGTTTATCAAACGAGTAAAACACTATACTTTTTCTATAACCATAGCTTACTAAATAGCATGTACAAGAAGTTTGAATAACTTGAATTATCTTTAAAGTGATCTCGACGAAATCTGAGATTTAGAGGTAAATCCCGTTTTACCATGTTTATTTTGGCATCTACCTTTATATTATAATTTAATTTTTCCTTTATAAAATCCTAAAAATAAATTCTAAGACTGTAACAATAATTTTTTTAATATCTGAAATTGCAACCACTTACTTTCGTCACTAGAGACGAAAGTTAACGTTATGGGATATTCTATCACTGGTGTCGGAACTGGCGTTTTTGGTTGGAGTAAAACGTGACGATAGTTGTTGATTTTTAAATGGTTATAGAAAAAATAAAAAAATATTAATTAATATGAGCTTATAATGTATTTTAATGAAATAATATACATACATAATATGTAATGTACAATATGTATTTTACAGAATACTGTACAGTTTATACATTTTGTAGCGTATAAGACGACCCCGCCCAGCCTGCTGCATCAACGTTTTTGTTTGACAAATATATATGTATTTACTTCTACTTTTTTTTTCGCTGGAATTGAATCCGGATTATCGACGTTCCGGATTTTTGACGTCCGGGTGATCGACGTTCTACAGAATATCTACATAATGCCTGTGTTCGAAAGCGGCTACCCCTACGCAGCATCAGCATCATAGTTCCGTGAAAATGAAATCCCAAACGGCCACGTTTTTTAATTGTTTCGTCTTGAAAAAATTGTCCAGTTCGGGTCATGAACGGCTTTGCCTGCGGCACTATTCACCACAATTTGACCCACCTCTACAAAAACGCACAAACCGCGACTGTTAATAATATCGGATATAAATGTTTTTAATGACACCCTACTCCGAATAATTGAGGACCTTGTTGCAAAACGGGTATGAATCACTTTTTTTATACAGGAACGGCGAAAAAAGAAATTAAAAAAGATATTGTTTTTTCTTTATAGAGTACATCTTGAATTTGCATATAAATAAGACATATTAAATTCTAAAGAATACCTACCGAAGAATGAGTTTTCGTATGTATCAAAGTAGCAGTGACCTTGACGTAAACGGGAATTTAATACTCTGTGAAACCTAAAACTTATGAAAACCAATCATTTTTGTCGTTTGGTTCATAATAAATAAACACCTTCTAAAGTTACAATGACAGACAGAAAAATTCTTACTATGTTCATTATGTGAAATAGATGATTTTAATAGCGAAATAAGTACTGTAGGTAGCAGTACATACATTTTGATTGCATCCTAGTAGCAGAGATTTATTTCCTCGGGGTCAGTCTATCATATATTTGAATTGTTTTATATTATAGTTTATTTACTATTTTAATCCTTACTATAAAATTATTTATATGTATTATTTAATCGATAAAATCGATCAGAGTTCGAATGGTTTAAAAATTCAAAAATATATTTTTAAGAAAAATCTATGAAATATACTTTACATGATACATAGGCGTGAGTTATCATTATAATACTGACATAGAAATTAAAAAATAAAACGCACCTGGATGCAAGAACGTTCATTAAAATTTATGAGCTTGATAAACTTTGACAGAGCTTGAGAATATAATAAAGTTTAATAAACTTTAAATTACTTGCAGTCTAGTAAATTGTAACCGGTTGTTAAACAGTTAAACAGTTCCCGGTATTTTAATGTAAATAATTTCAATATTTTCCCTCAAAATCTTGTTCACATATTCTGTATGAAAATAGGCCACTTTGAACTGTTGAATTTAAATCTTCAGAATTACATGCCACCAGAGTTGAGCTCTACAAAACTATATCTATTAATAAGTTTTCTCAATAAATTTTTAAAAATATTTATTGACAAAGACGTGAACGATACAATTTCAGTAGAGGTACATACCTTATGGTATCACTTGGGAATTAAAACTTAGTCTTTGTTCTGATGTTGTAGAACAACTGTATAATATCGTTTATTTTAATTTATATTTACAATTATACAGAGTATCCCATTAGTGCATAATTATTCAATATTTTTGTTACAGACATACAGACAAGTTTCCAATAAACGTTATATGGATTTGAAAAATACATATTTTAAAAATATGTTTGGACTCACTGCATTTTTGTCTGACAAATAAAAATGTATATTTTTTGAATAGAACACCCTGTATTTAATTTCAGTATTAGAATGGTTTGGTAATACTGTATTCAATCCTGTAATGTTTTTAAAAAATATTACAGGTTTGCCAAGCAATTAATTTTTTATGAAGTTGCAGAATTATGCAGATCCCAACTTAAATTATCATAATTTAGGTTTCCTAAAGTGTTTAAAATACGGACTTATATGATATTAAGCTAACGAATATTGGTATATTTTATACAGTATGTTTTGAAAAATGTCTTAAATATGGCTAATTTTAAGTTCAAGTTCAATTATTTCAAATTCAACACCCTGTATAAATTGGTATATATTTTAAATAATTTTAAGCTACTTAAATTATGATAATTTCATTTGGGATCTACATCTTCTCCAATTTCATAAAAAAATTAATTGCTTGGCAACCATGTAATATTTTTTAAAAACATACTAGGGTTGAATACAGTATTACCAAAAGATTCTAAAACTGAAATAAAATTCAGGGTGTTCCATTTAAAAAATATTCATTTTATTTGTAAACCAAAAATATTTTTAAAATATGTATATTTTAAATCCTTATAACTTTTATTTGAAAGTTGTTTGGGTATCTATAACACAAATTGAAATATTGAAGAATTATGGACTAATTATGCTAATTTACTATATAACTTAAATACTTATGCTAATTTATGTATCACATTTACTTATATATTAATTTATATTGACAATATTTCTTTACACAGAATGATCTCTCAGCTTCAACTAACTTACTACAATAGCAAAACAGCCTCAAATGTTATCGCCTTCACCAAAACTTTCTACGAAATTTTTAGAGGTTCCTCCACCATTTCTTACACTAACCATTTTCGCCATGTTCTACATTCTACCCTAATCTCTAGGTGTCTCTCCATGATTTTAATATATTCCAGAATGAATGATTCAGTCCGATTGTTGGCCACCATAGGCGTCTCTATAGAGAGAGTTTCGGGGATTACTTATTTCATAGGATATTTTTGGTAACGGGAAAAATTAAGGCCGTAAAAAGGCCTAAATAGCAGAGAGGACCTTAAGGGATTCGAGCATGACCGGACTGGTCAAAAATTGTTCGTATTACAGTACTTTTTTAACTGCAATAAAAATCCTAAAACTTTTCAATTACTTCTTAAATGTAGTAAGTAGTAATTAAAAAGTCACTAATTACTTAAATATTTACACAAATCTAATATTAATATACCAAACGTCACTCTATCTAAAGTGACAGCTATATTTGACGTTAAAATACTTCTAAAACGCAAAGAAAACTTGGCACTTTTTAGTCCACGAATAACCCATTTAGTTTCGCTTCTTGGATAGGTATTCTTTATTTATACTAGTAAACCATCAGATAGTGACATATTTAGGTGCTCCATTTTCGCATACAAGCCTCGAAGAGGGTTGAAAAGTACATCGATTTTAGGTAGAATGAAAGTAAATTTACGAGTGGCTCCTGGGGAAAATTCGATTTTCCCCAACAAAAATGAAAGGTTATTTATTGCCCATATTTCTACGCAAGCCGTTTTTACTATATGATTAATTAATAGAACCAGACTTCGGAAAATCAAAGGCTTTAATGTTGCAAGTGGCTAAAGGGTTGCATTTTTGGGTCGGAAAATTTTTGTGATAAGGAGAATAGAATTTTCCATGTATTATACCCAAGAGCCACTCGTAAATTTTCTTTTATTCTACTCAACATCGATGTACTTTTCAACCCTCTTCGAGGCTTGTATGCGAAAATGGGGCACCTAAATCGGTTACTATCTGACGGTCTATAGAACAAAATATTGGAGAAGGTGCGTGATCAAATTTTGTTTTTGAATGAAAAATTCCAACGGAAAGTAACAGATTCAGCATAGGCGGTGGATCAAATATTAAAGAATTATTTATTATTTATTGTTTTGTCAAAATCTTTATTTAAACAAGAGGATGAGTTAAATATACATAGTCTAATAATATTAATAAGATTACTTTTGCAATTGTTTTAAATACGAAAAGTAGCCCCCACTTTTAAAGCCTTTTTTTAATTGTTAACGAAAGAAAAATATGGACATGTAGGTAAAAGTTAAATCTGTATTTCGGAGTGAATTTTCCAAAATTTCATATAGTTTTTTTTTAAATATAAAGAAAATCATTATAAAAAGCGAAATTTTGCGATTTTTTTCTAAAAAAAAAAAACTTAATCAAATTTTGAAAAAGTTGCTCCATAAGAATACAGATTTAACCTTCACCTACACTCATTTATTTCTTATTCCATTCAAAATCAATTTTAAAAGTGGGGAACAGCCAAAAGTTTGCATGGATATATTTCGAGTAAACTACCTCTAAATAAAACAACAAAGCTGCTGTACAGTTTTCGAGCTAACATCTTGAGAAATTAATAGTATTTATAACTTCGTTATATGCGTTTAATATTATTAATATAAACATAGACACTATTATCTCTTATGAACATTTCATCTCCATTCTTGGGGATTTTGTTCGTTGTTACATTCGTAATTAGTTAAACAGATTAAAAAGTCGATCCATGTATGTGAGTGAAGTTCCCATAAGAAGGGAGGATTTTTGGCATCGGACTAAATCCATTTGCCACAGACTGTTACATTCAAATTTACTTTTTTTTATTCATCATAAATTAGATACAAGAATATAATTGTTAAATATCGGGGTTAATACTGTTTATGAATTTAACTAGACAGTCATATAATATTTTATTTTGTGAACTAAGTAACACACGATTGCTTGTGAACAGGGGGACTTTATTGTTTATAAGGAATAAGGAATGATCTAAAGTTTTTATTTTTATTTAGGTGTCAATCCATGTGTGGATCACTTACAAGAGTCAAACACGCCAACTCAGTTGAAATGAGTTTTAAGTATTAAATAGAGAGTACCAATTTGTAAGATAATATCCTAATAATTGAACGCGATGACAAACGGATGTCTTTCAAGTGGTTTTTAAAATATTTGAGCTCGAAGATATAAGTTTGATCGTAAAAATTAATAAATCAGCATTGACTGTAATTTAAATTATTCTAATATGAATAAACTTTTCGCCAGATATCAACAAAATATTAAAATATTAAAATTTTTAAATTTTGGTTAGGGAAAAATATTTTGGGTTATATCGTCACATATTTTGGATCAATGATTATGCATATACATAAATAAACAAACAATAATAAAAAAATGTTAAAAATTATTTGCCAGAAGACAGAGGATCGTTTAGATTTGCATTAGCAAAATATAGAAGTTGCTCTTCAATTCAACATCAATTATTAATAAAATATCCTGTATAAAAATAGATTAATCTACGCAATAAAGAAAATTTTAGTTAAAACTCGGGATGTAGGTCGAAGAGATTTTTTACTCGTTTAAACCTACCTCGAAAATCGAATTATAATAGAAAATTTGCAAGTAATCAAGGTAATTAATTTTAAAAATTTCTTAAAACTTCCTAAGTAATTAAAATCTAACCACAAACACCTGTTATAGATTTTCGAGAAACCTTTTTTAATCATCAAATTCGCAATAACATGTTCTAAAAGAAAATAAAACTTTTGTTAACAAAATTATAGCAGCTAAAACTTGAATTAATTATACTTTTGAAAATAAAAACCAGTGGACATTATTTTGACTAAAATTTCTTTAATCGTTTATGCAGTAAAGAATTATTGTACCAAAACTGTACATATAAACATAAATATGATCACAAATATATTACACTCATTCATAAAACATAATGCCTCTAAAACCTAATCAATATTTATATATCGAAAACATAGAGAATGCATTTTATTTTTGTTGGAGCATGGGGACATTTAATTTTGATTAAAACCCAACCAATTATCTTTTATCGAGTTTTTAATAGTAACAGATAGTCGTAAAAATTGTCTTTTTTCCTAATATATAAAAAACAGGATAATTATACAGGGTATTTAAAGAAAATACGACGTAGACTAATTAGTAGAGTACTAAAAAAAGTGGGGTTTCATTGAAAATGTATGTTGCAATCATATATATAACTAACATAGGATTATTTACAATATTTAGGAAGCATATTGGAAGAAATGCAATAATCTGATCAGGGCCGAAATATAGTAATTTTACACATAGGAGATGTTCCTAAACCAACGACGATATGCAAATTCGTTTATTGATTAACTCGAAAATGCTAATAAGAAAAATAAACTTTTCATTTCAACTATACCACTTCAACCCGCTAAAGAAACCAATTTTCCTTTAGGTTGAAAATATCGCAAACTAATTTTATTAACACCTTATCTTCTCCCCGTTTAAATGTAAACAGCCCTCCCTTCGCATCTACGGAAAGAAAATGAATTTTCTTTGTCAGTCCTTCTCGATTATCCACTTAATTTAGTTTGTGTTTAAAATGCTTTAGAAGGACAGCACCGGCATTGAGAACGATGAGGTAAACAAGGACAATATAACCCAATTTAAGTGGTTTAATACATTTTTAAAATAATTTTGGCGTGATGAGATTATGGGTTGTCGGGAAAATACTGTTTAATGGCTGTTAGTATCTTAATTTTAGATTCAGTTCATTTTTTACATACTTCTCGATACTTTCTCAATACTTTTTTCCATTCTTTCTTCATTCTCTCTCCATACTTTCTCAATACTTTCTCAATACTTTCTCAATACTTTATCAATACTTTATCAATACTTTATCAATACTTTATCAATACTTTATCAATACTTTATCAATACTTTATCAATACTTTATCAATACTTTCTCAATACCGTCTCAATACCGTCTCAATACCGTCTCAATACCGTCTCAATACCTTTTCAATACTTTCTCAATACTTTCTCAATACTTTCTTAATACTTTCTCAATACTTTCTCAACACTTTCTCAATACTTTCTCAATACTTTCTCAATACTTTCTTAATACTTACTATATACTTTCTCAATACTTTCACAATACTTTCTCAATACTTTCTCAATACTTTTTCAATACTTTCTCAATACTTTCTCAATACTTTCTCAATACTTTCTCAATGCTTTCTCAATGCTTTCTCAATGCTTTCTCAATGCTTTCTCAATGCTTTTTCAATGCTTTCTCAATGCTTTCTCAATACTTTCTCAATACTTTCTCAATACTTTCTCAATACTTTCTCAATAATTTCTCAATACTTTCTCAATACTTTCTCAATACTTTCTTAATACTTTCTCAATACTTTCTCAATACTTTCTCAATACTTTCTTAATACTTTCTCAATACTTTCTCAATACTTTCTCAATACTTTCTCAATACTTTCTCAATACTTTCTCAATACTTTCTCAATACTTTCTCAATGCTTTCTCAATACTTTCTCAATACTTTCTCAATACTTTCTCAATACTTTCTCAATACTTTCTCAATACTTTCTCAATACTTTCTCAATACTTTCTCAATACTTTCTCAATACTTTCTCAATACTTTCTCAATGCTTTCTCAATACTTTCTCAATACTTTCTCAATAGTTTCTCAATACTTTCTCAATACTTTCTCAATACTTTCTCAATACTTTCTCAATACTTTCTCAATACTTTATCAATACTTTCTCAATACTTTCTCAATACTTTCTCAATACTTTCTCAATACTTTCTCAATACTTTCTCAATACTTTCTCAATACTTTCTCAATACTTTCTCAATACTTTCTCAATACTTTCTCAATAGTTTCTCAATACTTTCTCAATACTTTCTCAATACTTTCTCAATACTTTCTCAATACTTTCTCAATACTTTCTCAATACTTTCTCAATACTTTCTCAATACTTTCTCAATACTTTCTCAATACTTTCTCAATACTTTCTCAATACTTTCTCAATACTTTCTCAAATACTTTCTCAATACTTTCTCAATACTTTCTCAATACTTTCTCAATGCTTCCTCAATACTTTCTCAATAAATTATCAATCAATTCTCAATACTTTCTCAATACTTTATCCATACTTTATCAATACTTTATCAATACTTTCTCCATACTTTCTCCATGCTTTCTTCATACTTCCTCCATACTTTCTCCATACTTTGTCAATACTTTCTCCATACTTTCTCCATAATTTCTCCATACTTTCTCCATAATTTCTTTATACTTTCTCCATACTTTCTCCATACTTTCTCCATACTTTCTCCATACTTTCTCCATACTTTCTCCATACTTTTTCCAAACAAAACTAAAAAGTTTATTTTTAGTGCTTTGTTTGTATTATGGTATTTGCTAATTACTTATTTAATAATTGTCTTTGTTAATGAACTTGTAATTTTGGGCTTAATAGGATTCATTCCTCAGCCCTAATTTGTTTGTAATAATAATAATACTTTCTCCATACTTTCTCCATACTGTCTCCATACTTTCTCCATACTTTCTCCATACTTTCTCCATACTTTCTCCATACTTTCTTCATACTTTCTCCATACTTTCTCCATACTTTCTCCATACATTCTCCATACTTTCTCAATACTTTCTCCATACTTTGTCAATACTTTTTCCATACTGTCTCAATACTTGCTCTATTCTTTCTCTATTCTTTCTCCATACTTTCTCCATATTTCCTCTATATTTTCTCCATACTTTCTCCATACTTTTTCCATACTTTCTCCATACTTTCTCCATACTTTTTCCATACTTTCTTGATAAATGGTAAAGAAATGTTTTACAAAAAAAAATGTATTCCACGCCGAATGCTGGAAATAATCGGACAAATTCAATGTCTTGTTAAGATATGGTAAGTTTATACTATGAACTAATTTGCTTGATAAAAAAATTTACAACTAAATCTATATGTACAAATTCGAGTAGCCTAATATTTCTCAAAATATATATCACTCGGTTTCAGGTTTAAATGTCCAATAACACAGTCCGGAATCCCGATTAATAAAGCATAGAATGGTTACCTTGTATAGCAAGTTAGGGGATGAGACTAGGTGTACCTCCGGTATGAGACCAGTCGATGATTCTCCGTGGCTAGTGTCTGGATCTGGATCGATCGCAAGGGGTTGAGACTAGGGACGTATGAGACCAGTCAGTGATTCCCCATGGGTGATCTGGATGAAGATGTCTGCGATGGTGACGTTTACAGAGGAATATAACGTCGGAAGTTATGTGTAATTTGGAGAAATAACAGGAAACAAAATATAGAAAAAGAATAAGAAGAAAAAGAAGAAGGCCTGAAAGAGAGAGAAACGTAAGTATCTTTATATATTATTAATAATAAGTTTTTATTTAAAGTACCTTTGATGGGGTGTGGCCTCTAAGAGTAATAAATTTGCTCAGGGTCTCCTGATCAAAAGTTTTCGGTAGTTTTTCACTTCGCGAGACTAAATCCAACCCTTGGTTGATGAATTTCTATTTAACAGAACAATTCGCAATCTCTTGAATCGAAGAACTTTTGGAAAAATCCACAAAAATGTTGAGTTACTTGTTCTTAACGAAAGCTCTCACAAGAAGAACAAAATGGCATATTCCCTTTTGATAAGACCCTCCAAATTATTAAATAGTTTGTTAGTTTATAAGTTCTAATACTTAAAAAGAGATTAACTTATGTCTAATCTAGTTGGTAGACAAAGACAAAACATTTTAATTAAAAGTCTAGTTCTAGTACATTTCTTAGAACTGGTAGATGAATGAATGATTACTTAATTCATACTACTAATCATTCATTCTAATTGTCATTCATTAAAATCGACTTTTGTGACTTATGACATGTAGATATTATGAAAATGTAAACAAAACTAATTCAATAATTTGGTTACCTTTCGAAATGATTTTAAATTGTTTTGAAATGTAATAAATAGTAAAAATTGTTTATTATTAAGATACTTATGTCCTCTTTCCTTTTAGATAAATTCTACATGGATTCCCAATTTGAAATCTACATGGATTCTCAAGTTCGAAATAGTAAGGAAATTTTAATGGAAATAAACAAATGATAAATTATAAAATAATTCACTAAATTTATTGTAAGTAACATTTATTTTAGGTTTTAGAAATGCAGTTTATGTTAAATGAGTCCTAAATATATTCTATTAATCCTAAAAATCCTATAATTTCTTTTATCCTGTAACAACATTCCAATATTTAATTAGTCATAATTTAAATACATTTTAGCCATAAATATATGTATAGTAGATTTAACCAAACTATGTTGCTGTCACATACCTACAGTGCTAGAAAATATTGTAATATCTATCAGAATATTTTTACCATTTTTTTCTCCGTTTAATTTTGACTTTCCGCTAAAGGGATAATATCCCTGGTCAATAAATCCAACCTTGAACACACACAATTTTTATTCGCAGTAGCTATTGTTATACAACTAAACCGTATCCATAAATAATAAAATTTTTCAATTTGAATAATAAACGTTCAAAACGTGCAAAACATAAACATTCTTAAATCACTGTAATTCCTATGGATGACCAAATACGAGTATACCAGGCATATAATTAAATTTTTATGATCCTTTTTAGATCCATGTTTTTTGAGTACTGATCAAACGCCTTTTTTTCATTATGCGCATTTAAATTAGTAAAACTATAACATCTGTTCGTTAATTGAAAATGAGACAATTAATAATAGAAATTATATACAGGGTTGGGCAAAATTGCGGAACATCCGATTTGTGGCTCAATTAACGATTGTACTAAAAATTGACTCGTATATTTTGTGTAATGACGCTTGGGGATTTTCGTCATCTGTCATATTTTTCAAGGTATGACGTCATCGCATGAAATTAGGAATGAATCCTTCTGTATTTATATGTTTTTTTTTATAGATCTTTTCTTTCTGAATTCAACAATACGGAATCCGAGTGGTCTCTGAATTACCTTATCAAAAGAAAATAATAATTAATAAATAAAACTATCCACAGTTGTCTGTGCTATCATAATGTATCAACTTAAATTGTTTTGCTATGGTTTTACTTTTCGAGATTATAAATGTCATATTAACATCACGATATTCATTCATTTAATTTTATTAATACGATTCTTGTAAATCTCTGACAGAAATAACTACCAATGCTTTCGTATTACTGTTTACTTGGGTTTTATAATATTATCACCTTTCATTAATCTGTAGGTTTCGATTCATTCTGGTTATGGATACAATTAATCAAGTTGAGTTTAATTGCAAGTCTATTCATTTTACCCAAACTAGCCCAATACGACCAATAAATAAATTTCAACATTTAATACTACTGAGAATTTTTATTAATTTATTTCTATTAGAATACAATGTAATATTTCTTCTTTTTGTATTCTAATAGAAATATATATTTGTATTAAGCATATAGGGTGTACAGAATTTCCCCGATTTCTAAATCTGCAGTATCCAGAAATTTAAGCAAGTTCAGTGAAACAGAAAGTGTGAAGGACAATCCCAGATCTGAACTTCTAAGTGTACAAGAAAAACCCACAACTTCAGTTTTAAAGTTAGCGTTAGACAATAATATGACCGAGAGATCGGTAATAAGGATCTTGAAAGTCAATAAATGTCATCCCTATAAAGTGCAATTACACCAAAAATTGAATGAAGATGACCCAAATAGGCGAATGCAATTGTATTAGAAAATGATTGATGCCATTAATGGAAATAATATGCTAATGAACAACATTGGTTTTTCCAACGAATCAAAAATTTGTCTCATTACAAATAAACTTAATTGCTGTTATTGGTCTGATCATAATCCTCACTCGATGGAAGAAGGTCACACGCACTATGATCGTTATTTGCAACTTCTTCAAGAGCAGATAGTTCCAGAGTTAGTTCGTTTATTTCCAAATCATACAAATCACTTCTGATGAAATTTGGTACCAGCCAGATGGTGCTCCTTCTCATTTCGTTGATGGAGTGAGGCGGTATCTGAACACAATATTTCCGCAGAGATGGGTGGGTCGAATAGGACATACTGAGTGACCATTTGAAATTAGTAGTTTATAATGACTTTCCATATTCGCTAGAAAAATTGGAAGACAAGATAAGAATTGCTATTCAAGAAATAACACCTGAAGTTTATCAAAATGTATTAAGTTCATTTGTTGATAAACTAGGACATTTTCAGGCAGTTGGAGGCTTTCACTTCGAACAGTTACTTTTGAAAGAATTGTGTACTTCGAATAAGTGTTTGCTTTGTATTTTATTATGAACTCAGAGAACCTCGAACCCTACATTGATAAATTCAGAAAAAAACAGATCCAACCGAAAAAAAATATATAGTGTTTTATTTAAAATTTCATCCGATGACGTTATATCTTGATAAATGTGACAGATCATCAAAATCACCAAGCGCCATTAAATAATACATATAATATACAAAAAACTTTATTTAAGTTAATTTTCAAAACAATCCATAATCAAGCCACAAATCGGATGTTCCGCCAATTTTGACTAACCCTGTATATGTGGCTTTTTTGGATATTAAGAAAGCGTTTCACAGTTTTCAGATACAGCAAATATGGACTAGTCTATAAAAAAGGGGAATAAACCAGAGTTTATTCGATGCTATAAAAAGTATATAAAAAACCACGAGCAATTATATAAGAACCGGAATTTGCTATTAAAGAAGGTATAAGGCAGGGGTTTTAAATCCGACACTGTTGAATGTGATAATGGACTATACTAACTCGTTACTGGAGTCTTGTTAGGAAAATCGCCGAGACAGGTCGATTTTTGTTTTTTACAATGTACATTTTTGTATGATTAGTTTACCCTTAATTTTATCCCTTACTCGAGGGGGGCAACCCTTTCGAAAAATTTAAATGGCATGGGGTGGTGAGTGATAGCTCATTTGAAAGAGGGTTTTATTCTCTATTCAACCATGTAAAAAATTTTGAAATTTGCTTCATTCATTCTCGACAAATTTTTGTTTCAGGATAACGGAAATTAACGTAGCACACTCATCCTTAGAATTAAAATTCGGCCCTGCATGATTTCGGTTTTGGTTCAGACGTGAAGTAAGACTTTTTGCCATTAGAAGGTCACTATTAGTTTAGTTGCTTTCCTATTTTGTGAGATTTTGTTATTTTTAAACATTAATAAATCAACACGTAATGAAGCAAATTTAAAAATTTTTTGCACGGTTGAATATAGAATAAAACCCCCTTTCAAATGAGCTATCACTCACCACCCCATGCCATTTAAATTTTTCGAAAGGGTTGTTCCCCTCGAGTAAGGGATGAAATTAAGGGTAAACTAATCATACAAAAATGTACATTGTAGAAAACAAAATCGACCTGTCTCGGCGATTTTCCTAACAAGACTCCAGTAACGAGTTAAGACTTAAGATTCTCACTGTATAAAAAAAGGTAAAAGATCAGTTAAAGAAATTCACCGTGGTTTACAGAAATATGGATCTCTGAATGTGCCTTTGCTGATGACTTAGTTTTCTATGCAAATAATTAAAAAGAACTTCAAATTTGTATGTGTGGAAAAAAGCCTTCTAAATTAAAAATCCATAAATCAACGTAGATAAAACAAAAGTAACTAGATTAAGAAAACAAAAACATATAAATAAAGCTAAATAAAAAACAAGTACAGCATACATTTAAATATTTGGAAATAAATGGCAAAGTAATTATAAAAGTAATTGCTAATGGATGGAAAAAAATTAATATTTTTGAATTAAAAATTTAAATGTTTTGAGTTAAAAACGGCTTTATATTTTTTATTGTTCTCATAAACCATCTCTATTTATTTATCTATGAAAATTTTAGAAATTAAATGTGTAAGTAATACAACGAAAAATCTAAATTTAAAAAGCCTACTCTGGATCTTTTTAATAGCGGAGAGAGTTGGAGAGCTGGGAAAGCAAATTGAAAAGCCGCTTTCCATTTCATAATGCTTTTAATGTTAAGAATGTGGCCAAGAAGTAATAACACTCGAAAGGATGTCGACACGTGGGCCGTTCATTTTAGAAATGAAACTTATGTACACGTGTAAAAGTTGAACAAACAAAAAAATTCATTTGTGTAGGTAAATTTGCTTTTCATGTTTTTGGATGAATAATAAATTTGTGAAAGTTGAAACTCCTTGTGGAATGGTTAGTTAATTTGGTTTTAGAGAGAAGGGAAATCAGTAGCATGCATAAAACGTTTTAGTATGAGGGTTGATAGTAAAAGGACTATTTGAACTCCCTTAATCCTAATGCCTTTGTCCCAGTGATGCTTCAACATTTTAAAACCACATTTATTCGAACTTCTTCAAATCATTAGTTTACACTCGAAAATTTTCTTTTAGGCAAATGTTCTTATAATTTAGGGAACAGTTTTTAGTTGATAGGAAAAAAATCTTAAGAATAGAGTGGATATAGATATGATTCGAAGCATTATTTTGATGGAACGACACAGCCGTTAAAATACAAAGCATTTTTAATGAACGGTTAGGCAAAGTTCTAAATATTTTCGATTCGATGTTATTATCGGGTAAAATCAATCTCTGGAATTTTTGATAGACCTTATAAGCGTAGTAAATGTGGATTTATAAGTATGAAATTATTAAAACATTTAACCTTGGTTAGTAAAAAATTATTTTAATGGCCTAATATACTTTATTTTCTGTTGGTGAAAATTCTGATTTTTAATTTTGATAAATAGCGGTTATTTATCAGATAGCAAAGGTATCATGAGCTTTATATCATAACCACTAAACATAGAAACTTACAAACACTTCTAGCAAGTTTATTTTCGGCTTCTAAATGAACAACTTTCCACTGGTTAGCTAGAACATATTTTTACAGAACCAGAACAGACCCAATATAACGTTTTTCACTGTATATTTGTGTCCCTGTTTATCGATATGGAAAACAAGTAAGTGAGAATACACTCAGAACGCACCAAACGTAAACGGTCGGAATGGGAACAGCTGACACATGCCATTCGGTGATAATTTGAACCTTAGATAATACTCTGAGATTTGAACACGATGAATGACAATTTGTCAGTGACGCTAGAAATCCTTTAGAAATCAAGAAATTAGTAGCACAAGCAACAATGAAGAACAAAAAGATATATTGGATATGGACTCCGAGCCACACAAATATAAAAAATGGGGTAGCAGATAGATTAGTAAATTTGGGCAGAAAAAAGAAGGAATAGATATGAATGAAGTAGACTATATAGACTTAGTACCAAGAGTTAAAAAAAATATATGGGAAGACTTTGAAGAGGAGTGGAAGGAAATATGCAAAACAAAAGGACCACACTTATATAACATCTAGGACAAACTTTTAAAAAAACCATGGTTCCAGGACGTTAATCTAAATAGGAATCAAATTATTGCCATGCAGATGTAAAATAAGATATTATTGGACACCAATTCATCTACATAAAATAAGAAAACTGGACTCTCCCTCCTGTCATTGTATTAAAATAGGTCATTACCACACATATTGAATGTATAAATCCGAGAATACCGATCAAGGAGAAGCGACAGTAGGTGTCGGTGCCTTTGATATCGGATGTACCTTTTTCACAGCATGACTTTGATTAATACACAACTTAGCACGCTGAGAAAACATGCTTATTTTCTACACTGATCGAAATAGTTTGGCAAATTATCTGAAATTATTGTTATAGTCCATGGGCAAATGTTGCAATGTGATTTAATTACATTGAAGTAGGGTTAATAGCAATGGTGAAATTTCGGCACCAAAGTATAATTCATTATGTAATAATTAATTATTTGTTATAAAAGTAAAAGACGTTTATTATTTTATAATTTATCTATAAAATTTGTTCAATATTTGGTTTATTTATTGTTAAAAATGTAATAAAAGCCCCATATTTAATTTAAATTACCTTTTCCTTAAGTAAAAATAAGGTAAATAAAATTAAGGGTGCCAAAAAAAATTAGGTAACAATTAAAAAGACATTAAGTTTGAGAGGTTTAACTAAATATTTGCAATGTGCATATATTTTCAAAGCTTTTAGGTTTAAAAAGTAATTACATATTTTTAGAATTTCTAGATTTATATTATATTAAAAGGACTTTCAAGTTTATCACATATTTCTGTAGAAACAAGTGTTTTCTCGCCAAGTTAAGCCAGATGACATTTAAGGTTTATGTATTTAGAGTTAAATACCTGGCCTGGCTATCACCCAGACAATACAAATATGTCCATTGGACGTCCATTCGATATACAATTTTGGATGTCTAGACGTCCAAAAATGAGTTTTTTCTGGACTTCCGACATCCAATGGACGTCCAGTGAAGTATACAAATGGCACACTTTTGACCATTCAGAGGACGTCCAATTCTGGAATATATTTGGACGTCGAATACTGGACATTCAAAAAACGTCCAGGATTATATTTCCATTGAGACCACATCCCCACTTTTTTTTTACAGAACCGCAACTCACCACACACTATTTTATATTATTAAAAATCGCTTGACCTGAGCAGGAATCGAACTCACGACACATCCATTATCGTCTTACGCTTTCAATCGCTAGACGAGCTCGACCAAGGAACCACTTGAAAACTTTTTACTAGATACAGTTATAATTGAATAAGATTTCAAACTTCCGCTGATAGAATGAAATGCAATAGATTCAATTTGTCAATTTTTAATGACCAGTTATATTAAAAAAAAGAAGTATATATAGATGGGTATTATCTGGTTGGCTTAAAATATAATGACCTAAGATGGACATCCACTGGATGTCAAAATACTACTAAACTTAAAATTAAGTCCAAAAACAGACGTTCTCTGGGTATCGATATTCAGCTGTCAGTTTAATTAGCATAAACGGATGTACACTGGATGCCCGAATATAGACGTCCTGACCCTCAAATAGATCTAAAGTGGACGTCCAATGGACTATGTGTGCTGTCTGGGCATAGACGAATTTTTAGAAATAGTACTTATTTAAGTATGCACAAATATTTCCAAAATCAACTCCAGTATGATTCATTCAATAAATGTAAATATATATGGGCAAAACATCTTTATATTGACATAATTGTAACTTACAATTTAGCCATAAGAAAGGGATTTCGCCCACTTTGACCAATCCTAATTGAAACACGCTGATTTATTATATTTTTTTAAATATAATTTCAAAATAAAATAAACAAAATCTGCAGTTCATTGTTTATTAAATTTATTTCACAAAATACAATATTTACATATTAAAAATAAAATGTCAAAAATGATTAAATCATTATACTTATTATTTATGCATGTGATAAAATTCTCCTAATAATTTTTTGGCACATTTTATATCTGTATTAGGGGTCTATTCTGTAACAATTCCTTTATATTTAACAGCCTTTAAAAATATTTTCTTCTTTACTTCTGTCATTATTTAAACGGATCTTTAAAATACATTAGAGGACTATCTTAAAGAAATTTGTTTAAATAATAACATGTAAATTAACGAATACAAATGCACTTTTAAAGGCCGCCAATATTTTTAAAGGCCGTTAAATATAAAGGAATTGTTAAAGAATAGACCCCTTAGAATACCTAAGTGTGTAAAAATCTTCATCTTATTACTACACAAAACAAACACCAAAAAATATCACTTAACATTGCTCACGTACTAAACACAACTTGGACTGACTTTGACAGATAACATAATTTTGAGTGATACACAACTTATTTTTGCACATGCGCGTTACAAAACGGTACACTGAAAACACCAAGCTGTCGCTTCTCCTTGATCGGTATTCTCGGGTATAAATAACACACACAACAACACATTAAATAACAAAATGCTTAAAAAGAAACACCCCTTGCATGCACCGCTTTGCTTACTTTAGCAATCCAGATTCCTTAGACGCTTCATTAATAAACGAATTTTTAAGCAAAAGCAACATAATATTATAAATTACAGGAAGAAGTATAGAGCAAAAGTAAGGAAACGATGGTCTTGAGCCAGACGCAGTAATTGCAGTTTCCTTATGAAAAACTGACAAAAGCAAAACGAAAGACTGTGTAGATAGTGAAAATTAAGCCCATAAGCTTAAAGAAAAAGAAAACATTTTGTCATTTATCGTGTATTTGGAAAAAAGTAGAGACGATAGTTTGAAAGAAAAACCTACTATTTTGCTTATATTAAAATTTGAAAACAATAGAGAGCTTCACAAGGCTGGTATAGGTATATATTTTATTTTTATACCATGGGTATGTATAACATACATATATTGAAATAAAATGCTTGCTCCAACGCCAAAAGATGTTTTTAATACTGTAATTGATCTTCTTAAAAACTAATTCATATTAATTTTTAGGTGAATTGGTTATGTACCTACTATAAAAAGTTACAATTAGTCATGGTTCGGAAAAAAATATTTACTGACTACTTATGTTGTTAGCAAGAGGAAATTTTAAAGTATCAAATTTAAAATTAAATAAAAGAAGCCCATAAAAGTAATAAATTGAATTTAATATTAATATAAAACATATAGTTAATGTTTAAAATGTTTTTAGAGGCTGTTCCCGTTCATTTTCTGGAATGAGTGGTGATTTTTCCAAAATCAGTTATGGTTTGGTTCCATGAGGCTAGGTTTGCTTTCAAGAAGAAACAAATGAAAATATAAAATAAATTATTTCACTTTCTGATCGAAGTTATACCTAATAAGTTTTCCACGTTTTTTTTTTCAACCTATTAGAGGTGAATATTTTTAGTGCCTATAATTTCTGCATTTGTAAAAAGTTTATCAATTTAAGTTTCTATGTATTCAATAATTAAAGGTACTTCAATTATAATAGAATATTTTTGTTGTTTTTTTATGATTAAAAATTTCTAGAAATTCCTTAAATATCGAGAGTCTGTTATATTTTAACACTTTTTAAATTTATGTAACTTTTGAATCAGTTGAGATAATGAAATGTAGTTTTCATCACTCTTCTTCTAATTTTTATATTTATTTTCTGTGTATTCATCTTTTTTTGGCTTACTTCCAATCTAACCGAATATGACATTTCATATTTTCAGGGATAGGACAACTATGTTGTTTCAAATACAATACCTTGTATATTTTTCTCAATTTGAAAGTCCAATATTTTCTCTTTCTACAAGTGCCATTGCTTCATCTACCCTACTAGGTTATGATTATACTCGCTTTTAAAATAAATACTGTCATGTTCATGTTACTTCAGTTGATATTTTTCAAGATGTACATATCAAACTCGATCTAACAAAGAGTAAAATACCACTTTATTGAACAATGAAAATAAAATGCAGTATTTATTTTTAAGAGCCTATAAAACCATCATTACCCTTTGTAACAATTATGAAAGTATGGTATTATGGAAAGGGGAAACAGCGGGCTAAGTATTGAACTGAAACAATGGATATACAGAGAAAAACTTATAAAAATTAAAAGAAGACTGGCGAAAACTGCATTTCGTTATTTCAACTAGTTCAAAAGTAACATGGTTTTAGAAAGGTTCAAAATATAATGAAACATCTGGTATAAAAACAGTGAAATCCTGAGAGTTTAAAGCGTATTTATAATGTTAAGTTTGATAGAAGTCAAGTGTGATTTTGAAAATTTTCAGATAATTCGTTAATAAAGTCCTTAGATAATATTTAAATTGAAAGTTTAAATAAGTTTTTAATTGTATGTTAACAATAAGTTAATTTTGTAAGTTTCCATAAAGTATGGCATATTAAGTTTAATTTTTACAGTTTAGAGTGGGGCAGATTCAAACTTGCCAAAAGCCATCAATAAATATTTAACAAACTTACAAGGAAACTTGCATTTATATTTGTAAGCTTGCAATAAATTTGCAACAAATGTATTTTGCTTAGTGGGTAATGCAATTGCAAAACTTTAAACTTGTTTTGAAATAATCTTTTTGTGACATGATACCTTTATACACTTGTCTTCAATTGTTAGAAAGAAATTCTTCAACTTTGTGTAAATAATATTAATGGTTCTGTTTACATTGTATTGTATCAACGTCTTAATGAATGTGTTTATACTTCATAAAATCAAGTAGGATTAACAAAAAATTAAAAACTCTATCTCGGAAAGGAGATCTTGTATGCGAAGCGGCATTTCATACAAAGTCTCGACTGGGTTGGCTTTATTCGATTTCTCTGGAAATTTATCATAAAATTCCAGCACTAAAATCACATAGTCGGGTAAGTAAGGATTTATATCCAAACTCCGACCGCCAAAAGGATAAACCGATCAACCGAAAATCATAAATATAATTCGTTTGATAAACTGAAACATTTATTAAAAGATAACATGACATTCGTAGTATTTATGGTATTAAACTACTTATACAATAATAAGTATTGTTCGCCGTAATAAAACAAACAACCTGTAACACGTTTTGTTTTGCAATAGGTACTTAAAACAAATTTATCTAAAAACATAATAATATTTCAAACAATCACTAAGCAGGAGTGGAGGACCTATGGACCACCCTCTCCATTTTTTTATGACTTCATGCGCCAAGACACTCAAAATACAGATAAGTAACGGTCTGGATTTGTTTGAAGCCAATATCTACCCTTTTTTTTATCACTTTCTTTATCTACTTGGTTTTTGACGTAATTCGTCTATTTTAAATATCAGCGACAAAATTTAGGCATCTGTCAACTAGCACTTATTTTATTTGTCACCTACTGGTAGGAAGTGACCATTGTTATAAAAAATAGACATTTAACAAATTATGGTCGTCATAATCCACTTACACGCATATCACGTGACTAGAATAGCCTGTCGTGTTTCAATGATATATTGTGATGTTTGTTTATTTTAAACAACAGTTTATTTATTAATAATTTATTTAAACACTTATTTATTTTATAACACTATTATTCTAATTTATATATATTTCGAATGTCTTTGAATCGTTGACTATTTATCTTCACTGTCCATAAATAACTAACTCTCGCTTGGTCCTCCACCAATATTTATATACAAATTTAAAAAATTGGCGAACGTGCTAGAAAGTTCACTTATTCTCTCCAATACACTAGAAACATTATACCGTTCTTTCTCGAACAGTCATCGAAAGCTTCTCCGCCATAGTCGTCACATATGTTTGGTCTTAAGGGGTTTAATTATATATAATAATTAGACAAGTTGAGCCTCAAAGGCCAAATAATACAGGGAGGGTCTTGGAGAATTAGATGACTGAGTAATGAAATGGCTCACATTACATTGCCCCCTCCTTAAGAGATGGTTCCTCCTGGAACTCTTACGAAACTAAAATGGAATGGTTGTATCTGCAACTGAATCCTCTTTTACAATGTCCAGTTGCATGGAAATACTAAGTGACTGTCTTCGCTGTAACCTGGGCACTAGGCGAATGGCTGCAGACCAGTGTTTGGACTCCGGTATCTTGAAAGATTACTTCCACCATGTTCATAATGATCCTCCAATCCAGCTGATTTCCTTCTATCTTTGGCATTGGACTCCAGTACATGCTCCCTCAGACTGAGTAATGCTTCCCATACATCCTGATAGGTGGATTGATCTCGGAAGGTGTTCTTCGTTATCAAATAGAAAAGGTAGCGCGATTCGTCTTGAAGTTTCAAGGCGTTTCCAGGGGCTGGTAACTGACGTTGAAGTTCTAACAGTTGACCAAACTTCTTACGGAACACATATGCCAGTCCTCGCGCGTCGTTGATGCTGGCGGAAGTACTATGGGCCAGCGAGTAGTCTTTTGGAAGCGAGAGCAGATCTTGTTGTTGCTCGGTCGTAATACCATGTCTTGCTTTTCGGGTACCTCCTCCATATGCACCCATAAATTCTTCAAAGATAAGGTCAGGTGTATCTTGGAGCTGGTTTACTTCTTCCTCGTCTTGGTTACCCTCAAATGGAGCCAATTACAATATTTTTCAATGCATTTAAAATGTTTAAAAGAAGTTATAAGAAAGGTTTGTTTGTGTAATATTTTTTAAATTAAGTTCTCTATGTACCTAAACTACTTAAACTTTTGTACGAAGTGGATTTTTCATTGAGATAGTTTTTTTGACTTACCTTATTTATTATATCATTGTGTAGTAATGTAAAACATTTTTTTGTTTATTTATTAAATATTAATTACTAATACATTGGGTCGCCTGCCATATAAATGTAAGATGAGCAAATTTTACCCCACCCCATACAAATTACGATACACATATAACAAAATAATTAGTATCATGTATCTACCTATAAACTATATTAACAGTGTAAACATTCGTTACTTATCTACATTTCATTTGTTTATCTGAACCAAGACATAACTACTGCGCGTGCGCTTTGATGCCACATGTCATCTGTTATATGTCAATAGTGTTACTAACCTAACCTAACCTTACTAATATGGTTGGTTAAAATAACTACTTGTTGCTTAAGATTATACTTGGTTTTTTTTTTTAAGATAAATGCTGTATATAAAGTTAAACTTGGTTTACCCTCGAGTATTCCTCTAATACGAAAGCAAGAAAAAAACTAATTTCAGCAGCAGAAACTAAAGTTATAATGTCATTTATGGTGGTGTTAAGTGGGCGTAGATTTAGATAACTCGGGCGTGAAGTGAAAGTTACAAACTTTTATAACATTATCGTAAAATCTAAAAGTAAAAGTTTTTGCGGATGGTCGTTTCCACTTCGGTTTCAGCTTGAAAAGAGAAGGAAATTTCGAGGTTACCCTGTCCTAGTAGTTCGAGAAATGTTCATATTCATTTAAGTGACAAAGTTGATTATAAATCTATCGTGTAAATTCAAAAAGCTTTGCTGGATATTTGAAACAGGAATTTTAGAACCATAGCATTTTTGAATGGAGAATAAAAAGACATTTCAAAAGAGGTAGGCATCGCAGAAAAGATATATAATGTAGTGCAAAAAAAAAACAAAAAATATATCCATACATAGTCACAGAATTATAATTGTCTCCTTAGTCAGATGCTGTCGCTTCGATGTTTGATAGTCGAATTAATTTTAGTTGATCTATAACGAAATCATTATAATAGTAACATCGATATTTAAATTAGAAAAACCAAACTTGGTAGATTTTCACACTAAAAAATTATTCATGACAATTGTTTCGAAGTACAACTTCTTCTTCTTCTAATGTGAATAATTTATATTTCAGTGTCTAATATATATATATATATATATATATATATATATATATATATATATATATATATATATATATATATATATATATATCTACTAAGTAAACTAGTTAAAGTACTTAAGAAACATATTAATAAAATACCTTGTCTAAATAAACGAAAAAGGGTAAAACGTTATTTATTGCTAATATAAGCTTTTAAAGCTGTTATTTGTTGTAAACTAGCTGTATGTATTGGTAACTTGCCGATGTCATTTTTATTATTTAATTTATCTTATCAATAAGAATTTATTCGTGGTACCTAAGTTGTACAATAATTGGCTAGTCATGCTTCCCAATTGTAGTTTTATACCAAATTGGCTTATTACAATTATGTAAATTCATCTAAACGAATCCATTGTATTTTTACGAGTTCATTTATATATTTTGTTCTTTGCCTCGAGATAATTAAATAATAACGAGCCAATAACAACGAGTTTGTTTACTTCTGTATTAATTAATTAATTAATCATTTTTATTAATATTAATTATATTCCTAAGTATGCTTTTGTTATTGTTTTAGATTTCAAACATGCTAATCTACCTATAGGTTATTTTTGACGCGGATTCAGTGAGCGGAACACGATAAATGTCAATACCGTTGCATTAGACGTCATTCAAGTCTTGTTCCGAAAGTTAGATAATGGTAATTTCACAATAGGCGATTTTACGTCTCGCGTTCTGATCTAGTGATGCAATTTGCTGTACGAGGTGCGTTCGTTTTTAATGGTAGTTTGTGATGTTCAGTGTGAATATGAAGACTAGAGATAAGGAGGCGAATCGGCCTTGGTCAAATTTCAAATTTCCGTCCCTATTTTTATGGAGTTCCAAAAAACTACTGTAGTTGGCGGGTGGCAAAATAACGACGTCTATTTTCTATGCAAGTCAATGGGAATTAAAGTGATTTTTGTAAAATTTTGTGAAAAGAATAAAAATAAGCTGAAATAAAGAACCTGACTACAAGTAACAATGAGTAACAAAAAACGGCAAAGCAGGATTTGATTCGTCCGGGTTGAAAAACGGGATATAAATCCGATATAAAATTAAAAAAAACACAAGGAGATAAAAATCCAAGTCTTTTTAAAGCTCCTAGTGTAAGTAAAATAATGTATTTATTTCTAAATAATATATATTTATTGTAAAATAGTCACAACCCGTATCTTACGGAGTGTAGTATTTAATTACAAAATTCTATATTAAAAAAAGTCATAAATCCTGACTTACAAACAACAATAATTACACATTAAATTTAACTTACTAGAAAAGAAAATTTACTTTTCTTATGTTTTTTGATGTTAGATGAGAGTTACTACTGTTATTTTTGTTTATTGAACTCCAATTTAGTCATTGCAAATATTTTTTATAGGATCCTAAACGTTTAGAACAAAGGCAACATGTGATTCCTAGGGCTGATAAAGTACTGTTAACAAAATAAAAAGAGAAAGGCCGAGATTAAAGAAGTATATTCCCGAATCTCCCTTCATTCTTGTCCAGTATTAGGAAAAGACGAAAACCACCATTGAACCGAACTGAGTTTGTTAGAATAAAAAAATAAAGAAAATACTAGAACCTATTGCTGAAGAAACTATTCACCAGGATGATGAAATTGTAGTTGTTGAATACAAAATTACCCCAAAACTGTACTTACCAAATTTCACCATTTAACAAACCTTTTCAAATTTGGTCATACCTTATTTTCATTTTATTTGGTAAAATTAAATAATGAATAGTAAATAATAATAATAAAGACTCATTTATAATTAATACCAACAGTATTTTCTGTACTTTAGTTAGCAATTAAAACAAAGACTTATTTACAATAATTAAAATCAACAGTATTTTTTGTGCTTTAGTTAGTAATAAACAATTTGATTTTTATTATTGTCATAAAATTTTGTAAAATAATTGTAAATAAATATTTTCATTTTAACCGTGTCTTAGTATGCCCTCAGCTTTATTTAGCTTTAATTAAAAAATAATTAGCCCTACTCATCAAATTTCAACACTTATCATCAATAATTTGCATTTTACTTTAAACAGGAATAAATAGTAAATAATGTATCAATTAAAATATGTAAGACTTATTTAGAAATAAATACAACAGTATATTCTGTGCTTTATTTAACTATAAACAAGTTTATTTTTATTATTTTGACAAAATTATGTATAATTCCCATAAGAAGCCATGTATTTTGAACTACGTAAACCGTACCAGCGCCCATGCGGTTAATTATAAAAGCTCAATTGCCGTGTGATTTTTGGGACCGTATTTTGAGCATGCCGACTCGCCTCCTTATCTCTAGTCTTCATAAGTGTGAATTAGAAGATTTTTTGTCAGTTTTGTCAGGAGAGCAATTCCCAAATATTGTTTTATTGTACATGGTTATATTTTTGTCAGTTTCTTGCAAGATGACAAAACACAAACAAACAACCTAACCTCAGATCAGATTTGAGATTAGTATTGCATAATATACAATTTAGCCACTGAGTCTATGTAAAAGTAGTTCCTCAAGATCGATTTTCTGAAAGATCGATCTTTGTTGTACGCGAATCGATTATTTTGCTTTCATTGACCATTTGTAGTTGAAACAGAAAATTTTAAATAAATAAACAAATTATTAATAATCAATAAAGAATCTTATTAAGCACTATACCAAATATAGGTCAAAAGTTACGTAATATCACTTTATCGGTAAATGTACAGAAACTGTAAAACTCACGGCCCATGCTTTACATCTGGTATTCACTACAAAAGAGCCATCTGGAACGCTTTTCAAAATTCGATAAACACGACTTACTAGATCGTAAATAAATACCTATCCAAATATTGCAAAGTTTTGGTCCTTGAAGAAAAAAAAAGTTTCCAGAGTTTTTGCGCCAACATTTGTTTAGATTGTCCCGAAACTTATTAGGGTAAAAAGAAGTGATTTATAGGGCGCAGTAGGCCTTGAGAAAGGGTTTGATAAATTTTAGATCGTTTGCTAGTGATAATAACTTTTATAGATTTCTCGGCAACGTTTTCGCATAAAAAGTTGTTTACAAAAAGAATAAGCTGGTTTATATGTGTATATCTTGGAGAAAAATGATTTAATGTTTATTAGGGAAAATACACTCGTAATATTTTCATAATGTAATTATTGAATTAATTACAAAACACAATAATTAAAATAATAATATATAAATCACACTGGGAATGACACTTATATTAACTTTAAATTGCATTTCTACACGTGGAGCTAGTTGTCTACGAAAATTTCACGTTGTAAAGATTTCCCTTGGGAAGGAATGTGTTTGACACGATGTTACAGGTTCAGGTCGGCAAGAACTTAGTTCAAAATTGCGATAAAATAGAGCCGCAAGTCCTGCATGGAGTGGCGGTTATGCCGTGTAGGTATATACGAAAAGTTGCTTTGTCTGCTGATGATCTTTAGACGCCCCCTGAAAATTTCGCCAGAAAGTGCCATAGAATTGTAAAATGAATTAAAACTTTGTCTGATTAGGATTATAAATTTTCTAGCGGGTTAATAACATCAGATTTTCAAGTAAGATAACTAATTTTAAATATCTTTCGGTGGGGTTTCTCGATCTTTTTTCAGATTGCGTCCTCCCATGACTCATGAAACTATCCACGCCTCATCTGCATACAGTGTGGGGATTAAGTGTTATCCTACTCTCCTGTATAAAACTGTATATCAAATTTATTTTATTCATGTCATTTTATGCAGGGCCGCCGAGAGCCAGGTCGGTCCCCGGGACAATTTGATAAAAAAATTCTAAAAAACAAAAAGATCTTCAAGCAAAAATGTCTCCTCCTCTTTACTTGAATTTTTCTAAAAAAAAAGTCTTCAAGCTGACACTTCTACTCCTCTTTCCTGAATTTTTAAAAAAAATGTCTTCAAGCTAAAATTTCCCCCCTCTTGTGCCGAACTTCTTATACCGCTGCCGGCCCCCACTTGAGCCCGTGCTGCGGGAATTAGTCCCGGCTACCTTCCCTCTTGTCAGCCCTGATTTTATGACCTAAAAAAATCCTGCCCCCTTCTTATTTTCTTCGCGTTACAACCTCATTTAATTTTTTAAATAGCTAGAGAGATCGAATGGGACCTTATTATAAAGACCCTGTGTGATAAATTTTTAAATCTAAATTTTTAATGATTTTTAAAATAATAATGTCCTTATAAACAAAGACTGGTTTGACATTAGTTAAATAGATTTAGAAACTTGGTTTGTACAAAAAAAAATTGTATTACAATTTACTTAAAATATTGTACTAATCTAGCTAAGTTAATATGCAGTGACTGGATTAAGACTGCGAACATTTTATTTGTCAGCTGCCAGCTGCTGGTAGGGTTCAAAGGATTGTTGGCAGCTGATAATAATAATATTATTAATAATACTCTCCCTAATTCACCCCCTTGCGAGTAAATTTCAACCCCTGAAGCCGACTGAGCGACTTGTGTAGGGGACGGGACGGTTATTATTTGAATTTTTTGTTGATCAAATACCTTTATTAATTGGGAAGACAAAAAACACACCTAAACAATTGTTATTTTATTTACAATCATATATGTAATGTTGTCATTACTAACGTCATTGAAGGTTGGGAAGTGTCACATTACACACCTTTTTTTGAATAATGTTATAATACCTATTTAATGGCAAACAATAAAAAACAACAATGAACTAAAATACAACAAACTACTTATTGATATTTATTATTCGCGATTTTAATATCCGGCTTTATCTGACATTTATTTATTTTGGTGACAGTTGTTTACCCCGTAATCACAGTAACAATATATTTACTTGATTATTCTGAGAAAACCGCGCGCTTGGTAATTTGTCGTTAAATGTAATATTTTAGGTATGTTCAGAGCGAAACAGAGATTTATTAACTTTGATCGAAATATGATGGTTGTAAATAAAATAGTATACAAACCTCGGTAGAAAGTTTCATTCCTGTCTCGAGATCATAGCTAACCTCGACGCTTCGCGTCTCGGTGATCTAACTAATCTCACGACAGGAATGAAACTCTTCATACCTCGGTGTGTATTATACTATTAAATGTGTTCTTTAAAATGGCGTTTTGTGAAATAAGCGATTATATTTTTCAGATGGTAAATGAGCAATTAGAATAATTAGATAGAAATGAAATATAGATCAGTAACGATCTGGATTTATTTAAAGCCAGTATCTACTCTTGTTTCTATTACTTCCTCTTTCTACTGGGTATTTGATGTGATTTGACCATTTTAAATAGCAGCGCCAAAATTTGTTTATACATTTTGTATGATTTTATATTTCCAGGGCATATTTTTAAAGTTTTTAGAATTTCTAGTATATTTTTTAACAAATATTATTAGTTGTAAGTCTAAAAAGTACTATTTAATGTTTTGTTTGCCCTAAAACATACATTTGGAGAAGTTCCACGTCGTTTTAAAGGTAGATAAACAAAAAATATAGGCGGTACAAATATATTTTAGAATATTATTAGTAATTTTTTATGCAGGTTTTCAACAAACCTTGAAGCAAAGGAAATTTTGATTCGAAACTTACAATTAGGCATTCCAAACTGAATGGCTACCAGTGGGTTCTGACGGGTTATGATATGGCAAAATTATGGCAACCCTGTAGGCCTGGTGATTTGACAAGGTCAATGAAATAGATAGTTACATAGATTGATCATCCATATTTTTCAAAATAAACATAAGCTTATGCCTTGAAGTAAAAATGTAAGCAATTTTTTTTTTAAATATCTAAAGGCTAAAAATTGCTTTTAATACACATTTTTGCTAAACCGATTCAAATTAATAAATATTTACCAGGCAATATGGCCGCTCGTAAACGATCTGGTTTGAGCAATCTATATAACTATATATGTATCATTGACCCTGTTAATGACAACATGACAACAGGGTTGCCATATCTAAACTGTCACTACCCACTGGTAGCCATTTGGACAGGTCGTTGGAATGCCTAATTAGGTACGGTTGAAGTTGATAAAATTAACACTAAAGAGTTGAAGTGTTACCAGTACGTTAACGTAAAAGTAAACGTCAACGCACAAAAATAATGTATACGGTGAAGTTGAAAATATGAGTTGAATTTGTTAAACGCATCGTGACATTTACGTACCATGACAGATAATGACAATTAATATTATGATTTCTCCTTTCCCAATTAAAAAGAGGTTAATTTATTTGCGTTACGTGCATACGCCAGGGCGGATATCCTCGACAATCGCTAAAAAACGAAACGTTTTCGAAAGTGAGTGGTTGAAAAGCGAGTAGTTTTTGAAATCTATATTCTTGACTGACGTTCGATGAGTATTCGTTTTTTAAGACGTGTACGTTTTTAACAAGCAAATAATATGTCTGGCATCACTGTAAACTGTCTATATCGTTGAATTCAAGTAATGTGCAGGCCATAAAAGAATAAGGATTATGTAATTTAATTACAACAAACCAATTGTAAATTTGTCGAACGATGATTTTTTCTAATCACATAATATACAGGGTGTCCTTTAAAATGTGTCCCAAAATTCTCAGGCAGATTCCTTAACCAAAAAATGGAAAAAAAGTTCCTATAGACCTATGTCCTAAAGTGCCCCCTAAGCGAGCAACAGCCTCTCGAAATCATTTTTTTTATTTTGATTTTTTGAATTTTCTTAAAAATGGAAACAAATAAAAGAACCAAATTTTGGCTGTTAAATATGATCAATAATAGTGACCTTTTGACACCTTCAAAAAGAAATTATTTCGTCAGGGGTGTACTTGGGAATTTTTTGAAAATTTTGATTATTCATAACTTTTTTGTGTTTTTGGTAATGACTTATCCATATTTTTTTTTACATTCTACATTGAAAACTACGTCAAAAAGGAATACTTGTTTGATCTCGATTGGAGCAGCCGTTTCCGAGAAAACATCATCCAAAGATATTCGTGCAGTTTAGGTTAATTTTCAATTTTGGCTGTTGTAGCCAAAAAGTTGGAAATCGAGGAACACGGCTTACATGTCCCTATCCTTACTTTTGAAGGTCTATTCAGTGGCAAAAAATATTAGTTGATACAGGGTGATCAAAAATCGGATGTGATTTTGGATTTTTGATCACCCTGTATCAAATAATATGTATTTTATGTCACTGAATAGACCTTAAAAAGTTAGGATAGGGACTGTAAGCCGTTTTCCTCGATTTCCAACTGTTTGGCTACAACAGCCACCTGAATTTGAAAAAATGTGATTTTTGAGTAGCTGTAGATCCTTTACTATTCATATTAGATAACAAGTGTGATATATCATTGAAATCAGATTATCGAGCAGATTCTAAAAATATAAAAATATACAGGGTGTTCCATTTAAAAAACATAACTTTGATTTGGCACGGCCTTATGAAACACCCTGTCACTTCGTAACTAATTTTAAAATGTGAAGCTTAAAGCTGCCTACTTTTATTATAACAGATCTACAGAGCTTCCTCACACTAATCAATCACCCTGTATACTATTTTTAGCTCTCTAAATAAAATTTAAAAATTTAGTTCCCATTTATTTATTATGAAGACCATAAGGTTTGTATTTAGCTGTTTAGAATAAAAAAGTAAAAATATGTATTTTTTTGGCGTTTTTGTGTTTCATGGATAATTTTTTTCGCTCACTGATAAAAATGTTTCTTCAGTTAAACATTATTTCTAAAAGTGTTCTGGTGCGATTCGTTGTATTGTTATTATTTTGTTTAAAATGGCTCACAATAACTACAATAATGATTACACATTCGGTGAAATGACGGACATGCACTTATGTTTTGGACTCGCTTCTGGAAATGCCAATGAAGCTCGCAGACTTTATCAGGACCGCTTTCCAAATAGGCATCTTCCATGCGCTAAGACGTTTTCTAGAATTGACGATAGACTTCGGGAAACTGGTACATTTAAGAAAAACTCTAGTAACAGTGGAAGACAAAATTATGTGAGAACTCCTGCTTTGGAAGAAGCAATTTTGGATAGGGTAGCTGAAACCCCATCGACAAGTACCAGAAAAATAGCAAATGGTAAGTAATTACTTATTTATTATTTTAGCTACCCCGTACCTTATCGTATAAAACTAGTTTTTTTACTTGTTATTGCTTCTCTTACATTTCACGACTTTTCGTATCGAAAAGAGTTGCGTTAAGCAGAAAAAATCTGATTTCCCAAATCAATGGATTCTCTTTCTTAACTATTCACTACACAGATTCTCTCATTTAATTTCAGAAGTGGGAGTCGGACGTAACACGGTATGGAAAGTTTTGCGTGAACAACAATTGTACCCTTACCACATTCAAAAAGTTCAGGCACTTAAAGCTACTGATTATGAGCCGCGAGTTATCTTTTCTGAATGGTTTCTTGGAAGATGTAATCAAGATGCAATGTTTCTTAATAAAGTGCTATTTACCGATGAAGCTGGTTTCACTAGAGATGGTATAATAAATTTTAGAAATATGCATGAATGGGCTGAAGATAACCCTCACGCGGTTGTTGAACGTCACCACCAGGATAAATTTTCAATAAACGTCTGGGCTGGAGTTATTGATAATTACCTTATTGGACCATTTGTTTTGCCGAATAGGTTAAATGGAGCAGCATACAGGCTTTTTTTGGAAAATAACTTACATGAGCTTCTTGATAATATTCCGATTCAAATCAGACATAACATGTGGTTTATGCATGATGGAGCTCCACCACATTACAGCCTTGAAGCTAGACAGCACCTTAACGAAAGATTTGAGGGTAGAGTAATTGGCAGAGGTTGTCCTGTTAACTGGCCACCTCGTTCACCAGATCTAAATCCAATGGATTTTTTTGTTTGGGGTTATTTAAAATCATTGGTTTATTCCAGTCCTGTTGAAACAGTTGAAGAATTGGAAGAACGAGTTTTTCATCATTGCGAAGTTCTTAGGAATAATCCTGAAGTATTTTTTCGTGTAAGACAGTCTATGATGCGACGGTTGCGCTTGTGTGTGGAAACCAATGGTCGCCACATTGAGCATCTGCTTTAATTTTTTTTGATTTGTTTTTTTAGAATAAATATTTTTTTAAACCGTTTCTTATTATTAAATAAAAATAGTCCCACCACGACATTTGAACTACAATTATTTAGAGAGAGCTAAAAAAGTTATTTTTATTTACGAGATTCACCGAGGTAATTTAGGAAAATTGAAAAGTAAGCTAAAGTGGACGAATATCTTTGGATGATGTTTTCTCGGAAACGGCTGCTCCAATCGAGATCAAACAAGTATTCCTTTTTGACGTAGTTTTCAATGTAGAATGTAAAAAAAAATATGGATAAGTCATTACCAAAAACACAAAAAAGTTATGAATAATCAAAATTTTCAAAAAATTCCCAAGTACACCCCTGACGAAATAATTTCTTTTTGAAGGTGTCAAAAGGTCACTATTATTGATTATATTTAACAGCCAAAATTTGGTTCTTTTATTTGTTTCCATTTTTAAGAAAATTCAAAAAATCAAAATAAAAAAAATGATTTCGAGAGGCTGTTGCTCGCTTAGGGGGCACTTTAGGACATAGGTCTATAGGAACTTTTTTTCCATTTTTTGGTTAAGGAATCTGCCTGAGAATTTTGGGACACATTTTAAAGGACACCCTGTATATCGATGTTCAGGATAATCTGAATCGTTAATTGTTGGCGTAAAAATAGCTATACGGGTGCAGTTAATGCAACCTATAATTCTAGGAAAATCGTACGTCATAAAAACCTAGTTTTTATGGTAAAAAATTCATTTAACTAATAACTTTGCTTATCTTATTCAGTTCTTTAATATTTTGTGGCAATTTTACAAAATTGTAAAAATTTCTGGACACAACGTGTGATACATACAGAAGAGCTTTGAACCGCAAGCAAATTAACATTTGTAAATAAAACATACATGAATTAATAATTAAATTCTTACACGGTAAGATATAAAAAATATTCATTCAATATCAGTTAAAATCAAAAACTGGATTCTGCCTCGGCAAGTCTGAATCTTTAAGGATTCTTATCTTCTAAGTTTTCTAATTGTACAATTATTGATAATATAATTGAAATAAATTCTCAGCTAATGGACTTCTTTAGTACTGCAAACCATATTTATAAGAAATTAGATACTTTTGTAGGTATTAATAAAAAGTAGCTTACCTAGCATTTGTTAAAATCAATCAATATTGTTAATCGTCCCAAAAGTGACATATAAGTGACATTGACTAAATCCTTGAAAACATGCACGTTTTATCAAAAACGTGTGAAAAATTCCGCTCGCTGTAAAACACCCGTTTTAAAAGCGTACACGCTTTTAAAACGAATGTCGAGAATAGCGAATAGCTCGTATGTTGCTAAAGCGTATACGTTTTTTAGAAAACGATAGCCGAGGATAGGGCCCCAGCAGAGTCCGTAAGCTTGCATATATACGTAGACGTCAACGTGAAGGATATTTGAATCAACATGCGTAGATGTCAATTTTCACGTATACGTTTACGTTCATAGTATCACTTCAACTCTCTACTAAAATTTATTTGAAACATTTTATAAATTATGATTGCGTTATGAATTCCGCCATAAAAGACGAATTTAAAGCTAGAAGCAATTCCTACTTTATTCAATTCTCAACTCGGTCAGTCTTCAAGTAAGTTATACAAGTAAATCATAATATAACGACTGTTTAATTTTAAAATGGTTTATTTATTTATTTATTTATTTATTGATTTATTTATTTATTTAAAACAGTTTATTTATACTGCTTACATTTCCCATTTCACGGCAATTTCAGCACATGATAGCCTTCGGCTGCTTTTCAATAAGGCTTTTTATTATGGTTAATAATTGGTCGAATTTATTGTCCTGTTCTTCCTCTTTTACAGTCCTTACTTCACTATACCCACCAGATGCCAGTGTAACCACTTCGTATTTAAGAGTAGTGGACAAGACATCGAGCAATCTTTTATGACGGACTAAATGGAATGTTCTTTGCATTTCATTGTCCCGAAGTCCATCACCAAACGCTTGAACAGCCAAAAATTCAATCACGTATTCCAGATCTAATGGGTAGGTAAATCGCACCATCTTCGCAATATGCATTTCGTGTTCTTGAAAGCTCTCGTTTCGTTTCTGTTTGCGATTCTTTAACTGTAATCGGTACACTAGCTCTAAGTACTCGTGTTAGAGAATCAGAACCTTCATTTTCTAGTGCTTCTTAAAGCCGCTCTGCCAGCTCTGCAACTTTCTTCCCTGTGGTCTCGAGATCACGATCTTCTAGTTCTCGACGCAACTCAGCCACTTTTAAATCACAGAGTTATTTAGCCATTTTTGTCCACTATTTATTTACAATTCTACTTCTAACACCAATGTAACGATTGATTTTTTAATTTCACCAATAATAATAATATCAAGATTTTGATTCGGATTAGTAGTTTTACTACAAAGGATTTTGTGCCAAAGCCAAGCCATGTATTGATATTGTAAAACACAGATGAGTAACTGTCACATCAATAGAAATTGAAAATTCACAAATGAATCTTTGTAACGTAATTATTTATAACTTTAATAACTTCATACGGTCAAAAATGTTAGCTAACTTTTTTAAGGTGATTACAGCACCCCTTATAATTTTCGGACAAGCAAATCTCAAAAAGTAATTTTTTTAAAAAAATAAAATTTTGGCAAAATAAATTAGGCAATAATATCTAGAACATGCATAATATTTTAAAGTTTTAATTCCTTCCAGTTTCCAAAAAAAAAATCAAAGGGCTTTAAATTTAGAAATATCATAATGAAAATAAATGCATTTTTTAACTTTAACAGAACTATCCTTAATATAATCCCCAAATTATCGCTCTTACTGTCTTGTTAATGATTTTTTAAAATTCGCCAAATTTAGTGGCTAAAACGCCTCGTTAAGTGCTATCGTCTGGTGTAAACTGGTGTAAATCGTTGCAAGAAACAAATGATCACTGAGAGTGTACGATACGATAGTTACAGATGCTTTACACTGAAAAGCAGCACTTAACGATGCTTTTTAGCCACTAATTTCGGCAAATTTAAAAAAATCATTAACAAGAGATTAAGAGCTCAAATTTCGGGATTATATTGAGAAAAGCGCTGTTGAGAAATGCATTTATTTTCATTATAATATTTCAAAATTTAAAGCGCTTTGATTTTTTTTCTCGGGAACTGAAAGGATTTAAATCATTAAAATATATGCATATCTAGATAATATTACCTTATTTATTTTGCTAAAATTAAAATTTTTTAACAAAATTACTTTTTGAAATATCCTTATCCGAAAATTATAATGGGTGCTGTATTCACCTTAATTCTAAATATAAATTGAATTTAATTTTAAAAGTTCATTATATTGTTTAATTTTTGCAACGTTATACTGTGCCGTTCAGATTAAAATATGAATTGATTTATGGAACTTAACTGAAAAATATGAACTAATGCTTTAATTCCAAAGAAAAAGTACTATGGTCAATAAAAGGAATTTTGAACTGTGATATCTTCAAGCTCTTTTTTAAAACCTTTAAATATTAATATTATCATTATACAAGAGTTATTTTTACAAATTGTTACATATACCCAACATAAGTTTGTTGACATATTATTTTCATAATACAAATAAATATATCCCTGTTGAGAATAGTCATATTTTATTTAATATATTCATTTAAACATGTTTTTGTTTTTTGTCTAGATGATATTGAATACTAACTTTTTCTATATAACTTCTTATACCTGACATTGTGAGATAAAAAAAAAACTTATTACCTATCACTTTTTTCTTTTAATTCATTTGTAGTATTTGCTCAAATGGATAAAAAAATTTAACTCGGCTACTGATAGCCAGTGTAACAATACGGGTTTTTATGAATTTGTTCCAGAAGCTGCACCTAGGTGGTTCATTATAATAGATTATTCTAATAACAAAAATAATTTTTGTTAAAATATAAATAATAATTCAGTAAAAGTTTTCGTCCTTTCAAATTTAAAAGATGAAACTCCCGATCAATTAAAATCCAATGTAGTGTACAAAATTAACTGTGAAGGCTGTGAAAAATGCTACATTGGTATTACAAAACAATATCTTAAAAACAGAATATACCAACACAAATATGATTGTCGGAAAAAAAATGAAAATAAGGTAGAAAGACCGCATTAGCTTTACATCATTTTAATCAAACGCACAAATTTGACTTTGACAACGTTAAAATTGTTGATAAAGAATCCAACTATTACAAAGGAACAATTAGTGAAACGACACAGTAAATTTAAGAACGGATACTGCCAATTTAAGTATTTGCTATCGTAACCTACTTAATATATACAAGTCCAAAATTGAACGGGACTAAAACAATAAGCCGTTAAAATACTAACTATAACTACCGTACTATTAATTAAAAAACATACAAATGAATTTCTTCGTCCACCTATAATTTTAACTGCCACAATATTTTGATTAATTTTATCATCATTTTAAGATATTTGTGTGTAAATGTTACTTTTAATTTTAGATTTTATTTATGTATTGTTCTGTTTTAACTGTTTCGGCAAATTCCACATATGCCATGTGCCTTGCATTAATTAATTTAATAAGGTAAGGTTTTTAGTTTTTATTTCTCCTGGTTTTTATGTTGATATTGATTTGTTAATTCTCTCATGCTGACAATGATTGTTTTATTGAAATAACAATAACCATTTACGTTGTATAATACCTATATACCATTTATAATATTGACACCTATGTAAATCTCATAGTTTTTACAATTTTTTTTATTAAAACCTACTATGTATTTTCAGCCTTGAAAAAGACGAAAAATAAACGTCGAAACGTCGGCAAATTAAGAAGTAAATGTTTCCTTTTGGCACGTCCTCTTCCCACTAACCTCACACTCACAAATAAATAATAATATTCTGAAACATTATATCTGATCGTTACATACACACATCACCAAAATTCTTGGACCTCATCGTAAATATTAAAACAAAATATTTATCATGGCTGTTTTTTTGTACATTAAATCTTTACTTATTTCACCGTTGATACCCATCTAAAAATGTTTACAAAAACAATTTCCCACAATTTAGGTACCAATGTTTAAAAAGTGGTTCATATCGATTTTGCGTGTTTAAGTGATTGTTGAGTTTTTCTTTGCAACTATGCCTGGCAATAGAATTTCAGTGTTCAAAAGACCAAGAATAGTGGCTTTGCATGATGAGGGTTTGCCGATTCATCCAATCGCAGATAGACTAGGCATTCCCCGCGCTTCAGTTATCCGAATAGTGCGTTTGTACCAGAAAACTAACAGCGTTGACTAGAGATGTGAGATCCAAGAGAAGATCGATATGAAGCAGGTTATGTACTTTGGAATCGAACCGTAACAGTCTCAGCTGTCCGAACTCTTTTTAAAATAACATATGCTCGATTGATTTCCAGTATCACAATACGGCGGAGACTTGCTGGAGCCAATTTACCATCTAAAAGACCATTAAGAGTACCCAGGTTACTTCCCAGACATATAGCTGCTCGTCTACAGTGGGCACAGGAACACAGAGACTGGCTTTTAGCTCAGTGGCGAAATGATAGTTTTTTCGGACGATACCAGATATGGTTTATTTAGTGATAGTCAGCGACACAGAGTTTGGAAAGGGCCAGGGCGACTAGAAAGACTATCTTTTGCCAGAGAAGTCGTTCTATACCAAGGAGGAACAGTAATGTTTTTGGGAGCCAGAACAGAGCTTATTTCCATTCCAGACACTATGACAGCTGATAGATATGTTCAAAAGATATATTATTAAACCCATTATTTATCCTCTCCAAAATGAAATTGGAGCCAGTTTTATTTTCATGGATGACAATGCTAGGCACCATCGCACGAGAAATGCACTAGAAATTCAGAATATTCAAAGATTACCGTGGCCAGCAAATTCGCCAGATATAAATCCCATTGAGCACATGTGGGATTTCGTTGGACGATCACTCTCAAACAGAATTAATCTTCTTATCACCCTCCAGGTACTCACAGTCGCGGCTCAAGAAGAATGGAACAACATCCAAATGGATTACATTAACACCCTTACTGTTTCCATGCACAGGCGAGTTAATACCTTACTACAGAACAGGGGAGAACACACCGAATATTAATGAATTTTTGATTTCGCTCTAAAGTGGTTTTCTTCTGGATCATTTTATTATGCACTATTTTTCGTTTGTATTTCTTTCTTGTTCAGTTAAAATTTAATTCAGCCAATTTGTATTGGATACATAACCAAATTAAATGTACTATGTAACACACTTCTTGACTTTCAATAATAGTGTCTCATTTTGACAAACATAAGGGGGGCCAAGAATTTTGGCGATGTGTAAAACCAAAGTACCTTTTCATTTAACTAACTCACTCAAGGATACCCTAAGTTTGAATATTATAAATCCGCTTGAATATAAAAAACAACATGTATAGAAAATATTTTTTAAAAACCTAGTTTATACCTTTAATTGTCCGTTTAGATTGGCCACCTGGATTTGTTAATTTGGCTTTCTGAATCGAGGACAATCAATTATTGTAAAATACATATTATTTTGTGCTATTGTGGAATATTTTTCGGTTCCTTTGTCTCAACTTCGAGCGTTTAGAATTTAATATGTATCCCTCGTATCTACATGCATTTGTTAAAATTATAAATGAATACTGATTTTGTTTAGCTTAGGAAGTAATTTTGTAGTATTTAGGCTCCACCCTTAAGTTGTAATTTTTATGCCTACTACACAACCGTTGCCCCGCAGGTCTTTCAGTTTGTAATGTAAATTTTCTTCTTAATGATTAAATAGATAAAATTAATGCAATATTATATCCTCTTTGACAAAGTAAAATAATCTTGGTGCTCCCTGGAAAGAAAACCTTTTATGAAAATATAAACTACTCCAAAGAGTTTCTTTTATCTTCTGAAAATTTGTAATGAGAATGAGGAAAGTCAAAAGCGTTCTGCTAATTAAAAAGATATATATTTAAAATACATGTAATAAACTTAAGTAGATTATATTGTAAATATTTAATAATTATTTTTAGGGGAAAATTTACCTCATACTAAATGTAGTGCACATTATTTTGGAGATTATTATCATGTACAGTCGCCACAATCTAATTAGTCCGAAGTGGGGATGCGCTGCAGTCGATTTTCAAAATTCGTCCCCTATCATAACAGTGTAAGATGGGAAGATTTTGCCTCACCCCATACAAATTACGATTCACATATAAAAAAATAATTTTGATCATGTATCTACCTATAAACAATATTAACAGTGTTATCATTTAAAACCTAATGTTTTTATAAATATCATTTATTACATTTGAATAAAAAATAGAATTTATTTTTGGTGAAATAAAATTTTATTTCCTTTCATTTGTCCTTGACAAAATATTTGTAAAACAATCCTTTGGATTCTGATAAAAAAAATCTATTTGATACGTCATGGAGATCACAACTTTCAAACGTTTATACCGGGTGTTCAAATTAAAGTGTTACAGCTAAATACCGCCTTTTATAAAAAAACGTTTCAGACGAAAGTTTTATAGTTTTATGGGGAAAAATTTTTGGCTAAATCGTTTTTTATAGCTAATCACAATATGGCCAACTTTTTTTCGCCCAGCAAAATTTTCAAGTAACTGTTACTCAAAAAGTAAAAGTCCAATAAAAAAAATATTTCCCTCAAAAGTTTCTTATTTTTTTATGTACTTTAAGAATATGTAAAAAAAATGGGATTCCAATTTAAAAAAACAAAATCCACCTCGATAGGGCTATATTATGGTTAGCTATAAAAAAAAAGAATTTAGCCAAAATGTTTCCCCCAAAAAACTATAAAACTTTTGTCTGAAACTTTTTTTTTCTAAAATGCATATTTTCGGCGGTATTTAACTGTAACACTTTAATTTGAACACCCGGTATATACTGACTTCAAACAAAGGCTATGCTAAACGGCTCCTGTTAATTATCCATAGCAGTATCGTAAGAACAATATGAAATATTGGATTAGTGGTCTCTATTTCAATATTTTATCGATAGGTATTATTTTAAACAAAACAAGTATCATTTTAACTAAAAAATTTAATACTATGTACATTTAGAATCGGGATATAAAGCCATCATCTGGACAGGTCCGCTTCTAGCTTTATAATTTTTAAACTTTAATGGTTTTATAGATGCTATATCGAACTTTAGAATCCTTTTATTGCGATTTTTCTCCATAATCGGAAATAAATCTTTTGTAAAGAACTCATTATACTTGCCGTGAGCGATGTGCTTTCCTCTTCTAAATTTTGCATGCGTAGGCAGAAATACTCTGAATTGCCCCCGGCTAGGCATATTGAAAAACTGAAAGGGACAACGCTTAGAAAGGAAAATTGAAAAAAAAAGGGTCTGTTGCCTTAGGCCACACGCTATTTTCTAATGTACATATTGTGGCACTTAGGATGTATTTAGATAAGAAATCTTTTCAAAAAAAATATATTAGAGATGTCTGGCAGAAGGTGTGAACGATCTTTAGTGGATTTACCATGACTGATGGACATTTTTTTATATACCTCTAGCCAAGCTTAAAGGATTTTTTTGTGGAAATTAAATCTAAAAGGTGAATAAACTATTATGATTTTTTTATTTATAAATTACCTTATTCTAAACGTAGATTAATTGCATTAAATTATCTTTTTCTACGACCATTGTAAGATTTTTATTCGAAAATAGAAAATGTCAACGGGACCTTCAGTCATCTCATTCTAAAAAGTTAAATGGGTGAGGGAATAAACGTTGACTCAAATTAAAGTGTTTTTTATTCAAAATTCCCCCACTTGAAACGCCTTTGAATTTGGATTAAAAAACCTTTTCATTTGAACTAATTTTATCTCTTTTATCCCCTTTTAAAATTTTCACTACGAAAAAGTTCTTAAAAAGCCATTTAATTTGACGAAAATTATGAGTTTCAATATGAAAATCAGTAGGTGTACGATATGTGCTGAACTATGGAGAATTTTCTGGAGTATTTATTATTAGAGGAAAAATTTGCAAATGTAGAAGACGAGTTGCTACTAAAGCTATTGAAAAATGAAGAACCGGACATTTGTAAAAAAAAAAAACGAATCTCTCCTGAAATGCGTTTAAACTAAATGTATTTGATAACATCGAACAGTGTCAGTGGATTTCGTTAAAATTAGACATATGTAACAGATTTTAAAAAACAGGCGACTTAAAAGTACATTTTTAAATACGACAAACTTCACTAACGAATTCCGTCGACCAACTTCGTCGGTAATTTTCGCGACGGATTGTTCTTAAAAATTGAGGCTTTAGCTTTTTATATCTTTTTTACATGACTTTCCTTATCTCAGGTTATTATAAGCATATACTTTTCATCTTAATAAAGGAAATTAAAAATCAATGATTTCTTTATTTGACTTAAATAATAATTATTTACTATTACTAGATACTTAAATACAAGTCTATAAAATATGTGCTTGATTTAAAAAATGTATTTTGAAGGTATTTTTTTAATTTATTATTTATTTTAATTGCAAATCCCGTAAAATGATACGGAACTGGTTATAGTGTCCGCAGCATTCCCCTCTGAATCCAAACAAACTCTATTGAATGCTGACTCTATGAAATATATATGCTCGAATCTTTTATCCCTTTTATCCCTTCCAGAGACTGCACTGGCTCAACCTAGGTAAGAATCTGTCTATTTAAAAAAAAGTAGGTGCCATATAAACTGTTGATACAAAAGAAGTTAGACTGACTAAAATTATTTTACAACAGCCACATTTTAAAATATGGCTGCTTTGATCCTCGTTTTAATAAATATTGAAAGAACCTTTTAAATTTTGACAAAATCGATATTTTCTTCGATGCGAAAAACTAAGCAACGAAAAAGTCGAAAAACGGTCGTCAACTTGGCACATTAGTGCCAATCTCATGTCCCGGAGAACGGACGTTGAGAAAACAATTGTCGCATGACCTTGAACTTGATGGGAAATAGTAGTTTAAATTAATATATTTCGCCAGGGATAGGATATATCTCGGCAATTTATCTTGTAAACTCCAAGCTCTAAGCTGACAGAACTACAAAAAAATGAGACATGTTTTGTTAAAAAGATGTATTACCCGAATTATTACGTTCTGTGTGGGGAATTTGAAAGTTTTATAATGTAATTTCGTAATGGAAAATGATGATATTGATGTACTTTTTCCATATTTTGCAATCATTGTTGTTTAGAAGTGTTGACGGATATTTACACGAAAAATAAAATCACTCTTTTTACTTTCAAATAAAAAGTTAGATATTATACACCAGGGGTAGCAACTTAAATTGAAAAACATGAGGAAGGTAATTTCAGGGCCGACGAGAGGGGGAGGTAGCCGGGACAAATTCCCGGGGCCCGGGCTGAAGTAGGGGCCCGACAGCGGCTCTGTAGGTGCAAAACTTCAAGAATTAAATTGGTTGTTGCAGTTGAAAGTGCAAGTCGGTATCAACAATAAAAAAATTAGGAATTAGCGTCTAAGAAAAATGCAGTTCTAATACTGTTTTGCGCCAATGGTAAGTAATATTTACAAACTTGTTTTTGATTCAGTTTTAAAATAATATTAGTTTATTTTAGTTTCTTTTTGTTTAATGATCATTCTTCTTATAAAAAATTAATTAACTCCCAAACTACTCTGTCTATGGGTGAAAACTGTGAGCCTCAACCACCAACATTAAAAATTGATTCAATGCCACTAACATCAAACAAACAAAATGTACCCCAAACATGTGTAAATTTTCTTTATGCCCAGAGGATGAATAAAAAATCTTGGAAAATTACACATATGCACTATTTCTTGCCTTTATAAATTATCAGGACTGGATCGCCTCCTCCGCCCGCCTATTTTTTATTACGATATTTTCTTATCTTGAACTTGCTTACTCTAAAATTAATTTTAATGACGCTGTAGCGGAGATATTCTGTGATTTGACTAAGACATTTGATTGTATCAATCATACAGTATTGTAGACAGTATTGTTACGCTGATAAAATCTTATCGTTCAGAACGTTAGGAAATTATAAGAACTATTAAGAACTCTCAAGTTTTTGTGGAGAGGTGGTTTAAATTAATAAGGAATAGTTTTTCAAAATATTCAGAGAATTGATTTTACTGAGGTACCTAGGTTTTAAAATCACTGTTCCCATATCCTCTGCCCTATGGTAACCATAAGAATTTACAAGTTTTACTTACGTACAATATATATTCTTAGCATATGCCTAAACATACAGTCCATTTCCAACTAAGCATATCGTAAATGTCTTTAAAAAAGATATACGAGCCAACTGTACGAGCTGGATTTAGAGTGAAGAGGCAGTGACAAACTGAAATACAACAGTGGAAACTTACAGGTTCAAATCTACTTATACAAATATTACACATCAAATTTGTTTTTTAAATTGGATTCCTGTAGGGTTTTATATTATACATCAAATTTGTTTTTTAAATGGGATATCCTGTATAGTTTTATATTTTTAAAATTTTATCCTTATGTTCCTATCTTAACTTTTCAAATTTTATATAATACAGGGTGTCAAATAATTTGTCCTTTGTATAAAATTTGAAAAGTTACAGACACCTAATAAAAAAATTATTTTTTAGTTACTGTAAATATTTTCCTATCTACATCATAGACAGTAAATAATATGACCCTGGTACTTGTATATATTTTTGCTAAAACGCAAACTGAAATTAGCAAACGAACATCTATCTGAAACAATTTTTCTAAGCTCATTCTTTTTTTTTTTTTTTTTACCAATAATGAACTTTAAAGGTATAGTAGGAATAATGATACACTTAAAACTCGTAGATATAGTATGTATCATTGATTTCAGATTAAATGCGTACATGGACAAGCAAATACATTGTTATTTCTCAGTATAGTTGCGCCATTTATTTTGCACCCGTCTTATACCTGTCATTAAAAAATAAAAACTGTGCCCAAATCCATCCAATGTTGACAAAATCGGGCATTAATTGGCCTTATTGATTGTCTACTTTCTATTAATAACCATGTTGTATTGTTGTGAACTTTCTTTAAATGATATTTTTTGTAAGGGTATAAGCAAATCGACACTGTCAAATCAAACATTGAAATTAGTACGAAATGCTATCATGAATTTTCACAATATCTATTTATGAGCCGACGAAAATCAACACGTTATTAGAGAAAGTAATTTTCAGCAACAATTTTCGCTAAACGTTTGGGTAGGAATTATTGATGACTACCTAACTGGCCCATTTTTTTTACCCGCAAGATTAACAGACGAATCATACACTGGCTTTATGCGAAAACATTTATGCATTTTGTTAGAAGATGCAAAAGCCAATATGTGGTTTATCCACGACAACGCTCCAGCTCATTTTAGTGTTCTTGGTCATCAGCATTTCGACATCACCTACCCCAATCGCTGGATTAGACGTGCAGAACCTCAAAATTGGCCAGCTCGCAATCCTGATATGAATCCTCTAGATTTTTATTTATGGGGTCATCTGCAGCCCAACTCTGTGTCATGTGGAAAGCGACATGTAGATTACAACATACCAATGCGACTTTCCATTTAATATGACAATATGACTGTTCTAGTTTTTCTATTTCCATTTTTCTTTTTTCAACTACTCAAATGCAAAGCGATTTTCTTCTTTCTCTAATACCACACGTCGAAAGCTGTCTCTTGGAATCGATCGCCATACATAAAATGTTGAAATATTGCGACAAAAAGGGATGTTGACTGGCACACAGAGAATTATTCGGGTAGCATCTATGCGGTAGTCGTTTTCCACATGGCACAGAGTTAGCCCCCAGAAGGATCTTGTTTATAAAACTCCTGTACAAGATGTGAGTGACTTGAGAAATCGGATAATTTACAATTACAATGTCATAAATAATATGCTAGGCTTTTTTTCACACACACTTGTCAGACAATTAATGATAAATCGATTGCAGTCGTGTATTTTATCAGAAAGTGGTCATTTTGCTCATTTACTTTAATGTCGAAATTGTTTTAATTTATTTTTAGTTTTTATTTTATGTTGTCCATGGATAGTTTTTAAAATTAGTTAATGTGATTTTTATTTTTTTTTCTCAAAAACGAAACTAGATATGAAGAACACAAGAACAAGAACACAAGAGACCAAAAAGTTGCTTAATGTGAAAAAAAAATATAAAAACTACACAAAAGTAAGTGGGGTAATTTTTTTCTTAATACTGTAACGTTTGTTTAATTTATTGTTTATTTATTTAAAACACTTTATTCACAATTTATTTATAAAGTACTAATTAATTATATATAATACTTAGGCAGTATTATAACTCAAAGTACTAATTTATTTATTACGATTTATTTTTTCTGTCCAACACTTAAGCTAAATCTTCCCGTCCGTCGACAAACTAGCGCTATTTATATAAAGCCAGCTCTGTACCCCAGAACTCTCTCGGCTTTCCAGAACGATCGAAAACTGCCTCTGTATGACTTATACGCTGCAAAAGGATCTATCCGATAGCTTCTCGAAGCGGTGCGTTTGCCCCTAGATGGCCAGCGCTAGACTTCATACCGCGGGCAAGGAGTAAACAAAGTACAGGGTTAAATAATCGTCTTGTTACTTCAAATAACTGTACCAAATTTAAACCAAATCGGTTTAAGGATATTTATGATATTTATAAAACACCCATTTTTTATTAACTTTAACACCCTGTATTTCAGAAACGAAGCAACTCCTACATAAAACTACCCAATGAATCACCCTCTGAACTTTCGTACCGAAGTTAGGAAACACCCTGTATATTCAGTCATGACGGTTGTAAACATTGAGTATCCCGATGGTTGTAAAGCAACTGTATTATATATGTTGATGTTTAATTTTCCTCTTAAAAAATTAATTTTTGACAATATGATTAAGATTAAAAGATCCTGTAAATCATGTCTTCGGAGAAGAACTTATAATTACAAGTAACAACGACACTTTTACACTTATTTTGAAACTATGAAATTTCAAAAACTAAAATTAGCAGTAAACTGTTATTAGATTAAACATATTCTGTAAATCATGTGAAAAACTTTTTATTTTTCTCTTTGTTTAAAAATTTAAAATAGTTTAACATGAAATAGAGCCGTAATAAAACGCTAAACATTTTCATAGGATGCAGTATTATTCTTAACTAAGATTTACTACTAATAAAATACAGCTATCGACTAGCTTGCTGTTCATTATCAACGTTTCGCGTGTCCATTCTTCTTTTTAACTTTTATTTAGAAAAACATTCAAGGTTACACGAGACTCAGTTTTTTGCTCAAAGTATCGATCTAACTTTCGGCTCTTTAGACTAACAGAAAGAAGCAGCATCAGTAGACGACGGGATTTGCGCTATTTCCCAACTTTCAGACTCAAAAATAAAAATAATGTTCATGTGTTTATCCCTCGACTGTAGTGAAGCGATGCTCTCTCGACTGAAAAGGATTAATAGGTTAACTAACTGAAAATTTTCAAGATGTGCGGTGGGTTTTTTGCTAGAATAATAAATTCAAAAAACAACGCTGTTTTTTTTCATCCACAGATTTCTACGTAATTTTATTAGTAAAAATGTTTGCGTTTGGTGTTCTGATTTAACGGATCATAAATTTTTGTGAATGCGCCAGACCATCATTTATTAATGTTGTCTGTCTTATTAATATAAAGCATAGGGAGAATCAAAACAGTCTAAAATATCTACCGAACCAGAATTATTAACTGTAAGGGCACTGACTGAATCTATTTTTATACACAGTGTCTTCTTAATATACTGACAAAGGTTTAGGGCACGGAAAAAACAGTGACAAATAAAATATTCACTTTAAAAAATACGATTTTCATAGTAATTTTTTTCCCTTTTTAAAAAATAAATCAATTACCATAAGTAAAACAAGTTTCCTAAAATGACTTTTTTTAATAACCCCTTTCGACAAATGAGTAATGTTTCTGAAACTGCTTTAGTAACCACAAAATCACATAAATTCACCTTTAGTTAACTTTTACTTACAATTAAAAACAATTCACTAACAGTTAGCAACTAGTTTTAATAAAGTTAGTCTCAATCATTCTCGATCCATCAACGAACTAAGTCGATTAATTTGATTTCCTATTTGCGTAAACCTGTTATATATTTTTGTCCTTAATAGGTAGAATTATTATTTATATTATCTGATAAATTATGTTTTTATATTTTGTAATATAAAATAAAAACATTTTAAAAAAGCTTTTTATATATTATGTTTTCGGTTTCTCCAAAATCAGAGTTAACACATTGTATCATTACATACAGTATTGGCCATCGAAGATCTTCCAACAGCCCTCGGCACAGGTGCTTGTGAGAACTACAGAGAGCCGGCATTGTCGTAAGCAGGAAAGAAACAATACCAGCGATGCAAGCCCATACGGCCTAGGCAACATTTCAAAGCGGTCCCAAGTAGCATTTTTCGTGGGCGAAACGTGGCTACCACGACTTCACGACTTTAGAAACTTTAAAGTGTATTGCCAAAGTTTCTGCCACGTAATAGACACGGTTCTACTACGTGGCAGTAACCAAAAGGGGGAACACTTTCTTGGTGGCAATCACATTTCAGCCTCGTTTCCGGAACTTATTTAATCACGTTTACGCCACGTGGCGACACTAAACGATGAACTTTGCCTACTGCCCTGGTCTTTTGATTGCTCGGTCTCCGTCCTACAAATTATTTCTCCCATTCTCCTTGCTTATTCTCTAACTTGACATAACTAGTAAACTAATAAGTAGGTACATACTGAATAATAATAATAATAATAGTAATAGTAATAATAATGTGTTATAAAAATATTGATTCAGATATTCTGATAGGCAAAAAGTTGGAACTATTGGAAGTTTACTGTCAAATATAGGTGTTGTAGTTCGAAATATGGGCATGTGCCATTGGAATACTCTATATTTAATTAAAAAGTTAAAATCTGTGAATTTTTCATTTTCGAAATTATTTATTTAGATGCCTTAAACAGTATTTTTAATCAATCTTGGTTAATTATAATCATTAAATAATATATTTGAATTTTATTGCATTAAAGCTATACGAACGAAAAAAAAATTAAATAGCACCTTTTATATTTTCTCATAATAGCGACCTTAAAAATGGTTACAAATATGTCTGCTTCAGGAAAAAAACTTTAAGAGTTGCAGTTACTAAAAATATGCCACTTTGTAGTTACTTTCATCAAATAAGTGGCAGCTGGAACTAATCCAAAATATTTTTCACCACTTCAAAGTAGCGGTTACTTGGCAGCCACCTAGTGTTTGCCACCGTAAGGTTAATTATTTACATTGTTGCCAGATCAGCCATTTCTCTATTTATTTAATAGTTTTTGAGTTGTTCAATAAGGTCAATGGAGGAAAAATCAAATTTACCTTAAATTGTAAATATGTCATCCGTCAACCTAGATCAAGGTAATGTAAATTTAAAGTAATTTTAGTCTTGAATAGCGTAAAACGGCTTAATCAAATATTAAGGTACAGTATATTTGGAATCGCCATAGTAAAAAATATATAGGGTTTCCATTTTAATTCACAAAGTTGATACTTGTTAGTTACCTTTCTAGTTACCGTTTGTTTATCTTAATAGTAATTTCTAGTAAAGCCTTATAACTTATGTATTTAACAATTTATTTTATCTCTTTTAATAAACGTTTTAAGTGCCGTTCTAAAAATAACTGAACACCCTGTACAAATATAGTGTACATTCAAGAAGATTATAAGAGGGAAAGCCCACTCACGTGACATGTCGCGCGCGACTGATCGCGCGCGGCAATACTTTTGATGTTTTTAAATGACTAAAAGCCCATTAACGCGGTTCTGTCGCGTGGTCGCACGCGGCTAAGAGTCATTTAAAAACATCTTAAGTATTGCCGCGCGCGATGCCTCGCGATCAGTCGCGCGCGACATGTCGCGTGAGTGGGTTTTCCCTCTAAGACAAATTTGTATACTGTATCTTCTCAGGGAAATTGCGCTCTGCTGATATCGCAACACTGTATTAGTTGTATTATTCCATATAACCTTAAAATTTACAGTAGATTTCGCCGGTTAAATTTGTTTATGTCACAGATCACTTAAATGTATGTATTTAATGTTTTTGTGTGCACACCTTAGATTTAGATATGAGTTTTAAAATTATATCGACTCAAGAAAAGAGGGAATACGAAAGAACCTTATTTTGGCCAGGCCATTTAAATTTTTCTCAATGAGAAACGAAATCCAATAAGTTCCCCCGAGGTGAGTTGGTCACAGATGGAGTGCATTTTAAAATTGGTACCATTCATTTGTTGTTTAAGTTGTCTATAAAAAGTTGTCGAATGTCGAAAAGTAATCTTTTTGCGAGGCTTCTTATTGTTTCCCATTTTACACACAAATGCACTCTAGATAAGTCTAAAAATGAAGTAATTTGCGCACAGATCGACGACACTGGTAGTTTTTTCATTATTGTAAAGGCGGACAATGTAGAAAGCAGGCCACTAATAGGCAACAGTTACTTCATTGTGAATTTTGAAGTGGCTTTTGTTCCACGTGATATATATATAAATCAATTAAGAGCGTGGCAAAAACGTGGTAAGAACTACTGCAGTTATACAATCAAGTGCCGCCACTTTAAAGATATATTAATGGTTCCCGAAACGTTACTAAAACTATCAAACCCACTTTAAAATTACTGCCACTTCTAGGTGGTATTTAAGTGATATGATTTGGTGGCCGTAACTACTATTTTCCACATTCAAGTTTGTGCAACTTTAAAGTGGTCCCGCTTAATGGCTTTAACGTTTCAAACAGCTTCAGTGGCAACTAAATAATATAAAACTTTGAAGTGATTCCCAGTGGTGAAATACACGTGGCTACAACTGGAAAAATATAAAATGAGGTTATTCTCACTATATAGGGGTTCATTTAGTGATCATAACGTAATAGTCACTTAATCGAAGTGGCGATATAAGTTTCTGTCCCTATAATGCTACTTGAGACGTCACTTGTGTGGCATACTTCAAAAAAATATTACATTACTTGATATAAATTTGACATTTTTAGGTGACACCATCTATATCAAAATACGGGAACTAAAAATTACAGGAATCACAGCTGTTTAATGTATTGTTGGTAGCTAATACATTTGCTAACGCCGCCTTAAGTTTCTACGTCAAATAACTTGTATTTCCATTGTAGAATCACTCTTTAATGGCTATATATGAATCAATAAACCTACTATTATTAAAACTTAACTAGCTGTAAGATACGCAAATAATATCAACAGAAACTAAATTCAGTAACTGTAAGTAAATAGTTCAGCAACAATAGGTCGTCTAAACAAAAATTAAACGGTTCACTAACCACAGGGGAATAATTTCAGAAATATCGTTTTATTATACAACTTTTAATTTTCGGTAAGTAAATATTCGCTACCAGTTAGTAAATGTTTCCATATAGTAGACATTAAAATAAACATTTTTGGCTCAATAAAGTATGTTCGAAAATGCATCGTTTCCGAGATACAAGGGATTAAAATTTAAAAAATAATCCATTTTTAATCAAAATCTATAGATGAAAGACAAAAAACTAGAATGACGATATATAATGCTTTAACAGACCTGCCTTAACCTGAAGATTTCAATTTAATATCGCTTTTTTTATTTTTTTTATTTAAATCCCCTTTAACCCCCCACCCCCCTTTTGTTCACAATGATTTTTTTAATTCAATAGACCTTTTTGCTAACAATTTCAGGTTAATATTTGGTATTTGGGATTTGGGATTTTTTTAAATATTTCAACCCCCTATTTTTATTCAGATTTTTCAGAATCAATAAATTTCATCCCCTTATAAAGCTTGTTTTTTCTAAAGATTTTAATTTGATATCGTTTTTTGTTTCAGAGTTGGGATTTTTTTCAATATTTCAACCTCCCTATCCCTCCATTTCTATTAAGATTTTTTTTTTCGGAATCAATAGACTTCAGTCCCTTAGAGCTTGATTTTTATTAAAAAATTCATGGTGATATCGCTTTTTATTTTTGATTTGTTTTTTTTTTATTTCAGCCACCTTAAACCACTCATTTTTAATCAGTTTTTTAATCAAAGGCTTTGTCCCCTTATAGAACTTGACTCAGTATAAGTGACCTATTAAAAAGGCGAAGTTTTGCCGCTGGCGTTTCAATTTTTTATCAACATAACAACTGGGAAACACTCAAAAATAGTGCGGAACAAGATTTTTAGAAAATGTGGTACATCTATTGAATTTAAAGCTAACTCAAGGCCTCTTTTATTCCTGCTTTTTATCAATGACTTACTCTCTCAATTTAAATACCCAGAATGTTTGTTATTTGCAGAAGATTTAAAAAATTTCAAACATGTAGCAACGGTTAGAGATTGTGTTCTATTGTAAAATATTTAACTAGCATTTATGAATAAATAAAATTTTAATGTGTAAAACTGTTTTGTTTTACACGTTCAAACGAATATCGATCAATATAAGAAATTCATAAAATGTTGAACAGAAGTGAAAAATTTGGACATCACTGTAATTATATTAAATTTATTTTGTTTGCAGGATTAATTTATTATTTATTAATCCCGGGAATATTTTAGCAATTTAAAGTTCACAAATGCTATTAATTCCCTCGATTGAATTTTTTTATGCGTCGCACATTTTCCTCTTCTTTCTTTCAAGCTCCTTCATTTCCAACTTCTAACTTTAACATTTTTTTCGACAAAAAAAAGTAAAACCAGGCTATTCAAAACAGCTCTGGGTAGGCTTTAAAAGAGATCATTTTATTGTTTTTTTGGAGATTTCACGCTTGGATTCGCTGATAGAGTCGAGGGAGAAAATGTTTTATCGTGATTTTGTTTTGTTTTATCTTTAAGCTTGGAGTTGCTTCTAATGGTAAAGAAAAAAATGCATGAAGGGTGGATTTTGGTATTTTTCGTTTAGCTGCTTAAAATACTGCAATCTACGAATACAGATTATTGTTCGCTATTGGGAAATAAAAATATTGAGTAAAATATCTGTGGTTAGATGGCAAGTCCAGACATATTGGAAAAGGAACACATATGTGGGATTTTGTCCAATTCCAAGTACTCAAAATATGCCATATCTAGTTTTAAACATGCACAAAATATCCATATGGGAAACGTATTTTTCACACACAATGAGATCCTAAAGTGACGGATACATTCATTTGCGACCTTATTAATGATTTGAAGAGAAAATCCTGAAACAGGTCGATTTTAATTTTAAATTTAACATTTTTGATGTAACAACTATAACCTTCAGGATACTCTTGTATACTTGTTACGGCCTACACGATATATACTATGTACCTGGCTTTGACAATCAATGCCAGATTTTAATTTCAACAATTTGGCGACAGAGGAAAAGCAAAATCTAAGGCTTTTTATTTTTAAAACCAAACAACCTTCAAGAAAGAACCACACTCGAGACGCAGATAAATGGCCGAAACTAATTTAGCCCCACTTATAGAAGCGCTCAGTGGATTAGTCTACACACTTCAAAATCAAAATAGACCCAGCACAAGTAAGAGTGTTAAGGAAGTTCTCCAAACTCAAGCTCTTTTATTTGAACCTTTCGGCGAAAATAATGAAAATTTCGGTAGTTATTCTCAAAGATTAGATAATTTCTTTAATCTTAAAGGTCTAACTGAGGATGACAATGATACAAATGACGCAAAAGTAATGATGTTAATTAATTGTCTAGGTAGTAAATATTACAAACTTCTATCTAAGTTAACATCCCCAGATTTACCAGCATCAAAAACATACACAGAACTCATGACGCTACTTAAAAACCATCTTGCGCCTAAAAAGAATGTTTTATCACAACAACATCGGTTTTTCTCAAGAATACAGACTCTAGGGGAATTTATTGCCGATTATGTTGCTGAACTTAAGGACTTAGTGAAAGACTGTGAATTCAAGACAGAATGTAATAATGCTAATTGTTCGCAATCCATGCTAGAAATGTTACTCAAGGTACAATTTATTCGGGGACTATTAGATGCAACCATCCTAGAAAAAATACTTCAATTAACAAATATTTCTTTTGAAAAAGCAAAAGAAATTGCAACATCTATTGAAATTTCTAGAAAAGAAAATCATGAAGTTTATCATAGTTCCTCATCTGGTCCAGCTACTATTAACGCAGTAAATTCTCACAACAAAAAACGTCCAGTTATAATAAAAAACATTATGTCGATCAACAAGGAAGTAAATACCGAAACAACATTAATTAAAAAAAAATAATCATTTAACACAGAACTGTTTTTCTTCAGAAAATTTACAATGTAAACGGTGTTATAACAAGGGACACATAGATAAAGTTTGCATAACATCTTTAACGAGACAAAGTAAATTAATAAATAATATTGATCACAATTCTGAAACTTCTGGTGATGAATATTGTCATTGATGTGTATGCTAGTACTGCATCTGTGTTTGAACCAAAAATGTCCAAGTCCAAATTCAAAATAAACCCTGTAGTTTTGAATGTGACACAGGAAGTCCAGTATCAATAATCTTCAAAAATGATTTCGAAGCCCTCAATTTGAATATTCTAATGCAGAAAACGAATGTATGTCTTAGATCGTACACTTAACATATTTTCAAACCCCTAGCAGTTATCAATGTTCCTGTTTCATACAACAATAAAAACGTATTGGCAGAATTTTACATTGTACCAGAATATGGTAGTCCTATTTTAGGTAGAAGGTGGATACCGGTCACTACAAATTGATGTCCATGATCAACACAAATCAAACCGTAATTAGTAAAATTTTCAAATAATTTCAAGATGCTTTTAGTCCTGAAATTGGTAAAGTTCCTGATTTCCAATGTTCACTTTAATTACGATCAGATGCTAAACCAATTTACCTTAAACCCCGACGAGTTCCTTACGCTCCCCAAGAAGAACTTGAACGAGAATCACACTAGAAAAGGAAAATATCATAACTAAAACCAACCATTCAGCATAAGAAACACCGTTGGTCTTCTTTAAAAAATAGAACGGCAAAATACGTCTTTGGGCCGATTACAAGGTCACTCAACAACCAACTTCTGGAAAATCACTACCCGATTTCTAGAATTTTGAAGATATTTTCAATCAAATGAAAAATGACGCATATTTCTGCACATTAGATATTTTCAAAACCTATCTTCATATTCCAGTTGATGATACCACTTCAAAAATCCATACATAGAGGTACGTATTTAGCTAACAGGCTATTTTTCGGAATTAAAACCGCATTAAATAAGTTTCATAAGATAATTGACCAGATCACCCAAAATTTAGATGGAACAACCGTATATTTTGACGACATTTTGATTCTGGGTTCGACTGATGATTAATGTCGATTAATCACAGTATTAGAAAAACTGCACGGATATAATTTACACATAAACAAAGAAAAATGCAGGGTTTTTAAGAACGAGATTAGCTACTTAGGTCATACAATCTCAGCTAGAGGCCTTCAAAAATCCGACGATAAAATTAAAGCGGTGCAAAATTCACCTAGACCTAAATCACGTATTATACCAAGTCTATACCGAATGCTTCTACTCTCCTGTATCCACTGAATAGGTTATTAAGAAAAAACGTTCCTTTTAAATAGACAAATGCTTGTGAAGAGGCTTTCAAAAGAGCTAAAGAAGAAATTGATAGAGAACGAGTTCTGATCCCTTTTACGCCGGAACTAGAAGTTATCTTAGCAACTGATGCTAGTCCATATGGATTGTCCGGAATTTTCTCATATCGCTTAGCTGACGGAACAGTAAGGCCGCTAGCATTTATATCTAGATCCTTAACTAGAAGGGAACAAAAATATAGCCAATTAGACAAAGAAGCCACGGCCATCTATTGGTCTTTTAAAAAACTATTTCATTATTTATACGCACGAAAATTTAGATTAATTGTTGATAACAAACCTCTTACTAGCATTTTAATTCCACAGAAACAATTGCCTACATTGTCGGCTACCAGGATGATAGTTTATCAGGATTCGACTACCAAAGATGATTTAAATGTAGACTACCTGTCCAGAAACCCGCTCAAATTAGGTCCAGATGCAGAAAATTACATAGATGATACTTATATCTCCAATATTGAATTACTACACAAAATCACCAGACACAGTCACATCACTCGAAGTAGCGAATAAAATTGAAAACGATCCGGAACTATCAAAACTTAAATTGGAAGTACTTCGTGGAACTATAAGAGATCCAGACTTATCCCTTCAGGGCGGAATTCTTTTCAGAGATAATCGAGTCATTATTCCCAAAGCGCTGCAACCTGATATATTAAGAGAACTGCACTCTACTCATGTAGGGATCGTGAAAATGAAAGCACTGGCCCGAAATTATCGCTACTGGAAAAATATTGATTCAGATATAGAAAATATGGTAAAAAGTTGTGTATCTTGTTGCAATGTCAGCTAAGGCACCGGTGGGAAAGACCAGAACAAAATTAGCAAAGAGTACATATCTGTACCCCAGAGCCAGAGTATGTTAAGTCCAAAAACTTAGTTTTTCAGGAGAGCATTTTTTATATATTCATTTTAGACTGTGGAGTGTGGGCTTAGCGTAGTTAAAAAATGAGCTGTTTTTGTTATTTTAAAAGATACGTCAAAATGGAAAATATCGAACCATGCGCCGCAAAATTTTAAGTCACTTAACATATTTACCTAAAATTTGGCCAATTTGGACTTAACATAGTCTGGCTCCGAGGTACAGATATTGATTTTGCTGGCCCATTCCTAAATTACCATTTCCTTCTTGTTGTTGATGCCAAGTCAAAAGGCCAGAAATAATGATGATAAAGTGCATTCCAACCACAGCTAAAACAATTTACCTTCTAAGGGAATTTTTAGTAGAATGGGTCTTCCAGAAATTCTAGCAAGTGATAATTCTTTACTTTTTAAATCCAAAGAATTTATTGATTTCTGTCAACGAAATTGCACTAAACAAAGATTTATTGCACCATGCCATCCCGCTACAGATGGTCAAGAGAAACGATACTGGCAGACGTTAAAAACTGCAGAAGAAATTATGTACATTTTTATTCTGATATCGAGTAATGCCATTATCGTCAGGAAAATCGTCTTCAGAAAACTTATTTGGGAGGAACTTCAGGACAAAATTGGATTGCATTCGACCATAAAAACGTATGTGAACAACTTGATTTTGGGAAAAGTTAGAACCTAGGGGATAGGGTCCAATCGAGAAGTTATTAAAATTCTTGAAAATGGAAGTATAGAACCATTATAGAACGTTTAGGAATATTGCATTATTTAGTGAAACTGGATGATGTATACTCTTAAAATCTACAGTTGAATCTATTCCTTTTACTTTAAACGAAACTATCGCCTCTACTTCAAATCGTGAGAATAAAACTGAAACTAGAAAAACAAATGACATCACTCTTCCACATAATCATGGGTTAATTATTAAAACAGATAGCCCAACACATGCAAATCGACCTACCAAAATGAAGACATCCGGTTTTCCAAGAGTGCAAGCAGAGAAACCGATACATTAGATGCCATCGATATGGATCATCAGCAGAACACCGAATTAAGGCGATCCACACGCATTCGGAAACCAGCAGAACGTTTAGGATTTTAATATATTTTAATGTTAATATTGTTAATATATTTTTTTTTGTATAGGAAAAAAACCAAGGGGGGAGAAACTGTTGTGTACTATACTCCTTGCTACGGCCTACATACTATGTACCTGGCTTTAACCATCAACGCCATTACGACTTAAAATAAATAACGTAAAGTCAAAAGAGTTTAATTTCAACATATAATGTGAGCTATTTTATTATTCAGTCATGCTCTAACTCTCCAAGTCCCTCTCTGTCTTATTTGGCATTTGAGGCTCAACTTGTCCGATTATCATACATAATTAAACCCCTTAAGACCAAACCTATGTGACGACTATGGCGGAAGTGGTTTCGAGACTTTTCCAGATAAAACGTGATAATGTTTCTAAATTTTGGCGAGAACGATCTAGAACTTGAAGGAACCTCCCACCATAATTTTAAATTGGTATATAAATATTGGTGGAGAATAACGCTGTAGTTAGTTGTTATATGGAGTAATAGTAATTAGTAGATAGACAGTGGTGAATATAAATAGTGATCAGTCTAAAGACATTCGAAGTATATATAAATTAGAATAGTTGTGTTATAAAATAAATTATTAATAAATAAACTGTTGTTTTAAAGTAAACAAACATCATAATATTACCCTTCTCGATGGGGTAACTACCCTTCTCATTTTTTAAGTGAAACGAGAAGGCATGTGATGCCTCATTTTTAGGGATTTTCATTCTCTATTCAGCAACCTTGTGTGTTTTAATTTTTAGATATTCCATATTATTAAAATTTATTTTTCTAATTTTGACTTATAAAGTGACATTTTTTGTAATCGCAGCAAGTGTCAAAATGAAACTGGTTTTGAAAAATTCATAACGTCACCAGTTCTGAAAAGAAAAGAAATAAAAATAAACCTTTTTTGGTTTTAAAATAAATAATATACATTATTATTGAAAGTTTATATCAAAGAAGGCTCATAAAAATAAAATTTAGTTAAACTAATAATGTTGTTTTGGTCCTTATTTTCCAGTCCAAATCAGCACAAAATTATTATAACACAATACACCACAAAATAACCCACTTTTTGAAAACTAAATAACTTTAATAAACATTATAAACACACTGCAAGTCGTTGAGAATAAATAATAAATAATGATGTTCTAATCGTGGTTTTAATTGTCAATAAAATTATGCATATCCAACTAACAATACAAGAAAGACATACTAGTTGTCTAAATGTCATTAATGTTTAACCAAAACACAATTTTAGTCAAAATTAGAAAAAATATTGTATGTAACATATACAGGGTAATTTATTTATTGAAAGGTATTCTGTTTTACCCTGTATTTCCCCGGTAAAATGTAACCATTTTCTCAGTATATAATAATTTTAACACCGTTTTAAGAGGCATGCATTTTAAATCCGATACTATGACCAGTTACCAGTTTTCTAGATACAGGGCGTTAAATTGGAGAATTGCTGATTCTAGTTATTTTTTTTTTAAACTGAAAAGCTAGATTGATTTTATGGATCATATTACATAATTTTAATATAACTTTTGGTTAGATGTCCATGGGACGTTTTAAAATATTTAAAATGAGTTTATTGAAAGACATATCCAAACGATAAAGAATATGGTCGCCAAGTCAAAGAATGAAGACATATACAAGACAAAAAGAAAAAAATACGTGAGTACCTGCAAAGATACTAAAAACATTAGAAGAACCAAACTCGTATCTAGTTCAAACAGAAGACGGAGAAATGTACAGGAGAAATAAAATTCATCATCAGAATTTAAAACAAGTTGAACAGAGCATAGAAGTGAAGCGAGAAGAACATGAAGAAAATATGGAGTAAGAAGGTGAAGAGGAAAATGGAAAGGAACAGTTGAACAATCGGAGGTTGGAAGTGGAGACAAGAAAAAGTGGGAGAAGAACAAAACTTCCAAGTAAATTTAAAGAGTTTGTTATGGGAGGGAGATGTGATGTAGTAGAATGTATCACACATAAACGAACACATCCTGTCAACAGTCATGTCATGTCAAGTGTCACTTGTCATCGGGTACTTTGTAAATGTTTGTACATCTGATCTGTATTGAATAAATAAAATAATTTAAACAGAGTTATTTATTACTATAAACAACGTTACACAAATTAAAAGAATGTCAGATCCATTATGCCATTCATTCAAACAATTGTTTTGCCCGAGGTGGAAGCTTCTATTAACAATCTGATGTGTCTAACACATGACTTGCCTGTTTAGTTATTACATGGTTTTTTCGGTTATTTTGTACAACCTATTGTATAACCCCTGTAAATGTGTAGAGGATGAACTAAATACATAAATTTTCCAAATAAATTTTTTTATAATACGTATATTTATTGCCAACGAAAATAGTGAAAAATTAAAATTTTACACTAGTCCTCAAAATGTTCCATTACGATCCATTTTAGAGAAATCATGTATATGACAAAAATTATAGATAATTATACTGCAAACAACTTTTATTTGAACAAATTTGTTAGAAAATAAATTTTGCACTTTTTATCAAATTTCTTGAATACGGACCATTTTAAAAAATTATATATAGATAAAAAATTATAGAGAATAACATTACAAGCATCTTTTATTTAAAGAATGTTTTCTGCAAGCGTAAATAACAGATATATTCCATAAAGTAGAAAAACGACCCCCTATAAAGTACCCCCCAGATATTCCGACTATGTCTAAAATGTATTCAGTTTACGGATGGATTAAAGCTTAAATTTAAACTTGGGTTTTTTTTCACTTTGTCCGTTTTTGAATCATCTTCAAAATTAGAAATTTGCACTTTTCTCTCCAATAATTTTAGAGAAATTAATTAAACAATTTTCATAAAAACTCAAATTTTACACTTTCTGACAAATTTCTCGAATACTGACTATTTAAGGAAAATTTTGTACTTAACACTATAATATAGCAAATTTATATTTTAAATGGTACTTTAGGATACCAATTTACGCTATTTCTTAACCCACTTCAAAAAAGGAGGAGGTTCTTGATTCGTCAGATTTTTTTTGTATTATTCCAATTTACTAAAGATGGTTTTCATGGGACAAGTTATTATATTTTAAACATATTTTACTTGTTATCAACCTCTTTTAAGTTTTCAAGTTGTTGCATGTAATTTGAACAAAGCCTCGTTGTTTTTTACGAAAGCGTTGTGGGGCCAAGAATTTTTAATTATTATCGAACAATTAGCAAATAGTATCTGTCAGTTTGTATATGATTCGCGATATTAATTTCAAATGTTTTCAAAAAACTTCCCACGGTTCACCTAATACTGACGCGATATGCATTCTGTGAAAGCAATCGAATTACTACGCCAACGAACAATGTTCGTGTATAGTAAAATCACGGAGGCATTATTAGTAAGGACAAAATGGGATTTTACCTCCAATTAGGGCTACTACCAAATTCAATAACTTTGAAATTAAATATTTAAGCAATCGGTTGAATTATGAATATATGTTTACGGCATTGAACTTTTCTCATTGAACTTCACAAAATGAAATAATATAATGTCAGATATTAATTGACAATTGCCAGATATTAACTGATAATTGTTAGATGATAATTGAATTAATACATAAATATTTTTTTTACCTCTAATAGTGGCGGATATGTTTTACTTGTTCTTATTAATGGATCATCCTATATATCTAAGCTTCAGTTCTATATTTTTTAAACATATTGTAATATTCTCGTAGCAATTAATTAATTCACAAACATATTAAATATTATATTTCCTTTGTGGTTATTATTGAGAGCCAAAACGACACATCAACTCTTCCAAATAAATAAGTAATGTACAAATATCAAATATTGTTACCGATTACGCTTAAACTAGAATATTTCCAATACTTTTCCTTTAATAATTGTTTAAAGACATTAGATGTTTACTCTTACAAAGTCTATCAAGATAATAAGTTTAAAAGGCGAAGATTTTTGGTTGACAAGGGATTATTATTTTAGATTCTATATTATACAAGTTAGTCGTAATTCTTAACGGTATATTTATAAAAATAATTCATGTATTTTATACTTAATAAAAATAACTAAACACAAGTAGAAGTGAAAAGTGTTAGTTTCTTCTTCCAGACGACAATCCATTACAAAATAACCAAACACCTATTTTATTTATCCATTATTCAGACCTTCATATGAAATTCTTCGATTCAAAGTTAAAATATTAATTCGTCCTTAACCTGGTCTCATATTTCCCATTTCCAGTCAGTTATAGGAATATCGTAAAATTATACTTACAAATCTTTGTTTGAATTGATATCCTATAGCGCCTTTTATTCAATCATAATTTTCAATCGGTCGAAGATAAACGACTTGCTAAAACCCTAATAAATCCTTTCGGAAAGGCTGTTAAAAAAAACAATTTTTAGTTATCTCATATTTCGATCGATTTGAAAAGTGAGTTGCGGGAAACGAATTTGTTAAATAAAATAGATCTAAAGAACAAAAATTAATAGTTTGTGTAACAAGAGTTGATGAATATTATAATTCACATCAATCAATCAATTTGATTTGTACAGTGTCTACATTTTTCTACGAACAATAACCCTAACTATAATAAAATATTCAGAATCATGAGTTTATTTTAAATATTATAACTTTATGCACATTCTGTAATGTTATTACAAACGGGATAAAAAAAATATAATTATTTTTTATTTTAATTTTATTATTTTATTTATTTCTTACGTATTTCAATTTGATTGTCTTTCTCTCAGATATGGTTCAAATTATTGTCAGAACAATTTTCTATTTAATTTTTTTTTTAAATTTAATTATTTTATTTTGATAATTTAGGGACAATCTGTATATTATATTTTTAAATTAAATCATTTGGAATAGTTTCATGGAATTTAATAGGTATTAAAATTTTTACTATAATTACCAATATATCTATATTATTTTTTTATCAATAAGTAAAAAATGCCCTGTTGAGAAAATAAAGCACACTTGAAACTTTTTATTTCTCATATTCATGATTCCGAACGATTCCTTGGAATCCATTTCAGACTCCAATTATATGTTTTTGATAAGAGGAATTTATTAATTTAATTTCTACAAGAATTAAACATATTTTATTTAAAAATTAACATTACAGATTACAAAAATTATATTAACTTTATATTTTGTTAAAATTCAACATCTGATGTTACTTTTCCTTTTTATATTTGCATAATTCACAGGAATGTCTAACAAATAGGCACAACCATTGGGTTGTATGTATATTTTTATGTTATAGTTCGTTGCAAATTATAAAAAATAGAATTCCCAAATCGCACTATAGACAGGATCGGAAGGAGGAATGTGTGTAATGAAAATAAACAAAAATTTTTTTTTCAACATTTTAGATAATTTTTGGATCACAAGCATAGTTGAACTTTTGGTTGGAATTTTGCCAACTAATCTGGAATGACGCAATTACACTGTTATTCTGTATTTTTATTCAAAAGGAAAGACTTGTATTTCGTGCAAAACTTTTTAATTAATAAATGCAAAGCGCTTTCGGCTTATTTGCCATCATCAGTGCTTATCTACAAAAATTGTGGATGTAAACTTACAATTTAAAAAATATATTATAATCTGAATAAGACTTTTAAGTCAAAAGTTAAAATTGTATATATACGATTGTTTGGACAAATTAACAATTACAAGAAACAAACAAAGTGACAAAAAACTGGTATTGGTAATAATGAGTGTGGGATAAGCCCTTACAAATCATATCTGATCTCCAGAAGCAAGTTAGCTTGTGTGGAATTAAGGAATTATGCCACCTTCACTATTCACACAATTGAAAACAAGTTAACAAATTAGTTAAAATTTAAAGAAATTTACAAATAGAGGGTGACTGTGGAAGATATATTGAAATTTTGTATTTGTATATTTGAATCCTATTCTAGCCATTTTGCAAATAAATCTACGACAATATCTTGATGATAATCTAGACTACAATTTTTTATATCCTTAGCCGATAATACTAGAGCATTCTCCATCCAACCAGATGCTACTCCACAATGTTAGATACATATTCTTTTACCCCTGGCTGGGAGTACATTAGCTACGCATTTTTTACTACCATCAGACCAATTTTTTTTGTAATTTTATGAGTGTCAAACCAAATTTCGTCCAAATAATACAGTGTTCGTCCTAGTTTTTCGAAATTTTTATTTTCAAATTTACGAGCTAGATTGAATTTCTGTTGTATATACACACATAACTACATGTTTTATTAACACATTAGTATATACTTACGTATAATTAAAAATATTTCGGCTAGATCCGCCGCAAACCTGTCAATGTATGTGTATAAAGTGGAAGAACTGGCAAAAGCCTTTCCAACTTCTACCTCTGCTATACTCTCACACTCATTTTCCCATAGATAGAGAATAGGCTCCCAGATGAGGTATCGCCGGTCAGGCAAACTGAGGTACTGATATGGGTAACCGATTATCAAAATGTACATGGTCGGCCGGTGAATTTTATTTATTAGAACACCTTTTGAAGCTGCGTCATTTGCGCTGAGCTAAAAATTACTGATATGATGTTTTTACACATTGTATATTATTAATTAATGGATTTTAAAGTGAATAAGACGTAAAATAACATAAGAAAAATAATGATTCATTAATTAATTTGTGCCATACAGTTTGTCTGCGTAAATTTGCTATATATGGAAAACTTTTTTATTCTTAGTTTTATCAAAAAAATGTATTCCTTATAAAAAGTTCTGCATAGTCTAAAACCTAAAATTCAACCATCCGATATTAATTTTTTTGAGCCATATACGAGATGCATCAAAAATTTTGCTCAAGAGTAAAGTACCTTTATTTTTGACAAACCGCGTATACAACTGATAAAATTTGGTATCAGATAATTGAATTTTAGATTTTAATGGGAGCTCTTCACGCTTCGATATGGCAGGCCAAAACGTACATTTCTGATCTAAAGGCAAGATTTAATTAGCTTATTTCACTCTTCACCTTCGCATTTGACAAAAGAGGAGAAGCCAGCTGTGAGTCAGATGGAGCACTGTGTTGGATTTTGGACTGAATCAATAGACTGTACAGTTCAAATCTCACAAAAATCGCAGCGTGAAGGGCCCTTTTAAGTCATGAAGAACTTTTTATGAAGAGTAATTTTTATTAATAATTTTAGGAAAAAAATGTATTCATCATAAACAATTGTGCATGATCTAAAACCTAAAACAAATCCATCAGATTTGAAATTTTATGAGTCGTATACGATATTTTTCAAAAATGAATGTACTTTACTCTTGAGCAAAATAATTTTTTTGACAAGCCTCGTATACGACTGATAAAATTTGATCAGTAAAAGGTACGTTTACATCTGACCGAGCATCGACACTTACATTACTTGAGATTAATATCACTGACATATGAGGCGAGACAATTAGACACTGCTTTTGAGACATAAATATACAAATCAATTACACTAGTTCTGCCAAAAGAAAACTTGCTAGTATAGTTATTTTAAATAATTTATTAAAATTAGACAAAGAGAAAAAACGTTCTATATGCGCCCAGGAGTGGATTTTAAGATGCAAAGGACTTGGTACTTACAAACAGCCTATGTCGAAGATCTAGCAGGATTTTCTAATAGTTATTTATTAATTATGAGAAACAGTTGTAGGGTCCTTTTTTCTATCTAAATATGTTTTTGAAAATAACTTCTGAATTTCATTACTGTTAGATTATCAAAGATGTAAATGCATTGCTTTTTGTACGACCTTTCTGGCAGCTTTTTATACAAACTGAACCATACCATAATTCAGGGTGATTATGATAAATATTTATTACTTCTTCAATGTCACTTTTTAATCATTCCTTTTTATGCGAGACATATTACACGACACTATTTACAAAACTAGATGACTATTCAATGTTTGCAATTTCTATAAGAGAGATCGGAACTTGTAGCTAATAAGTGTTTACATTAGTTCTCGAATAAGTGTCGATACCTTTATCGAAAACTCATACATTATATCTGATACAAATTTTTATGTGTTTACACGAGACTAAACAACTATTAGACATAAATCTCATGCAATAAATGTACCGTAACAGATTTAATTTCGTATAGGCTGACCTGTTTTTTTGCCCATGTTAATAAACTATTTTGTTATAGTATACGTTATTTTTATACAGTTCACTTGATTTATTCAAGAACTAAACAATAATATTAACCAATCAACGCAATTGTCTTAAAAATTCAAATTCAGTGACATTATTTTTAAATTCTAAATACATTTTTTTTAACGATAAAGGGTGTTATTTATTAAGTTAATTAATTTTTTCAACAGAATTAAAAATTGTTTTTCTTTAGTTACAAATTATTGTCTATCTCTTGATAACATGACAATATACAGGGTATTTCCGAACTTGACGTCCAAATTTGTAGGGGTGGTAGTTCGCATAATTTGAGACCGATTCACACATTTCATTTTTGCAAAATATTTAAAATAAAAATAATTAAAAATTAATTAAAAATTAATTAAAAATTATAAACAGGTACGGTCCTGCACAGCGATGAGATCGCTTTGACTCGCGCGCGCTACGCTTAGAATGGACAAAATTGCAAATCACATCTGTTTTTGAGGACTATTGCGCTACGCGCTCAGGGTAGGACCTGCTCTTTAATTTTTTTTTTATAATGGCTCTATTTTGTTTATTATAATTTTTAAAAAAAAAATGAAATCTACCAATCGCTCTTAAATTATGCGAACTACCACCCCTACAAATTTGAACGCCAAGTTCGTAAACACCCTGTATAGGGTGGGCCAACAAAGACGAAACGGTTCAAGTTCAGGGTTCTTAATGTAATTAAAAAAAATCGCTTGAACAGGTCAATTTATTTGTCGAGAGGGAAACACTTTAGAATTATTTCAAAATCGCCTTGTTAAGTCAGTATAAGGGGTGAAAGTTAAAAAAAAATGAAACTAATTAAAAATTACATTGGAATATATTAAGGAGAACTGTTTTAAAAGAGGGGGTATATCTGGGGGTAACATTAACAGCCAGGGAAGATGAAATGGAAGAATTTGACAAGAGGATGTCGAGAGAAAATAGTCGAAGCCTTATAAAATGAATTACTAACTAATGACATAGTACATTTAGTGTAGCTGAGAATTTAGAGGATAGACTTACAACTCATTATTAGGTTTGTCCTAACAGTTCCATTCTGATGAGTCTCTCTAAGCTCTGACTCATGCATGAATGCATTCGTAAACTAACCACTGCGCATGTCAGTCCGTTTATTCGTCCGTTGTTTTATCAGTGGCTTGTACTTGTTGGATCGCAAAATGCAACGGAATTGGAGAAGCCAACCACATCTTTGCTGAAAAGGTATTTTAAACAATAATTAATACAATATAATACATTTATTTAGCTGTCTCGAACAATCTATTTGAATATATAATTTTAATGCCTTCAGATGTTTAATTTATTAAAAATAAGTACCTATTTATAAAAAAACCGTACACAAGACTAAAACAAAAATTATTCACTTCAATTGAAAAAAATAGAAATCCAAGCCTCAAAGTTAACAAAAGCAATGAAGCTCTGATCGTTTTGACAATCCGCCGACACATTCATGTACGAATCTGAAAATACGTTGGAACGTTTTCTGACAGTTCATTGGATTATCCGTGCCTTTGTAGGAAAGGACTATTTTCAATGCGCATGTGTCTGACATCCTTCTGATGATCAGATCAGAACAAACTTTAGGTTTGTTCCAACAACAATCTTGTAACCATACATAAACCAGTCCACAACTTATTGTCGACGACTGATAGTCGACGACCTGTCCACGACTTGTCGAATATTGGGATTCAATTCGGAACTTGGATATATTGGAACACATTTTTCGATGTTAGATACACTGTCAATAACGTTAAGGTCAAAACAAATTTTAACATATGTTAAATTTTGAATTTGGGAATAAAAAAATTATAAAACTCATTAAAACAAATCCTTGGATCGAGACTACGATCGATACTATTAAAAAGAATATAATCACGAAATTTCCAAAGTTGGTCATGGTTTATTTACGATTTTACTATCGTTTTGTGCATGTTGACAGGAACTGATTTGACAGTACAGAAACTGGTTTGTTATTAGGTTTGGTTGTGTTGGAATAGTAGGTTTTTGTACAGTTTTAAGTCCGAAGTTTGATGGAACACCAATTCTGGACTACTCAGAATCCCTACAGTACGTAAACCTCTATTATATGAAAATAAATACTAGATAATAAATAACAAAGAAGAAAAACCAAACAGTTGGAAGAAGAGAGTGTGATAATTTTTTTTTTTTTTTTTTTTTTTCGGAGAAGTATGAGTAAAGTAGAATTAGTGGAGATTAGTTAAAAACATTAAATGGTCAGTCAGATATTGGATGAAAAGAAGAAGAATAACGAACTGGTGGGAAGTAGCCATAAATAAAAAGGAATGGTGAAAATCAGTAAAAAAACTCCAAGCTATGGGCCTATATGGCCTGTTGTGCTGATGCAAAACTTTTAAGTTCCAAATGAAATAGTTTTAACCAGGTAAAGAACAAATATTTATCAAAAACAAAAAACATATATTTTCTTACTTAATGATAAATAAATAAAACCAATGGCGAAATATCTTTATACATAATATCATTAACACCTTGATTCGTTGGCAAAAGACAGACGCAACTAATCTAAAAATAAATTTCGCAAACAGTAAATAATATATATCGCCTGACCTGTATAACAGCCCACCAACCTCCAATACAAATTCCTTAGTCTATTATCTTCAATTTTGCCGTAACGGCCTGAAACTGCAATCGATTACGGTACAGGCCCATATTACGACCCCCTGATTATTTACGAGCACCAAGTGCAATCGCCCCTTTTCCCCCTCACATCGCGTTCCTCCACACAGAAACAAGTAAGGATCGCGATCGAGGAGAGGAAACACCGAACAAAGTAGGCCACGGTAGCGTGCAAGTAGGACGGTGACCCGGTCAATACGTTCCATGGATTGCTTGATAGTGATTCCAGGTGAAAAGGATAACGACCAAGCCAAGGCCAACCTGGATGTGTGTGTGTATGTATTCGGTCGGTGTTTGGGGGCCTGGAAAAGCCGGAAATGCGGATCGAAAACAGAGCCGGTTTTTTGGAATTTCAGGTGGAAAATTATTCATGTTTTCGGTTTTTATTTGAGTCTCTTGGGTCCCGTTAAAACTTATAGTCAGGCATAGATTGGCAAAAAAAATATACAAAAATTACTGAAATAAAAAACCAATAACTGATTCTTTAGCAATAAACTGTGGCCAGGCCTTGTTGGTGAATGTCCACTGGCGATGGGTGGCGATCACATGTTTAGTAGAGCACAAACGTGAAAATTAAAGTGACATTCAAAATTAGCATGCATAGTTACTTAGACTGTGATCGTAATGAATATAAGCATACTCAGATTGCCAGGAAAAAGCCATGACCATTCAATTTTATATACATGTTGTCCCGAAAATACTGGTCATAAATTATACGTATGGTATAATTTATGACCAATATACTAGTATAAAATGTACAATAAATACGCAGTAGTCGCATTTATTTAGTTTTATTTTTTATGGGCTTTCAGAGAGGTCAGCATCCAATTTTTTGAAAATAAATATTTAGCTAAAAACGGAAATCCACTGTAACTAAACATCTATTTTAAAACTATTTGGTCTCTATTTATTGGTGAAAATCTGTATTTAAAAGACAGAGTCATGTATAAAAATAATAAAAGTAATATTAAATTACAATTAATAACATAAAAGATACAATAATTTAATACATCCATTAATTATAAAATGAAAAATAAATTATTATACACAATCGTTATTTTTGCAATTATTGTATCTAAAACTAAGTGCATATCTGCCATATCCAAAAACATTATTTTTTTAAACTTTTTTCATTTCAAATTTTCCTACAAGAATTTTTTTAAATACCAAAAAATTCAAGCAAATTTGAAACGCGCGCGACAATATTTTTTAAACGTCATAATGAAGCCTAAAATCTGATTGGCTAATTTATAACCTTCCAGACAGTAGTTAATATGTTTTTATCTTCTTGCCGCTTCTTATAAAGAATTATTAAAATCCGGGATAACTGAAAATTTAAAGGTTAAGATCGTATATTTTACAATAAAGACATAAATATTCAAAATAAAACAATATCTTTTTTAAATTCAGTTTTTATGAAGCACTTACTAGTTCAATAAACTTTCTTTTTAACCCTCGGACGGGCGCGCCGTAAATCAGAACATGAGCAGGCGCGCGGCGCACTGAGTGCACCAGTAATATAAATTGCAACTAGGCTACAGTAAAACTACTATTATATGTTTTGTTATTTTACTATTTAATAATAATAATAATACTCTCCCTAATTCACCCCCTTACGAGTGAATTTTAACCCCAAAAGCTGAGCTTGTCCGGGGAAAGGGACGGCTATTATTATTATTTGCCGTGGCGCTCCGGGGCGACTTGAAGATGATTGATGGTGCCATTTGACTTACAGGTGAGGAAAACCCGGAAAACCTCACCCACCACCATCAATGTTTATTATCTTTTTGCAAAACATATAATACAAAAATAAAAAAAATTAAGTAAAACATTTTTAAAAATTTAAATGAAAATAAAAACTTAGTCACTACCCTCATCTGGTGATTCGGTTTGTCTGGAACATTTTGGACAACTAGTTTTAACAATTGAATGAACCTTGCACACAGAGTCCTTACACATATCACATCTCATCCTAGTGTTTTGATTTTTTCATCTACCACACGTAAAACAACGTCCCTTTCTCTTTAGGTTAGATTCTATTTCATTTGCTGCTCCTTCATTTAATTTGTATTTTGCTAGAGAAGCTTTGATGTCCAGCGGAAGAGAAGTTATGTTTGCCCTTTCCACAAAAAAAGGTTTCATAAGACTAATTGCAAGGTTTTTGAGGAAAATTCTTCGTTTGATTTTTTGATTGTTTGCATTAGAATTGTATAAAATAAATGCATTTATACCACCCATATCCATTATTGAAAAAAATATAATTAAAGGCCACCTTCTTGTAATTCTTTTGACTGAGTAGGAACCGCACATTTGATCAACTGTATCAACTGTGCCTTTAGTAGCATTGTAGTCACGAATTATTTCCGGCTTCTTAGTCTCTTGATCAATTTCTCCTGAATCATGCATTGTTGATAATAATATAACCAATTTATTTTTTTTTTTTTTGGAACGTGAGAGACGATTGTAAAATCCTTTTGAAACCCAAAGATAGATGACTTTAGTTTTCTATTCTTATGAGGTAAAAACTCAACTGGTAATTCCCTTTTTTTTTCAGAGTTCCTAAAAGTGTTATTTTATAATCTTGTAGTAAGATTTGGGCAAGAGGAATGCTTGTATACCAGTTGTCGGTTGTCAGATTTCTTTTGCTACCTTTGATAGGATCAACAAGTCTTTTGACAATTTCTGTTGGTGTATTTTGTACCTTATATTACCCCTCCGGCTGCTGGCCGCAATAAATTTCAATATTACTTATGTAATGCGTTTTTGCATCGTATAAAACAAACATTTTTATGCAGTATTTGGCAGGTTTATTTGGTATATACTGGATAAAGCTGCAACGTCCGCGAAAGGCTTCTAGTTTTTCATCTATTGTTATATATTCCCCCAAAGAATAAATTTCCTTACAATTACTGACAAATTTTTTAAAAATTACCCTGATTACAGCCAATTTGTCAGTTTGCTTTCGATGTTCCCTGGTGTCACGATCATCAAACCGAATGCAACGTAACAAAAATAAAAATCTTTTATAGCTCATGACTTGCCTTGTGATTCCAAATTCACTTTCAGCGTCCCACATCTCTTCAACATTGCAATGATTGTTTCTTTTAGCGCCTATAAAATATAATAATCCAAGAAGTGCTGCAATCTCATTCTTTGTAGTAATTCTTGCATCACGAGCTCTTTGGTATTCTACTGTTCTTTTTTTTGTATTTTATGTAAAGATTAGTACACTTCACAATCTCCTCAATTATAAATGAGTCAAGAATCAATTCCAACGCAGAAATTTCGGATGGAAGTCCTCTGGCGGCTTGTTTTGGTCCAGGGTGAATTTTCAACAAATTCTTGTTTTTTATTTTAGAGATGGTTGACACATTCGTCTTGTACCATTTTGTGACTTTGTCCTTAGCCAAAAAAAAATTGGCATCTGGAACTATTTCATGGTCCGAATCCGATTCCGAGTTCTCATTCTCCGTGCACTCTTTTTCAGAATTTGAAACGTCATCACTGTGAATCACAATTTCCTCCTTTTCAGACATGTCTTCATCTTCAATAGGTAGTTCATCATCTGATGATTCTTCTAGGACAATCACTCGTAATTCTTCATCCGTTAAGTATTTTCTAGCCCTACAATAATAAAAAATAAAATTGTAATATAATTTACAATTATTATACATTATATTACAACAAGAAAATAACAAACATAACAACAAAATAACAAAATCAAAAATAAATATAAATAAAACTACTTACATGACAAGGCGCGCGGTGCACTCAGTGCGTCAGTTAGAGCAGGTCTAAGAAAATAATATTTTAAACACATACACGCTTGGATTTTAAAAGTACACTACCGTCTCGATCTAACAATAAGCACAATGAACGACTACTGGATTACCTTAAGCGTTGACGGCGTCATACAAATATTTACATTTTGTTGGGAGACGGTTAATTGAAATTTTATTCAAATCATAATCGCGATATCGCGAAATATTTTCTATAAGTCTGGCAACGTGGTTTAATCTGTCATCTAAATCCTAACCTCGATTTCGATTGCGAGATTATTTTGATTTATTTTAAAATTCTTATTTAATTTTTTAAAAATGGCCAAAGTACAAACAGGATTAAAAGAAGAATCTTTAGACAACTTATCTAAGGTAGATTCTAACATGAGTTTTTATATAAATAATATAAAGTTTATTTGCTCTGAAATTCGCAACGTAAAGACGAAAACAGTAAGTACACTTTCTAAGCTCCAAATCTTTCTAGAATTATTGTATTCAAAGAGATTTGTGTTTAAAAAATGAACATTTTTTATTATACAAACTCACTACTCAACATTTTATTTTGGATATAACGACTTATTAAATAAAAATTATTCTATTGTAGGTCTATCAAGGAAGTGCAATATCACATGTTTGGTTACCATTTTTAACATTAAAGCTAGAATTACCCCAGAACACAAAAAGTTTATAGCATTATTCAGTAATAAATGATTAAAAGGAAAAGGTCCTATCTTGTAAATTCTCAGAATAGCAGGCAAGCTTTATTATAATCGTTTAAGCAATTAATAACATTTATATATGGAATGACAATACAATTCAAATTTTCAATCCTTTTTGTTAATAGGAATTTTAGGTGGTATATTTATGAGGCACATCTTGTTTTACTGTCAAATTTTTACCCATAATTTTGAAATGGATCCAGTTTTTTGTATCTTCTTTCACCTAAAATATAATGCAAACTAATTAGTACCCTCAGACTCAGTGTTAATTAAAAAGGTAGCTAGGTACATTGACCTACTAGTTAATCAACTAGATACGTTCTTATAAATTTATATCAATGGAAACAAAAACAATTCAAGAATATATTTATTGCATCAAAATAAATATAAAAACACGATTGTAGTTTGTGTTTTGCAACAGCGCTTATACCACTTTCGTTTTTGAATGTCTAGATTCTGAGAAACTTTTTATCAGACTGGCTGTTTTTTAACCAGATATTTTTAATGTAACGTAAAATTAAACAAATGTTTCTTTTATCACACTTTTTAAAAGCAATTTCAATGTTTCCCACAATGGATTTGAGGTTAGAATTTTTTCTATCATGAGAAAAGAAAACATAATTTTTTTTTCACTTTGGGAATTCCAAAATTATTTTCATTATAGCATAGTGGTAATATTGAAAAATGTATTCGAGATTTTCCAAATAATTTATGTTTTAATTGATTTTAGTGTTGTTAATTGATGTTTGTAATTTTAGTATTTTAGTCCATACGATATTTAAAAAAAATGGTTCTACCTACTCCCCCAGCCTATATACCATTAAATTTAGCTGTTTTGGATGATTGACGTTAAACTGATATGCTCGAGCTATAAATCGTGTTGCGCACGAAAAGGGTTGTGAATATATATCTAGAAAGAGATAGAGATGAGTCGATTTTTATTAGGTCAACCGATTAATCGGTCACGTAGTTTTCAAACTGCATGCCTGAAAAGATTTTAGGTTAATAAACTTCTTCTTTCGAGGAAATTTTCGTGACCCAAGTTTGTTAGGGGGAAATAAAAATTTACAGAACGGATATTTGAGTGTCGTAAAATAGTTTTGTTTTATGGGTTGTTATAGAATCGGATTCTCAAACTGTATAATTCAAGGTATATGGTTATAGATAATAATATTCACTTTTCAGGGACATCAAAATCAAAATGCATGTAGGAGGTCAAATAATCCTGATTTAAATAAAGTTGAGAACGTTGTTTGTTTGAAATGAAATCATAAAAGATTGAATCGCAAATCTTAGAGCTTAAAAATGTTATATTTAGATTCGTTATATATGTATAAAAAATAACAAGTGAAAAGTGGAAATACCAAATTCATAAATATAATTAAGGAAATAATTTTATTTATTGTTTTTTTTACCTTTTTTAATATACTTATAACAAAAATAAAAATTCAAAATTTAAAATATTTATTTTTACTTATAATCTTATTTTTGTATATTTACATAAAATTAGCAGAAAATTTTCTTTCATAAATTAATTTTTGAAAACTTTATATAAGTGTAATAACACAAATTTATATTCAACTTAAAAATAAAAGTTGCAAATACTTGCTGCAAGTTCATTTTCGACTTACAAATAATTTATTTCGATAAATATAAAAAAATTTATTATAATTTTGCAAATTTTAGTTTATATTGAGGAGTTTTTAGTATTTTCTTGAACGAACATTTATATGTTTAAACTATGAATGAAGGTAGGTACTTAATTTATTTTTGTAAATTATTAAAATAAAATTATCCGAAAATGTATATTACAAAACTTCATACACTAGTTGGATAATATAAAGGACCCCGCACTTTTTACATTGATTTTGGGTACTGACAGAATTTGTTCAAATTTTAGTATGTTATTTTTCAGGTCATTAACGGCAACTTTCTTATGAACCTTAAGTTTGCAGCTCTACAGGGTGAGCTGTTAGAAGGAGTCAAAAGTATGAAATACAGAATTAATATTTTCATATATATCTTTACTACTCTTAAGTAATTTATGTTTTTTCCATGAAACCTATGGTACCTCTGACACTTGTATATAGTTTGTTAATGCCTACTGGCAATTTGTAAAATAAAACATACAGAGCGTTTAAAAAATTAGGAATATTAGTTATTACTTATATAAGGTGCATTTTCATGTATTATCATAATTAGAACATTATTTCTGATCGCTTATTTGTTATATTAAATACAAACTGAACATATTCTCGAATTGCAGTGGAACCAAAGTTTTGCATTAGGTGATAATAATGGCATTTCAGGAAATCCAAATCTTGATCTATGCAAAACTGCTATATCTTTTCTTTTTTGTGTATTGACTAAATTATTATCTTCGTCTTCTATTACTAAATTAACTAAATGATGTGTGTCGCAAATAAAACACCGAAACATTTTTCTAATTATTAAAACCAACTATTAATCTTAAGAATAATATTATTCTGTCACTAAATATTATACTTGTCATGCAATACAATTGTTTTATAGCATTCTAAGTTTGTTTGCAAAAAAGGAAGGCACTCCACATAGAAAGTTTTTTACAAAATATAAAATATCTATAATCAAAAAGTTCCTAACAAACTTTTAAAATTGTTTCTAATAATATAGCTCAAAAAAGAAGAATGAAATATCCAATGTAAAAAGGTCTGAAAATGCAAAGGTTACATCGTTAAATGTTAACTATATCATAATAATTTAGTTGCTATTAAATCTAACGCTTTCCAACGTTTTAGCTTATAGAATCCTTTTGCAAGTCTGACTGATAAAAAAAAAATTAAAAAAAGTTATGTCATATGCCTAGATAATATTCCATAGCATGAGAAAAGTATGTAGGCACAGGGGTATAGAATAGATAATCCATAAGAATTGGACAGAATTAAATATCAGTTTTTATAACAGGAACTCTTTTAATAAATTAATATGTCTTATGAATCATTTATTCAAGTAAGGGTTAGTAGTAGTATTTCGAAATTAAAGAAGACGTATATAGAACGGGATTTGGTTATGGAGATTATAATACAAGCAAACTTAGCTTCGCTTCAAGATTTTTTCTAGATTATTTTAGGAAGGTATACCAAGTTTTTCGCTAAATATGTGTTTTTCTTTTAATTATTAGTTGTTTATGTAGTTCTGTCATAACCTGTACCACTTATAAAAATTATCCAGTGTTATATAAAATAAAAAAATCGTCAGAAGTCTTATTTCAGCTATATTAATACATGAAAAATGTACCTTCTTTCAGTAACTGATATTCCTAATATTTTGAACACTCTGTATAATTTATTTTACAAAGTGCAAGTAAGCATTGATAAACTATATACAAGTGTAAGACGTGCCATACGTTTCATGGAAAAAACATGAATTACTTAAGAGTGGTAAAGATATATATGAAAATATTAATTCTGCACTCCTACTACTTTTGACCAGCTCACCCTGTAGAGCTGCAAACTTGAGGTCCATAAGAAAGTTGCCGTTAATGACCTGAAAAATAACATACTAAAATTTAAACAAATTCTGTCAGTACCCAAAACCAATGTAAAAAGTGCGGGGTCCTTTAGTATAGTAGTATTAGGATGTTGAATTTTTTGGTTTGTGAAGAATTGGCATTACTTAGGTTAAACCATGTGATGATTTTCACAAGTCTTGATATTTAAAACCATTCTATATCGCCTTTAATTATGGTTTAAAAGCTTGTTCGAGTAATTTATTCAATAATAATTGGCCCCTTTACCTCTTAAGCCTGCTCATGTAAAATATTTGGACTCCTTACCTCGCCTATTTATATTCTATTAATAAAAGACAGAAGGATGAGTATTGCAACTATGTTAAAAGAAATAAATTGACTTTCAGTTGAGAATTATGTTCAGTACATCACTGATATTTATTTATAAAATAAAAATGACAGTACCATCTCCTCAGATCTATTAGAAAAAATTCAATATAATTCGCAATATCACAACTATAATACAAGAAGCCAATGTACGGCAAGCCATCACTTAAAGTCCCCAAAAAAAAAACAATTTTTATTAAAGATTTAAAAAATTTAATAGACTGCCTACAGAAATTAAAAAAACAAAAAACAACAATAAATGTATCCAAAAGTAACTTCAAACAATACTTGATAAATAAACAGAACGGATATACTTTCTTGTGATAACTATTTAAACCTGCCCTTTTATTATTAATAGTTTTGCGACGATAAAAAAAAAATAAAATCCTAAGGTAAGAAGATTCATTTTTAAATTTTATAAATTGCGGAAATTTATTACTATTATGTAATCCAAAATCGTATAAGTAAAATTATTAAAAAAAAAACCAGCATTATATCCTACCTCTCTTTTATATAATAAAAAAGTGTTTTGTATAAGAACATTATACTATCTGTCTTGCTCTACCTTTATTTATGGAAAGCCTGACTTGAGATACACTACAAATTATTGCAATAAATATCGAAAGAAGTATACATTTTTAAATAATTTGACATTTAAGAGCAATTCACACATCACAGTTGACATCTTGATACTTGACAGGCATAGCCAAGTATTATTCTGATTTTTGCCAAATAAAATGGCCAGTTAATTATTCTATGGGGTTGCGACAGAATGCCAGTAAATTTTATGACGGTGTCACTGTGGCTAGGGGAAAAATAGTAGTAAGCTTAAGTTATCAACACCATAAAAAAGTAATTTTTAAGAAACTACTTATATATTTTTCATAAATTGGCAGGCTTGGCGACTACTATTTCGAATCAAAATAGCCTCCAGAATGGCTATGGTGAAGGTCGCAACCACCTTAGAAATCTCACCTATACAATCAACAGCTGTTGTTTGACAGGTCGTTGGAGTGCCTAATATTGGAATGTTTACAATGTATGGAATGTTAGGAATGTTAGACGTTAGGAATGATTGGAATGCGTAAAATAAGTCACATAATAAATGCATCTGCGGATTTTAAGAACATTGATATTAAAGTAGTTAAGATAAACCAAAAATTCTAAAAATCAATAGTTAGAAGCAATTATTCAATAAAATCAAAACCGCAAGTCAATCAGAACTGTCATTCTAGAGTTGTCGTGCCGGCATACATACGCACAGACGACCAGAATTTTTTGCCTTTTCGGATGATTGGAAACCTGAAAAAAGTTTAAAAAAATGAGGGTAAGAAATTTTTTTTGTCTGCACGAATGTAATACAACTGAGGCCCCATAGGAAGGGCCTCAGTAATACGTTTTGGTATACTATTACAATATTTGAATAAAATTCATGGGTTATCGTTTCGAGATTTATTTTAATTTGGCTCTTAAATTTATTGTTACTTTTTGAAAGATTTATAATGGTAGATATCGACATATTAAAAAAATAAACTAAGAGAAATATGTATACGACCTTCCCGACACGTTAAATCGCTTTGCCATTTTTTTTTTAATGGCAACGTGCTCTTGACACTTTAAAACATATTTCACTATTACCTTTTCTAAACGCCCTATGCCAGACTTGTTTTTAGTCAGAGTTCAATAAAGCAATCTAATAGAGTCCTTTATCAAATTTATGCTATGTTGTCGGACCCAATATATTCCATTGGAAGCATATTCTATTAAAAAAAGTCGATAACTCACATTTTCCTGCCGATTGACGATTTGACTAGACGCAGGACTCGAATCTACTCCTTAAATGATCTTTTTTGTGCTTCCTAGACCAAGCAAGCAGATAATATCCAGATGGTCAGGACCGAACTAAAAGCTCGTTGATCGGAAGTGACATTAGAAATACTGGTGGCTTTAATCTGTACACTAACGTTGTGAATTATTCTATTAAGCATTAAATAAAACTAACCAAATTCACATTGCAATCAAACTTTTAAAATAATTTAAAAACTATTTACTGAAGGAGTAGCAGTTCATTTTATTTAAATTCAGTCATTTTGGAAAATTCTCTTTGAAAAATGAAAATAACAATTAAAGAACAAGTTTGCCTAAATAGGGGTTATGAAACATTATTTTTTCATTCACGGTTAAATTCCTTTTTAGTTTTTATTTTAGGTACCATTTATGCTCCATACTGAGGGGCATCATTTTTTTGACAAAAAGTCAGCAAAATGGATGTTTCTAGGGTACAAAACTTCAGAGAGTGATTCCTTAGGTATTAAAATTTTCAATCAATTTTCAAAACTTTTTTTTTGACATTAGAGGAAAATAAACAATTATTTTGTTATTTTTAAAAAATAAAATATTTCCGTGCAAAATAAAAGGTTGCAAATTGGAATAGCTGTTCTTAAAACTTGTATGAGTTATGTCATCACTGCTAATTGACAACTCTGAATTTTAGTGATATGACAAAATACTATCACTGTGAACTGGTCTCCAAAGCATGTATGTAGGTACTTAATTAGATTTGTAAATAATTATTTGTTATAAAAAGCAGATGTGGGGTACGCTAAAATATAATAATAAAAGTCATTGAAGTTGAATGTTTACTTTCTAAATTTGACAAAATTAGTAAACCTATTGAAACCAGTGGTGTTACAGATTTTAATTCCATTGCCTTCCAAGAAGCCTCTGAAATGAGTCAAAGAGTCGAATCTAATTACTAGCTCGAAATAAAACAAGTGAAGAAATAAGTACCAAGTTTAAAACAAATGGGACAGATGATTTTTTAATATTAATAAAAATCAATTTTTATTCCATATTCATGATATGTAATAGAGTGGCTTCTATTTTTTTTTTTTTTTTTTTCGAAAGCGAAGTTAGATATGAAAAAAATACAAAATACTAGAAAGTTGCTTAATCTGAAACAATAAAAAAAACTACAAAAAAAGTCAGTGGCGTACTTTTGTCTCAATAATATTGTCTGTATTGCTACTGAGACGCCACTGTGCCCAATAATTTCAATCTATACTCGGAGTCATATGCATGATCAACACTGTTGTCTATGAATGAAAATTCCGACGGAGTCAGCACAGGCGGGCGGCGTATCAAATACCAAATAATTATTTATTATTTATTAGGTATTTGTTAGTAAACTTTATTAAATTTGTTTGTCAACATCTTTATTTAAACAAAGATGATGCGTGAAATATACGTTTTTGATAGTTTCCAAGAAATGAATATATTTATTCCCTAATGACTTCGTTATCTGTGTTTAATGGTTTTAAAATGTGTTTCAAGTAAATAAACGACAGACCGGTTACAGATTGAATATTGTCAGCACAGGCACAAAGACAGTTGAAAACTAACTTTCGACGAAGTTAGATTTGTATCGCTTTAACTATTTACGATAATTATTTTATATTTTATAATCACTTTTTTGTATAAGTGCTTTTTTCGGATATACGAGTAGGTGTTCATGTTTGTGCCTTTCAATTTGGTAGTGGTAGTTCATATCGGGTCGGTGGTGTAGCAGTCTAACGCGCCTATATTCATTTATAGGCAAGTTTATTGTCCGAGACTGCCGGGCTTCGAATCCAAGACCAAACCATGTGGATTTTTAATTAAATTGCATGGTTCGGTATAGGATTTGATGTGTGCCATATTAATAGAAATTTAATTTCTATTGATATGACATGCAGATTATAAAATCGCCATGCATTACCGTCTCGATGATAGTGGGTGAGGTTTTCCAGGTTTTCCTCACCTGTAAGTCAAATGGCACCATTAATCATCTTTAAGTCGCCCCGGAGCGCCACGGAAAATAATAATAATAGCCGTCCCTTTCCCCGCACAAGCTCAGCTTTTGGGGTTAAAATTCACTCGTAAGGGGGTGAATTAGGGAGAGTATTATTATTATTATTATTATTATTATTATTATTATTATTATTATTATTATTATTATTATTATTATTATTATTATTATTATTATTATTATTATTATTATTATTATTATTATTATTATTATTATTATTATTATTATTATTATTATTATTATTATTATTATTATTATTATTATTATTATTATTATTATTATTATTATTAATTATTATTATTATTATTATTATTATTATTATTATTATTATTATTATTATTATTATTATTATTATTATTATTATTATTATTATTATTATTATTATTATTATTATTATTATTATTATTATTATTATTATTATTATTATTATTATTATTATTATTATTATTATTATTATTATTATTATTATTATTATTATTATTATTATTATTATTATTATTATTATTATTATTATTATTATTATTATTATTATTATTATTATTATTATTATTATTATTATTATTATTATTATTATTATTATTATTATTATTATTATTATTATTATTATTATTATTATTATTATTATTATTATTATTATTATTATTATTATTATTATTATTATTATTATTATTATTATTATTATTATTATTATTATTATTATTATTATTATTATTATTATTATTATTATTATTATTATTATTATTATTATTATTATTATTAATATTATTATATTCGAGGAGTTATATTTATTGTGTAGTATATTAAGTAGGTACTTTAAAAGTTTATTAAATAGTAAAATATTGGTGTATTTATAAATTTAGTAAAAACAATTTAATAGTAGAATTATATTGTTACAATAGTAATGGATTCAGAGGCGGGTCCAAGTGAAACCCAATTACGTCAGCGAAAGCCCTTATCAAAGGATGAAAAGAACATTATATGGAAAGTGTATGATGGGCTGAAATAGACACTTCCTACAAATGAAGCTGTAAACCGCAGTTAGTTTTTAACTGGAGTATATGTTTCAACAATTGAACGTATTGTATGCGAAAAGACAAAAAAGGCTCCTTAGAAGCCCCTAAAACGCATACCCGTGGTCAAAAATTGTTGAAAAACAAATCATTCGAAGAACTGTAAATTCTTTTTTTTTTTTTTCGAAAACAAAGCCCCAACACTTAAAGTTGTTCTTACGAAATTAAGAGAAAACGAACAAAGTCCATTAATGAGCCGTGAAACTTTACGAAAAATTTTATGGGGCCTAAAATTTCGTTTTGTCAAACGTCAAACAGGTTTGAAAGCTCCAGGTAAAGGACAGCGCCTAATTGTTACCCATATTGGAAGTGACAGTGGATTTTTGGAAAATAGCGCTCTTGTGTTTATATCGAAAAAAACAGGAGATTACCACGAGGACATGAATGCGGAATGCTTTGAAAAATGGTTTACTGAAGTATTAAAGCGTGTAGAACGAAATTCAGTTATTGTACTAGATAACGCTTCTTATCACAGTCGACGAGTTGAACGCATTTTGATAATGTCCAGTAGGAAAGTGGATATGTAAACCTGGCTGCGGGATAAAGCAATAACATTTACTGAGGAGATACTAATTAAATGTGATTAAGTCCAAAATAACTTTTTAAAAAACAAATTTCAAGAATATAAATTTTATTACAAGTTCCTACAATGAATGCTAAATTAATAATAAATTGTTTTACATAAAATAAAAGAAAGGTGGAATGAACGTCAGAATGCAGGCATGCATTCTCCTGGCATCAAGTTACACAGAGTTCGCTGTACTGCGACCACAACTTGCTTAAAGTGGAATTAATGGACCTAATAAAGGAACACCGCCATAAATATATTCAATATGTTGTCAACACAATGACTTGTGATCCTGGTATTACGGTATTAAGACTTCCCCCTTATCACTGCGAATGTAATCCTATTGAACTAATTTGGGCGCAAGTGAAAATAAAACTTTTAAAATAGCCGACGTTCAAAATTTATTAAAAACCGGTATAGAACGTATAAAACCTGAAGATTGGCAGAATGCTATTTCCCATGTAGTTAAGGAAGAAAATAATATGTAGCTCTTGGACGGTATGATCGAAACGGTAGTTGAACCTTTAGTCATAACTTTAAGTTCCGACGATAAAGACGATTCCAGTGATAGTTCTACAGAATCAATGGATTACGAAACTTCATAGATTTGGAATTCAAGTAAGTGATACCAAGCTTAATTTACAGATTTTTATAATAAACAAAATACAATTATAAACATGGATGAATTATTATAACAAAAATAGATGACCATCTAGTAATATTCACAAATACCCATTTCATTTGTCAATATAGTATTTCTGCGACACTGGAAGAGTGCATTTTGATATGATAACGATACCTTTTGCAGTTTTAAGGCGCATCTTCTTCAATATTTTGTTCTAGTATAATACCCCATTTAATTTTCCAATAGTGTTTCTACGCAATTGGCATAATATTTACATATTTTAACAATAAACAAAACAAAATTATAAACATAAATGATTATTACTACAAAAAATAGATAACCAACCTACTTTCATATATTATTATTTACTATCACCGCATTTAATTTGCCAATAGTTTTTATACGCCACTGGCGTAATTCATTTTGGCAATAAACATGCATTTATGACTAGTTGGCACGTTATTCCGATAAATTCTGCAGTTTTAAGCACGTGAGTCCATTCACTATTCTCTGGCATAGTATGATTGTTGTACGTGAACAGGAAGGAATCACCTTCTTCAATATTTTGTCCGAGTATAGTTAGGGAGAAATAGGCGCCTTATTACTTCAAAAAAACTGTACCAAATTTCAACCAAATTGGTTTAAGGATATTTATGATATTTACAAAATACCCATTTTTTTAACTTTAACTACCTGTATCTCAAAAACGAAGCAACTTCGGATATATGTTCATAGGATTTTTTTATATATAAAACGACCTTAGAAATTAATTAAATATTAATGTTAACGTAGTAAGATGAACACAATCGCAATTCGGTCCAAAAAATCTTCGGCAGTTCAGTCCTGTTTGCCGCCTTGAAAAATCCTTCTTTGATTAAAACAATTTGTCAAGTTCCTCAACATTGAACTGTTCCTAGTCTAATGGCAGCGAACTGCACACACTTCGCGTCTGTCGTACAAGGACAATAAATATCGATTTTCTTCTTAAATGCCAATTTTTGAAGTAGTTCTAAATTTTTTAAGTGTTCTCAAAAATGCAATTTGTTTCAATCATCAACTTCAAGTTAAATAATTTTTACTTATGTTTTTCTTGTTTTTTAGTATATTATTATTCATTAAAAAAATGATGGTTTAAATAAAATTGCTTTGTGCTATGTACATTGGTGACGCCGATTTTTTTTCCAAAGAAGGCAAAGATACAATTATGTATTTATATTAGAGAGAATCGGAGTTAGAGGCATGTCTTATTCTTGGATAGCATCATTTTTTAAATGTATCAGTTCAAAAAATGACGATACCTTCGAAATATCATGTATAATAAATCTTGGAATGTTTGTAATTCGGTAACCATGGAGAATTAAATGTTTGTTCATAAGAACATTTCTTGTTAGAAATAAGCTCCAATACAATATCACATTGTCAAATGAAGTTATATAAAGAAATAAGAGGATATTGATTCAATATTGGATAATAAATTAAAAAATGTTATTATGTAATAGATACTATATCAAATATGTTCGAACAAGATGTTTTATACTTAAATTGATTGAAAATTTCTGGCAGCCGACTCAATTTCTCTTAGTTTTCCAGACTGAACTGAAATAATAAGGTCAAAAACAATAGCACGACGACATTGAAAGTATTCCCAGAGTTCAATAGATATGCACTACCACTGCAGCACTGCTGTTATCCACTTTTCAGTTATTGGACGTTATTTAGTGTCCCAGATCTCATTGAAATTATGCCGTTTTATACGAAATCGATGCCCACACACTCTCTTTGTACCGAGAGTTAAATGTTACATATTCTTTTATTTTGAATAATTTTTCGATGGGAGACTACCAAAAAAAAAACGTACCAAAAACTATATAGCTTTGATGAGGCGACGAAATAAGTTTATTATACTCTTCACACAATAGTCTGTGAAGGGTCACTTTCAAGAAACCAAAATATTTAATATTGGTCCCAGTGGCGTAGCCAGAAATTTTTCATGGGAGGGGTTCTGAAAACTATGTGGGGATTAACAAACAGTTAATAGCGATCAACGCCAATAAGATAGCGGAAGCGGTGACGCGAAGTCCCTCCAGGGGGGAAGGGGTTCAGACCCTCCAAAACCCCCCTGGTTACGCCACTGATTGGTCCAAATTTAGCAAAAATCAAGCTCTATAAGAGGAAGAAACATATTGATTTAAAAAAAATCTTAACAAAAATGGGGGTTAAGGGGAGTTGAAATATTTAAAAAAATCCTAACTCAAAAACAAAAAATTATATCAAATTTAAATTTTTAGCAAAAACTAAACTCTATAAAAGGACGAAGACTATTGATTTAAAAAAATCTGATTATAAATAGGGGTTGAGGGGGGTTGAAATAAAAAAATCTTAAATCAATAACCAAGCAGTATCAATTTGAAATTTTTAGTAAAATACAAGCTCTATAATTGGACGAAACCTATTAATTTTAAAAGAAATCTAAATAAAAATTGGGGGTTAAGGGGAGTCAAAATATTAAAAACATCTTAACTCAAAAACAAAAAATGATATCATTTTGAAATTTTTATTAAAAATCAAGCTTTATTGATTTAAAAAAAAATCTGAATAAAAATTGAGGTTATTGGATGATTGAAACATTAAAAAAAAAATGAAATTAAAAACGATATCAACAAGAAAATTTTTAGTAAAAATCAAGGAAATGAAGCTTATTGATTCTGAAAAAAAAATTCTGAATAAAAATGGGGGGGTAAGAGGGTTAAAATATTGAAAAAATTCCTAATTCAGAAACAAAAAAAAAACGATATCAAATTGAAATCTTCAAGAAAAATCAAGCTTTATAAGGAGAAAAAGACTATTGATTCTGAAAAAATCTGATTGAAAATGGCCCAAGTAACATTTTTAAGAGAATAAAGTTTTATTTATGTTTTATTAGGATTTTGTAAAAATATAAAAATTAACAATTATTTTATTACAGTTAGTTTTTTGCTAATAGGACTGCAGGATAAATTGATCTTATTACTTGGTTTTGTAGATTCCTTTAAATCTGTTTAAGAAAACTAGTTTATCCTAAAGTAAACTATGCTTTATCGCTGTCCTGTAAGGGTTAATTATTAATTAATTTTACAACTATTTAGTTTTAAGATACTCCTAAGGTGTGTTTGGTGTTAAAGAGGCATGCTTTTTGCAGTTATCTTAAGTAGGTTTTAAAACTTAGTTTTAAAAAGTGTTTTAGGATTATACTTTAAATTAAATTGATCCCAGAACCTTTTAGGTACATTTTCTACAATTTTACAACATAACTCTTATAATTTATTTAATCTAGTAAATCATAGGGCTCTTTTAAAACTACATAGTTTTAATAAGAACTAAAGTTTGTTTTAGAGCACAACCTAGCTTTTCAACCCAATCACACTATGTTGACGTTGGAAGATAAATTGTTCTAAATAAAGAAAAGCAGTAATTTCCATAGAGAATGAAAAAAAAAATGTATATGTTTCTCCTTCTCCTCAGTGTTTAATAAGTTCATTGTGTTCCATTGTTTAACAAATATCAAAACATTCCTAGGCTCCTAATATTCTGGAAATGATCAGTGAAAGAGAAAAATGGTTAATATATTATTACTAATTTCTATATTTTGAATGACTTGTTCGTAGAGTAAATAAGGAGCTCAAGAGTGAGGTTAGGTTATGCCCGTCTGATTGAACTTATGAATGTTTTATTGAGGTTTTCGTGTTTACTATTGTTTTATGAAACCCTTTAAAAAGTGTAACAGGAGCTTTTTAAAACTGGAAAGTCATAATAAGTATTGTTTTTTTGCTTTATTAGTTTTATAAGCTAATGTCCGTTTTTTGAATAAAATTCGTATCAGGGCCTCTTAAGTATTGCTCGGTACAATATCACCCGAGATATCATTGCTAAAAAAATAACAATGTCCTGATCCAAATAAATTATTACCTACGTGTTGTTTTATTAAAAAATTTAAAGACTTTTTGATAGAAAATGTAAAACATTTAGAAAAGTTATCCAAATTGCATTTTTCCACAAAGTTTGTAACACGTAAATCAAAGTTTTAAAACAGCTAATTTTTGGGAAGAAACTTAAACGGTCATTAGGATTCCAATTTTTTATCTATTAAATAAAATAAACACGTACGCTATTAATCTTTTAAACCATCGCAAGTCGAATGCTGTATATTTAAATACATTCTGTAAGTAGTCGTATAAAAACATAACATAACAAATGGTGAACCTACCTCAAAACGATTAATATCAGCCATTTCATAAACATCATAATTTAACAAGTTAAGCACGTCTGGAAAAAGGATTCCAGTTATATGCGAGATGCGAAATTCCAGGGATTTTAGTATATCATGCCATCCGAATGTCGTTTCTAAATAAAACAAGCTTTTAGTGGTATGTATTTGCATCTGCGGGCACATCACAAAATAAATATGGGTTACTTTACAAATCCTACGCTGCTGAATTGTCTGAACAGTTTTCAAGTTGTCACGTCTCTCAAGTTATTTTTGTCTCGTTTTCTAATTCCAATCTTTTTTTTTATTTACTTTCCAGTTGCATGGGAAATTATTGATATTTTTGCATACGATGTGATGTTGCGACAATTAATATATGCGGACGGATGGATGGAAATGTAATAAAAACAAATAGAAGTTAACTGCTAAAGAGACATTTTTTTGGTGAGGATGATTAGAAGAATAGTATATTATGCGCCAAGGTAGAGAAGTGAGTTATTTTACCGAGACAAAATAACTCACTTCTCTACCGTGGCTCATATACTATTTTTTTCACTACTAGCATTTTAATTAAAAAAAATTAAGTTTTTAAAACTAATAAAAACGATTTCAAACTTTTTTTCAAATCAAATCATCCATGCTTGTGACAATTAAATGTAAAACACAAACGTCAGTTTAGTACTGTCAAAATATGAACTGATATCATTTACATAAAATACAGTAGGTATATAGTTATCAGGTAGGCTCTGTAATTCTCTCCCTATGTTAATAATGAACCACTTTTCTACCTGAAAATCAGTCAATAAAGTTAGCTTCTAAAGCTAGTAGTGAAAAAAAATGTATTACATGGTCAGTTTGAGTAGGTTTCCTATAGATGCCAAATTCGAATGTGTTCCCATGTTTGTGGACAGAGAGGTATACAAAGTTCAAACATCTTTCATTTTCTATTTCAAGAGTGAATTTTATATTAGAATGTATCAAAATCTATTGATATATTAATCAAAAAATATCATTGATATATCTGTGATAAATTAAAATATTTTTATTTTGTGGAATTATGTAACTAGTTACTAGATGTTTCATGAAGATGTCAGCAATTACGGCAGATAGGCCACATCCCATAGCTAGACCATCAGGGTTATTCATAAGTGATGTTGTTAAATTAAATGTGAAATTTTTTTGTGATAAGCAAAGGTTTAAAAATTGTAGAATTATAGTGGTATTGTTGTTAAATAACCACCCCCCTCCGCCTACATTTAGTGGGAGTGAAGTGACTATCCGCCCATGTAATATTATCCATGTCGGTTCGAAATTAAAGGGTGCTCATGTTCGCTATAGGCTAATTTTATTAGTTAATCATAATTCATAATCGTGGATCAATGGATTTCATATATCGAAGGTTTGAAAAAAAAATAACAATTTCCAAATTGTTTTCATTGAAAACTTTAAAGCTCGCCAATAGCTACTAAACAGCAATTAAAAAGAAAATCGGTTCACAAACAGAAGAGAAAATGGTACTTAACTATTTTATCTTTGTCTATTTATATACAAATACCTATGTTATTGACAGATTGAATATATAATATTAAATGTTTCTGATGTATTTTAATTTCCAGATTTTTATACGGTGGTAACTTATAACTATCAGATGAGAACGATATGTGAAATGTTTTATTACAATTTATTGTCAAAGCCTTGTAATGAAAAAAATTGATAATTTTTGGAAAATGTGCCTCAATGATATTCTTTAGTGTGTGACGAAGTCACTAAATTTTGCTTTCAGTTAATTTAAAACTGTATATTTCAATTAATTCCCACCTGAGAACATGTAGAAGTTCTCCCGTATTTCTGTTTCCCAGGAATTACCCTTTTTCAACAGTTCCGAGTACCCTCGTAGATTAAAATATTCCTATATTTGCCGAAATCCGAATGGGCATTTTGTAGAGTCGATTTCGTACCGATTATCTACTTTTATTTGTCAAGGTACTAGAAGGACATTTTTTATATTTCTAAATTGTAAACAGTCAGCTGTAGTGGTGGTATCCTCCACTTGGGCTTACCGGTCGTCCATCTTGCCCAGCGAAAAAGCATAAATTCGATGACACCTGGGAATTACTCCCTCTTGATTGCCGACAGCCAAAAACTATTCGCCCTTCTATAGTGCCTAGTAAATTCTCCGTGAGTGCCGTGATTTCGAAAAAGAATATTGAACAACCCCGTTTATTTTTCTAAAGGTAGGAAACCGCATATTATTTTTTTTATTTACAATTAGTTTGGGACACCCGCCCAACAAGTGAAATAATTTTGATTCATGCCCAGCATTTTGCATTTCATCCCTTAGTGGGAAACCGTTGGCAATTTTTTTTATAAGAAGCGCCCAGTATTTTTCATGTAAGTTTCTCTTTTCTTTTATTTATTCATTCAATTATATTTGAATCATTCCGCTTCCCGTCAACAGTTAATTATTGAATGAAGCCAGACGACTTCTGTAAAATTAAATTTACACACGCTCTCGATCGACTCTGGGCAAATTTCAAAATATTATTTTCTACGATCGTCGCCTCCGCCGTTCAAAACACCGCATGAATACCCATGTTTCTCACTGGACGAAAATGTTCGCTTCCCATCGCTCGTGGTTAAGATACGAGGGGGTTTCGACAACTTTGATTTAATTTTTTTGCTTGCATTTGATTACCGTCATATTTAAATTGTTTTCAAGTGTATTAATTTATTTTTAATAAATTTTCCGTATATAGGGAGTTTCATAATTCCCGGACCGCTTGGCCTCCTGTGCTAGGAACCGTAATTATTTCTGAATATTTAAATTGTTTTCAAGTGTATTAATTTATTTTCCGTAAATCTTATGAATACCGGGAACCGTAGTATTTAACTAGCTGCAATTGTAATAATTTACTTTTAATATTTGTTTATTCTTTTCTTCTGTATATAAGGTCCGTAATTACTTTCTTGTAAACTCGTATAATTTTAATTATTCATTTATTTAATTTTCCGTTTACCGCCGTGCCAGACCCGTGCACCGGTACTGTTGAATTTTTTTTTGTAAATATATATTTTATTACCTATTCCTGTGTTTCTCTTATTGCTGGTTCTTAACCGTTCTCTTTCAGGGTACCGTAGGGTACGAGGTGTAAAGGAGATAAGTGTTTTAGTTTTATTTATTCTAGTATAGTGACTACCTAGCAGTGACCACCTGGAATTATTTTTACCTCCACTGATTGTGAGTTTACCTTAAGTGCACTCTGGTGTACTACAAGGTCGCAGAGCAAACTGCGATACCAAAACTGGCGCCTGAGCAACCCCTATTCGGGAATTACCATTATAGCGCTACACAGACTCGTTGATTCACAGTAGGTGAATCAGAAGCCTGTCACAAGTGCCTCCCAATTACTTGATTTGTTGAAAACTGTGGTTAGATTATCCAAACCCAATGTTTTAGGGTCTATTTATACTCCCTTATTATTAGTATTATGATTAAGGATTAAATTGAACCTTCACAATGTAATGGGGACATTTATACTCGATTTATGATTAGTATTAGCATTAATATTTAATATTTATGCTTAATATTTGACAGGTTCAACTTTTTATGTTAAATCTTAAATTTCTTCTTTTCTATCAAATGAATCAATGACGTATTTGGCCTTTGTTTTTAATAGACAACAGATAATGACAATATTGACAATACAAAGGATTATATTGTCAGATGTTCTTTATAGTTTTGTTCCAACAAGCTCGAAAACGATAATATTTCAGTATACAATTTTTGTGTATCAGCAATGTTTATTGAGTATAAAGTTGACAAATGACATGTCACGACGAGGAAGCAAAGTACTCTTTTCTGTCTGATTTGTGTCAAATTTCTGCTTTTTTTATCTGTTATAAATTTGAAACGTAAATCCGTTAAAATGTCCTTAATTAAACCTATTTTTAAATAATATTTTTAAATAAAATTAACAAATAAAAATATTAATGGAAACACGTTTCAAAGTAATTCTTAAAAAATATACTAAGAACACAACGGGCCTCTTACACATTTCTTTAGTAACCAACATTTTGTTGACTGCAGAATTATACCTTATTAGGAAAAAGATTATTAAAAAAGAAGCACTAATGATAATTATAAAACGAGTATAAATACCCTTTTTGAATATTTAGTCCAGTTTAATGCTTAATCATAATAATACTAATACAAACACTAATAATAAGGGAGTATAAATAGATCCTTATTATAAGGCTGTTCATTGTTTCTGAGAACTCGTTGCGGTTTGTATGTAATAAATTATTTCGTTTTGTTGTAATATTTAAATTTTTCATATTAATTTAGGATTGTTAGTCGCGATTTCTTGGATAGTTTTAATTAGATCAAGTTTTACTTTGTTATCTTAAGCATTTGACATCTTTAATACATTTCCAGAGATTTCTGGTTACGTTTTTATTAGTATCAATTTCCCTAATAAAACATTCACGTTAAGCTGATTTTATTAGAGTTTATAAATGACTTCGATAATTTTTAGAAATATTTTATCAATAGCTGAACAAAATACTAGTCCTAGCAACAACCTTGAACTGCAAATCTATTCTTAAAACAACCGTCCCCAGCAACAGTAATAAAATTAACTAAAACAAGGATGTAAGATTGCTTTATTTTATGCCCCCATCAGCTAGCCTGGTTAACATCAACCCTATACACACAAACACAAGTCGTCCTACTCGTCTATGCGCTTTTCTCTCAAATCCTGGGGCTAAAAGTTATAGAACATTGTAGATTGTAGCGGAGTGGGACTCCGTTTACAAACAATTTTACAACCGTCAAGTGGGTCCTGATTCCTGAGAGCGACTATTATCTAGGCCGCAAAGTAAAACTTTTTAGGAAGGTCATGAAGACTAAACTAAAGATAATCGTTGTTAAATGTTGGTAGTTGGTTTTAAATGGTTTTGATTTCTTTTATTAATAAAGTCACAAAAATCCATTTGAGAAGAATTTGATTACAATTAGGGGGGGGGTTAAATCAACTATTTGTTATGTCACCCTTTAGAAACACATTAGTTCAATTTGAGAAGAAACTCTTTAACAAACAGACCACTGGGAATATGAGAATAAAAATAATAGTGATATTACTTAAGTCCAAGTTCAACGCGTTGTCAACGACAAGTGACGGCGACTTTTTTATCACAAAAAATACAGCTCTGAACGATAATATTTTCAAAAATTGTTTTAAAAATGGGTTCAGAGAACGGTAAAGAATGGTAGAAAGTCTATAGTTTGTTTTATTTTTAATGCATAATATTTTATTAAGTGATATTTAACAAATATTTAAAAGTTATGGACTTTCCACCATTTTTTATCGTATGTATTTAAAAGCTAAAACGCAAAATACACTCTTTTATTTTTGATCTACTTATTTCAGGAAACTTGTGATTAAAAAATGTACTGCCGATGAGGTGGCGCCAATTTGCAACCGTGCTAATTCAAGACATACGTTTTATTAAACTCATGGTGTTACGTATTTGTTGACATTAAAAGATAGAAATATAAAGTGACGTCTTGTATTAGTTCGAATGAAAAATCGTTTTCTAACCTAAGAGAAAAGTTGAGTTGGGTCTTAACGGTTTTTGCTCATACAGATACGGAAATGTAAATGAGAAATAGTAGTTTGTACAACAAGAGTGGATATGGACAATCCTCTCGAGTTGTAGAGTATATTTTTTTACGATCCACTAACAATAATTTACAAATTTAAAAAAATATTTTAGGTTATTAAGACTAAATAACTAATTTTAAAATAATTTATGAATTTTACTAATTTATAAAATAAAACAAGTATTAAAAGTAATTTTAAAAAACCGACTTCAAAATCGTGCAGATGCCATCACCACATCTTAACCAAATTTATATGGGACCACCCCTGAGGTACCCTTCTTACTAACAAAGAAAGAATCATAGAAATCGGACAAGGTGGTAAAGAATTATTGCTAAACATACATGAAAAATGAAGAGTTTGAAGATTTTCTCATGGACCCAATTATTAGATTTTGACCAAATGTATATGGAACCCCACCAGAAGTACCTCCTTTATAACAAAAAAAGACTCATTGAAATCAGACACCGTGTTAAAGAATTATCGCTGAACATACATAAATAAATATATATACCGACGAATTGAGAACCTCCTCCTTTTTTGAAGTCGGTTAATAAACATAAAAAAACGATTTAATTTAATTAGTCCCCAGCCTAGATTCGTCACTTTTAGGATTTTAGTTTTAATACTTTTGTTCAGAACGTGGACCAAATAAAAATGCGAATATTTATAGATTCTACACAAAAATAACTCATTTTAATGTATATTTAATCTCAATAACTAAAAAATATACTGACAATTAGTTTGACAGAATTGTCACGTATTTAAAATTTTAAAAATAATAGTAATTGGGTGTCCAAAATATGAACTGTGATTGGTGGATTTAATTTTTTTACAGTATTCTCACTACCTAGAATGTATATGAAATATATTCGTTCAGTTGAACGCAATAGCATACTTTTCGATAAGCTAATATCCATGGGGGTGTAGCAAAAATCTATTTTACAATGAATTGGACAAGGTATAATAGGACTACGCGTGAACCAAACAAAAATGACTGAGTAGTGCAAATGGTTTGGCACATGGTACGTACCACTTCTAATTCACTTTCACTTACGCTTGTCCCTATACATTTGGCTGTATACAGTGAGCATCATAAGTCTTACCCCCTCTATCTAACTCGTTACTGGAGTCTTCTTAGGAAAATCACTAAGACACGTCCAGTTTTGATTTCTACAATGTACATTTTTGTATGAATAGTTTACTCTTAATTTTATCCCTTACTGGAGGGGAGCAACCCTTTCGAAAAATTTAAATAGCATGGGGTGGTGAGTGATAGCTCATTTAAAAGGGGGTTTTATTCTCTATTCAACCGTGCAAAAAAAAATTAAAATTTGCTTCATTAATTCTCGATTAATTATTATTTCAAAATAACGGAAATTAACGTAGCGCACTCACCCTTAGAATTAAAATTCGGCCCTGCATGATATCGGTTTTGGTTCAGACGTGAAGTAAGACTTTTTGCCGTTAGATAAGGTCACTGTTAGTTTAGTTGCTTTCCTATTTGTGATGTTTTGTTATTTTTAAACATTAATAAATCAACACGTAATGAAGCAAATTTAAAATTTTTTTGCACGGTTTAATAGAGAATAAAACCCCCTTTCAAATGAGCTATCACGCCCCACCCCATCCCATTAAAATTTTTCGAAAGGATTGCTCCCCTCTAGTAAGGGATAAAATTAAGGGTAAAATATTCATACAAAAATGTACATTGTAGAAATCAAAAATCGACGTGTCTCGGCAATTTTCCTAAAAAGACTCCAGTAACGAGTTAATTAGGGGGGTAAGACTTATGATGCTCATTGTATATATAATTTGTGGTTAAATTGTTTTTCTAATGTTAAATAATTAAAAACCTGAGCATCAAAATTAGACAACTTACTTTACAGGTACCGGTGTATTGTCAATTAATAATTGCGAATAAAAAATGGAAAAAAAGAACTGATAAAGAGTAATAATTACCTATATCATTTCAAACTGATCGTATTAAAATTATTCTAATGAAAACAACCTCACAGCGATCCTGAATAAAAAAGCGCCTTTAAAATACAGTAATATGCTAAAATCTTTAATGAATATTCATCCTCAGGTTCTTTTTTCTCATTCGAGTAAATTGGCTTGATCCCAAGAATATTCCGTTTTTATTATCACCAAGACGAAACTTATAAAGTCTTGTTACTTTTAAATTATTTTTTACTGGCAAAAAAAATATGACATCGATTGTATTGCATAAACTGTCTTTCAATACATAATAATATACAGGGTGTGCCAAAAAGGTAAGTCATAAATTATACCAGATAGTGTAGTTAAAAATTGGTTGGTCAGACCTAACTTATCTATACCGGATGTCCCGGAAATATACCGACAAATTTTTGTGGGCGGTAGAGGATATCAAAATAAACATTTTATTTGAAAACGCTTCGTTGCAGAGATACAACATGCTAAAATTTAAAAATAATATATACAAACGGCTTTAGGTTGAATCTGCTATCTGCTGAATTTTATATACAGGGTTGTCCATAGATTTTACATGAGGGTTTTCGGGTAATAATATAGCTCACACTCAAAAACTTCTATTTCAGTTTGGAGGGAGACAATATATCTTTCCAGGGTAGCTATTCTTGAATTCTAGGGAATAGAAAACCGGTTTTGCCTCTTTATCTGCAATACGCAAAATTTGTATTTGTGTCTCATTCTTCCCTAAAAATGTCTACTCCCTGGAATTCAAGAATAGATACCCTGCTATACCGTTACTTCAACCCTCGCGCTGTGGGGTAAACAACCCCTAAAATTTAAATGGGGAATAGAAAATTATGTAAAATATTTTTTAAAACCATAAAGGTTAAGCATGGGGTACACCGATAAAACATTTTAAATTAGTTTCATGTATTTGAACAATATGTTCTGTTTATTAAGTCGCATTACTGTTTGTTTTATATATAATAATAAAAAAAATGAGGCAGTCATTGAGGAATGCTGAGAGAAGTAAAAACTTAAAACTATCAAATAACAGTGTTTTTAAAGTGAAACTTTTTTAGGCGCAAAATTTTAGGCATCCCAAGCAATAATTACATACATTTTAATATAGTTTATTTATTAATAAAAACATATAATTTGCTGCGCAAGTGCGGTACAAAATATAATCACAACTAAATTGACAAAATAATATAATACTCTCCCTAATTCACCCCCTTACGAGTGAATTTTGACCCCAAAAGCTGAGCTTGTGCGGGGAAAGGGACGGCTATTATTATTATTTGCCGTGACGCTCCGGGGCGACTTAAAGATTATTGATGGTGCCATTTGACTTACAGGTGAGGAAAACCCGGAAAACCTCACCCATCATCATCGAGACGGTAATACATGGCGATGATTAATATACATTTTATATTATTTTTATTGCACATAACAGTTACATTATTTATATTGACAAGGATTTCAATGAACTTAATTCGCGACATTATTTTTAGTATTTGTCTCAATTAATCATTAATTTTAACAACACTTAAGTTATTCTTTCGATCAGTCATTTCATTACATTCTAAAAAGGATACAATGATCCTCGAGAAACTAAAGTAAGAAATATGGAATTTATGTAAATATCTTGTAAAAACTGCATCGATAGTTGTTTTATATTTTGTAGAGTTTTCGATCGTTGGACATAGTGGAAACCAATGTTTCGTTTAAAAATTCTATTAATGGTACAGTATTATCATCGGCAAAGTTAATATTGAAATATCCACTTAATATCATTGGTACATCGTCAAATTTTCGCCAAATCTTGTTTACAGTATTGCCGGTTTTACCCGCATTGAAAATTGTACCCGCAAAACAAGTCAAAAATCCTGATTTTCGGATAAGTGCCCTTAAATCGGCAACACTGGACATGTGTTTTATAGTCAGGTATTTTTTTTGTAGACGGCACAGATACATTTGTCTATTTCACAATTAAATATCAGCATTATTAATATATCTATATATAATTCACAAAGACGTGTTCAGCTTAGTAAACACAGCTTTCAAACTGCAAAAATAAAGTGATGCGTTCAATTATATTACAGGTTAACGACTGTCTACGTTAATCGCATAGTACCCTTCGAGCAAATATGCTGGAAGCTAGTATCAAATAAATATTTTATGCCTGGCATAGCTGTACGATGAGAATCTGTTGGCTCGATTAATTATAAAACCTTAATTTTAGCGTCTCCTATTGGTTGAATCGAGCCTTTCTTAAATTTCTATTTGCTCAACCCACGATAGTCTGTAAAAAATGCCCATACACGTGGACTGGGATATCCAATAGTAATTCTGTGATTTTGTTCAACTTATGTTCTAATTGGTTACTCGGCACACTTCTATGTGTCATCGTCGTGTTGACTGAGCATGTTTGCAAACATGTTTGTTTATCCAGTGTTGTATTCACATTACTGTTTGGATTTTTGATTAATAACAAAAATAGCTTTTGGAGGCCCTTTGAAAGTGATGAAAATAATGTAATCCCTGAAGGTATGTAAATAATAATAATTTTGATTGACTATTTTTTAAATAAATAGAATCAGTTGCACCTCAAAAACAACTAAATTTAAATACCCGCATAAATTGTAAAATTTAAACAGCTTTGGCAGTCTACATTATTGGTTACCTGTACAGGCTGATTCACAAAGAAAAGGTTATATTTTACCTGCAAATTCTATAACGGAAAATGTTAATTTTTGGTTTAAAACTCGCGGTCAAATATTAATATATATACTGAGAAAATGTAAAAAATATAAAACCTGTACGAGAATACTTTATTAAAAAAGTGACAAGCTGACTAAATTTATATTAATTAATTACTTGTAAATAGATGAGACTTAAGATTACCATTTCAACGTTTGCATTTCAAATGCCAATTGTTTGTTAAAAATATAATAAATTTTAGTAATATACTTTTTAAATTTTTGTTGATCCCATAAACATAGGGTAAATGCCACACTAAAATTGAATTTTTTCGTGTTATTATTTAAAATATTGTTATTTAGATTTTTATTAACACATTTACCCCAAACAATGCGCTCTTACTCCAAGTGACCCTACATAATTCTATTCAGAACTCATCAAAGGTTCTTCTGAGAGTAAAGAAGAATTGGAGGAGGAGGAAGAGAAGGAGGAGAAAGAGGAGGAGGAGGAAGAGGAGGGGGATTATATTATTGACAAGGGGATTATATTAACTAAAAATTTGGTAAGTAGATGTCACCTTCAACTCAAAAAGTTATTCAAAATATGTACCACCAATTAAAATTGGAAAATAATAGATCTAATTACGGTATCATAGAAAGAATACACACTTGACAAAAATTCGATTAGAAAATGTATTACGAGCCAGGAATGTCTTCCAAGAAAAAAGCGTAATCAAAGATCTCTAGATCTAGATCTAGGTATTTTCATTGATAGTATGCTAAAATGGAACACATATTGATTTTTTAGAAAAGAAACTTAGATCAATTCTATATAGGTACAAACAGATCTCAGAGATACTGGATATTAAACAAAAAATTATAGTATACCAAAGTATAGTTGAACCGCATATTAGATATGGTATTTTAGGATGGGGCGGTGTTACTAGAACTCACCTAAATTCTTTGGAAATTCTTCAAAGAAGATTTTTACGTATTATTTTAAATAGAGAGGCTTTGTGTGCAAGTGATCAACTATATAAAGATACAAATATATTAGACTGTCGTCAGCTATTCTTTCTTCAAGCATGCAATACTCAGTTTATGACGAAACATTCCCTCAAAACTGGAACACATAAGTACGGCACAAGACAAAGGGAGGACATTATCTTGCCTTTTATGTTCAAGTCTATAGGACAAAGAAGTTTTAATTATCTGGGTCCTAAAGTTTTAAATTTGTTTCTAAAAAATACAGATAATGTAAATACAAAAAACTTGAAAAAAAAAATTCAACAAGTTCTGATGCAACTACCGCGACAAGAAATAAAAAAATTGTTAGATTAGGAATAAAATTGGAAAAAAACAAAAACACAAAAAATAAAAAAAAACAACAATCTAAACGTATAAAAAAAAAAACGCAAAAAAAATTAAAGAAATCATCCAACAAATAGTATATTTCTTACAATTGTTTTTGATTTGTTTTAATTAATTTTTAAATTGTTTTTAATTTGATTTTAATTTTAGTTTTTAGTTTTAGTTTTAATATGTTTTTAATCATTAATCTATATATGTCTGTTTATTTTATTTTATTATGCAAAAGCATGCTTACACACAGACATTTTATTATGTCTCGTAAGTTTTCTTTTATTCACATAGGTACCATTAATTTTCTTTTGTATCACAAGTTTTATAAGTATGTATTTATTGTTTTTATGTGAATAAATTATTATTATTATTATTATTATTATTATTATCACTGCATGATGGAGAATTTTAGAAGAAAGGATTGTAATTTTATTTTAATAATATCGTGACGTATTTTTAAATGATTAAAAATTAAATAAAGTTGGTTCCCGATTTCCCTTACAAATCTGACAAAACCACTAGAAAAGTGCTTCATTCTTTGGGTTTTAGATATTCTACCTTAAATAGAAGACTGTATATTAAAGAATCTTTTTCAATAATTATGATTTTACATAGTGAATACGTCACTAGAGTAGATGAAGCTCGGCAAGATAGATTCATAGTGTATCTTGATGATACTTGGTACGACACTCAAGATATTATTAAAAAAGGATGGAGTGATCAATCTGCTAAATGTTCTGTGAATGCTACTCCAAATAGTGGAAATCGCATTATAATATTACATTCCGGTAATGAAAACGGTTTTGTGTCGAATTGCTTGCTATTATCAGCAAATAATATTTTGAGTTGTTCAGCAGATTATCACCAATGTTATGACATCTACCTTTTCGAGAAATGGTTTGGTCACAATTAGTTCCTAATTTGCCACCAAATTCTGTTATAGTAATGGATAATGCCCCTTAGCACTGTTGTCAAATTATTGAAATTACAAAAGAGAAAGCTCGAAAAGAGGTAGTTCCGCGTTTTTGGACAAAATGGGTGTATCATATCCACCTACAGTTTAAAAAAAGATATTCTTGCAATATTGAAAGGCTTAAATCTCAAACCTAGCAATGTTGTGGATTAGATGACTACGGCATTTGTTCATAGCGTAATATATTTACCACTGTATTATCGTACATTAAATGCCATAGAATTAATTTGGAGTAATATCAAATGGGAGGTAAAAAAAAATTAATCCTGTGTTGTCTGAAACCGTTTTAGATGTTATCAGAGAAGTTGTTGGAGGTAAATCTCAAAAATTCGGCTCCAATTGCGTTCTGCGTGTTACTAAAATTAAAAATAATCATCGAATATTTCCGGCTCATTCTTGCATTATAAACCTTAATGACACGTCAAGTGAAGATGATAGTTCTGATGTAACCACGTATCTGTTGGTTCACGTTATTTTGGAAAGAAACATGGTATTATGCAAGCTTCAATTACTTTAAAAATTAAAACCAAACTAATATTTTCCATAGTAATTTAAATTTTTTATACAAAGGGGATACTAATAATAGTTGTTTAAGAATTTTTCGTAACATCCTTCATTGATTTTTAATATTATATGTAATAGTTAAATACTTCAATTAAATAAAATAGATAAAATATTATAGTTTCATGGCGATTTTTATTACAAGTCGTGAATATTTATTTCGGATCAATTTCGTAAGTGTTGCCTTTAAAACTAAATTTACTGATATTTATTAAATAATCGAAGAAGGAAATTATGCGAATAATGTGATAATATTTAAATATGTATAACATTTCCTCTTTAAAGCGTAACATACCTAATTAGGTCCATCCCTGGGTTGCCGTTAACAGTGTTTTTATACGATTTCCTTTGTTTTGCCGACAGAGAAACAATATCTTTACCTCCAATTATATATGAATATATTCGTGCATCATATACGCACGCTTTATATATACACTCAATATACTTTCACTGCGTCGCCAAGAGCATACGTCATACTTATAGCTATGCATATACTATTATTTATTTATTTATTTATTTATTTATTCTACCCAACCAGGCCTACTGGCCTTATTACAAGGATAGTTATTTTACAAATTATATAATACATAAATTGTACAATTTTAATTCTTAATTAGTAACTAAAACTAAATTTACATTATCCAAACTAACTTAAACTAAACTAAAGGGGATAACAATTCAAAGTACAATGTTTAACCAACTAATATGGACTATATTATTCAAAACAAAAAATGACACTTTTAAAAATAAAAATATTTTAACAAAAGGAAATAAATTTTTCGTTTAGAGCCATTACTTTAATAAATAAGATGGTGATATGTAGAGTATTATTTTTACTTTATTTTATTTTGTTATTATACAGACAAGTTATATATGTATTTCACACTTACATTTTTAAATTTATTATAAGGAAGGTTCCAGTCGATATTCAATATATAACTAATATTGTTTCCTAAGCGAAGCATTTCTAGGAGAGGAGCACGGTAAGTAGAACTGACAAATGGTAATATATTAAAAATTGGCATATTGCGTGTTATTCGTGATGGAACATTAAATGTGATTAAAGATAGCAACTCAAAGGAATTTACAGTATTATTTAAGATTTTATGTAAAATTAATAAAGATGTAACTTTACGCCTACTCTCTAATGACACTATATTAAATTCAGTACGAAGTCGTGTAGTTCTTACAGAGTTATAATCCGCTCTTTTATTATATTTTCTGTAATAAAGGTGCCTTAAGAATTTGTTTTGTACTTTCTCAAGTTCCTGTAGAGATGTTTGACATTCTCCTGTCCACATAATTGAAGCAAATTCTAGTTTAGGTCTTACCAATGTAAAATATAAAAGTTTAATTAAATTTATATTAGAAAAAGGATATGTTTGTCTCATTACGAATCCAAGAACTCGATTAACAGATTTAACTGTATTATTAATGTGTTTTTGAAACGAAAATTTATTATTATAAGTTACACCTAAATCTTTGAACTCGTGAACCCTTTCTAAAGATTTGTCCATCATTTGATAGTCAAATAAGACTGAGACTTTCTGTCTGGTCATAGTCATGACACAACATTTTTTATATTAAAATTTAATTTAAATTTGACACTCCAATCATAAACATTATCTAAGTCCTTTTGAAGAGCCACACAGTCACGAACTGTTTGTATTTGTTTACATATTTTGAGGTCATCTGCAAATAATAAGCATTTAGAAAATTTAATACATTTCGAAATGTCATTAACAAATAATAGGAAAAACAGGGGACCCAAATTTGAACCCTGAGGTACGCCTGAAGCAGCGTGAAATTTTCCAGACGTGTTCCCATCATATCTAACTTGAAAATATCTGTTTTTTAAATAACTTTTAAATAAATTCATGGCACTTTGAGTGCAGCCAAATTCATAAATTTTTTCCAACAAAACATCGTGATTCACACAATCAAAGGCTTTACTAAAGTCCGTGTATATTATGTCAGGTTGAAGTTTATTTTCTAAAGTTTCATTCGCACAATGACTAAATGACAATAAATTGGTATTAATTGATCGCTTAGACATAAATCCATGTTGTTGCTGATTTATTGAGCTTTCAACAAATGAATATAATTTTGTATATATTATTTGTTCAAAAAGTTTTGATAATGCGCACATTATTGAGATAGGTCTATAATTTCGAATGTCACTTTTATTACCTGATTTGTAAATAGGAGTGCAAATTGAAGTTTTCCACAAAGTTGGAAAAGCAGCAGTACTTAAAATTAAATTAAATATATGTAGTAACGGCCTTTTTAGGCACTCATGGCAACCTTTCACTACATATGGTGGTATTCCGTCAAGGCCTGCTGACTTCTTCGGTTTCAATTTTTTTATAGCTGCCTCAAAGTCTGAATCATTTATAGAATTAATAGAGAACGTATCATTGTTCAAATTTTGGTATCTATTAAAATTAACATTATAACTGGATGGAATTTAAGAGTATACGCTAGCAAAAAATTCAGCAAAACATTGCGCATTATCATTAGCATGTCGGTGTCGCGAGCTGGGAAGATTTTACCCATCCGAAAAACGCCTAACGCCTATAGAAGTGTTCACTTCAAAAAAATGTAAATTATTATCTTTTAATTAACGCTGTGGTTCTAAATATCCATATTTTGGTTTTTATGCTATACGGAGTGGCCCAAAAGTCTGAAAACGGCCAATTATCTCGTAAATTGCTAATCCTAATTGTACAAAATTTGGGGTACACCTATTCTGGGATACGGAGATTCCAGATTTGATATTTGCAATGTTGCCAGATTCGCCGTTTCATATTATATTATTAGTCCCTTTGGTTTTTTAAATTCATCACCTTATATATTCAGTCATTATTGGAATCTCCTATTTAATACGAGTTCAACCATATGTAACACTTATGATTTTATGTAGTCTGGAAGGTCTTAAATAAATAAAACAATCATGGAGAAATGTGGTAGACGCATTCTACCATCGATTAGGGTACTGTCAACGCACAAATGGAGCACATTTTGAACACTTGATAAAGTAACCATTATGTTAAAAATGTTTGTATTAAAAAATTTATTGAGACAATTAGACGTTGCCAGATTTATTTTATTTATTTAAGATCTTCCAGACTGCATAAAATCATAAGTGTTACATATGGTTGAACTTGTATTAAATAGTAGATTCCAATAATGACTGAATATACAGGGTGATGAATTTGAAAAACCAAAGTGAATAATAATTTTAGAAAAACGGCAAATCTGGCAACATTGCGAATATCAAATCTGGAATCACCGTATCCTAAAATAGGTGTACACCAAATTTTGTACAATTAGGACTAGCAATTTACGAGATAATTGGCCGTTCCCAGACTTTTGGGCCACTCTATATGGCGATATTGGTGGGCACGTAGAAATAATAGTTATGATATAAACTCAAGGAAACTTGTAAGGATACTAGGGATTGTGTGGATTATTAATAGAGAAGTCACTATTAATAATCCACACAATCCATGGTTTCCCTATATTATTATCTATTCCCTATTCATTTCATTTTCTATTGAATTAAAGTTTAGTCATTTAATTTTATATTTAATTCAAATTAATTTTTTTCAGTGGATGGCATATATGACACCTCTATCAGCATTCTTCACACATTCTTGGCATTAAATTACTGTCTATTATTTCGGTATTCAACTATAGTATAATTTATGACATACCTTCTTCTTAAAGATTTAAAATTCCTGTGTATTCGTTGTCTACATCCACATGTGTAGTATATTTTATAAGTAACAGTATTCCAGATTCGACGTGGAGGAACTGCGAAATCGCAAACTTGATAAATGTTCACTTGACTGATCGATTACTTAAAAGGAGTAAAAGTTTTCACATAGGCATTATATTTCAAAAATAAAATCGATAGATGTTATTTAATTCTTATTTAAGATATCTCCGCCTATGTCGAATTAAATGGTTGTTTTTTCCTTCATTCGCTTTTTGGATTTCCACTTTTCGCAAACTATTTTTTTGGCGAAAGCCAAACAATTGACACATTCTGTAGGATGTAGCTTTTTTATTGGGTCAAGGGCACTATCAGAGTGATATATGGAAATAGCTGGTTCGAATAGGCTTTCAATAGATAAGTTAAAAAATATATATTATATTTCGGGAACGATATATAAGCAGATATTTACGTTGTCGAGAATTATATAATAAATATCATTTAATCGGGAATTATAAAGATACAATATACGGCTAAAGTACACTTTCTTAGTTAGTGTTGATTAAGAAATAAGGTACATTTCCTTATTTGATATTTCTAATAACACAAAGTAGTCATTTCCTAATTATTTTAATAAAATCGTGTTTGCCATGAAATAAACTAATTAAAAATAGGTAGCAGCGTGTTGTACAGAATTGATACAAAAAAATTTCAGGTATTTCTGGAATTAGCACATAAAAAATATCCTATATCACTTATTTCCTGCACCAAGACAAAACTGTAATTTTCTTGGGTTGTGTTTTAACCCCAAAATGTATTTTCTTGACCCATCCCCCTTTTGCAACAGTGAGTTCACATATCCTCCTAATATATAAAACACTTAACCTTGACATTTACATCGTTTCTTAAACGTTCTTTCTTCCTTGAAGGTCGCATACGCACTTTTACTTTATCCCGAATTTTTTGGGGCGTAAAATCTCTTAAATCCCGCGAAATTAAGCCCTTGCTGCTCTCTCAAAGGGAGCATAAAAGTAAAACGTGGGATAAAAAAAAGACAAGAAACTAATGTTATTTGCTAGACCTTTTATTACCAAATTGGTGTCATAATTCTTCGGCAAAAACAAGTGGTTGATGTCAGAACAATGTAATATTTGTCTGATTTTGATTTTTAATGTAGCGTAAATTATTTTTATTTTTTGGAAATAATAGTGAGTTTTAGGAAAAGGTTGTAAAAATGTATAATAAAAATAAGTTGCAAAGCTGATTTTTATGGATTTTGCTAGTTGGATTAATGTCTATCTTAAAAGTTGAATGATTGTATGGACCTTGACATATAAAAACATTTGTCTCTGTAGTTTTTCTATGTATATAAACTCCTGCTCAAAATTAACTCACCACTACAAAAATTTATATTATGTTTGTTGTTGTATTTTTTAGTGAATTTAACATTAGGATAATATAAATAAGAGAGGAATTAAACAATATTGCTTCGTGGAAAATTTATTTTTAATTAAAATTTAACGATTAAATGCAAAAAATGTATACTTTTAACTTAAAAAAGCTTCAGTTATGCAGTGCAAATGAATTTATCACATATTAATATTGAAATATTGCTATTTATAGTATATATTAATATAACATTATTAATCATCCCTTATCGCATCAAAGACATATTAATTTCATCGTTCAATGTCAGATTTAATATAGGATATTTAGATTGGATGCCGATACCAAGTTGAGATGGGTATTTGCAAATTAACTCAACATTAATAATATTCCGAATTACTAAAATAGAATGCAATAAGTAAAAGCAACATATTTGTATCTTGCTGCAGACTATATACCAGTGGTGGTTCCTGATAATTTAAAATGGGTGTTCGATTTTTCCAATAATTTTAGCATTTGTTCGTTTCAAAACTTTGTATAAGCGTCAACATAGCTGTTTTTTATTTGGGTTTGTATTAGGTGTAGCGTAGTTATTATTAAAAATATCAACTGTTTTCAAACACTACAACTATTAATTAAATTGCTGTACTATAGTGATATATTATCGCTAAATAATCGATTAATCAAAAAAGTCGATTAATCAAAAAGAATTAGGCATTCCAACGACCTGTCCAAATGGCTACCAGTGGGATCTGACAGTTTAGATATGGCAACCCTGTGGGCTAGTTGCCATTAACAGGGTTAATGATACATAAATAGTTATATAGATTGCTCAAAGCGGGTCGTTTGCAAGCGGCCATATTGCCTGGCAAGTGCTCATTAATTTGAATCGATTTAGCAAAAATGTGTTTTAAAACCAATTTTCAGCCTTTAAATATTTAAAAAAAATAATTGCCTACATTTTTATTTCAAGGCATTAGCATATGTTTATTTTTAAAATCATGGATGATCAATCTATATAACTGTCTATATCATTGACCCTATCAACAGTCTCACAGTGTTGCCATATTATAACCCATCATGTGCCTGTCAGTAGCCTGTCATTTCAAACGGGCAGCCATGTTGTTTGGAATGCTTAATAGATTATCGATTAATCGAAAATAACCAACTTTTTTAAATAATCGATTATCGATTGGTAATCTTGTAGTTAAATCAAAGAATACCTACCCAAGAAGCGAAACTGAATGAGTTTTCATATGTACCAAAGCATAAGAACTTATTACACTGGGAAACGTATGAAAATTAATCAATTTTTGTCGTTTGGTTCATAAGAATTATACACATACTAAAGTAAAAATAATAGAAAACTTTTACTATGTTTATTGTGTAAAATAGATTATTTTAATAACGAAATAAGTACTGTAGGTACAATAATGATAGTCACTACACAATAGCGTAAGCAGATGACCGACCTGAAACAACTATGGAACAGTGTTGCAAGGACCATTCACTGTCTATCAATCCCAAGAAGACAGTAATGGCCCTTTTCACAAGGAAATGGATTAAAATGGAATATAAACTTTCAGAGCTCCTAAACACAAAACTAAACTTTGCACCAGAGGTGAACTACCTAGGTAGCACCTTTGACAACAAGTTAACATGGAACTCATACTTAGAAAAGTCAAAGTCAAAAGAGAATACATTGCTTATGAACAATGCTTCCGAACCGTGGGGCGCACCTGAAGTTTCATATCCTCAGCGACGATTCAAATCAAAACAAGGATGTGGAATATACTCCAATTCCTTAAACCTCAACATAAAATGGGCTGTGAGCAATAGTATCAATGTAGTTCAAACCGAGCTCACGGAGATTATAATGACAGCAAAAGAAATCACCAGAAATAATATCACTGGTATGACCACGCTCATATAAACAGATAGCAGATAAGCACTAATTACCCTGAACAGACTACGAATTTACTCAGGGTTAGTACTAGAATGTCACGAAGCTTTGGCAAGAGTAGGCAACAACAATGTAGTCACCTTTAGATAAATCAAAGGTGCCTATCATCTTAGGAGGATACACAATATCTTAGTGAGGCCTAAGTACCGTGGCGGATGCAAGAACGTTTATTAAAATTCACGAACAATGTATTGTATGTTTTTTTTTTCATGTAATAAATATCTTATAACTGTTTAATTTCTAATTACTACCCACTTAAATACAACTACAAACTTAACTATATATTCTGTAATTTTCAAAAAACGCTAATAATAATAATATACCAAACGTTGCTCTACATAAATTGACAGCTATATTTGACGTTAAACCACCTTTAAAACACTGAGAAAACTTGGCAGTTTTTTGTCCACAAATCGCCCATTTAGTTTCGCTTCTTGGGTAGGTATTCTTTGGTTAAATGGTCTGGAAATACACATGTCTGCCTTATTCTTGTTCCGGCTAGTTCTGATAGTTGGAATCGTTACATGGTTGCCAGCTTATATTTAATTAATTGGAACCAGGGAATAAGCAGATTTAAACAACTATTTTACTTTTAATCATCTATTTACCAATAATTTTTTCATCGACTAAAAATCTCATAATTATAAAAAAATGTTCTGAAGATTTTCAAGTAATACGATCGTTATTTTTAATGTCAATAATACCTTTCAATAGTGATAATTACAAAATTTAAATTAAAAAACTATCAAAACTGTCTTATAAAACAAACAAAACATTATTGTGGGGAACAATGAAAATCGGAGCCGCTCAAGCTCGGCCACCTATTTTATTTCAAGTTTCCCCAAGACTTAAATAAACAACACACTAATATGATGACATTTAAAAAACAAACAGCACACGATGAGGATAATAATATAATAAGAATAATAATGGAAACAAAAATAGCCTAAGAAAATAGAAAATACACGTCAATAACAAACCGCTACTTCACAAAGCACGCCAAAATTAAAGTGGAGATTTGGCAACGTAGCATGTGTCAAATTCAAATTCTAGACGTCAGTGCAGAGTGGTGTGCACATGCGCATTTCCAGACCCGTCAAATACAAGACGAAATTTGAACATGACGCTGTAGGCTAAAGAAAATTAACGAAAATTTACAAATAAAAAAAAATATATTAGATTATTAAGACAAAATAACTAATTTTTAAATAATTTATGACTTTTAATATTTTTTAAAATAAAATAAACAAAAAAAAAAGAATAAAGTTTATTTCATTTTTCACCATCAGAGAATCGAACTCGAGTCGTCCTTGTGGAAGGCAAGAACGCTCACCATAAGACCACCTATTCTTTTATTTTTGTTGCTTTAATACTCGTAATTAAATTTACTTCATATAGTTTTATTTAAATTAACAAATTATTTATAATTATAGACGAAATAAAAACAGAAATGCTATTATTTATCGATTCTACACAAGAATCACCCATTTTAATGTATGATTGATCTCAAAAACTAAAAAATATACTGACAATTAGTTTGACAGAATTATCAGTTATTTAAAATTATAAAAATAATAGCAGTCAGTTGATCAAAATATGAACGATGATTGGTGGATTTTATTTTTTTGCAGTGTTCTCACTACCTAGAATGGATATGAAATATATTCGTTCAGTTGAAGGCAATAGCATACTTTTTCATCTTGTAATCTGTGCTAATATCCATGTGGGTGTAGAAAAAAGTTTAATTTTTATAAAAAATCGATAAATTGCTGAATCCGCGCGAGATCCAGCTGGAATTATGTTGGTCCATCAAAAATCCAGCTGGATTGAAAACGCTGCTGGATTGCAATGCCTATAGATTCATTGTTAATGTTTTGATAGGTACTTGCACACAACCTATGCTAGGAGTAACACAATTGATAATTACAGGCAAACATAATTTTATAGAAACTAACATACCGTTCCTCTTTATATCGAATTCAAATAGTATGGTTGATCAGAGGCGGTTGATCCATTTTCCGATCATCATTTGTAAAGTGACAAATGCAAAACTAATAATGTCTCTCTATCTTGTCTTTTTTTAACCAAAGTTTATAAATTATAAGTTTCTCTACTTATGCAGCGGAGTAGTTATCAAAATAATCCATTTTTTCCTTTTAACAGGTTTTGTAGGCAAAAATTAACAAACGTTTTGTCCAATGTTCGGTACAAAACACCTGACTATTCTAAAGTAGTCTTAGACACTGGAACAAGAACAAAATAAAAACTGCAGTTATAAAGCTAAATTATTCTTTAAAATTGCAAGTAAACCAACAACATAATCTCAAAAATATTTTTATACTTGAAATAATAGTAAATGTTTTACCTTGGAGACATTTTTCGGTAACAATCGTTGAATTGACAAACATACTTCCGATTTATTAGTAGTTCTTATTTAAACAATTAAAATTGTATTATGGGGATACAAAATGTATTAAGAGTTTAATTGAAAATAATCGTATACCTACTCCGCTCTACTTTATGATGTCATGCCTTGCTTATGTGCGATGCAAAAAATAGCGTGGTTTTAAGCGGTCACATTGTTTCACGGATCTGTTGACTTCTGTTTTTAACTACAGGCATTTGCGAGAATCTCTCGTGCTTAATCAGCAAAGTGCACCGATAGAGACGCGATCAGCCAGAGTGCAGTGGCGTGACAAACATAGAAATTAACATGTATGAAAATAATAAAAAAATTAAAATTAAATTTAAATTTATATTTTAATGTTATTCCTGTGATTTTAATATAATATATTTTTTTAAATTTAACTGGGTGTTCACTGCACAAATGAACCAATGGAAAAACCGCCCCTGCATATTCCTAGAAAATGATCACAACGTGTCGATATTCTTGTTAGATATGAAGAAAATCCAGTAACTTCAGCTTGGAAAATAAGTAAGGAACATGATTTGTGTTACAAAACTGATTTAAATATTCTAAAATCGTCAAGGGAAAAAACCTTTTAAAGTGAAGCCAGTACAGGAGTTGCTAGAAGAGAGGAGTTTTGCTAGAAGACGGTCCCGAAGTTAGGAGTTTGGCGAGACGATAAAAAACGAAATTGATTGTGGACATATTCAACTGGACTGGATATTGTTTTTAGATGAAGCCAATTTTACCCTAATTGGGGAGGGGTGGCACAAAATTGATTGAAACACATTCGATCGAATTTGATCGAAAATATATTTTATCGAATAACATTTGATCGAAGATTAATTTTATCGAATACCATTCAATCGAAAAGACAATAGATCTAAAATAAATTAGATCGAAAGGACAATATATCGAAAATCAACAGTAGTAAAATATAAAAAAATTATAACGACACCATGCAACCGTCCGTCTAAACCCTAGAACCTAAACTCAGCGGCTATGGTCAAATTAGGTACTGGGTGCCTATTCTTGAAATCGGGGAGTGAGAAATATTGAGAGAAAATTCTCACTTTCTACTCCTTTGTAAAAATACGTATTCTTGAAATCAAATTCACCAAAATTGGTGGAGAATTTTCTCTCAAAACTTTCTCCTACTTTTAGGTAGAGAGAATGAAAATAACGAGAGAATTCAATTCACAAGCATGCGCAGTGCTTGTCAGAAATTAAATAAATAAAAATCAAAACTATAACTATAACCTCATTGATGTTAGTAGTTTTCAGGTATATTTATACATTTGCGCTATTTACTTTCCGTTTAAAATGGATTTAGACGCGAAAATAATAAAAATAATTTTTATTCAATACAGATACATTTTAGACAAATTGACAAAATGACAAAATGGAGGAACAACTTCTTTAGTTATAAAAGGTAGTAGTGTAAAACTATCCCCGTACGCTATACCTAATACTCTCCTTTTCCAATAGTAATAACATCTTTTAAATTTGTTTGTACTTTGACTCGTGTTTTTAAAATGATTAATTATTTAGGAAAGTAATAGGTAGGTACCTACCTCCTACAATCGTAGAGTTTTTAACTGTAAATAAAGACGTTTTAAAACTAAAACTATACATTTAGAAAAATATTACTTGAATTATTGCCAAGATATTTGAATTTTTAGTTTGATAATTATTTAAAACAGTTAATATTATTTTTAATCAACAATAGTATTTTAAAATGTGTATACGTGAAAAAGTCAAAATTCCGTTGTCGATAAAAAGAAATCATAATAACCTAAATTCTTAAAATACCAGAAGTGACATTTGCTGTCAAAAGCTCTCGTAGTTTCTAATTGGTCGGATGATCTAAAACGATCTGACAACTCTGTATTTATTTTCACCATCTACTTTCTCCTCCCTTGGCTTTCACGTTATTTCAAGAATACCAATTTTTTGGGAAAGTGAAAATAAAGTGAATATATTCCCCGGGGAGTTTCAGTTTCTCTCGTTTTCAAGCATACGCACCCAGATGGCAAATTTTTCGACAATCTCAAACGATAGCTGCCTCAGTTAACAAATTTTATCCTTACAATACTGTTAATTTACAAATTAATATTTTTAAAGCTAAACGAGTATTTATTGTCATTGAGATTAAAGCATTGTGAATAATTTATGACACAAAATATGCATTTCGATAAGGTGGAGTTGTCTCCCAATAGGACATTTTAGATCAATTATTTTAAGATTGTTTTTATATAAAACTTAACTAATTTACCTAACCTGTGCGGCCTAGAGACGTCGCGCTTTGCCTCGTAAAAAATATACAAAATTAAGAAAAAGAACTTAACTAATTTACGTAACTTGTCCGACTTGTAGCCATTTCAATTTTGCTGATTGCTCTCGCACAGGTTAGGTATATTAATTAAGTTTTTTTTATAAATAACACAACTAATTTACCTAACCTGTGCGGTCTGGAACCGTTAAGGGTTGCTTCGCAAAAAATATACAAAAATGAGAAAAATAAAAAAACTTAAAATTATTTACCCAACCTGTGCCATTTAAATTTAACTGATTGCTCTCACAGGTAAATTAGTTATTTTTTTGTTTTTTCATTTCTTGTATATTTTTTGCGAAGCAACCAGCGAAGGCTCTAGGTCACACAGGTTAGGTAAATTAGATTTTTATGTTTTTTTATGATATTTCGTTTTTCGATCAATTGCTTTTTCTGTCAATCTATTTTCGATCAATGTTCTTTTCGATCATCTTTCTTTCTGATTCTAATTTGATGTATTTTGGCACGCTACATATTTCCTCGTCATCCTAAATATCTGTATTAAATAGACAAAATACTCTAAAAGTTGCTAGTCTTAAAAATTATAGACTAGAATGTTCAATACATGAAAAATCTGAAAAAGTAAATGAATACAAAACTCATATTGATGCTTTCAATTTTTTTTTAATAAGAGATATTTAAAATTAAAAAAAAAATAATAATAAAATATTTTTAATAGAAGAGATATGACAACATGTAACTATAATATCAGGATTATGACAAACTTGATCTAAAGAACCTGATTATATCCGATATCTTTGATAAAAACAACAAAATAACATTAAAAGAAATCGTAGACGTCTGTCCGAAAGGTTAAAAGTTCAATTTTTTTACAGGACCGTAAAAAGTCGATTTTCCTTTCCTGTTAATTTCCAGAAAATTAAGCAACGTTGCAAAAACCCCATCTACACGAAAATAAAGTCGATCGTTTCCATTAAGCAGTTGTCCATGTCAATGCTAATGGGGGTTGATATTGAGTGTTCTGATCCTTGGGATGAGCAAGGATAACCAGTCGAGGTTGCCTGTTTTCTCTCAGATAAGACTCCCTCTGCTTGGGATTGAGATACAGCCACTCCAATTCAAATAAGAGGATTCCAACAGCACGCTCGAAACACTTTCACTCTAATATTAGATAGGATATGTTCATTGTCTTTAATTAGTTTTTAACGGAACTATTTAACTTTGTGTGTGATATATATGTAAAAACAATTTAACAACAGGTATTGTTATTATTATATTTATTACAATTTAATAGATTTTACCTGAAAATTGGCGCAAAAGTAATGCATGTAAAATATCGATCCTTCACTGAGGTTGTTAAGAAAAGGCAGTTTTAATATGACAGATATGTAATATTTAAAAAAACGTAAGTTTAATTTGTTATCAAATTAGACATTATAAATGAATAGTTGGATAAGAAAAGTATAAACGTTTTATCGTGTTTTTGCCAGCGCCCAGGGGGTCAATTCTCGACTTTTATTCCCATGGGAAAATAAAATTTTCCCATGAGAATTCAGTTTTCGTATTCTCGGCATAAGCGGTGGAATATTTTCCAATGAGAAGTATGGGAAAATATTCCCCTGCTTACGAGCATTGGAAATTGTGTTTTCCAATGGGAATTGTACTAGAGTTTGCGCATTAAAGTCGAAAATTTGACGAAAGACTACGCGAAAGACTAAGACATAACCAAAGATTATTGGATATCTTGGATTTTTGGTGAAATTGTAGTTAAAACATTTTTTTTGGTGTATTTATAGATTGATATTATTTTATTTATGTGTGGGTATATTATTTTTACCTCTTTCACTAAGAACTGATTTTCTTAAATTAGTTAGAAATTGTGGGAGCTGCTAAGGGACTGGCAAATTGGTAACACAAATTGAGAAATTTGTAATAAATTTAATAAGACCTTTTCGAAAATTTTATTATTTCCGTTAACGAAAGAATTTCTTAGTTTTTCGAAACTTTCGTTGCTCTTCCATACAAAAGCTACTTTTTCTTTTTTCAACATGTGAAAAGAAAAACTAAAAATAACTCGATAAGTTTTAATTATACATAATCGAATATTTTCACTTGTCCTCGGTCATGCGAGCGATTGCTCGGCACGGCATCTGCTCCAGCGCAGAGGCTCGGCAGGTAATCGGTTACCCAAAAACCACAACAAATACAAATAATACCAACAGTAAATTTTAAAATATCTTTAATGTTATTGGTTATTTCGAAATATTCGTGAACTTAATATCAGACATACGTGAAACTATTATTTCCATGGGAATGTCTATTCCGACAAGTTCGAGAATTGCATAACCTATTACCATGTGAATATAAGTAGTGGAAACTTTTCCCATGGGAAAATTTTCCAATGAACTCGAGAATCGAGCCCCTGATTGTTTTTACAAGGGCGAAGGCGAACAGGTTTTATATAATTGAAGGCTTTTTTTTAGTATCAAAATTAAAATAACTTTGGTCAAGCTAAACATAGAGGGATTAGTACAGAATTACTAATGGATTTTTGGCAAATAAAAAAAAAATCCAAAAAATCCAAAAAAATCCAAAAAAATCCAAAAAAATCCAAAAAAATCCAAAAAAATCCAAAAAAATCTAAATAAATAGAAAAAATAAAAAAAACACATAAAAACGTTAATTGATAAGCGTATCAAAATACCATTTAGAGGTGGACGAACTCTGTTATAAATTATTTTTACTGTTTAACAAACTTGGTGCTAAAGTCAAGATTACCGTTTAATAAATGTTACTGACATAGTTTTGATTGCCACTTTAAACAATACGAGGGCCACTGCCAAAGTTCGCGGAAAATGTAAAGCAAAACACAAATTACGTTATGTAAATCGCTTTATTGCTTCTCAAAATATTCTCCTTTAAAATCTATACACTTTTGCATCTGTCATTGGGTGATAAATCTGGTGAATATGGGCAATGAGTCATTAATTGGATGTTGTTACTGGTCAAAAACTCTACAGTCCGTCGTGCTGTGTGAGCGCTTGCATTGTCATGATGAAGAATGATTCGCCGGTTTATGTTGTTCCTTCTGATTTCAAAGATAATTTCTGGCAAACAAATTGAAGTATACCAGTCAGAATTAACTGTCCTTCGATCCTCTAATGCAACAGTTGCAACATGACCTGTTTTTCCGAAGAAACGAGCAATCATTCTTTTCGAAACGCTTCGTGAACGCACCACTTTTGTGGGTTTAAGTTCATTTTGGAACACCCATACAGTCGATTGCTGTTTAGTTTCAGGCTCATATAAATATATCCAAGATTCGTCACCTGTTACGATGTTATATACCGAATTTGAACGACCCCCTTCGAATTTGTTTAGCATTTCCTTGCACCACTTGACACGTGCCTGTTTTTTTTCTGCTTTCAAATTGTGTGGGATTCAACGACTGCAAAGCTTCCTGACATGCAAATGATCGTGCAAAATCGTATGTATTTGTTTCGTTGCAATGCCTAAGGATGCTTCTATCTCACGATAGGTCACATGCCGATCTGACAAAATCATTTCACGCAGAGCATCAATATTTTTCGCGAAAACAGAGGTACATGGACGACCTTCGCGAAGATCGTCATCAAACGTTGATCTTCCTCGCTTGAATTCTGCGAACCATTTGTAAACCATAGTTTTGGATGGTGCTTCATCCCCAAATAATGAACTAAGTTTTTCCACACATTGCTGCGGTGTTAAACCATATCGAAAATCATAAAAAATCATCACTCGGAAGTCACTCGGAGTACTTGATTCCGCGAACTTTAGCTGTTGCCCTTATTTTCCAATTAGAAATGTACAGTCAACTTTTAAAATATATTCTTCAATGACTGTTAGGTATAATATGAGATGTAATATATTAAATAAACCGACTGATGCGTGGAAGCATCGATGCTATATCGCTTCTTCTAATGCATGTGCGATCACCTAGAGTTGTTCACTCTGATACAGGCAAAGAAGGTCCGAAAGTTTTATAATGCCTAGTTTGTATAGATATTCGGAAATAAAATATCTACAGTATTAAAACTCGATGTGAGCAGACGACAAATTATTAGGAATGATGACTGAGAGTGTACTATATGATAATTAAAGGCGCATTCCAGCAGGAGGCAGGACTTAACTTGGCGTTTTAGCTACTAATTTTGACCAATTTTAAAAATTCATTAAAAGCTCAAATTTTGGGATTATATTTAAAATAGTTTTAATTACGGATTCTCGTATTCTCATAATATTTTGAATTTTAAAGCTGGAAGGAATTAAACTTCAAAAATATAAGCATTACTAGATAATTTATTTTAATAAAATTTCAATTATTTAACTAAATAACTTTTTGAGATTAATTTTCCTAAAATTATAAGAGGAACTGTAATCACCTTAAAAACATCCTAATTTATAGTAAATTTCCTGAAATACCTAATTTTTGACACAAATAAATGTTTCAGAATAAATTTGAAAGCAAGGTAATAAATATAATAGCTCGTTATTTCTGTAATCACGATAGATACTTCATTGCGTTAAATGTATCAAACCACTGTGATTTTTCCGGACACAGTATAAAACAATATTTCTAAAAATTATGAATTTTTTTATAGATTTATGTAATTGTTTTTAGTTGAGTACTGGTTTAAGTAATATTTCCTAAACATTTAGAAAATAATATTTTGGAACTATAATCATAGTTAGAAAAAAATCTCAAGTAATTTATGACAATTTAAAAAATCAATCATTTTAGTGTACATATTATAACTATATACTTTGGTTTTTTTTTACCTACTGTTTCGTTAATTTTTTTTCTGGTAAGTACAAAATAGATTTTTTGAGTATACAAAATAAGAATATGTGAAACACTTTTGAAATGCCCAAACGTTAACTAATAGTATATCGTATACCTCCAAAATAAAAAAAATATCGTGCTTCTAGAACGAAATTATTGTTTTTATTTAATTATCAAAATCATTTCTAAATCGATGTCTAATATTGGTCGTCCATACTAGCTAGCAACTTTAAATCACTAAAAATAAACAAATATATAAAATAGCATTAATCGATAAGTTCGATAAAAAAATTTTTGTGACTTAAATTATTTTGAATCACGAAAATGATACAATTTTCGCTGTTGCTAGGTACACGCTAAAGTGTACACAAATCAAAAAATTATATACACGCGAAACGTCATATTGCTGTGGTGGGAGGTGTTTGTGTGAATGCATGTTGTTTGTTTTCATTTACGTCGTGACTAGCAGCTAGCAGTAGTATTTTATAAACCTTAGAAGCAAATTTCACATACATGAACAAATAATAATAATGTCGGGACAACAAGAAAATGAAGCAACGAATTCTCGTAGGATGGCGGCTTCGCCGCCACCAGAAAATTTCAATCCATACCTGGCTACGCCGATCGGCATGGACACAGCTCACCTACTCTGTCAAGACGTTTCGCGTGTATATAACTTTTTAAATTGCGTACAAGTTAGCGTGTACCTAGACACTGTGTACAATTTTGAGATATTTGTAAACATTTTTTAACATATTCCATCAGTGGAAGATAATATTTTTACCCTGCACCCTGCAGTAGCTATATGAAAAATCTGCTGTTATAAGAAACATACGAATAAAAGAAAAAGTGCAATGTCACCCATCACCAGACTGTTCTGCAGGCGTCATAAGTGAAAATTCGAATGAAAGAAGACGAGAGAATAGTCTAGAAATGACAGCTGATGTCAAGAAACATCTGGTCGGTTCGAGAAGGTTCAAAGGAGCCATATAAGTCGATGATCCTGACATCACTGTTTCAGTTTGATAATAGACGTTGTACGTTAATGTTAGTAGTTGATAGTTGAATTGTAAAAGTTGAGTTTTAAATAAATTGAGTTACCAAAAACCACTGTAATATTGGTGAGAGCAGTGGGATACAAAATAAAAGTTATCCAAGTATTTTATTCATGGCAAATACTAGATCCTTTGTGTAAGAAGCAGACATGGATACGTAAGGCCCACCAGCATGTTTTTTGAAGATGGAAGAGGAAATAGAAAGGCAAGAAGAGACGAAAAGAGGTGAGAAGAGGCGAAAGAAAGGCACAGGAAAGAGGAACGAAAGGAAAGGGACAGGCGCAGGAAAGAGGAAGATGAGGGAAAGGAAAGGCACAGGATAAAAGAAGAAGAAGAAGAAAAAGAAGAAAAAAAGGAACGACATAGGAAATAGGAAGGAAAGGAAAAAGAAAGGCGCAGGAAGAAGGAAGAGAAGGAAAAGAAAAGGCGCAGGAAGGACGAAGAAGATGAGAAGAAGGTGAGGCGTACAAAAGAAGCGGTTGAAATTATAAATGGTTTGCTACAAATCCAGGATAAGTTCAAGCAAGAGGTCGGTCAGCTTGTCATTAGAGTAGATCTTTCTTTTAGTACATAAAGAGATTTTAAAAACTAATGTAGAACAGCAGCAAAAGAAGTTAAAACTAATTTGAAGCAACAACAAGAGCATTTAAGAACTAATTTAGAACAACAGCTAGAGCCATGGCTGGGCCGAGAAAAATATGGCGGCATCATTGATGGTGTCGCTGCGCGGACAGGCATCAACCGGTTTACAGTTACTTCCCTAAGAAGAACCCAGTTATTCGTCACTCGTCCAAGATTTTGAAACAAGGTATGGCCAACAGCATTTGAAACAGGTATTCCAATGCCAGCTAAAGGTTCTTGATCAAAAACATAATGAGAGTCTACAGGAATTCGGGGCCGATATAAAAATATTTCTGCAATTGGCCTATCCACAGACGTCTAAAGAATTCTAGAACAAATCGGCATACATGCTTTCATTGATAGACTACAAGATGTGGACATGTAGCACGCTCTTCGGCTACAACACTACAAGACGCTGAGTGAGACACTAATTGCAATCCAGAAATATAAAGCAGCAAAAATCATGTATAGATCTTTTCGCACAACATTGAGAGAAATTAGATCCCAGAACAGTGAAGAAGCCACTACTAATACCATCGTTCAACCTACTCTCACAAAAATTTTAAACATCCTGCAAAATATACAACCAACCAGTCAAAATGAAAGCAAAATATGCTTCAACTGCGAAAGAATTAGACACCTTCAACGAACCTGTAGAAGCAGGGCTCATTCTATACCTCTAGAATCGGGAAGTGAGAACAGAAATTCACTTATATTAACCTCCCGAAGCCCGTTACGAAGTTCAACAAGAAATAGTCTCGAAGACGACGATCACTCACCACACCTAGCAGACTTTTTAGCAATAATTAAGAAGTAATGCATCAAAGAGACATGGCAATGTAGATATTCTTTCCAGACGATCCTATTTGAAACGACAATGCCTGGACTGTAAAATGATCGAAGAACGAGAGAAACCGGTTGAATAAGTTAGTCTTCGGGCGGTTACTATCAACGAAATCACCCTTAAAAGCCTGATAAACGGTCAAAAGAAAGACAATGAGTTGAAGGTTGTCCGAGAATGGCTAAAAAATAGAGTCAGACCTACTTGGCAAAAGATAGCCAGATATAGTGGAGCTATTAAAGAATACTGGACGGTGGGATTCCCTGTATCTTCACGATGGCATATTTCACCAGAAGTGGGAGAGCCCCGATTTAGTACATGTAGTCCACCAAGTGGTGTTGCCGAAATCACATGTCAGAAGGGTGTTGGGGAGCTTCATAGCAGCCGTTCAGGAGAACACTTTGGTACTAAACAGACACTGGCACGAGTTCAGGAAATATTTTATTGGGTCAATTGCCGACGGGATGTAGAAGATTAGTGTATGAAATCTAACCTATGTAATGGCAGAAAAAGGGCCAAAACAAAAAGCTGAGATAAAATGACACATCTTTCCGGAGAGCCTTTCAAAGGAATCGCCATAAATATCCTAGGACAACTTCCCATAACAGTAAAAGGAAATAAAAACTTGATGGTTGTTATGGACTATTTTTCAAAGTGTCCCGAAATAGTGCCTATACATAATCTGGAAACGACGACAGTAGCGGAATCTGTATCTGTAACGTGTGGAGGGTGGGTCACCCCCCACGGCACTTAGGCCTCATTAGGTCCATTGTGCATCCTCCTAAGATGATAGGCACCTCCTAGCTCGTCAGCCAGCCTACAGATTTAATGTAGTTGACAACGTCGCCAAGAGGTGCTTCTCCTATATCGGACGTTGTTAGCCGATACTCGCCAAACACAAATATTCTAATAAACGAGAGCGTCGGGCAATCGTAATGGATATGCTCGATGATCTCATCTTCTTGTTCGCACCCTCTGCAGAGTGCGGATTCTGACAGCCTCATGATATGGAGATGCTTCCGTACTTGGCAATGACCAGTCAGAATGCCTGTGACCAGCCGCAGATTCTGTCTAGTCATAGTCAAGTATTTGTTTGCTGCAGTGTTTTCAGGATAACTTAAGAGCTCTCTGGCAACTCTGCAGTTTCTTGTTTCATCCCATCTTTCCTTGAATTTCATAAGGGAATGTTCTTTAATTAGGTCTGTCAGGCCAATAGAAGGGCCAGGTCCAAAAAGTATTTGGTTGTCTGCATTCTTGGCTAGTGAATCGGCAAGACGGTTACCTTTCGATGTGGCGTGACCTTTGATCCATCTTAAGGTGACCACATTGTTGATAGATACTTCGGCCAAAGCTTCTTGACATTCTAGTACTAACCCTGAATAAATTCATGGTCTGTTCAGGGTGAGTAGTGCTTGTCTGCTATCTGTATAGATGAGCATGTTCCATCCAGTGATGACAGTAGCGGAAGCATTTAGGAACATCATAGCGAGACATTGAGTCTCTCTGGAATGGCATTCTGATCAAGGACGAAATTTTGAATCTAAATTATGACAAGAATTAATTAAATTGTTAGGCATCAGGAAAACACGCACGACGCACTACAAAAGGACTGGGACACTTTAATTCCTCTATTTTTGCTGGCCTACCGAGGTTCTAAACATGTCGACAAGTTATACTCCATCTATGATGATTAGTGGAAGGGAGGTGAAGCTTCCCCATGATCTTCTTTTTGGAAGGCAGCATTCTGGTACATACAGAACTTAAGAAAAATATTAGGAATGGTCTACGGGTTCGCTCGGGAACGTCTGAAAGTCAGCAGCGATAAAGCAAAAGCTGGAATCGACATGCATGCCACAGGGACACATTTAGAGAAAGGCGATCCAGTGTGACTGTACAATCCCAAGCGACGAAAAGGAATTTATCAGAAACTGCAAGATCCTCCCCGTTGACTCCAACCAGGTCCCTGTAATTAATTTATTCGAGACGAGTAACTAGAGATGAGGGAGCACTATCACCCTGCACCCTGCAGTAACCTGCAACTGCTATGGGAACTGTACGAATAAAAGAAATGGAATGTCACCAATCACCAGACAGTGTGCTGCGGTTGTCATAAGTAAAAGTTCGAATGAAAGAAGAGGAGAGAATAGTCTAGGAATGTCTAGAATTATCAGTCTGTGTCAAAAAACATCTGGACGGTTCGAGAAGGTTCAAAGGAGCAAAGGAGCTAAATAAGTCGATGATCCTGACGTCACGGTTTCCGTTTAATAATATACGTTTTACGTTAATTTTAGTAGTTGATAGTTGAATTGTAAAAGTTGAGTTGTTAATAAATTGAGCTACCAAAAACGAGTGTAACAGTGCTTTTTAAATTGTAAATAGATCTAATGAAGACATTACAGAGTGCGATAGCGAAAGTGATTTGTCTAAAGATATTGACATTTTGAATGTTACTCGTACATCTCCGGCGGCGCCATTTGGTTATCACACTATTCAGTATTTGTGAGCTAAAGCTAAAAAAATGTTTTAAATATTTATTAAAATGTTACAAAACTGCAGGGAAAGGAATGAACAATTTATCGTACTTTAGAAGAAGATCCGAAAGAAATGAAGAAACGAAAAGACATCGGTCATAAAAAGAGTTGGAGCCATCTATGACGAAAGTGGTTCGGACCTTTATTTAGATGCATACCAGGGAAACGAATTTCCTACGTTAGACTCCGAAATGGCAATTTAAAAATGAAAAGTCTATACCTAAATATTTGTAAAGAAACATTGCGTACAAGGATTTAAAAAATGAGTTTTAATTACAAAATTATTGACAAGCTGTGTGCAATAATGGAAACGTAAAGTATAATAAATTGACGAATTGACGATTACTTAGAACAAATTAAAGATTTCAGAAACCAAAATTAAACAATTTATTATTTGGATCAGACTTTGTACAACATACATGACACTCCTAAAAAAGGCTGGACCAATAACTCCCAACGTTATCAAGTAAAGCTTCCTGTAAGTAAGGGAACAAGGTTGATAATTTCTATATTGTGGTTCAGAAGAAGTATGAGTTCCCAATAGTCTAAAGCTTTTTGGTAAAAATTCAGCTGAATGCAATGTAGATTTGTAGATTACCACAAAAATATGTCGGAACCATTATTTGAAGACTGGTTTAAGAATGTTCTTCTTTTAAATATGAATCTAAATAACGTCATAGTAATAAACAATGCACCGAGGTTGGTAAAAAAAATTCCAACAAAGTCTTGGCATAAAGATCCAATTAAAGCCTTTTTAATTGCCCGTGACCTGTATTTTCAAAATAATTTTACCAAAGAACAACTGCTTGAAGTATTTGCTACTAAAACATTTCCTAAAAGTTTCGTTGTATACGAGATCGCCAAAGAAAAAGAAGTTTTACAGTTACCTCCATCTTTTTGCGTTAATAATCCTATCAAACTGATTTGGGGGTAAAAAAGAGAATACGCCGAAAAAATGTAAATTCCAAATGCGATGTTAAGGTAATAGAACTAATAAAACAAGAGGTAGCAAATATTTCGGCAGTGGATTGGCTGGCAAATTAAGAAAGTTATTACATATATAGAAAAGTACAGTGTTAATATTAAGAAAAAGTTAATAATAGATTTAAATGAAGAAACGAGCGAAGAAGACAAGGAAAGCGTCGGGAGACAACACAACCTAGAGCTAAAATCTAATACTTTTTTTCTCTTGTATGATAAATAACTATTATATTTTCTTTATCCTGGCTTATCAAAATGCTTGATAGGAAGATTGAAGTGTGAATCCAATAAGCATAAATAACATATTTCATGTTTCCGAACTAATTTTACTACGTATTTCAGTAACTAAATGTTATGCCCACTAGGAATAAAAGGCGAAATACCTTTTAATTCAATTGATATACAGAGTGTTCTAGAAGTTCATGTTTATAAATTTGGATGGTAAAACAATTGGACCGTGGACCAGATACCGCATTTCAAATAAACTACAGTAGTGGTCCTTAAACTAATCAAGTTAAATATATGACTCGGAGTAAATGCTGCAGTATCTTTGGGTTGTGACTTGGAAATTATTTAACCGAGGACTAACCAAATCGATATAGTGAAATTTTTACGAGCGTTAGAAAATAAAAGTATGTCATCGAATTTTTATTTGAAAAATTATACTAGCAATAAAATTTATTAAGGATAGATATATTTTTCTACTTATTCTCTGTTTTCGTCACCATCTTCTCTACAAGGTTGGGTCAAGAAGTTGTATAATAAATTATGTTTAATTCATTTTGAAGAAACAGAACATATTATACTGTATTGACAAAATATAATGACAACTTAAAAACTATATAATACATAAACTAAGTCTAATATACTACAACTTTGGTCTCTCTTTTTTCTATATGCATCGTTCATTTATGCAGTACTGACCAGAAGAAATACTGAAATTTATTAATTTGTAACTGAAATTTTACGAGAAAGCTAAAAAAACAAGATGGAGGCGACGAATAATATTATTTATCCCCCTCCCGCAAAATATTCCCAGATCCGCGACTAGTACTCACCATGCAGTGCTGTCTACTCGTCAGAATAATCGAGGAATGTAGGAAATTTTGAAAATATAAAGTTTTAATTGCTTAAACTCGGGTTTTGTAGAAACTAAACTTCAATCTTTAGGTTTTCGAGGAAATGTGTAGACAACATTTCTTATAAATTAATTCGATTCTCACAGAAAGGTTTATATAAATTATTATAAATTTTTCTAATAAAGCATTGAAATCATATTTCTAAGTAAGTCCAGTTCTAACCTACTGCTTTCTTTTGTTTCGAATTATTGAAAGCTATTAATAACGTGGCCTTGGTCTCTTGGTCACCCGTTATATACACCTACCGGTGGCCATTTTAAATTATTTTGACAGGGCGTTGAAATGCCTATTTATTCTTTTCACTGAACGTGGTTTTGATACAAAAAATGGAATGCCTAATTATTCTTTGTTCATATTTTTATTAAACGTGGTTTTGATACAAAAAATGGGAACAAAAATAATATCCATAGCGTTGAATACAAAATAAAAACATCAATAAATATGGCGTTGATTTCAAAAGTAATAGCTGGAGTCGCTATCTAAAAGCATCGTTAAAAAGCTCGTAAAATTCTTCAAAAGTTTTCTATTTAATGACTTTGTATTCTTTCAATAGGTTAGGACTGGACTTAGGAATATGATTTTAAATTTATTGTTTCATTAAGAATTTTTTTATAATTTAGACGAACTTTTTTGTGAGAGTCAAATATATTTATGTATAAGAAATGTTGTAGCCCTGATTAGAAAAAAGTAATTTCTATCGGAAATCCTACACTATACACACTATAAAAATTAATTAATCACATAGCGCAGGTTTTCTCTGAAGGGAATATTCCAAAAGAAAACCTTGGTGGAGATCACGTGTCCGCTAAATCTGTTGCAAAAAAAGTTAAAGTAAAAGAATTCGTTGGAAATCTAAAAGGAAAGGAAAGTCACTATATAGATAAAAGTCGAAAAGGATTTATTTAGATGCTAACTTAAACATAAAAAATTACACATGTATCAAAGTCGGTGCAATGTTGAGCATAAAGTTCACTTTTCTATGTTTAGAAGAATATTCGTGAATGACTTTAATATTGGCTTTTCTAGTCCAGCCACCGATATTTGCGCAAAATGTACTAGGCTTAAATACTTGACCAAAAGTGAAGTTGATACAGAAAAGAAAAGGGGGTTACAAATCGAACGTACAATTCACAAAAAGAGGGCTAATGCTTTTTATAGGCTGCTAAAAGAGAACCCTAACAATTCAATTTCTTTTTGCATTGATCTTCAACAAATTCAGCCTTTGCCCAAAACCCCAATTAATGATGCGTTTTATGCGCAACAAGTTAGCATGTATATTTTTTGTTGCGTTGACAGTCAATCCAAAAAACCAACTTTTTTTACTTGGATGGAAGATATGGCAGGAAGAGGATCAATCGAGATAGGATCTGCACTTTTAAGTTATTTGGATTCATTGAATTATGACGATATTGCCATAGTTCGTCTATTCTGCGACGGATGCGAAGGACAAAATAAAAATAATCATATTTTGCACACCCTATACTTCTGGCTTAGATTTAAAGCACCAATAAAAGTTACAAAATTACAAATATTTTTTCCAGTAAGGGGTCATTCCTTCCTACCAGCTGAGAGAGTATTTGGGCGGGTGGAAAAACTTCTAAGAAAACAAGCTACAATCCTTTCAAGAAAGCATTATGAAGAAACTTACGAAAAAGTTGGAGTAGTAAAAAGACTAGGCATTGACTGGAGACATTTTGATGTAAAAACACTCCAAGTGGGTTTAAAAAAGGTTAAAGGGCTATCAGAAATGAAAAGAGTAGTTTTTCAAAAATTTAACGATGGAGCGTTGATTAAAATATGCGCATTTGAAAACTTTTACTACTGCTCAGGAAGAGAAAAGTTTGAAAAATTGTTGAAACCTAAGTTTTCGGATCTAGATTTAACAATAGTGGAAAAAGATACCAAACGGGGCATTCCAGAGAAGAAAAAAATCTCTTCAGCATTTGCTAAATTAGCAATTTGGTCTGAATTGGGAAGAGTCAGAGGATCTGCAATGGTATCGGACATTACTTCATGGAAATACATTACCCGATGAAGAGGGGGATCCCATTGTTGAACCGGAAGGTACATGCGAATGTCTTGAAGAGGAAGTGGCTGTTCATATTTAGTTTTTTTTTTAATAAAATTTTTTGTCCAAACTCTTTCTGTGTTAACTGTATGCTCTTGTTATATCATCTTCACTGTTTTGCTTTGTGCTATGAATAAAATATCTATTTAATCGTGTATGTTTTCTATTTCTATTATCACTATATTGATAAAGATAAAATATAAACAAATACATTTTTAAACATGACTCTCTTATAAAGCCATAAAAACTTATTTTTCAAGCAAAAATCGATAAATCCAAAAAAAAACTAAAAAAATAAAAACACAAAAAATACAACGACCACGAAATTTTGGGACAATCAAAGTCAAACCAAAAAGAGCAAAACCCTTTAATAAATTTTTAAAAATACCTAGCGGATTCCGCTGTATATGTTTTTGACCAATATCTCAAAATCAGTAAAACTGGATTTATTGACATTTGCGTGTTTGCTCTACAAACATATACGAGTATATGAATTTTTATGAAAACCACCACTACCTCGTAGTTTTTATACCATTATAACATCACCCTGTAGAGCAAAATTATTATTTTTTTTTTGATGCGTTAATAATAGTTGTACCTACTTCAAAGTTTATTCTTTTTTAATACAACATGATCAAGTGAGATAATTTATCAGTAACTGAAACGTTTTCTTTTTGAACGTTGAGACTTTTCGAAAAGTTGTTCAAGAGGAGTTTGGTAACAAAATCAGAGAAGAGATTTTAGGATTAACGATCAAAGATTGATTATCATCCGGATAGTATAAGTTTAAAAGTTCAGTAACGGAACTCTGCTGAAGAAAGGTAATAATAATTTGTCTTCTTGGAGATGCTTGAGGTTATCTACATGTTGAGTAAAGTAGAAAACAAATTTAAAAACTATGACTTTTATACCGAATAAAACATTTTAGTTTAAAAACTACTTGATATTTATTTAAACAAAAATGAGCAAATTTACACAGATTTAATACAGAATACCATGAAAACTTTTTTTAACTAAATAAATACTTTTAAAAGGTTTTGAAAAAAGCTTACGTTTCTCTTCCATAAATTATATTAATAAAGAAGCCCACTCCAAAATATTGGGTCGATCACTAGTATGACAAAATTTTCATGCAAACATCGGGTAACATATTTTGCAATAGTAATCCGTCGACAGCCGTGCTAATATTGTTTGCGTTTTACGTTATACAAAATTGTCAACAATTTAAAAAACGTGCCACTCTCCACCCATCGTTTTTTGGAGAAATTTTCTATCAGATCGATAGATAAATAAATTTAATTTTTTATGCACGGCTACCGACCATCGTCCTTTGCATTATGGGTGGCTGATGGTGTTGAAAATGACTATGAGTGAGATTACAGAAAGTGCTCCACGTCTGCAACTTTGCAGATCTGCAAATATGGCGGACTTACAGATGCAAGATACAAGCAAGAATACTTAACTTCTGTATTAGGATTGGCCAATCCCATCTAGTGTGTACGTTCACTATTTTACGTCATCGCCGGGCCAGAAATTTTTAAATTGTTGTGTTGTACATGGTTTTTAGTATTTTTTGGATTGTTCTTGTAGCTATTTAACTGACTGGACTTTTTTAAAGACTATTTTGGAAAATTAACTTAATTTTATTATAGGTAAGTTGTACAGTCACAAAAATGATTGTATTTAACTAATTATAGTGTTATTTTTTTAACAACAGCCATATGAAAATAAAATTAGATAACCGAGATATAATTTATCATGATTTTCCATAGAACAAAGATTTTGTTTCACACGAAATAAAACAAGAGTGAATTCGGAGGCGCCGTAGAGTCGATAAATGGAATCTCACAACAAGCCAGATTTGTTCTGTCCATTTTATGGACAATGATAATGAAAGAGATCTTCATAATACATTATTGGGTAATTGGGTTTGCCAGAGAGGGGGCTATTAAAGAAAATGACACTCCCTACTTTAATTATTGGGAATAATGAAAGTGAAGATAAAACTTTAAAAAAGAAATAACGAGAAAGGCTAATCTTAAAAAGAGAACAGAATAATAGATTGGATAATTGTTTAAAAGAATATACTAAAATTTCCAAACATTTATAGAGGTCAATAAAAGCAGCACAATTGCGAAAATAATGTCGTTGAAAGTGTTAACTGGGGCCAAAAATATAATAAGCTTACAGATAATTTTAAAATTATAAAAATAGAAAAGGTCAAGTACACAAGCAAAGCAATTAAAGTTTTATAAAAGCAAATATCAGAGATTATTAAAACAAAACAAAAAACTAAAGGCCAAGAAAAATGTTTTTACTAAAAACCAAATGGACTTGTTGATAATTAAAACAAAAAAAAGAAACGTGTTGACTGGACATTTGAAGAAGCTGCATTTGCTTTTATGTTGTGATATTACAGCAAAACGCATAGCTGTATGTTAAACAGCAATCATATTTTTCACTTCCTCTAAGACGATGGGCTAATAAATTAAATTTTACTAATGGAATCTTAAACAGTGTATTAAAATTTTAGCAGTTGAACGGAGAATCAATAATGGACGATCTATATTATGTGTACTATTTTGTATTATTTTGTACTAATTGTCAACAATCCAGCCATGCTGATCCGGAGAAAGAAATGTTTGTTGAGAAATTCACGCAATCGATCTAATTTTAATATATGAGACCCATGTGACACCTTTTAGTTTAGCTCATCGACCTAATTTTAATTTGTGTACTTTTTATATACTACGTGTACTATTTGGGGCACAATGTGTACTAGGGTACAAGATTTTCCTAGTGGTTTACCCCTACGCTACACTAAAATAGTAATGTTTTAATGATTGGTGAAGTAAAAATTGAGTAATTAATACTCTGATGATAATATGAAGATAGTACATATAAATTGTCAATTATGTTTAAGTTTTGTTTGTATATTTATTTTTGTATTAAAATATTTTGACTTGTCCTGAACATAAATGATCAATAAAAAAATTATTGTTTTCAATTTGTGATACTTGTATTTTTCGTATATATGTAGGTATTTCATTGAGAATTTAATAAAGATATGATTGTTTTTAAATATGTGTGCTATTAGAAATGGTCTGAAAAATATTATGCCATCACCGCCCACAATTGCTTGTCGTTGAAAGAAAATATACCTATATATTGTTGTTTCGTGAATTCCCATAATAAAGATTTTTCTTATCGTGTTCAATTTATTTTGAAATAGTTACCTCAATCAGTTTATATTAAAAAAAAGCGTTTATTACATGACAGTCACTATTGCTGTTCTTATTTTACTTGAAATATAATCCAGAGCACATCGCAATCTATTATACAGTGTGTTCCAAAAAATTTTAAAAAGCAAAACTTTTTCTCATTTGTATAAAATGTATTGGGACACACTGTATAATAAACAACGACGTGCTCGAAGAGCTCGTCTATATCTGAGTACGTATTATTGCTTTCGTCTTGATTTTAAATATTCAATAAATTACTCTATTTCTATTTTCTTTGTATACCATCTAAAGGGTGATCCAATTTGAATTTCCCATCTTTAAAATGAAATAAAACTCAAAAATTTAGAAAAAATTATATTTTAACTTTAGCAATAGAAAATATTAAGTATTTTATTAGGTATGAAAAATAATATCATTTAAATAGCCCGCCCCTAGACCTTCTGCAAGAGTCGATCCTTTTTAGATAATTTTCGATGACTTTTTCAAACAATTCGGGCAGTATGTTGGCAATAACTTGGTGAATATTGTTTTTCAGATGATCTAACGTTTTAAGTTGATTGTTTATGGTCCCTAGGCCTAAGCTCTTGTGTTCGTTGAATTTTATATGGGTGTAAATGCAAATCCCGTTGCAAAATGCGCCAAAGGGAGCCATAAGAAAAGCCTAAAACTTGCGAGCGCCGTCGACTCCACATTCTTGGGTTGGCAGCCAGGCTTTCACTAACTGCAGCAATATTTTTAGCTGAACGTGCACGACGATGATTTTTAGAGACCTTCTGATATCTGCAACACTTCCAGTATCTTCAAATTTTTTGACATTTCGAATAGTTCGCTCCGTAGGACGATTACATTGACCATAATCTGCGCGTAAAAGTCTATATACGGTTCGTATGGAATTGTTGTTTTAATAAAACAATCGCACAATTTGCATGCGTTGAGCGGTCGTTAAGCGATCCGTTTCGTAAATGTGTTACTACAAACTGACTTTTGACGCTTCGAAAACAAATGCATAATATCAACCGTCTGATTTACAGTAGTGCCAATGTAGGAAACTGAAATTGGATCACCCTTTATATTTCAGAAAATTTATAGTTTTATTGTGAATTCCTAAGTAATACAGAATTTTTTAGCCAGAATATTTTTTTGTGAAAAGCAAGATAAAACTTTTTGGAACACACTGTGTAATAAATTACGACGTGCTCGAAAAGCACGTCATTACCAAAAAAGTGTATTCAGAGAAATCTATTATACAGTGTGTCCCAAAAAATTGAAAAACAAAACTTTTCTCATGTGTATAACATTTTACATTTTACAAAATACGTTTGTTTATGAATTCCTATGTAATGCAGAACTTTTAAGCAAGAATATTTGTATAAAACTTTTTGGATTGAGACGTCGTTAACAACAATGTCTATTCAGACATTGTTAGCGATATTGTACAGCGTTTCCGAAAAAGTTTTATACACATAAGAAATAGTATTTTGGTTTTCAAAAAAAAAATTGTGTAATCAAGAAAAGTTTAAAGTCCAAAATTTTTATAAATTTCAATAAACAACAAAAAAACGGCAATACTCTCTATTTATTTGCTTCCATTGAAAATGATTTACATTTTGCTTTAGATTTACATGGATGTTTTTAAAATGCATTGATCATGTTAAAAAGATGGAAAATTCATTTTGGAAAGTGAATATAGCAATGGAAAACTTAATAGACCCTATGAAAATAAACCTCAGAAAAGAATGATAATGATACCAGTAGTTATAGTGAAGACAGTGACTTTCAAAGATACTTCTTAAACTTTTTTTTAATCTTTGATTTTAGGTACTGAAGTGGTACTTTTAATGCTAAGAGAAAAAAGTTTAATACCATTAACAACATATAATCCTCCTTGTTATTTATTGGTTAAATTTAATTGGTTTAATGTTCTGCCCCCTAAGCCAAAAAGCGGTATCTCAAAAAAACTACTTTTTTATTTTTTAACTTAGAAAAATAGCAAAATATCACTCAGAATAATAGAAAAAACCTAATACATATTAACATACCTCGACTTCACTTGTATTTATCAAAAGGCTTAGAGGTATGCCATTATTACTTAAGCTAAATGGCTGCATATTCATATACGACACAAGAACTTATAAAATAATATTAAAAACAAAAAATAATTTAAAGTAATCCAGCAGTATCTAAATTATTTTTTTCGACTCGAGGAAGACGAAAACAACTTTTAGAAAAGAGTTTTTTGAAACTTGCTTCAACTGAGATACCGCTTTTTGGAAATGTTAAAGTGCAACAATTGTGTCAGAAGCATAAGGTTTATTTTTATTGTTTGTAAATAATATAACATTTTCATTCAAAATTGAATCTACGAAGTGCATATACAGAGTGGCCCAAAAGTCTGGAAACGGCCAATTATCTAGTAAACTGCTAGTCCTAATTGTACAAAATTTAGGATACACCTATTTTGGGATACGGTGATTCCAGATTTATTATTTTCAATGTTGCCAGATTTGCCGTTTCTTTTAAATTATTAGTCACTTTGGTTTTTCAAATTCATCACCCTGTATATTCAGTCATTATTGGAATCTCCTATTCAATACGAGTTCAACCATATGTAACACTTTATGATTTTATGTAGTCAGGATGGTCCTAAAAAAATAAAATAAGTCTGGCAACGCCTAATTGTCTCAATAAATTTTTTAATACAAATTATTTTCAACTACATTAAAACGTAACAATTGAAAGATTATAACATTTTTAACATAATGGTTACTTTAGCAAGTGTTCAAAATCTGCTTCATTTGTGAGTTGACAGTACCCTAATCGATGGTAGAATGCGTCTACCACATTTTTTTATGATTATTTTATTTATCTAAGACCTTCCAGACTACATAAACTCATAAGTGTTACATAAGTATTGAATAGGAGATTCCAATAATGACGAATATACAGGGTGATAAATTTGAAAAACCAAAGTGACTAATATTATAAGAGAAACGGCAAATCTGGCAACATTGCAATTATCAAATCTGGAATCTCCGTATCTCAAAATAGGTGTATCCCAAATTTTGTACAATTAGGATAAGCAATTTACAAGATAATTGGCCGTTTCTAGACTTTTGGGCCACTCCGTATACCATTTATATACCGTGACATTATTTAAATTATACAAACATTTTGCAAATTGCGCCTATCAAATGGGACGTTATATCCCCACTTTTACTGCACTCCTCTTTTTTTAGACTATAGTGATCAACCCACAACTTTGCAATGGACTCCTATACTATATTAGTATCCTGAAAATTTCATAAAAATCGTACTAAAACTAAGGCCTCAAAATTGTGCACGGTTTTCAGTTCGCTCCTAAGTAAGGTTCCCAGACGGCCCGCTTAGGCAGGATTGCCATGCTTTTTCACCTGCTGCCGCGCGTCACGCCAAAGGATCAAAATGTTACGCTTGTTACCAAAATGCCACGCGTTTTACTCAAATGCCACGCTAAATCCAAACCTAAATAATAAATTGTTTTAAAAAATATAAGCGGAAGAACTCCTTAGGTCACACTAGGCCCATTGTGCATCCTCCCAAGTTGATAGGCACTTCCTAGCTCGTGAGCCAGCTGATCTCAACAAAAAATGAACGCGTTTTTTTTAAATATCTGTTTTTTTTTATCTGATACTTTTTTCCATTTCAAAAATCTGGCAACCCTATTCCTAAGATATGAAGTAAAAATTTGTTCATACAGAAAAAGCAAAATTTAAATCAAAAGACTCACCATTTGAAGCCCTCCTTCACACTCTCCGTCCCATTTGTTGTTCCAGTATTTCTTTCCACTTCTCCAGAAGATCCATGATTTCCAGAAGATTATACCGTTTAAAACGCGTCCGGAAAAATCTTCTATTCCCGACAATATTAATAATCCTCGTATCATGTTCAATTCTATATCAACCCTTTGACATGTCAGTATCTCCGGGTAGTATATCTGCAGCCTTGTCCATTTGATCCTAGAAGGTATATACCCAGACAGTACAATGTAAATCAGAGTTTTACATTAAACATCAAAGGACATACATTCTAAGATCAAACGTCTTTATTGTCAGAGGTGAAAAAAACATGAACTTAGACCACTAATATCGTGCTACCGATTAACTAACGAAAATTTTGCGGCGATTTAAATTTGCTTTAACGGAAATTCGCTGAAAATAAAAATACCAATTAAAAAGAAATTTATAAAATGTCAAAAGGGGAGGGTATTTATATTTGCTCTTCTATTTAAACCAAACACCCTGTATATGCATAACATATTAGATTGTTTTTACATCGTCGAACAATTTTAATAGACTTAGTTTACCTAAAAATATTTTGCTTAGCCGTATACAGAGTGTATCAAAACGCAAGGTTACGATATCCCCAATTTTTTTTTCAGATTTAATATGTAAGTTATACCAATAATTTATATATTAATTTTTTTATATTTTGGCATTCCCTATACACAAACGCATTTTGATAATTTTAATGATTTTATTATGAAAATTTACATAATTTTTTCACATTTTTCTAAATGCCTTTCGAAAATATGGACTTATTTATGGTTAACTGCTAATTAATTTTTTTTGGTATCATCGGCATCAACTACTAAGATTATTAGCATCGTGTTTTGTGTAGGCTTTGTTACTGTTTCCCAGTGCCACTTTAGGAACAGCACTGTTAATTAGAACTCAACAGTGAATGGTCGAGTAGGGAATCCTACCAAGGCATCAGAATTAATTTTAAATAATTAAATTAAATAAAAAATCCCAGCCAACGGTGGGATTCGAACCTGGGACCCTTGGATCCGCAGGCAGAGACTCTACCACTGAGCCACCTACCCCAAACTAATTTAATTATTGTCAGAAATAATAGATAATTTTTTTGTTCTATTCTTTCGACTTCACAAGTAATGTAAACTATTGTAAAAACAATAAAAATTAAAAAAATATGTTTTCAATGGCAAAAAATGTGAAAAGATGTTTCGAATAAAATGTGTGGAAAAAATGATTATATTTAATTTATACTCTAAAACCTTTTTGGTGCAAATAAGTATAAACTAAACAATCATTTATGGAAATTGAAAATTTGTTATTTCGACAATACAGAGAGTTTCGTTAGAAAATTTAAAATTGGTCCGATATGAGTATTTATAGATACTAAAAAAAAAACAAAAAATTCTGTACTGAAAAAATTCAATAATTTTACCAAACGTTATTTCAATCTTCACGTATTTTATCTTATTACTAACTGAAACTCTTGGCAACACTGTATAAAAGTGATAAAACTTTAGGTTAGAAACATCAAAATCTTGCAAGATTTACGTCAATTTTTTTAGAAAATTTTTGGTGTTCCGCGTTTTTGGGTCCTTATACAGGGTGTTTCAAATTTAAACGGACACAGCTCAATGGGAGGTAGAGTACACATTTAGCTGAGTTCAAAACAACCCTATACTTAGCCTTTAATCTTACTCGTTTTTGAGATATAGGTTGTTTTATGACTTTTTTGCCAAAACTAAAATCGGTCATTTTGTTTGAACGACTAAAGTTATTTTGATAAAATTTTGTACAAAAGTTACACTTTCTTAGGTTAATGAAAACCATAATTTAATTTTAAAAAATTCCAGTACCGGAATCTCTTTTTTATATTGCTCTTCTTAGCTAGAATATCACCCTGTATATCGGATTTTAATAAATGTTACTGCACATTTAAATAGTACATGAATCAACAAATAAAATAATGTAATAATATTTAATGGCACCATCTTGATGTTCTTACAATAAATTAAATAAATTAAAGTATAGGGGTGTTTTGAACTCAGCTAAGTGTACTCTACCTCCCATTAAGCTATGTCCGTTTAAATCTGAAACACCCTGTATAACATAAGGAATGTCGGAATTAAAAAAAAATTAAAACTAAAAAGTTCTCTGAATAAGGATAATTTCCTGACCGTAGCAGAATTTTATATAAATAAAAATTTTCCTTGTTTAAGATTTTTTAAATAAAAGAACGCCATCTTTTATTTCACATATTTCGATGTGAAATAGAAAGATGACGTTCTTTTATTTTAAAATTTTTTTAACTGTATTCGTCCCTATAATTTTTATAAATTGACTGCACCTGAAAATGGAAAAATTTGTACTTTCCGAAACATATGTAGCGTGCTAAACAATAAAAATAAAAACTTTTGACCGATAAAACCAAGGAACATTTTTATTTATATAAAAAGTTCTCATTCCATATAGTTATTTTCAAAAAAGGAAAATTGCTAGTTCTGTGTTCGTATGCCTAGTAATTTAAAATAAATGGCGGAAAAAATTGAAACAAAACTATATCTTTTTTTCAAAATTACAACGTTCTTAATTATCCTAATGACCCTAATCCGAAAAGTCTGATTTTTAAAAATTTTACACAAAAAGTTACCAGAGAAATATGTAGAAATTAGGTTTTAAAAACACTGTACACTCTTTTACTTGCAAAAATCCTAATTCGAAAAATGTCTTTGCTAAAAATTTTAAATAAAAAGCTTGCACAGAAATATAAAGTAACTAATTGTGAAAAGCCCTGTATACTCATACTTACAAAAATCCTAATCATATTTCGAAAATACTCATTCATAAAAATGTTACACAACAATTTATCACAGAAATATGTAGAAATCAGTTTTGGAAAACCCTCTAAACTCTTTTACTTACAACAATCTTAAACAAACTTCGAAAAATATAATTCCTACAAATTTTACTTAAAAAAGTATTACAGAAATATGGAAAAATTAGTTTTGGAAAACCCTGTACACCCTTCTTGTTACGACAATTCTAATCATACTTCGAAAAATCTAATTTCTAGAAACTTTACATAAGAAGCTATTACACAAATAGTGAGAAATTAGTTATGGAAAACCCTGGACAGTCTTTTACTTACAACAATCTTAATTATATTTTGAAAAATTTAATTTCTAAAATTTTACAGAAACAGCTATTACTGAGAAATTAGTTTTGCAAAACCCAGTACACTCTTTTAGTTACAAATTCTAACGATCCATCGAAAATCCTCATTTCTAAAAATTTTAAATAAAAATTTGAAGAAATTATTTTTGAAAAGCCTTGTACACTCTTTTACTTACATAAATCCTAATATGTCGAAAAATCTCATTAATAAAAATTTTATATAAAAAGTTATCACCGATATATGGAGAATTTAGTTTTAGAAAACCCTGTACACTCTTTTACTTACAACAGTCTAAATCATACTTTAAAAAATCTAATTTCTAAAAAATTTACGTAAAAAGTTATTAGACAAATATTGAGAAATTAGCTTTGGAACATGTTTTAATTAGGTATACTTCGAAAATTCTCATTCCTAAAAATGTTTGAATAAAAAGTTATCATAGAAATATGAAGAAATTAGGTTTGCAAAAACCTGTACATTCTTCTAGTTACAACAATTCTTACTATAATTCAAAATGTCTAATTTTTAAAAATTTTACATAAAATGTTATTACAGAAATATGAATAAATTAGTTTTGTAAATTCATGTACACTCTTTTACTTACAACAAATTTTATTCATACTTCGAAAACTCTTTTTTCTAAAAGTGTTACATAAAAACTATTACAGAAACATGGAAAAATTAGTATTAGAAAACCCTGTACACTCTTCTAGTTACAACAATCCTACTTATACATCGAAAAATCTCATTTGTAAAAATTTTAAATAAAAAGCTATCACAGAAATATGTATAGAAATTAGTTTTGGAAAAACGCGTACACCCTTTTGATTACAAAAATTTAAATCGTTAGTAGAAAAATCTTATTTTAAAAATTTTACGTAAAAGTTATTACAGAAAAATAGAAAAATTAGTTTTGGAAAACCCTGTACACTCTTCTAGTTACAATTCTAATCATACTTCAAAAATCTCATTTCTAAAAAATTTACATAAACGGTACCTACCTATTACATAAATATGGAAAAATTAGTTTGGGAAAATCCTGTACACTCCTTTACTTACATTAATCTTTATCATACTTCGAAAAATCTCATTTGTAAAAATTTTTATGTAAAAATTAATCACAGAAATATAGAGAATTGTGTTTTTGATAACCCCATACACTATTCTAATTTCTAATCATATTTTAAAAATGTAATTTCTAAAAATTCTTCATAAAAATCTGATGTGTTCAACACATGACTTTCCTATCTAGTTATTATAGGCTTTTTCCGGTTATTTTGTACAACCTATTGCAGCACCTCTATAAATGTTTAGAGGATAAACTAAATATATACATTTTCGCACATACATCTACCTCGAAACAGTTTTCTATAGATATATTTTAAAAACGAAAATACTGGAAAATTTAAATTTAGCACTTTTCCTACAATATTTCCATTACGGTCCATTTTAGAAAAATCATGTATAAACAAAAATTATAGAGATCGATATCGCAAACAACTTTTAGTTCAACAATTTTCATAAAAATCAGAATTTTGCACATTTTGTCAAATTTCTCGAATACGGACCATTTCAGGAAATTTTGACATAAAGCAAAATTATAGATAATAATATTAGAAGTAACTTTTATTTGAACAATTTTCTTCTCCAAACATAAATAACAGATATACTCCATAAAATATAAAAACGGCCTCCCATAAAGTACCCCCCAGATGTTCCGACTTTGTCCAAAATCTAATTAATTCACGTCAGGCCGAAATAAAACTTAAGTTTAAAATTTAATGTTTTTTTCTTGATCCGTTTTTGAGTTTTCTTCAAAATTCAAAATTTATATATTTTCTCAAATATCTCGAATACGGTCGATTTTAGAGAAATTATGTATAAGATAAAAATTATAGAGGATTAATTATATTACAACAACTTTTATTTGAACAATTTTTATAAAAAATTATATTTTTTTACATTTTGTCAAATTTCTTGAATACGGACCATTTAAGGAAAATTTTATATACGGAACAAAATTTATAGATAATAAAATTAGAAGTAACTTTTATTTGATGAATTTTCTTCTCCAAACGTAAATAACAGATATATTCCATAAAATATAAAAATGGCCATCTATAGATGTTCTGACTGTGCCCAAAATCTAATCAGTTCATGAGATGCTGGAATGAAGCTTAAGTTTAAAATTTGGTGTTTTTCTGTGTATCGGTTCATGAGTTATGGTGGATACAAACACACACACAGACACACACACATACATCATCGCGAAAATAGTTAAAACGAATTCAGGGGACCTCAAAATGTAAAAATCCGTCGAAAACTCGAGGTCGAAAACTCGAGGTCGAAAAAAATCATGATTCCTATACTTTCCTTATATCTGTATACAGATAGGAAAGTAAGAAGATATTACAGAAATATGGAGAAACATTTTATACCTATACCTTTTTATAGATCAAACCAAGCTTTTAACAGCAGCATTCCAAGAATGCTTAGATTAGCTAACTTGCACAATGATCTCAGGCTGTTCAATATTCCCTTTTCATCATTCAAAACTAAATTACTTAATATTGAGCTTTAATGCTAATTTTTTACTGTGTATTTTCTCTTTTTTAACCTTCGACTAACCATTTTGTTATTTTAAATGTTCCTAGTTTATACGACATGTATGTCTTTGTGCTACAGTACCATTAACATTAATATTTGTGATATTTTAATTAATTTTTAAATTGTAATTTGTAATTAAAATGCGATTGCCCGTAAATTTAATAAATAAATAAAATATTTTAAATAAAAAAGCTATTACAGAAATATGGTTAAATTAGTTTTGAAAAACCCTGTACACTATTTTACTTAGAACAATCTTGGGCAATCATATTTCGAAAAATCTCATTTCTAAAAATTTTAAATGAAAAGCTATCACAGAAATATATAGAAATTAATTTTGAAGAACCCTGTACACTCTTACAACAATCTTAATAATGACTTAAAAAAATCTCGTTTTAAAAAGAAGTACTAAGTTTTGGAAAACCCTGTACACTCAGAAAAAATTCTAATCATTTAAGTATTATGATTCTAAAAAATGTTGAAATAACAATGATTTATCCATAGGTATTCACTAACATGACATTACTAAAATCAATTATTTTTAAAATAACACACTTAACTTAATATACAAGCCAAATTATTTGTCAATTTACAAAAAACTCATGTACGATGTACGAACATTTTTTGTTAAAGACATTTATTACGGTTTAAATACCTGTCGTCCGCTTAACGTGTAAAATTAAGTCCACAATTGAATAAAAATAGACTATAATAAATAAGTGCCGTGTAATAAATAAAAAATAAAACAATTCTACAATATAACTGCGCTTAAAAATGATCACAGGTATCTGCATTATCTATTTTTTAACATGTCGAAAGCCCTATCTGCTCGTAATTCACAAAAAAAGGAAGAAAAAGCTATTTTCATTCATTATTTTTCATAATTCCGTTTACTAGCTATATTTAAACATTTTGAAAATGTTTAAGTATTAAAAATTAATGTATCAACATTTGTATTAGAGGCTTTTCGCCTTTCCTGTAAAATTTATCATTTATGACACCTAGAGGTTACTGCATTTACAGATCAAGCGGACCGACACTATCAATATTTTAATGAAAAACATTCGGCAATCCATTAAATTTTTGACAGATATTCTACAACAACAAAAAAAACTCACCTTAAATACCAAATAATGATAGTAAAACTGATTTTTCACATATTTTTAACACATAAAACGATTTTATTTCTTGAAAACCGACACTTTAAAACTCATTACGTAGCCATTTTTAAATTTAATATGTCATTTCTTTATTGGTCGCTATGGTTACACAAAAACAGAGCCTAGTTGATAAAAAAACTTATACTTGTGTGTTGTTGTAAACAGTTTTTTCTTATTCCGTAATTTTATCGGATGAGATGGGTACAAAAAATCTTCGTACATAGATTAGGACTTAGGAGACGAGGAGAGAGAAAGGTAGATACAACGATCAGTGCCGTAGCATATGGAAGGGCTCATATTATTGTTAATTTTATAAAAGGCTAGATAGATGAATGTGGATGAACGGCATGAATTATTATTAATCGAAAATTCTTTTTTGCTGTAGATATTTAACTTTTAGTGTTTAGAATAGTATTTTAGTACAATAAATTATTAATTTAATGTCATACATAAAGGGTGTTTTAAAAGTAGAGAAAAATATTTTAACAGCATATTACCCATGTGAAAATAAGGCCGAAAGTCACTACAAATATACAAGGTGTTCCCGGATGGAATGACAAAGAGGAAAAACTTTTTTATTTTATCTTTTCGAAAAAATATTATTTTTTATAAATTGTGCTTGTTTCAAAACTAACAATAATCCAATATAGAAGTTGAATATCTGTTTGTTTTGGTAAAGGAATGACAATAATGTAAAAAAATATGCAAACATTTGTTCATCAAAATTGTTTATTGTTATTTATTTCGTCATAAATATGGTATTAAACTAAAATAGATACACTTGATACCTATATATTTTTACATTTAAAATTTAAAATAGAATTTATTAAAAAATATGTTTTGTAAACTTTTATACACACAGTTTTTATTTATAATTCTAATTCTAATATATTTTTTAGATAACTTTCTCAGTTCGATCCCATCTTTTCCTGACTCGTCCAATGTTACTAGATATTGTTTATCTCTCTTCGTCCTAAATTAGTTTTTATTTCACTTAAAATTAATTGCTTTTGTTTCGAATTTGTTCATTTTTATGCCACTGCGAGCAGTGAAAACAAAGCCAGGTATTACTTCAATTTAAAATTAAATCTGACAGGGATTGATTCATCAATCACCACACCCTCCAGATTTAATGCCATTCGTTTAAATTTTTGGAATAATCCTGAAAAATTTATTTTTTCAACATTATCTCCTTTAACACTTATACATTTGGGCCATTCCTAATTTTTCGTGCAGGTAAACTGGTTCCTGCAGAAGAATAAAGTCCCTTTAAAGATAGTGTGTTGTTTAGGCCCCTATTTAACCTAATTTACGAGGATATTTAAAATGTACAGAGACTACAAGTTATAGATTTATGTTTATTTTTAAAATTAATTAATAATATTAATTATTAAATAATTTAGAATGTCCCTTTCTTTTTGATGATTTGCAACTACACTATGTTACCATCTTTCAAATGTACATAAACATTGCTAGATGCCGCTGTATATAACGTGGAGTCACTCCAGTTTTAACCAATCAAAAGTCTTCCCGCCCACGCTATCACAATGTGCAGCGAAATGTGACTAGTACATCTTATATCAGCAAACTATGTGCATATGGTTTTGAAGGAATACTTTTGTTATCAACTTTACTCGATAAGTACTTATTTTTTGTTGTAATAAACCTCTGAGGATTAATGGTACATTTACTACTCGGTTACTGCTATACTGTTACCGCAAGAAAGTAACAGGGTGGTGGCAAAGGTAACAAAGTGGTAAAATTCATGTAAAAAAGAATCAAACTGATGTTTATATTTTAATTTTTATCAGATAAACAATACAGCAATATGCCTCTAGCACCAGCTGAAAAACAAAGACGATATATGGAGAGAGAAGGAAACAAAATCCTGTAACAGAAGCAGAAGCAAGAGAGAAAGACCTTACAAGGTGTAATACGAAAATTAATTGGTCAAAGATATGACACCAAGAGCAAAGAAAAAATGGAAAAGGGCTAATAAAAGAAGAAGGTAGTAACAAAAAGCAGTTCAGCGACTAATGGCAGTTGACACGCCACCAGCGTCTCCTGATGGAACACCACGAAATTTAAGTCCTGCAATGCGCGCATATACTTTGGGACGAAAAAAGGTTAGGCGCGATTGGTCAAACTATTTAGAGAAAACCAAAAGTTGTTTACAGAACTTGAAAGGCAGTACCTGAAGTACAAAAAGAGATACCAAAGAACTAAGAAGAGAAAGTTAGATGATAATAATGATAACTATAAGGCTTTGTCAAGTGCAATCAAAATCCACTACTCAAAAGTAAAAAATTATTCAGCAAAACGGTACATCCAGGACATGTTCAATGAAGAAAAAGTAAAGAAGTCTAGATATCAGTCGCAAATATTAAAAGAAAGCTTGGAAATCCAGCAAGGGTATTATAAGACGAACAAGAGTAATAAAGAAAAAGTCCAACCTGGTTCTAGTGATTCAAGCTTTATTTAAACATGATGATGTTTCACGAGCTACAGCTGTAAAAAAGGAGACTGTCACATGGAAGAAGCAAAGAATGTATAAGTGATATCTATTAGATTCCAAGAAACATATTTATGAATATTTTAAAAGAGTTGATGAAAGGGATACGTGCCTATGCAAAATTCACACAAATGCTCAATATATAATAAATTCTTTGTATAACAGAAAAATAATTGAAATACTCAATATGGGTACTGGAGTAGAAGAAACAGTTTGTTTTTCGAACTCGATTGATTGCATGACAAGATATATCTAAAACGTAAATCAAAGAATATTAAGTATATTACTGATGAAATGAAAAAAGGTGATTCTATCCGATTTTCGCAGTGGCTAAGAAAATCGGAAATAGTTGAAAAATCTGGTAAACAAGTGAAAGTTTTTAGGATTTTTAAAGAGTTAGTAGAAAAATATGTAGAAGAACTGATTATTTTCGAAAATACACTCAAGAAGGTTTAAGACGGTACCAAATGATATGTCATATGAGCCATACGAAAATTTTATTTAAATTGTCCCTAAACCTAACCCTATCGAATGCTATAAGGGTAAAAGTGTTTTTTATGAATTTGAGAGACCTCTTGAAGTTTTTGAAAAGTAAGACTGATTTTTTAAATAGAAAAAAAAAAGATCTATCTGAAAAAAAAATATATAGGGCGATTCATTTAAAATTTCATCCGATGACGCATGTATTGATAAATATGTCAGATGATAAAAATACCCAAGCGTCATTAAATAGTGCATAAAATGTACAAAAAACTTTATTCGGATTAATTTTCAATACAATCCATAATTGAACCACAAATCGAGTATTCCGAAATGCCGGAATACTTGCATCGATACTGGTTTTCTAACACGGGAAAAATGAGCAAGATCCCGGAACTCTTAGAAATGTAAAACTGTGTTCAAGAAAGTACGATTTATATATAAAAAAAATATAGTATTCTTCTAAAATGGCTTTGAAAGTTTCGCACGAGCAGGGAATAATTTTAAAATCTAACTAGAGCGAGTTTTGAAACTTCACCGTAATTTTCAACTAAACTCGAACTTCACCGATTCCGCATATTTTATCACAGAAAATCCTCTTGTTATGTAAAATTGCTTGCTCTTTCATTGAAACTGATCGCAGAGTCGTACAACAATGTTCAAGGAATTAGTTTTACGGAAACTGGTACGTTGAATTCGATTAGGTTAGGTACAATTGAAAAAAATAAGGAAAACTCGCCGTTTCATTCTTGCATTATAAACCTGAATGTACATTTTATTGTTATTCGCCTCTATCGTTGATCCATAGATAAAATAATGAGTAAAATAGACAGATTAAGTGATAATCTTTGAAAACGTAGTGTTGCGAATTTTTACTTTTAGGCCCGTATATAAAAACAGATTTCAGCTAAGTCGGACTTGAAGGTGAGTTATCTTTGAACGAAAATCGAAGTTTGGTTACAACTTCTCTAAAGTTCCAGATGGTTCCGGTGTTACACTGAAATTTAGAGGTGAATAGTAGAAAATATATCTTTGTTACGGATTTGTTACTACCCGTCTCTAAATTCACGCGATATAACCGAACTTCGATTTTTGTTCAAGGACGATTCAGTTGAGTCGGACTGACATTCCAAACAAAATGTCTATCCGTGGGTTATGACCCACATACTTTAATTACTATACGAGGCAAGAGAGAGGTCCGACACGCCCAACATAGGGCGCGGCCATTTTGAACCCTGTGACACAGTTTACAGCTAAAGAATCAGATCGCTCACTCTGCGTCGGTACTTTGGATCTCAATGGAACATTTCAGAGCTTATAACTTTTAAACACCTAATCGTAGAAACGTGTAGTTTTTGCTGATATGTGTTATTTAGCTATAAGTTTTGCTTCTGTGACACAGAAATTGTGTATTACCTATACAGAGTGTTTTTTAAAAATCTCCTCTTTAAATTCACCGTAAAAAAGCTCTGAAAACGGGCTACTTTTCATTGATACACCCTGTACCTAAATACCCTACTTAGCCTTATAATAGTATCACATACATACCATGAACCCTTTTTTTTGGAAAGCTAGTATTATTATATTACAATAAAATTTGACTATTGTTGTCTTATTGTCAAATTTTCTCTACGATTATAAGTTCAATCACTTTTCATGGTGTAGTTTTTAGTTTTTTGGTTATACCTTATTTACATATGGGTGAGCAATATTATGTATCATTGGATTCTTCCTTCTGGTACAAAAGCGCCATCTTAATTTTTATACATTTTAGGGACATCTTCTGCATACAGGGATAATTCTCCTTACCTCTACACTCCATAGTTGTAAAAATGGAGACTGATGCCTGCCCAAAATTAAATGTGTTCTATTGTCTAAAAAGAAATCCCTAAACGTAGGGACGTCACTGAAAAATTTCCTCTCGTCCGGTAACCTCCAAAAATTTCTTCTAAAATGGTCAAAAACATTTTCATCAAATAAAATGTTCTCATCTTTCGCAGATATTTCAAATAATAATGGAAAGAACGAAAGAAAGAAAAGACGTGCCTATAGAAAATTCTGATCTTTCGCTTAACTTTTTTTTATACAGAAAAATCTCTGTCAAGGTCGCATTGACGAGAGTTCACATTCCGGCTTGAATTCGGGCCTAATTGTCCTAGAAAGTAACTTGAATAGGAAATGCGAATGCCTCCGTCCGTTCAGCCTAGACAGCGTGTCACCAAGTCAAGGGCATGAATCCAAGGTCTTCGTTTTCTCAAAATATAGCGTAATGATTAATGGAAAACGGCCTACGGAGGTTATTTGAAAAGTTTGGGGAAAAGGGCTAAGTAATTCATCAAAATAAATCCGTAAATCTTTGTGGTAGGTATTATTTCATTGGCATATTTCACTTATAGTAGAATACCACAATTGTAGATAGTGACTCACGTTGTAAAGAAATTTTATAGGTCAATCAAATTAGATGTTTACCCTGTACAAAAAAAGTTGTTTTTAATAAATGTTGATTTTTTTAAATACCGACAAAAGGAGAAATATTCAGTATTAATTAATAAACAACTTTCTTGCAGATGGGGCAATACGTACTTAGGTTTAATGTGTCCAGGTAGTTCCGTGGGGCCATTAGTATTGGTCGGTTATTTGCAATAGAGAGGTTAGGTATAACCCGATCTCTCTAATATTAGTGGAAGGCGCTTTTACGTTTACTTTTTATGAATTGTGAGTAATTTTGTTTCAATTAAATTTGGTAACAAATAATAAATATGAGTGAAAATAGTAATAGTGAACCGGATATCAAGAGGAAACGTCGCACATACAGGTATTTGCACGATCTACGCTGCCATAATTATTTTTTTGCTTATTTGGTATCTAAAACAACTTTAATAATTTTTTACCACAAATCTATATATATTTTTTAAAAATAATTATATATTTACAAAAAAAAAAATACAAAATTTTAAGTCGGCAAAAAAATGTTGTTAAGTTTCTTGACTTTCTTCGTCATATCAGTTTATCAATTTGTTATTTTTTTTTAATAGAAAATGTTTTGTTTTAAAATCACTGCTGGGGCAAGTTGGCTCTGTAGGTAGTAATATCGATACGCAGGAAATCAGGATCTGAGTAAATAATAAGGATAATTTTATTTTAAATATAAAAAAACGTTTTATAAAAAATTCTTTGTCAAGAGTACGTCTTGTCTTCTGATTTTTTGTTATATTTTTTTTCTTGTTTTTTATATTGCTTGTTACCATGGTTCGAATAGATAGGGCGCTAGTGCGCACAGGTTATCGACTATGATCATAGCGTGATGTTTATTATAACGTTGGTTTCTGACATTGACATTTGGCTACACTTAAATAAAATCAACTAATGCTACGTTTGAAAAGTACCTCTTGGAGCGAAGTAGAGCTAGTAGATTTTTTAGTCACGTGATCATCGAGCATATCGAGCTTATGTAGAATAAAAGAACGGCTATGGATTTGTTTGTGTTTCCCGTATTTGGTTTTCATTAGCATAACAAAAATAAACTTTTCTTTTAAATCAAATTTTTCGCTTTTAGCTTTCACTAAAAAATAAACTGTTCTCATTTCTGTCTGACATTTTTTATAAATATTTTTTTAATAGTCATCGGAATTACATTTACTCCGAAAGCTCTAAAATTTAATTCGGAGTAAATAGATCTTACTCGATTTACCAGCTCTGCATTAAAATGATCTGCTCCGTAAGATCCCATCGAGAAGCCACAGACGTATTAAAAGAAAGACTTCGAGTAAAAAGAGCAAAACAAGGTAGTTTTCAAACGCAGCATAAGAAGTCTTAAACTAAAATGACATAAAAGTAAAACTAAATGTAAGACTATGTGGTGTAACGTCGCCACAGGCTCATTAATTGAGGGACACGTTACACAGTGTGCCAACTTACCCCTTTTAGACGATGCGACTTTATTTTGCTACCTAATATCCTTTTTCATTAATTTGTCCAAAAAAGTGGTTGGAACCCAAATGTCTATAAAGTAGTGTGTTTGAGAGAAAGAAAGAAAAAAAAAACCAAAGGTGAAAAATAAAACTAAGGCAACTAGTTCTATTTGTGCAGAAGATTCTATTATATCGACGAAGAAAGACTTTCTTGTCTGCGTGGACACATTTAGTATCAGTGCACCAGGAGAAAATTTGATGTCATATATATGTAGGCTTATGATGCATATACCAACCAAAAACCGCTTTTAATTTGTTAAAATTGTAATTCTATATTTTAAAAATATGGTATCAATTTTTAGGGAGATGTTTCTGTTCTTTTGAAAATAAATGTTAAACAGCCTTAAAGTGTCTGTCTTTTACTATATCATTTTCATATACCAACTTACCCCACACAACAGGCCAACTTACCCCACACAATGTGTTAACTTACCCCTGAGCTGGAGTAGATTGGCACACCTGCATTTTTCTACACCCGTATTATAATAATGCACTTATATGTCCATAATCAGTTTCATAATGATAACCATTATGATACAAATTTTTCATAACGATACAGATTTTTCATAACGATACAGATTTTTAATCAATAGGAACCCATAATTTTTTAATCAAGCATGCTGTGCATTTGATGTTTGTCCTATGTAATTGTTTTAGTTGTCAAAATCAGTACGTATTAAATTTTCGTAGATAGCTAAACTTCGACAATTATATTATCAAAATGTCTGATATCAGCGATATAGAAGACTTACCATCGACTCCTCCACACATATCGGAGAAAGCAGAAAATGCAGTACAAAATATTTTACCCCAAACATTTATGGTAATACCAATACTCGAGGTAATACCATTAATTAAAATTTTGTAGAATTTTTTATAGAAATTCGAGTAATTAATGTTATATTGTGTTCAATACAAATATAAATATAATATTTATAGTTCTTGATTATTTATCAGGTGTAGAAAAAATAGCGTATGCAACTCTCATGTAATGGTTAATACATGATCGTTGCATAATATACTACTATATATACTTTGTAGATACCCGATACCCCCAGACTATAGTTAAATGATACAGTTATATCATATATATTTTATAATTCAATTTAAATGTTTGTAGTTCTAGATCAAAAATAATATAGTAAAAGTGTGCTACCCATCCCTGGTTTCTCCTAGTAATTGCTCGGAGGGCGGTATCAAGGCTTGTTATAGGTGTTTGATTTATTTCCATAAGACTGTCAATTTTTGAATTGTTTCCTAAAGGTATCTGAATAAAATTGTTCATTAGAGATCTTTTGATACGTTACTAATTTTTTTATAATATTTATAATTGTTTTATTATAAATTGGAAACGTTCTTACAAAAAATTACTTTAAATTTTCAAATAATTACAAAATCTATTCGGTTATTTTATAATATTAATAAAATATTGTTTTGTTATATAATTAGAAACGTTCTACCTGCTTCTTAAAAAAAACATTTTTTTCTCTAATTATTCAAATAATTACAAAATCTGATCGGTTAACATGACGTGACATGACGGAGCTCTGCAGTTTAAAATTATCGAACAATATTTTCGAGCTTCCATCTGTCCCGTAAGGCCTTTTACGTGTAGGGCCGCGAGCGAGGGCGGAAAAACTCTGTTTTCCGCATAGTAAAAATTAGTACGCAGACGTCATGACCCGTCTTCAGATGGTGACCTACTTTGATTCCGACCAGCGACTTCCTGTACAGGTGTATTTGCAATAATTACCGTTTGCCAAGTTTATTTAGAAATCCGTAGATTTTGTTCAAGAACCTTATGTATGTATTAGGACAATTTTATGGAGTTGAGACACAATTATAACACTCGAAGAAAAAATATAGCAGGGTACCTCAAATGCAAATGACAATAATACAAATTATCTAAGTACTTTCAGACTTTTTTGGAAGTAAATTTCTACAATACCATTCATTTTAGCTCCATAAAATGTCATAGCTTTTTGAACAAATATTTATTCCAGTGATGGAGCAATTCACAATGATTTCTACAGTAGGTATTTACGCCTTTGCGCCATCTAGCGGTCGTCCTACGTTTCTTTAAATAATTTCCATGTGTTTCTTGTGACTACTTTAGTCATTGAAACTTTTTCCCAAAAGATGTACTAAAGAATTTTTACGGTTTGAAGGCAGTGACGTCGCATGATAAAAAACCTGCGGCGTTATCAGAAAGAATTTTTTTCCTTAACTTAAAGACAACATTGTGACAGTTATCTTTCTTTTTTCCTAGCTTAAATATAAGTGCATCTAATGTACTATCAACTTTAAAGTGCTATTAATTAAGTTATAAGTTGATTACAGATTGTAAAAAAGAACTGCTTTTCTATACCCAGACAGCACAAATAGGTTCATTGGACGTCCATTCGATATACAAATTTGGATGTCTGGACATCCAAAAATGTGTTTTTTCTGTACTTTCGACATCCAATGGACGTCCAGTGAAGTATACAAATGGCACACTTTTGACCATTTAGTGGACATCCAATTCTAGATTATATTTGGACGTTGAATACCAGACATTTAAAAAACGTCCATTCCTGAATTATTTCCATTGATAATTGAGACTACATCTCCATTTTTTTTACACAACCGCAACTCACCACACACTATTTTATGCTATTAATTATTTATTTTTTATTATTTTTGCAACCAGCTATACATTTCTTTTTTTTAATATTAAAAATTATTAACCTGAGCAGGAATCGAACTCACGACATGTCCATTATCATTCTACGCTTTCAACCACTAGACGATCTCCACCAAGGAGCTGCTTGAACACTTTTTACTAGATATGGTTATAATAGATTAGTATTTCAAACTTCCTCTGATAGAATGAAATGCAATAGATTAAATTTGTCAATTTAATGACCAATTAAATAATAAAAAAAAGAAAATGTATATAGATAGGTATTATCTGGTAGGTTAAATAAATAATGACCGAAGATGTACGCCCATTTCTCGTCAAAATACTACTCTTAAAATTAAGTCCAAAAACAGACGTCCTCTGGGTATCGACATGCAGCTGTCAAAGTAATGATTATAAACGGACGTATACTGGATGTCCAAATACGGATATAGACGTTCTTACCCTCAAATGGATCTAAAGTGAACGTCCATTGGTCTATATTTATATTTATGCCCTCTGGGTAGAACAATAAAATCTTATAGTAGTTATGAAAATGAAAATTACTGTTTCTTGTAAATTTTAAAGAAAACTGAATACACAACAAATTAAACTAAACGACCTAACCTGCAAACGAATGTTGATTGATGAATTACGAATTTTCGCTGTTATATCGGCAACCTCATCAAGTGTTTCCAATCTTTATAAAGTTAATTTCCCCTGCACGTTAACTTTAAATCGTATAATTGCTCTTAGTTTTTTCATGATATTCCGTTGACAATAGTTTATATCCTTCACCGGTTAATATTAAAAATTCACTAAATTTTTAAATTTATATTGATCCTTTTCATGACCTACCTGCCTTATTTTCACGTAAAACAATTTCTCTCTCTACAAATACATGGAAGATGTGGCAACACCGAACATTGATTTATTATTTCTCGTTATTTTGTTATCATTGTGGACAACTTTACGGCATATAGAAGACCTATTTCTTAATTTTCTTTTTATGGATTGTCGTAGACAATTACTTTTAGGAAAAACAAGTTTTTTTGTCAAAAGTTTTATTCTCTAGCGAGAAGTTTTATAGAAAAAGGTCGTCGACCCCTTTGAAGACAGCGGTTTAGGGAGTTTTAATGCTAAACTCATTGATCCGGAATTTATAATGTTGTTTGGGATCGTTATAATCTTTTCAAATGGAAAAAATTAAGTTTTTCTAAGTCTAGATTAAATTTTCCAATTCTATTTGTCTTGTGATAATAGATAGATAGGGCATATTGGATGAGAAAAACATTTTGTTGAAGTTGTAGATATTTTAAAAATATATCAGGGGGACAAGTATAATTCAGGAGACCCCCTTACGTTACGCCACTGATAAAAAAATTAAATATTTAAATTAAGAAGCTATTTTGCCTATATGTACTGAAAATTCTTGTAAAATAATCCTTGTTTAAAAAAATATCTATAATTATGATTTATTTTCAGCTTGGATATTGGGATGGTGGATGTGCAAGACTGTTCCATACATACAGGGTGTGTCAGTTGCTGCGTCAGTGTATAGTCTAGTAGCAGTATCTTTAGACAGGTAAGTAAAATCAACATCTTCATGTAGCTGATTCATATTTTTTAGTTGATAAATTTATATAGATAAATCATGATTTCCATAAAAAGTTGCAACCAATTATCACAATAAATATACAAAATTACTACTTTATTGTATAAGAGACACCATTTTGCTTGTGGCAAATTCCGGTACGGCTTTGCTCTTAGCAACATGACAGAGGTGTCTTTGTTATATTTTAAAATACTCCAAATATAAAGTAATTAAAAATCTAATATCTTTTAATATTAGCTATATAATTTTTGAAATCCTTTATCATTATTATTTAGTATTCAACTTCTATTTTTCTATTATGTCTACGTAATAGAATAGGGCATAACAGACAAATTCATCTAAGCATACTTAAACTTTAAATTTATATATTTTCAAATGCCCACACTAAAATCGAATAAGACTGCCTGATGTGAATCAACCACATGTTGTTGCGAATACCTGAAAGTTATTTTACTGTTATTCCGGAAGGAAATTAAATAAAAAGTTAAAAGTTCTACGAAGGAATAACTTTGCACAATATCCATCTAAAGACCCGTAGAAAATTTATGTTGATAGTTACAAAGGTACGTAAAAAAGTTCAGACGATTGGAATTGGAAATTATGTAGATATACAAGGTGAGGTATTTCACACATCAAAATATTTCCACAACAAATTATACAAAAAAATGTTTTAGACAAATGTTATTTGACACTGAAGAGACAACAGACCAGTCTTAGTGATGTTTGGTTGAGTTTTCATAAGGGATTTTCATCTTCAACTTTGTTTTTTCAAATAGAAACCTGTATTTATTATTTTAGTATGTTACTTCACGCAAAAATCAAGTAAAATTCATCTAAAACATTCTTCTTCGAAATTATGACGAGTCACGTCGACTAGCAATGACCATGGGCTTTAGGGGTTTCAGAGGTTAACCACTCCATCGAATATTCTTGATAACCAGTTAAATGGAGATCGTAAAAGGCCCAAATAAGGCGAAAAGGGACTTAAGGGATTGGATCAGGACCGGACTGGTCAAAAATTAATCACATGATAGTATCATCAAGAATCTGACCATCAAATTAAAAGTCAAATCTTATTGTACATCCCTATGAAATGCATTTTATTTCAATCTGTAACTATTATAGAAGGCCAAACTGCGTCACTGCCCTCTACAAGTGTAATAATAAATTCAGTTTACAATAAATTTAAAATAACACAGACTGACCTTGACTTTCAATTATATAAGAGTAATAGGAAAACTGTTTAAATACCAAAAAAATAATATTTTGAATTAAATTATGAAAGTTAGTAATCCCCTAAATGAAAATATAATTCGTGCATTTTAGGGCGATATTTTGTAATTTTGGCGTATATATTTTACTTATTTAAAAAAATAGTTAAAAGTAATACAATGAGCAACTGGAGTTAGTTGCTGTTGTAATGAACAAAAAATTCATTCCTATTTTTAATTAACTGGATCAACCCTTGTTCTTAAAGTTCCCCCATTTTAAATTATTATTTTTCGAAATTCCCGCGATTTGCAAATAATTATCGATTTTATGTTGAATCTCATGTTGCTGTAAACCTATCGCGTCCCCAATACCGTCCTCGAGCATTTGAAATCAACGCGAAAGTACTCGCGTATCGGGGACAACACTAATCATTTGTAGTGCGTATGTCGTAAACGTTTTAATTGTACATCCGTCTCCTTTTGACAGAGTAGGTGAGCTGTGTTCAGGCCGTTGGTGTTTATGCCGGTCGGCGTAGGCAGGTATGGATTGAAATCTTTTAGTGGCGACGAAGCCGCCACCCTACGAGAAGTCGTTGCTTCGTCTTCTTGTTGTCCCGGCATTATTATTATTTGTTCATGTATGTGAAATTTGCTTTTAAGGTTTATAAAATACTACTGCTAGTCACGGCGTAAATGAAAACAAACAAGACGCATTCACACAAACACATCCCACCCCAGCAATTACAAATGATTAGTGTTGTCCCCGATACGCGAGTCGTGAAAGCCGGCATAAGATGGGCCAGTCGAAAATCGTGGAGATTGATTCAATTTTAGCTGTTGGCCGCGAATAGTTGGTTTCAGAGGTAGATAGTCCGAGCTCCGATCACGTTTTAATTCCGATTAATTTCAAAATCACTTGCTTTCCGTTGTATACTTTTCCGATAGGTAATTAGATTATTCCTGTAGTTTTCATTCAGCCGTGTGTTCCGAAAACGGTGTGAAACAAACAGGAATCTGTTAAATTCCCGAGTTGTTCATATTGTTATGTGAGCCATTTCATTATTCAGTTATGCTCTAACCCTACAAGTCCCTCTCTGTCTTATTTGGCCTTTAAGGCTCAACTTGTCCGATTATTATACATAATTAAACCCCTTAAGACCAAACCTATGGAACGACTATGGCGGAGGTGATTTCGATGATGTTCGAGAAAGGACGAGATAATATTTCTGGACTGTTCGAAATATTTCTAGTTTGGTGGAGAAGCTTCTCGACTCCACCAAATTTTAAAAATTTGTATATAAATATTGGTGGATGAGCCATCAGGGGGAGTATTATATGAACAGTGAAGATAAATAGTAATTAGTAGATAGACAGTGGTGAATATAAATAGTGATCAGTTTAAAGACATTCGAAGTATATATAAATTAGAATAATTGTGTTATAAAATAAATAAGTGTTTAAATAAATTATTAATAAATAAACTTGTTTGAAAATAAACAAACATCACAATATTTTCTTTTTTATTCAATTTTTTTTTATTTGCAACCTTATTAGTATTTTGGAAGCAAATCCGGATTGTGTTTGTTAATTTTACATTAATGTTGAAATCCGTATAAAATTAATTTAGTTCATTTCAATAAAATACTAGCTCGGTCTATTTTTATTTAACAAATAGAATTTGATTTATTTTAAGAAATAGTAATACTGAGTAAACCGATAAATTAAAACTTGTAAATATTGTAAATATTGGTTTCGAAAATAGTTATACCGGGGTTGGACAATAATTTAGTTTCCGAAAATTTTGTAGATATTAGTTTGAAAATATTTACACCGGGTGGCTGATTAACTTAGAAGTGGTTTGAACTTCTCCGAATATTTTATTTAAAATTAATTAGACCGGGTTGCCAAGAAATTAATCATTCGTAATTTCAAAGATAATTTTTGAATTCTTTCGAATAGAATAACATGAATTTCTCACACATTCATTAGTTGACTAATTGAGTTGATTCTCGTCCCTTCCTTTTCCTGTTAGGCCGTGTTAAGGTTCCTAAGTATTTTTTTGTACATTCTGTTATAAAATTCCGTTAACTAGAGTATCGTCTGAGTTGCTATTAAAGACAGTGACTACTCCCGCAGTAGAATGGGCTAATTTGGTAGCCAACTAAGATGATATGTTCCGGATTTGCTATTGAACAAAAGTGAAGCTTAGCTACCTTCGCTGCCATTTAGTATAAGTCTGCATTTCTCTCGTAAATTTCTTTAGCTCCGCGATCAACGTTCTTTTGTTTATTGATTCTGATCCCTGTCCCCACCGTTAGTTAGACTCTTAGTGAATTCCCGACCAGTTGACTGGACTCTGAATTGTAAGTCGATGCATAGTGACTATCCCGCGTGGTAGAAAAGACTGATTCGGCTTTGCTCCCAGAGTCTGGTTTATACGAGGTAACATAGCCTGGAGCGTCATCCTCGGGGATTGCGTCGCCGGGATATTAATCTTGTGGTCCGTTAGGCCATAGCTAGATTTGCAATTTCTTTGTTGCACATTACTTCCGCTCCTGTCCACTCCCCGCCGTGTCTCTATATTTCCCGCTTTAGGGAAAACCGAATAGTTAAAAGCTCTAAGACGCTTAGAGGAAAATTCATGAGATTCCGAAAGTTCGCCCTGACGAAGACCATAGACTTGCTACAACGCCGCGTAGTACTGCTAGTTTGACCGCCGCTTTCCCGACACCGTTTTATTCATAAACCCTTCATTTGTCCCATTGAGTTTTTATTTTATTTGCATATTAACTTCCGTTACGTTTTTCTTATTTTGTTCAGGGTTAGATCCAATAACTTGGGGAGGGCTTGTAAATACAATTATTTAGCTTCAATGTATATTAACCGAAACGAATTATAAATACCGAACAATATATGTGTCAAATTGAAATCTGGCATTTCATTCCCTTGTCGTAAGTCTCGTTCAGGTACTACGTAACTACTGAAATATCGTTGACCCTCTGGAATTTTCTTTCTTTAGTGCTGCTACCTGCAACCCTTCTTGGAACTAGTTCCATTAGGTAAAGTGGAGCAAAACACCCTAAAACAAACTGGCGCCCGAGCATACCCAGTTTAAACGTCACAAGTGAGAGTATTTCTAACCAGTTAAGAAAACCTCTCACACTATGCTGTAAATTGTAAAAATACTAGCAAAACAAAACAGTGTATATTTTATAAATTTTCAGTAGCAAAATAGAAATTAAATCAAAGAAATAAATGTACATTGCTGTAAAAAATAAAAAGTAATTAAAAACCTTTATTTCTGTAACAGAGAGTATCTAATACCTATTCAAAACTGAAAGGTTTTTTATATACTCAAATTATTATTATTATTATTATTATTTTACGATGTTCTTCAGAATTCCTGAAGTAGGTACATGTTCAAAAAGGATATACTTCTGCCTTTAATTATTGTCTGTATCTGGAATGCAATTTTGTAACTGACTGATCGGAAATTAAATTAATTCTATGTTTTCTTGCAAACTAAACCATTCGAAAATATTACTTTTTTTTTTTAATAATTTTTGAGTACCTTCCCGCTTGACATTAACCTTAACCTTAACTTTTTTGTAAATACCTAATTATCTATTGTTTTTTTATAAATTTTACTTACTTTTCTTTAGATGAAGTAATAAAAATATATAATATTATTAAATTACTTTTTCGCTTGTTTTATAAATCAATATACTTTTATTAAAACCGAAAAATAAATTTTTTATTTACGAATTCTATTAAAAATGATACTGTCAATACAGCAAACTTGCCCTTTAGTACATATTTTATTTGGCGCAGCCGTCACGCACGGGGCGAATATAGTCAATATGTAACTGAAGATTTGCCGAATATATTTAATATTTATTTTATAAGCAAAGACCATATTTATTATCCAATTTTAATAAAGATAACGATTTTTTTAATAACATTAAGAACCCTAAACTTGAACCGTTCCGTTTTCGTTGGCCCACCATGTATATTAAATTGCTAACTGTAAGCGTCTAAATAACTTATTAACAAGCTACTTAAATAAAAATATTAGATCTAGAAGAGAAATACCTGATTACAACACCAGAAATAAAAGTAATGTACAGATTTATCCGTTAATAAAAACTAAAAAGAACATATTCGCTCCGTGCGTGACAGCAGCGTCAATTCATTTATGTACTAATTGACTATTTTGGCCTTTACTGACAATACAATTTTTAATAGAATTCGTAATTAAAAAGTATATATGTTAGTTTTAATAAAAGTATGTAGATTTGTAAAACGAGTAAAACATTAATTTTTTATTATTATTATATATTTTTATAGTATAATAAGTATAATCAATAAAAGTTAATAATAAAATATAGGCAGGCAACAGTATTTACGGAAAAATGTATGAGAAGTTGCCTAGGTCTAATAAGTTGTCTTTAAAGATTTAACCTATTCTATCAAAGTAAAAAATAACATTAAATAATAGCGTGAAGTTAAAATGTATAAACAGGATTGTTATTTATATTTTCATTTTTGTTCGAAAGAAAACAGAATGAATGATTAAAACTGGTTTCTTATCAATAAGTCACAAAATTGCATTCTAGCCACATACAATAATCAAAGGCAGAAATCTAGTTCTTGTTGAACATTTAAGATTAAAGGGATGTTGAAGAACATCGTAAAATGATAATTTATTATTTATTTAAAACCTTTCAAGTTTCTGATGTCCACTATTACTGTTATTATTACACAAAAAAAGGTAATTTGTCTTCTTATTGTACACCTATTCATTTATTTTTTTGATTTAATTTCCACTTTGCTACTGAACATTTTTATAATTTACACTGTTTTGCTAGTATTTTTTACAATTTTCAACACAGCAACTCCGATTGCCTATTGTTTCTACCTAATTTAAAAAAAAGAAATAAAATGTATACGTGTATTTGATATGCCAAAATTACAAAATATCGGGCTAAAATCCACGAATTATTCGCAGCTAGCGCTAGTATCGCTTTTGCTTCCCCTACCATGACTTCGCACTGAGCGAATATGATAAATACATGACAGAATTTGTTAGTACAACTTAAAATTTGAAAATATTCATCAAGAGACTTATAAAACTATGGTTTTGTAATTAATCGATTACTACTACTAATAATGTTTCTTTGGTTATATTTATGTAACTTTTTATTTGACCTCTATGAATAATTATAAACAGTTCTATTTTCATTGTTTTGTATTTATTTATTTTTTTCTAAAATAAATTACCTTCTTTCTTCTCTTTCTCTCTCACTCTTTCATCACCTTATATATTTCGAAAATAATTTTGATACACTTCTCTTGTTTCAGATTTCTCGCAATATGGTGGCCCCTGAAGTGCCAAATCACCAAACATCGAGCCAGAATTATCATAATCCTCATCTGGTTCGTAGCTTTGACCACGACAATGCCGTGGGCGATATTCTTCGACTTGGTGGTCATTTTTAGGGACGCACCGAACGTTCGACTGTGCATCGAGGTTTGGCCCGAAGAAATGAATGGATCATTGTACTTTTTAACAGCTAATTTACTATTTTTCTACATTTGTCCGATGATCCTTATCACTATGTGTTATGTACTAATTTATATCAAGGTAAACATATGGAGCAATCCACAAAAATGGTTTCCAAACTAGGTATTTACGCCATCTAGCGGTCGTCCTACGTTTCTCTAAATAATATTTGTGTTTCTTGTGACCACTTTAATAGTCACTGAATTTTTTTCCCAAAAGCTCTACTAAAGTATTTTTACGATAAGAAGACAGTGACGTCACACGATAAAAACCTGCGACGTTGTCAGGTAGATTTTTTTCCTTCACTTAAAGATATCATTGTGACAATAGTCTTTCTTTTTTCCTAGTTTGAATATAAGTGCATCTAATGTTCTATCAACTTCAAAGTGCTAATAATTAAGTTATAACTTGATTGAAGAGTGGAATTGATTGAATAGAACAATAAAAACTTGACTATAAAGCATTTTCAATAGTAAGAAAAGTTTTGTAGCATTCAAATAAAAATTAATAGCTATATAGTTTTTTTGTAATTTTTATTGTAATATACGAAATATTACTAATATACAAGATAAGTTTTTAATAATATATTTTTTTAATTATCTCTTTCTTCTCTGCTACTATCTTGGCTCAGATTCACTACGTACGAGATAAAATTTTCGTATTATTGACGTTTCCATTTTTTTACATACTGTAGAAACTGCCAGCATCTGTTATTGTTATATTTGGTTATTTCTAACTAGAGGTAGTAATGAACGGGATAGGTAGTTATGGACTGATCTTGTTCCTTCGAAGCTGATTTTTATAGAATGCTCGCTAATATTCTAGGAAATCCTCATTATCGTCATCGAAATAGGTTCATCGATGTATAGTCTATAGGAACAGCTAAATAAAAGACTCATGTACCAGGTCTGATAAATTTACTAGTTACAACTTCCCATATAAATCTGATTAGACCTCGTATGAATTTCTTATCTCTCACTCCTGTATTTAGGCAGTATCTAGTCGAACAAATAATATTGGATGGACACACAAGCAAAATATGAAGGTCAAACAATGCCGGGTCCACAGTAAACACCGTTGTTTGCATTTTCGGGTAAATTGTCAGTGCTGTAGCTTGATTTAGAATTTATAAAATTACTATATTCTGCGTTCTTGGGAATTTTAGTGAGTAGCTTGCATTTTTGTTTTCTTGTGGTTATTATTTAATCAAGATGGCGTTGTGGAGATCTTTTCTTGATGTTTCTGATATTGAATCGGACAATGTTAAAGGCTCGGTTGAAGATAAATCTATGGCGGAGACATCAGAATTTTTAAATAAAGACTTGCATCCTCAAACCCAAAGATTTATTTTAAATATTTACACTTGCTTGAAATTTTAAAAAGGATTTGTGAGCTGACTAAACTTCCTCGTACTACAATTTATACTGTTTTTAGAGCAGGAGATCTCATTGATCATTCCGTAAAACGAAAAAGAGATAATCAGAAGCTTAAGAAGGTTGATAATGCCGACAAATAAGTTAAACGCCGAGTTGTACACACATTTTACGAAGAAAACAAGGTTGTAACTTTAGAAATGGTTCGTAACAAGTTACGGGATTATCACGATTATGAATATAGATCTCTAGACACATTGCATAACATTTTGCTAGAATGTGACTTCAAGTACGAAAAAATTAATAAAGAAATGGTCGTAATAGAGTCATCTCGCATCGTAACATGGTGGCAGGAGTATTTACGAAAAGTTAAGCAATACCGCCAATCAAAAAGAGAGATAGTGTACCTTGATGAAACTTGGTTCAATACACATGATCTTGTTAAATATGGTTGGGTGGATGAAGGTAATAAGTGCTCTCTAAAGGGATCTTGTTCTCGCGGTAAACGAGTTATCATTCTACACGCAGGTAGTAATAAGGGTTTTGTTCCTAATGCTCTTCTATTGTCAGCTAAAAATATAAAATAGTCATCTGCTGACTACCATGAAGATATGACCGCCAGTCTCTTTGAAAAGTGGTTTAATAAACAACCTGAGAAAATATAATCAATCTCCAACTAACAGTGCTTTCGTACTAGGAAATATACGAACGGTTACTAATGAAGTAAACGACAGTGGTAAATGGATAATATGTGTCCAGCATGTCATAAAAAAGGAGAATGAATATTGTATTTTACCTTCCACTGACCCCCTTATTATAACCCTAAATTCAGATAATAACTTTGAACTTTTTATTAAATTCTCATGGCAGGACAAACTGGTGTCTTTTTTTGGCATTACTAATAAACAAAATCTGTGTAGGTATATAAAATTTTTTTTTTTACATTTTCTAGGACATTTTATTTTCCTAATTTCCTGCTATAGGAGTTCTCCTTCTTTTCAGGGTGGTCTGCGCTGATTACAAAAAGTAACTTAGCTAGCTATTTCCTAATGTGTCACGTGCGCGTGTGGGACCTGTGTTGCAGGTTGTGTGCCCCAAAATATCGCCAATTTTGCTATTTCCAACCTTATAAATGGACAAGTCCAAGTATAAAATGGGGAATATGATTTAGGAAAACCACAAAAACGTAAATCACGATATTGTACAAATAGTATGAATTTGTAATTATATGATTGGGAAGGGTCTATCTAATGTTTAAGAGGGCTGATTCCAGCAGATCCTGGAGTTCAGCGGTGAGGGGGAGGTCTTGAGAGTCTGAGAGAAGTCTCAGATTTGGTTGTGGCATTTTTCTTTTCGGTTTTCGAAAAAGTGGGAGTTGGTTTGGGCGCCATGGGGTTCGTAGTGTGTCTTGTGAGTGTGTGTTGGTGCCTTTCAGCGTGCGAGAGACGTATTGTTTCCTGAGGGTTTGGGAACGTGTGAGGATGGGGATGTTGGAGATGTTTTCGAAAACTTCTCCGTTGGGGGAGCGAGAGGGGAGATATTGGCAACGTCTGAGTATACGTCTCTCGAGTGTGGTGAATTTGTGGGAGAAGTGTGTGGGAAGTACGCCGTAGGGTACAGCTCTGTATTCGGCAACGGGGCGGATAAAGGAATTGTAAATGTGGATAAGGGTGTTTGTGTTGCAACGCCCCATTCGTCTGCACAAAGCCCCAAGGAGACGGGCTCGTTTTCGCATCTTATCAAGAGAGCGTTGGACATCAGAGGACCAATTAAGTATACAAGAAAATCGTACCCCCAAATAGTCAACTTCAGTCTGTTGAGCGAGCCTGACTCAAAGGAGATTTACATTTACGAGTTGGGGGTTCTGGAAGATTCTTTGAGAATTTGGGTGCTTAAAGACGATGGATTGGTTTTCTGCGGATTTAATGTGACCCTCCATTTGCTACACCAGTGAAAGTACTGGTTTAACAGATTTTGGGTTCGAGATTTAGTTGGTTAGAATTTTTGGCTACCGAGATTAGAGCTGTATCGTCGGCGTATAGGAGGCATTTGGACGTAGGGTGGTTTGGGGGGAGTGTGTCATGAGTATATATGAGGTAGAGGAGAGGGGCCAGGACGGAGCCCTGTGGAATACCCGCGAGTGGGGTGAATGTGTCTGTGAGGTAGGAGTGTATAAGTTTGGAGATTTGGGGCGGCAGACCTATGTTCATAAGCTTTTTGACTAGTCCGGCATGCCATACTTGGTCGAAGGCTTTTTGAACATCTAAGAGAATGGCTGAACAGATTTGCTGAAAGTTTACTGCAGTGACTGCAGTAGTGTGAAGGGAGGAGATTGCGTCCTGCGTGGAGTGGTGAGGTCTGAAACCATGTTGAAATTGAGGGATGATGTTTCTTTCTTCACAAAATTCCCAGATTCTTTCCTTGAGCAGAAGCTCGAGGAGTTTTCCTAGGACTGATATGAGAGAGATGGGTCTGTACGAATTTATGAAATTGGGGGCTTTGCTTGGTTTGGGGATTAAAATGGTGTTGGCCGATTTCCAGGCAAGTGGAAAATAGGAAAAGGAGAGACATGAGTTTAGGAGAAGGGCGAGGATGGAAAATATGGTTTCAGGAAGATGCTTCAGCGTTCTTCTGTGAATGGAATCAGGCCCGGAGGCCGTGTTTTTGCCTGCCTGGCAAGCATATTGGATGTCTTGAAAAGTGAATGGGGAGGTGAGGGTGTTTTTGACATCCACAGGTGGGACTGGAGCGGCGAGTGTCTGAAGGACGTATTGTGCGGTCTCGTGTTTGAATTGCTCGTCAAAGTAGGGGTTGTCGGAGGTTCTGAAGGTGGTTTCAAGGTGGGTTTTGTGAGCTAAGGCTTTTTCGTCGGGGGTTGAGTGAATTTGTTCGTCGATTTGGAGGTGGGAGTGTGATTTGGTTTTTTGACCCGTGATGATTCAGAATTTGTCCCAAAACTTGGAACCGTCTCTATGATCCAAATTAGAAGTGGTATTGATCCATAGTTGCTGTTTGTGTAAGTTAGTTTGGAGCCTGATCAGGGCGTCAAGGCGGTTCCATTCAGTTTTGATGACTGGATCGTGGGTACGGACATATTGTCTATACAATCGTCGTTTTGGGGAGATGAGAGTTATGATGAATTGGGGAGGTCTTTTTGTAGAGTGTTTATGGAGGTGATTGGAGCGGATGTTTCGACGGCGTGGATGATGGTGGTTTGGACTTCGTCAAACATTGTCTCGATGTCTTGCGGGGAATTGAGCGGGCGTTGCTCAGGAATGTTTGCAGAGATGGTTCTCTGAAATAGTGGCCAATCTGCTTTATTGAGATTTCGGAAGGTGTATATTATAGCTCTTGGTAGAATGGGTGCAAGGGGAGATGTATGTAACATAAAAGAAAGATGATCGGAGGTGATTGTCTCTCCAATGAAGCATCTATCAGCAACCAGTCCTGTACAAGAATTGCTAAGTTTTCATGACTAGTGATGGTGCATGAATGGCCGAACATGGCCGGGATTAGAGATCCCAATAGTTTGGTCAGAATTTCTCGACTATTAGGTAGGAAGTTCATCAGTAAAGTCGAGAAGATTTGGATGGATATTTTAAGCTCTGATATCAGATCAATGGGGGGAGGGGGGTGTGGATGTTGGTAGGGAGACAGGTGTTACCTGTTCGGGTTTTTGTGGGGGCTTTCGCCGTTCTGGACAGGTTATGGAATAGGCGGGGTGGTTGCCGCGACAATTTGGGCATTTTAGCACCTCAGACTTTTTAGAGTCCGCTGGCTTGTGGTGCAGCCCGTCATTTGGACAGGCGAGTTTTTTTGAGCATTCTGTTTTTGTCTAATGAGTTTTTTGTATTCTCTGAGGTGAGATTTGTAAGTATCCCAGTACTCTTTGAGTTTTGTGGTTCTTGCCTTATTAAAGGATTTCCTAGCCATCTTCCTGAGGTAATCCAACTCGCGACACCACCATGCGGTAGTCGTCTGATCGTGTTGGACCAGCCTCAGGGGACAGGATTTCTTATAGGCATTGTTTATTGTGCTTTGGATAGTGTTTGAGTACTTCTCCAAAGCATTGTTATTGTTTGGTGTTTCGGCTTCCATCTTTCTCAGAGCCTCTTGGAGAAGGTGGGCATAAATTGCCCCGTCCGTCTTCCTAGGGTTCCGAGATAGCGTGAAGGTCGGCAATATCAAGATTATTTTGAATGTTAACCAGCGGTGGTCTGACATCGAAATGTTATCAGACACTTGCCAGTTTAGAATTGATTTATGGATACCAGTTGTGGATAAAGTGATATCTATTAGTGTTTGACTGCGAGAGTTTAAATATGTTGGTGTAGTACCTTTATTTAAAATACAAAGATTTTTGATAATTATATAATCATAAAGTGACTTACCTCTAGCGTTGTTATTCTTACTGCCCCAACTGAAGTGATGAGCGTTTGAGTCGCAACCTATTACCAGTTCAAACTTCTGTTCCAGGCAGTATGCAATCAAATATTCCATTTCTTTGCTAAGTGGTGGCGTGATTGCATCGGAAGGAAGGTATGCAGATGCCAGGATTAACATTTTCTTTTCCTTTTTGATGGCGTATTCCGTCCTAACCGTAGTTAAATGGGAGGTGGAAAGGTGCGCCATTGAGTGGGCTTTGTATTTCCTAGGAATGTAAATGGCTATCCTAACATTGTATGATAGTTACCTCTTTTATTGCTTCCCGGTCTTCCGTTAAAAATTGGGCAACAAGGTGTTTTTTTTATTCGACCATCCCTTCCTCTGAAAGTGGGAGGGGGTGATCTCTTGTGCCTCCTCGGAGTTTTTATGCTGGAAGTCATCGATTGCCATTTTTTCTGGCTTGATGTCCTCCACTGTTGGCTTGAATTGGGGGGAAGAGGGTTTTTTACCAAGGAGTATCCACTGGGCCCCGCTTCAGCTTCTTTTTCGACCTTTGGCCTTATAGTCAATGAGGTGAACGCATAGCTCATTCTCATTGATTTGGCTTTTAGGGTTCCCATGTCTTCGTCTCCGATATCGAAGACGAAGAGATGGCCCAGGGGACTTTTTTCTAATTCATGGTGGAAGGTGCACCATTTCACCACATGTAAGTTTGGGTTTTGCCCCTCAAGTCGCCTGAGCACAACCTCCTTCTCGACGTCAGCTTGCGCTTCCCCTGGGATCCAGAGAGAGGCTTTGGTGAGCTTGGGGAGCTCGTTCATCCTTACAACAGCGAATGTTGCTCCTTTCCATGTTTTTAAGTTTGGTACCTTGGTTTTTAGCTATTCCAACGTCAGGTCATCGTCGCACGTTACTCTGATGATTTCACCAGAGTGCATCCAAGACCTGAAGGTGGGTGGCTTGGTTTTGCTGCAGGAGGCGGACAAAATTGTTTTGTGCAGCTCTCCCATCAATGTCTTGACAAGGATTTCTCTTTCGTTAGTTATCTTACCGTAAGGGTTATTCTTGTCTATTATAGCTACTTTCAGGTGGCTCGTAGCTGCATCCTTGTAGCTTATCCCAGACAGAACTTTGTGGTCCTGTCTGGGTTTTTTCCCCTTCCGGGGCATTACCTCGGAAGAGGTGTGAGATCGCGGCCTTTTCTCTTTCCTAGTTGCATCGTGTTCCTGGCCTCTTGTGGAGGCAAAACTAGCGTCGCTATCTAAGGACTTGATTAAGCCACTAAGGATGAATTGAAAATGGCTTAGCCGAATTTAATCCTTTTGAGACACTAATGTATTTATAGCTGCTCAATAAATATTATTTATTTATTAATTTATCCTCATCCAACTTAATAATAAGAGAAAACAAATCCTCCCTATCAAATACCACTTCCCTATACCACCAATTCTGTATTATTTGTTCAGTGTGTTGAACTGTTCTCAGGAGTTGCTTATTCTAAAAAGTTTTTCTCCATGTAGCTAGAGCTTCTTCTGCTGAAGTACCATCCTATCCCACATTACTGCTGTAATAATTTTTAGTAATGCCCTAAATATGTTCAATAGAGTTGAAATACACAATGGCAAGGACGGTAGTCGAAGAATGTTATGTCCAAATTTTTTTGCTAACATATCAGCTTGATATTCTTCTGGTGGTTTATTCCTACAAATTATTAATTTTTTAAAAAAATAAAAAAATAATTCTGATCACACGTTATCCTCTATTGTAATGTCAGTAAATTATTTAACTTAATAAATTTAGAAATTTTTACATTAACTCACATTTATTTGTACCAAATTTAATAACTGTATTTTGACCAAAGTTGTTTCAAAAGGAATACTATGTTCAGTTAACCAGCTTTTTTGGCAGCTATTGTCGGCACTTTATTAAATACCGTACTGTGGCAACTGGCATTATCCATAATAATTGTAGAAGGTTCTTCTTAATTCATTAAAAGCTGATAGTCAAACAAATGCAAAAAGTTTTAGAAGAAAATAAGGTTCCAGAATCAAATTCAGATGTTGTACCTGCATGCAGTACTATATACCCTCAATGAAAAAATAAAGCGTTATATCAAAAATTAAACATATCAAAAATTTAACTATATGCCATTACTAAATTTAAAAAACTTGAAAAATCGTATTACCTATAAAGTAAATATCAGAGTCTTGCCAGGAACATCTAACTGTACCATATTTAAATATCCATGTCTCATCCAAAACACAAACTGATATAAGCTTCCCTTTTGATTTTAACATATTCGTGTAAAAATGTACTCGTTTAAAAGCAATATGCTGTACTTCCATTAAACCACGACGTGGATCATCTTTCTTGTATTTACATCCAATTTGCCATATTTACGATATAGAAACCACTGAAAAGTTCACGTTCCTGAAGTTTTTGTTTTAATGTTGGTAAGGTTGTGTTCCTCTGAAAAAAATACTTATTAAATGATGTGATTATATTGTATATTTGATAAATACACACACTCACTGTTTCTGTACATTTCATAAATAACATTTCGGAAAACATTTTGATCAAAGACATCAATTCCAACAATAGGTTTTGAACGTTGTCATTTCTTCGGTGTGCTTTTAGGAACTCCACCTCTGTTATGCTTGGCTACAATACAATTGACCGTTGTAAGACTTAGTTGTAAGGTATCTGGAACCTCACTGACTGTAGGAGTCCTAATCTCTGATGAAACAAAAACATTTATGAAGAAACAACAGTTGATTAGAAGTTCTTTATGTCCAGGTTTCCAAGTGTTGCGATAATTTTGAATAGCAGTATATACTTTATATAGCATAGGTACTCCGAGTTTCATGAATCTAACCCTACATTTAGCATCTTATTACATATTGTACCAAACTCTATTCGTGGAACATCAATGGTCATCAAACACTTAGGGTTTAATGATAAGCCAAATAATATATAAACAATAACGACTTAAGAAGTCTGTTTTTCCTAAAGGTGCAAGTAATTTACGGATTCCCTGAGTTACCTTCGTTGCTTTTAGATTCAATAAAACTCAATATTAAAAAATTAACCTAAATTATTGTTAATAAAGGTAACTAATATTTAAATAACATTCTAAAAAACTGTTAACACAAAGAATAATAGCCAAAATGTTGTGAGTTTTCACAACACATATTAATTTAAATATCATTACTTACGTCTCTTATAGAAGTAAGTGGAAGTAGTAGCCATCAATTTTCACATTCTAGTCAAAAATAGTTTAACAGAACTGTTACCTTTCCATTTGCTGGTTAAAGATTTAGGTATTTAAATGTTTTTGAATTTTAACCTCACACTGAAGACTAACAATCAGTTAGCTATGAAAATAAGTGTTTAGTAATCAAAATTACTGTTTCTAGTAAATTTTAAAGAAAACTGAATATACAACAAATCAAATGAAACGACCTAACCTGCAAACGAATGTTGATTGATGAATCAAGTATTTTGTCATATCGGCAACCTCGTTAAGTGTTGCCAACCTTTAAGAGTTAAGTTTAAATCGTACTTGGTTTTAGTTTCGTGTTATTCCGTTGACAATAGAAATAACTAGAAATGACGTCCCTCTCTTCTTATCTTAAAAATAGTTTATTAACGTTTCCTCAGATAGCTGAAAACTATTTTTATTGTGCCACCCGATACAATTCTTATTTTTAAATGTCAGTTTGAATTTAATTCAGAATCGTACGTAGACATGGCCTGCTTTAGAAATATTTTTGTGAATCCTCTTGAGCCCAAACTTATTCGGATATATAGTCAGTTTGACACAAGATAGTCGTATCTCAAAATTTTGTTTTTTTTTTTAAATTTTGCTATATTAACTCAAAATATACCGGGTGTTCAAATTAAAGTGTTACAGCTAAATACCTTTTTATAGTTTTGTGGGGGAAAAATTTTGGCTAAAATCGTTTTTATAGCTAACCATAATATGGACAACTTTTTTTTCGCCCAGGAAAATTTTCAAGTAGCTGTTACTCAAAAAGTAAAAGTCCAATAAAAACAATATTTTCCTCAAAAGTTTCTTATTTTTTTATGCACTTTAAGAATATGTAAACAAAAAAATGGGGTTCCAATTTAAAAAAACAAAGTCCACCTCGATATGGCCATATTATGGTCAGTTATAAAAAAAATGATTTTAGCCAAAATGTTTCCCCCAAAAAACTATAAAATTTTTGTTTGAAACTTTTTTTCTAAAATGCATATTTTTGGCGGTATTTAACTGTAACACTTTAATTTGAACACCTGGTATTTCTATGAGCAAAATCACATCTCCAATTAGATCGGTTTTTTTATAAATAGTTTTTGAGAATTGACAAAAATGTAAAAAACAATATTAACGATAAATTCCATTAACAATCGATACTAAATACTAACCATTCATTTTATGAAAACCCAAACATTATACTTAGAATTGTTTTTCCTCCTAATAATATTCACAATATTATTATTTTTAACCGACTTCAAAAAAGGAGGAGGTTATCAATTCGTCGCGATATTTTTTTTATGTATGTTCAACGATCATTCTTTAACACGGTGTCCGATTTCAATGATTCTTTTTTTGTTAGAAAGGGGGTACTTCAGGAGTGGTCCCATATAATTTTTAACCGACTTCAAAAAAGGAGGAGGTTATCAATTCGTCGCGATATTTTTTTTTATGTATGTTCAACGATCATTCTTTAACACGATGTCCGATTTTAATGATTCTTTTTTTGTTAGAAAGGGGGTACTTCAGCAGTGGTCCCATATAAATTTGGTCAAAATCTAATAATTGTATCCATGACAAAATCCTCAAACTCTTCATTTTTTATGTATGTTTAGCGATAATGCTTTACTACCTTGTCCGATTCATATGATTCTTTTTTTGTTAGTAAGGGGGTACCTCAGGGGTGGTTCCATATAAATTTGGTTAAGATGTGGTGATGGAATCTGCACGTTTTTGAAGTCGGTTTTTCTTAATTTTTAATTTTTAATTTCTAATACTTGTATAATATTTTAATGAGCTCTCCTATTTTTTGTTTTTTGAGATATAGTCCTATTCTTCCAAACTGACGATATGTATTGGCTGCGTAATAAAATATAAACAGTAAAGTTTTGTTGCTTGTATTGATTTAACAATAAATACATTTTTTAGGTATGGAAACGGGCCATTCCAACCGATACCAAAGACGCGCACATGGAAAAAATTCAAGCAAAATCGAAAGTCAAAGTTGTTAAAATGTTGATCGCCGTTGTTATACTATTCGTTATTTCTTGGCTACCTCTGTACGCCATATTCGCTAGAATCAAACTAGGCGGTGAAATAGAGCCATGGGAAGAAGAAATTTTACCTATCGCTACTCCGGTAGCTCAGTGGTTAGGAGCATCTAATTCTTGTATCAATCCAATACTGTACGCATTTTTCAATAAGAAGTATAGAAGAGGATTCGTAGCTATCATCAAAAGTAGAAGGTACGTTTATGTTTTCTAATTGTATTATTAAACCCTTAGCTATTCTGGCTTTCTGAGAAGCAAATTTGTCAATAATTTCGGTGAAATCGATTTTTTTCAGAAATTTCGGATTCAATAGTGGTCAAATCTGAAAGCCTTTCTTGTGTCATATTATTTTTCAAGTATTTTTTAATAATTTACTGAAACTTCTTTTACCTGAAGCCATAGAAACAGGTAAAGTTACAAAAATTCTTATTTATAGAGCAAAATTTAAAAAACGGGAAATGAAATAATTATTGAGTATAATTTCTAATATCTCAATTGGCTGATTTTTACCTGGAAAAATCTTTGAATATAGTTATTTTATTAAAGAGTTGTATACCGTCAATATCTTTTACAATACTTCCTGCCTCCTGTATCTGTAAAACTTAATGTATAACCCCATGAAGGCTTTCATGAAATGATCATTAGAAATGCTGTAAAACTCATATAGAAAGCAGAATATTGAATAGCACTCAGACAATAAGGTAAAGAATTACAAAATAGAAAGCAGTCTTGAGTTGCTGGAAGGGATTTGAAACTGGTTCATCACTGCCCTCGCAATCAAATAAACGGGCCTTTTTCCTAAGCTTCAAAATGGTAAATTTGGGATCAATACCTAAATCTCTAACAAGTGTTGTTGCTCAATCGTCAAATGTTTTAAAATTATCGTCAGATTTTTGGAATACTAAATATTTTTTAAGATTATCTCTAAGCCTTCAATAATGTTTAATATAGAATTTTGAAGCATTTTACTAAATACATCAATTCTTGATAATAAATCATGCCAAATTAAAATTGTAAACAAAATTTAAATATTTTAAAACTTTCAATTATTGATTCAACACCCATTTTTGCTTTCGTGTCTCTGGTAATGTGGTAATAATGTTTTTTAGGCCTTATTTTAACATTGATATGAATGTTCTACCTTGTTTTAAAGTTAGACTTTTAACGTGTTTTTTTTTGTAAATCCCATCTATATGGGAGCGCAGAAAAGTAGTTATATACCTCTTGTACCATATCATAAAACCAAAAATTTCACCATTAGCAGCGTCATTAACGACGATATTTAATGTATGATCTGCACACGGCACGTATAATATTTTAAAATTAATATTGAGAATCCGCTTCTAAAGCCCTATATCTTTAATTTCAGGCTTCTCTAACAGAAAATTGTTCAGACCTTCTCCAGTGGTATTAGTTAGTGGAACAAATCCTAGAAAAAAATCTAAAATATCTACCTTACCATCAGTATTGTTCACACATCTAATTACATACGTTATTTGTTCTATATGACTGATATCTGGTATAGAGTCAAGAATTATAGTGTACTATTTGGCTTTTTTGACAATGCGAATAGACTCGGCTAAAATATTTATTATTTCTTTTTTTGAAAATGCTGCCCTAAATAGTGTGGAATGCGTCTTTTGTTATCCTAGTATTTACTGACATTAAGGCATTCTGAAATAACTGGGTTAAATTTGACGAAATCTCCACTGTCTTTAAAAAATTACCATTAACTCTATGATACAACTTCGTACTAGTTCTTCTGAATGCCAAATTTTGACTGGCTAAGAATTGTACTATACCAATCATTCTTTCAACGATGACGCGATATCGCTTTTTCTCTCGATTATTGATCCATGTCAATAGTACAATTTTTTCCAGCCTCCTCTTTATTTCGCACCACAATCTTATTTACGTATTTTAGAGTATTTTCTTGCTTGGGTAATCCGAAGAATGACGTCAATCAGAAAACAATTTACAACAATTTATAACAATTTACAACAATTTACAACAATTTACAACAATTTACAACAATTTACAACAATTTACAACAATTTACAACAATTTACAACAATTTACAACAATTTACAATAATTTACAACAATTTACAACAATTTACAACAATTTACAACAATTTACAACAATTTACAACAATTTACAACAATTTACAACAATTTACAACAATTTACAACAATTTACAACAATTTACAACGCCTCGTTAAGTGCTATTTTCTGGTTTAAACTGGTGTAAACTGGTGTAAACTGGTGTAAATCATTGCAAGAAACGAATGATGACTCTGAGTGTACGATACGATGGTTACAGTCGCGTTACACCAGAAAGCAGCACTGAACGAGGTGTTTTAGCCACTAATTTCGGCGAATTTTAAAAAATCATTAACAAGAGATTAAGAGCTTAAATTTGGGGATTATATTAAGAATACTGCTGTTTAGGAATGTATTTATTTTCATTATGATATTTCAAAATTTAAAGCCCTTTAATTTTTTTTCTTGGAGACTGAAAATAATTAAAACTTTAAAATATAAGCATATTCTAGATATTATTGCCTAATCTATTTTGCCGAAACTTTAACTTTAAAAAAAATTACTTTTTGAGATATGCTTGTCCGAAAATTATAAGGGGGTGCTGTACTCACCTTAATCTAGTGCTATTTGAGCAGAACCCTCTTCTTCTTCGCTCTCAACTTCACATTCGGATTCACTGGAAATGGTACTGATTGATGATGATGATGATGATGATGATGATGATGATAATCTTGCCATTTCATCCCCTTTATGGAGTGTGACATCCATAGGCCTTTTCATCACTTTTTTTTTGTGAGCATGCATCAGTATCAGCCATCTTTTTCATACTATTTTTTGTAAACAAGCATGTTAAAATGCCCATGTGAAAAAAATTGTTATCGATAAATAGTAATTTAAAAAAAGGAAGAAAATATATAAAGTAATAAGTAATTGAAAAATTAATTTTTGTAATCATTTATAATTGTTATATGTACGAAAAGGAATAACGGAACGGTCTTCAGGCTCAGTTTTTTCCGGTTATCTGAATACTTGTTCAATGTTTCTGCTTGTTTAGAGATTTCTTCTATTCTTCTCTTTTCTATTAAAGGCAACTAACTCTCTTTAATTCTTTCTGTTTCTGGAAGACATCTAGATGGCTCACAGATGCAAATAAAATTAATAAGGTTTTTTTAGTTATGTACTGGTAACGTAGCAGAAAAAATGCACACATCCTAAGTTCGGCCCTGTATATGAGTTAACGTCCCTCTTCTATAACGTCATATTTAATATTAAAACATTCATTGAAGATTTTCTCGAAAGTAAAATACATATAAAACTCAATATTGTCGCGCCGATCCTCATATTATTTGTTTAAAAAAATTATTTTTTTAGGTGTTGTGGAAGACTTAGATATTACGAAACCGTTGCATTGATGTCATCGTCTACAAGTATGAGAAAGTCCTCTCATTTCTACAATAACAACTCGTCAACAAGGAAGGTTCCACCAATTCAGGACAACGCTGTGTCATACATTTACAATAATACTGGAGTCTGAACCTGGAAATGGTTTTCTCCTGTATAAAGGTAAATTTGATCGTACCCTTCAGATATAACAGTAGATATAGCTACTCATTGATAAAATATAATATTCGTGACGCCGACATCGATACCACAGTCGATACGGTCCAATTGTAGATCAGGAGTGAAGGGGTATGTGGTGTGAGGTAAAGGAAGGGATAAACTGAAGGATTTGACAGCCCTACAAATCAATTTTATCAATAAATATGTGTGTAAGCGGTTGTAGGCCCATAATAAGCAGCCTACAATATAACAAGCCATATTGCCACATCTAGTACAAAATACTTGATTTCCAACTCAACATTAACTAGGTTTTGTAATTTATTGAAAGTCATTACATCTAATTTATGTAGTGAAATTACATCTAATTTAGTTAAATTTTATATAAATAATTATTAAAATTTTTTGGGTTCAGTAGCAGTAAAATAGGTTGAAATATTTTAGATTTTTAAGATATGTAAATCATTTTGTAAAAACAATGAAACATGCATCACAACAGCAGATATTATACCATCCTTGTGTCCCTTAGAATATTTGTTTGTAGTTACATCTCTTATTATCTCTGGTACCCTCCTATTTTTATAGTGTAAAAATATGCTTTTAATTTTTGCAGGACTTGGATCAACTTGAGAAAATTTGCTCACTCTTCTCTCCGGAGACATTTTAGACAAAAGCAAGGACTCAAGAAAACAACTCGTCGTTAAATCTATTAAATTTGTCAACGTAAGGAACAAAGAATTAGTTTGTAAGAAAATAAGTGGCAGAAAAAAAATATTTGGTAATATTGTAAGCTTTGGCAGAAAGTACTTAGTGAAACACTTTTTTAAGATTAAAGTAATATATCTTTTTAATGTATATTTAAGCATCACCTGAAACGTGTCTTAACTCGTTTAATTATTGTAGATTTGTTTTTTTTTTGTGTACGGAGAGTGATTTAACTTTTATTTAATATTATCGTCAATTTAATAATAATCAAATTTTCGGCAAACAATGAAAAGAGACGCTTATATTTTCGAATGATATAGATATAATGCTCAACAGACAATTAAAGCTTTGTTTTTCAAAATACGAGGAAATCGAATTAAAAAAAATAAAATAATTAATATTTGTAATTCTTTATTTTTCTACTGTTTTATATCTATTGTTCTATTCTTTAGAGAAATAGTAACCATAAACATTATTACGAAAATACAGTAAATATTAAGTACTTGAAAGTGTTACAAAAAAAATTATTAATAGATCACTGAACATGACATTAAAAATGACCTCAACAGTAATTATTTACGATACAATCGAGTGACATTTAATTTTGAAGGTTTTTGCGCCTAATTTTTTTCTTTTTATAATAAATTTTTTAATGAATATCAACAATATTCGTATTTTACATAATCTGGTGAAACAAAAAATTAAATAAACGATTTTTAGTACTTGTAATTTTTTTTAAATCTGAAAAAAACTTATTTTTATAACGATCACAAAATGTTCTAACAATCATTTTAATATTTTTTGTGCACTTTTAAGACACTTTTTTTAGATACAAAATTTTCATGCTCTTGTGAAATAAGGATCGCACAATGTTCTAATGATCATTTGCGTGTTTTTCATACAATATTAAGACATTTTTTTTTCTTTACAAAAAAATTGTAGAATGTGAACAATTTTTAGATATTTTTTAACTTGTGATACCTAATATTTTTTAATTATGATCGCAAACTGTTCTAAACATTATTTTCACATTTTTCAGGCGCTTTTAAGACACTTTTGTTATATAAAATTTTTTCGTAAAATATTATGAACAATTTTGATGTTTTTTTCAAAACTGATTATTAATAATCGTACAATATTCTAATAGTCATTGCCGTGTTTTTCAGACAACTTTAAAACGCTTTTGTTTTCGTAGACTCTTGTACACAATTTTTATTTTGTATTTTTTCACAATCTTATCAGTAGTAATAATCGCACACTGTTTTAATGATCATTTCCCTGTTTTTCAGGCAAATTTAAGACAATTTTGTTTTACAAAAAAATTCGTAGTTTCTTGTGAATTTTTTTAATATTTTTTCCAAATCAGGTCAGTGAAACCTAACGTTTTAATAATAATCGCACAATGTTCTAATGATCATTAACGTGTTTTGAGATAAGTTTAAAACAATTTTGTTTAAAAAAAATCATAGGCTTTTGCGAACAACTTTTAGATATATTTTTTCCAAATCAGATTAGTGCTCAGCTTAATAATAATCGCACAATATTCTAACGATCATTGCCGTGTTTTCCGACAATTTTAAGATTTTTATTTAACAAAAAATTTCGTAGACTTTTGTGAATAATTTTTAATTTTTTTTCAAATCAGTGAAAATGTAACTCTTTTAATAATAATCACACAATGATAAAATCATTTCCGTGTTTTTCAGACAACACTTTTGTTTTACAAAAAATTCTTTAAGCAATTTTTATATATTTTTTTCCTAAATCTGATTACTGAAAACCTAACTCTTAATAATAATTGCATTTTGTTCAAATGAAAATTTCCGTATTTTTCAGACAATTTTAAGACACTTTTGTTGCATAATAAAAATCGTAGACTCTTATGAATAACTTTATATTTTTTCCAAATCAGATCAGTGATCAATATAATAATAATAATCGCACAATCTAATGATCATTGCGTGTTTTCTCAGACAATTTTAAGACACCTCTATTTTACAAAAAATTCCTAAGACTCTTGTGAACTATTTTATATTTATTAATAATCGCACACTGTTCTAATCATCATTACCGTGTTTTTTAGACAATTTTAAGACACTTTTGATTAATAAAAAAATTTGTAGACTTTTGTAAATATTTTTTAGATTTTTCCAATTTTAATCTGTTCAGTGAAAATGTAACTCTTTTAATTATAATCGCACAATGTTCTAATTATCATTACCGTGTTTGTCAGACAACTTTAAAACACTTTTGTTTTACAAAAAAATCCGTAGGCTCTTGTGAACAATTTTGAATTTTTTCCAAATCTGATCAGTAATAATAATCGCCCAATGTTCAAGTAATGATCATTGAAGTGTTTCTCAGACAATTTTAAGACATTTCTATTTTACAAAAATTCTGTAAACTCCTGTGAACAATTTTTTTTTTTTTTAATTGAATTAGTGAAAACTTAACTCTTTTAAAAAAAATTGCTGCACAATACTCTAATAATTATTTCATATTTTTTTTTTTTTTTAACAATTTAAAGACACTTATGAACGATTTTTCTAAATCTGATCATTGAAAACCTAACTTTTTTAATCATCATTACCGTGTTTTTCAGACACTTTTGTTTTACAAAAAAATTTCGTTATTCTTGTGAACAATGTTTAGATTTTTTTTCAAATCTAATAGGTAAATCAAAACCTAACTTTTTAATAATACTGTATCTAATGAATATTTTCGCATTTGTCAGACAATTTTAAGACATTTTCGTTCATTTTCGTTTATTTCAATCAATTTTAAGACACTTTTCTTTCACAAAAACACTTTGTTGGGTAATATAAAAAATTTTGTAGGCTAATCTTTCTAGACTTTTGTAGATTTGTTTTCCAAATCTGATTCTATTTAATTAGGAGGTCAGCCATAAAGAAACTGCGTGATCCTTTAATGTTTACAGTCAAGATTATCATTTTATTTTTGTAAATTTTAAACATGAAGATATTGGTTTTTATAATTATGTTATTTATATTTAAGTACTATACAAAAACAGTTTTTATTTAATTTAAATTGCTTGATGTTTCAACAAATACAGTAAATTATTTTATTTTTAGTTACATTATAAAAAATTATGATAATATGTCAATAATAAATAGATAAATAAATTTTTTTAAATTTAATTATTTTTGAAATATTTAGAAATAATAATAAAGATGTAATGGCCATTTAAGACAAATATTAAAGCATTAGATATCTAGTTTTATGCTATATCTCAACAGTTTTTAGAAGAATTCCTCTAACTAGACTTTTTAATAGACAATACAAAATATCTACGTACACAAAAAAAATCTTTTTTAAGTTATTAAAACTGTCGTTTAGTTCCCTATTTGAATGTTAGAATTAGGAGCTATAGAAGTAAAATGGAGTACCTTTAAAGTACCTATAACTAATTGTAATGTGAAGTAAAATTATCAGAATAAAGAATTTAAAATAATTTTCGACAAACGTATTATATATATTTGTATAATTAAGTTTTTTTTTGAAAGACGCTTATAATATTGTATAAGAAACTGATTGTTTTAAAATCGTTTTGAAACTGCCCACTGTAGAGTACGAAGAGTAATAGATAGGTTAAGCCAGTTAATGAAACTATAAAGTGTAATAAATGAAAATAAATTGATCTTTACGAATTAGGCTTTTTATTTTGATTACTTTAACCCCGTCTTAGATTCCTATTTATTAAAATTAGATCTACATCCTGCATTGGTAAGTTTCAACGCTAAGAATTTAAATAAGTGCAATAATAAGAACTAAAGAGTAGAAGTACGAGTGTCACTGACATAGGGGTCTATTCTGTAACAATTCCTTTATATTTAACGGCCTTTAAAAATATTGGCGACCTTTAAAAATATGTTTGTATTCGTTAATTTACTTCTGTCATTATTTAAACTGATTTCTTTAAGATAGTCCTCTAATGTATTTTAAAGATCCGTTTAAATAATGACAGAAGTAAAGAAGAAAATATTTTTAAAGGCCGTTAAATATAAAGGAATTGTTACAGAATAGACCCCATATACAGCAATCCATGGAAATTAGACCTGCACTCCATGGACGCTGTTTAAAAAATGTCTATTCTTATAGTCAGGGATCCCAGATGTACTGAGCCCAAAATCGTGAATTTGATCATGAAAAAATCGTGAGAAATCGTGAGAATGTACAACGCATGCGCAATTTAGTAAAATATATAGCATTTTCGATTAATATGTACTCTCAGCACCGTTCTAACACGTATAATAGATAAAGACGAAAAATACTTTTCTCATTTTGGCTCTCCTTTTGGACAGATAGGTTTTAATCGAAACAGTAACATATTTTTTTGGGAGTAAGAGAGAGGAATTTTGTTTATCCAGGACCATCTAAATGTCTCAAAGTATTTTGAATTTTCATATAAACTTATTTAAAAAATAATAAATTTCTTAGCAATAGGTGGTTAGGGAATTGACCATGCAAGCCTGCAAATGCAACAGTCTAAGCGTTTTCGATTCCAGTGCTCGACTTGCACTGAGTGCATACGAAAGGTGGGAGATATGTCGATACCAGTTCCTTTTCACTCTGAACAGTAGCTGGTATCGATATATCGCTCATATTTTATGTGCACTCCATGCAGGCAGGGCAGTGGAATCACAAACCACCGCTGATACTGTCAAGTGTGAGTCGTCCGCTATGTTTTGGACAAAGCATTCCAGAGTCGGACTCTACAACATTATTCAGTTATATGATTAGTTAAAAATAATTGTTTTTACATAAAAACTTAAGGTTCGTTACTGCAAGCAGCTTGTTTAAAAATATCGTGAGAAAGAGGGGCTTTATCGTGTGATCGTGAGACTCAGTACTAAATCGTGAGATCTCACGAAAAATCGTGAGATCTGGGATCCCTGCTTATAGTAGTGTTGCATAAACATCGATAGTATATCGATAGTATCGATAGTAAATCAACTATCGGAACAATCGATAGTTTTATAAAGAACTATCGATAGTCGAAACATGAACCCGCGCGGGCCGTCGAGTCGAGTGGCCTTTAACATGAAAGAGTGTTCACTCAGTGTATTTGCGTCTTTGTTCATCGACCAATATTAAAGTAGGATATCAATTGCCAATGTTTCCTCAATCGGTTACCCTTTAAAAATGACCTAATTTTAGAGACAGCGTTGCCATGTTTATAATGGATGCATGAAAATAAGGAATAATCTAATATTATAATAAAATTAAATTTAGATAAGGCAATCAAATATATTACAAAGCGGAGTAAAAGTTCAAGCCTTTCGATTTTTGCCAACAATACGACGTGCTATAATCTATTATATATCTGAAAATTGCATGACAGGTGCTCATAAGCTTGGCAACACTTTCTCTTTCTATTCATTTCCATTTGATTTAGCTGCAAGGTCCACGGGGAATTACCAGTGTTTCTTTATACGAGCAATGTTTTAGTTAGTTTTTTTAAGTCTTTGTGATGTGATTTTGACATTAAACTTAAGTTTAAAATTTAATGTTTTTTTCTTTATCCGTTTTTGAGTTATCTTCAAATTTCGAAATTTACACATTTTCTCAAATATCTCGAATACGGTCCATTTTAAAGAAATTTTGTATAGGATAAAAATAATAGAGAATTATATTACAAACAACTTTTATTTGAACAATTTTTATAAAAAAATATTTTTTTATATTTTGTCAAATTTCTCGAATACGGACTATTTTAGGAAAATAGGAAAATTTTGTATACAACAAAAATTATATATTATAATATAAGAAGTAACTTTTATTTGAAGAATTTTCTTCCCCAAACGTAAATAACAGAAATATTCTATAAAATATAAAAATGACCACCTATAAAGTAGCCGCCCCCCAGATCTTCCGACTCTGCCCAAAATCTAATCAGTTCATTGGACGCTGGAAGAAAGTATAAGTTTAAAATTTGGTATTTTTCTGTGTATCGGTTCATGAGTTATGGTAGACACAGACACATACACACACACAGAGAGACACAACACACACAAACACACACACACACACACAGACACACAGACATCATCGCGAAAATAGTCAAAACGGATTCAGGGGACCTCAAAACGTAAAAAATCCGTCGAAAACTCGAGGTCGAAAAAATCATGATTCCTATACTTTCCTTATATCTGTATACATATAGGAAAGTAAAAAGAGTATGCATCATATCTTGCGTCAAAGTCAAAGGCAGCTGAACCTCTTAGATTGCCAGAACCATCTACTCCTATTGCTTCTGCGAGCAAAATTGACGAGTTACCTTTTTTTTTCATTAGATAATCAACAAGTAAGTACTCCTGTTAGTGATGCAACTATAGATATTAGGCAATATATAGAGAAGCCAGTAATTGATAGAAGTACTTCCCCACTGGAATATTGGCACAAATTTAGCAGTACACTTCGGGAATTAGCATTCAAATATTTGAGTATACCTGCTACTTCGGTGCCAACAGAGCGAATTTTTTCAAAGGCAGGTGATATTATGACGAAAAAAAGAAACCGGCTTAAAGATAAAAGTTTAGATCCTTTATTGTTCATTAAATACAATTATTCATTTTTCAAAACTTAAAGTAGACACCCATTTTTATAGAAAATAAAAGTTTCCTCAGTTTACTTGCTTTTTGATCTTTTCAAATACCTACCTAATTATCCTTCCTCCATGTACCTACCCACAAAGCACGTATCTTAAAGCACCTACCTTTCAAAACTATCGATAGTACATCGATACTATCGATACTATTAAAAGCTCTGACTATCGATGTTTATGCAACACTATCTTATAGGTAGGCTATGGTCCAAAGCTAAAAATTCAAAATTACAAATCCAGGGAACAAAAATCAACTAGAGTGCCAACGACCTGGAAAAATTTGTCACTGACATATACAGTAATCAATAAAAATTAGATCTACACCCTACAATGTGTAATATTTCAAAGCTATATTAAGTACCTAATATAATTCAAATAAATGCATTATTAAGAACAACATAACAACTAGAGTACCATCTGCAAAATTTATTTAGCAATCTATGAAAATTAGGAAGTCAGCCATAAAGAAACTACGTGATCCTTTAATGTTTACAGTCAAGATTATCATTTTGTTTTTGTAAATTTTAAACATGAAGATTGGTTTTTATAAATATGTTATTTATGATCAAAAGACATACTGGGTACGTTTCAAAGCTGAATTATGTAATAGAATTAAAATAAATACATTACTAAAAACAACAGAACAACTTGAGTACAAGCATGAACAATTTTTCACTGAAATATACAGCAATCTATAGAAATTAGACATCCACCCTACAATCTGTGATAAAAAAGCAGACTGGGTAATTTCAAAGCTGAATTAAATAATAGAAGTGTGTGCATTATTAAGAACAAAAATCAACTAGAGTACCAACGACCTGGAAAAATTTGTCTTTGTCATTGACATATACAGCAATCAATGGAAATTAGATCTGTGTAATAAAAAGACAGATTCAGTAAATTTCAAAGCTAGATTAAGTGATACAAAATAAATGCCGTACTAAGAACAACAGAACAACTAAAGTATGCCCTGGAAAAATTTATAACTAACATATACAGCATTCTATGGAAATTAGACCTACAACCTACACTATATAATTGAAAGACAGACTGGGTAAGTTTCAAAGCTGCATTAGGTATTACAATTGAAATAAGTGCATTGCTAAGAACAACAGAACAACTTGAGTACAAGATTGTATAATTTTTCACTATAATATACAGCAATCTGTAGAAATTAAATCTCCACCCAGCACTGTGTGATAAATAGACAGACAGGGTAAGTTTCAGAGCTGAATTAAGTAATAAAAGTGCATTATTAAGAACAAAAATCAACTACAGTATCTACGATATGGAAAAATATATCACTGACATATACACCCTACCAACTAAATAAAAAGAGAAAGATAAGAAAAAATAATAAATTACCAGAATCTCTTAAGAAAAAATAGTGTTCAACCGACTAACACAACAACTAATAAAAATGAAAAACACATCTCAGATAATTAACAAACCACAAATATACTGAATACTCTCTGTGGTCAATAATAATTTCGGAAGTTTTTTTTATAATGGATGAAAAACTTTGTATATAAATAACACTTTTTGCAACTAGATGATTTAAAATAATGTGACAAAATTTTAAGTTTATTCCGATGATAAATATGTTTTTGTATACAAATGTTAAATGATGCAAACCATAATTTAATTTTCATTTTAACCTTGATCTTAATATCTAAAATAAGGTCAATATTATTTTTATTTTTACTTAATCGATTTCACAAATAATGCATTTTATTATCAAAGAATTAATAAACTCAAAATACCTTCTATATACATAAAAATAATTGATTAAAAGTAGGCAAACAAGAAGTGATCTTATTAAAACATATTATAATAATATAACAAATCATATATTAAAGTCCGGCACTGTGATTGCTCTCCTCTGAATTCTTTTGATGTTGTTTTAAAAGTGAAATAGTCTAATCAACAAGTTCAAAAGCGTGTTTTTGGGACATACTATTACGAAAATTATGTTCAATAGCTCATTCGATTCGGAATAATGTCTAGATCAATGTGTGAAGAAAAATTTTGCAGTGCATAAAACATTGCAAAAGTTATAAACAATTAAACACCTCAAAAACATGGTGTTTGGTTTTTCGCCTATAGTTTGTAAACTATAAATATTTTTGGATTTTTCGAAAAATATCCTTAAAGAGGAGAAAACGACTTAGTGCATTAAAATTACGGAAAAAATATTATTCCATTTTTTATTAAACTTTGAAAATATACGTACTATCAAAGTTGCAGCAGCTGATCCATTTGTTGACTTAAAAGTTGATATAACTTTTAAACTATTGGAGATACGACAATAAACATTCAAGTCATTTTTGTAGGCAATGAAATTATCTCTCAGATAAGTCATTTGTCAATTCCGTACCTATTGTCAATTTGTTGTTTTTTATATTTGTTTATAAAAATTTATTTTTTTTAAGTTTAATAAAAAATGGAATAAAATTTTTTCCGGAATTTTTATTTCTTTCAGGAAAAAAATAAACCAAAGTTGGGAATTTGTTTATAACAAATTGTTAACTTAATAAACAATGGAATTATTAATAAAAAAAATTTTTTTTGCTGTCACTTTGTAGAGGACTGTAAATTATGATTTAAAAAAAAACACATTTCCTAACTAATAATTTAAACAATAGATATATTAAAAAAACGATTATAAACAATTAAAAATTAATATTAAGAAAAAATAAATTTTTTTAATCATAATTGGCAATTGTCTAGAAAGTTGTAAAAAAAAAATTTTTTAAAAATTGAAATACTCCATTTGTTTATGAAAAATGTATAAACAAATGGAGGAAAAAATTTTTTTTTTAATTAATAAATGTCTTTTCTCGACATTAAAACAGTAATATAATAAATTGTAAAAAAAAAAAATTTTATAGCACCACTGTAACTTTTCTGTTTTTGTAAACTTTAAAAAATTATTATAAACAAAGTATTAACATTTTTTAAACTTTTATGAAGCTATTTTGTTTTATATGTATATAAAAAGAGCTCCACGAAGCAAAAAAAATTTACGGTAATTATTTAATATTTTTATCAATTTGTAATGATGAGAGAAATTCTAAAAATTTTGTTAATTAACAATAACCTACTTTGTTGGAAAATAAATTTTTATGAAAAATTCCAACGGGAATGAATTCTTTTAAGTGTTTAGAATACACCGTAATTTTTTAAAATTTTTGATTTTATTAACTTAAAAAAATTATTTTATGTAACGTACTCGGTTTCGACGCCGTGCACGCAACCTAAAGATGGCGCGCGGAAGGCTACTTTAAGCGTTAAATTAAAATTATAAATAATAGAGGTACAATTCCTGGAGTCGAAACTTATTTATAGTAAATTTCCTCCTCTTTAAGGATCTTTTTTGAAAAATCCAAAAATATTTATAGTTTACAAACTATAGGCGAAAAACCAAACACCATGTTTTTGAGGTGTTTAATTGTTTATAACTTTTGCAATGTTTTATGCACTGCAAAATTTTTCTTCACACATTGATCTAGACATTATTCCGAATCGAATGAGCTATTGAACATAATTTTCGTAATAGTATGTCCCAAAAACACGCTTTTGAACTTGTTGATTAGACTAAAACAGCAGAAAATAAAATTAACTCAAACTGTACCGTTGAATATATGTTTTATCTAAAATTCGTAATATCTGTTAATTCAATTATACTCGTATAAAGTTTGTCTACTTAAGTCGGCACATATTGGAAACTTTTTTATTAATATTTTTTATGTAAAAACTATTTTTGTTTGTATATTTGTTATTTTTTTTTTAAATAATAAATAAATTATATAAACTGTATGTTTTGTACATACAGTCTATTCGCTATATTAAGTATTTGTTAAAATAAAAATAATAATTCCGTTTCATTTGTTATTAAATATTTATAGTCAGGTGCATTCTTTAGGAAAGTCTTTATGTCTTCAGGCGAAAAAATTTTGGATTTTTGGCTTTTAAAACCATCAGATTTTCTTTTCAAAAGCGAACGTAACTTTGGATATTTACTAATATCGACATCATTTTTAACAGAGAGTGTAGTTTTTAGCATCGAATAAATGGACCATAACGTCGACGGTTTAAAATTTGAATATATTTCTCCAAAGTATGCTAGTAGTACAGTTTCCGAAAATGATTTCACTTTATTTTTTTCTCTCCAGTCCAAAAATTTGATATAAATCTCTTCATATCTCTTTTTTGATTTGGCCGGTAATAAATCTGAAGAGATTTCTTCAACTTTAAAAATAATTTCTGGGGGAGTACAATCGCTTTCTGACTCAGACATCATGAAAATGTGTTAAATTTAGGACGAACTGAAACTGACAGTTCTCAAAAGTGATAAAACTTCAAATAAACAAATTAAAACCAGGAAACTAGATGTAGATTGGTTTAATTTGCACTATTTTTATACATTTTTATTTTATCTTTAATTCATTAAAGTTTAGGTAAAAACGCATATAGAATTTAATGAGCATCTTTTTATTTCATTATTAATAATTATAAGCTGCCAAAATATTATACGAGGCGACTGATATATGAAAATATGTAACAACTTACTTTCGTCACTAGAGACGAAAGTAAACGTCATGGGATTTTTTCTCACTAGTGACGGAAATCAAGTTTTCGCTGAAAGTATCCTGTGACGAAAGATGTCTTCTTGTAAGAGTTCGTAGAAAAAAGTATTATCAGACATATACTATAGAATACATGCATCGTAGGCACCTTATATAACCGTTTTTGAACACAAATGTGAAAAATATGATATAAAAAGCAGATATCGATGGTTTTCCATTTTGGAAAGAATCTTGTTGAGATATAGCATATATTTAATTTAAAGGCACCAACTAAAAGCAAACAATAATTTCAATCAGTCTTTAAACTTCAGGCGCCTACTTTTAAATAGCGACTGAAGAAAACCAAGCTAGAGAAAGAGCAGGAGAAATAAAAAAAACCCAAAGGACGAACCAACAAGTATTCAGAAAAACAGAGAGGGGAGAAGGAGATTACTTTCTGGCATGGAACGAACATCTCATTCACATCTTATTTCAAATCGAGATATAAAAATCTGATGTGTCCAACACATGACTTTCCTATCTAGTTATTATAGGCATTTTCCGGTTATTTTATACAACCTATTGCAGCATCTCTATAAATGTTTAGAGGATAAACTAAATATATACATTTTACACATACATCTACCTCGAAACATTTTTTTATAGATATTCATTGAAAACGAAAATACAGAAAAATTTAAATTTAGCACTTTTCCATTACGGTCCATTTTAGAAAAATCATGTATAAACAAAAATTATAGAAATCGATATCGCAAACAACTTTTAGTTCAACAATTTTCATAAAAATCAGAATTTTGCACATTTTGTCAAATTTCTCGAATACGGACCATTTCAGAAAATTTTGACATAAAGCAAAAATTATAGATAAAAATATTAGAAGTAACTTTTATTTGAACAATTTTCTTCTCCAAACATAAATAACAGATATATTCCATAAAATATAAAAACGGCCTCCCATAAAGTACCCCCCCAGATGTTCCGACTTTGTCCAAAATCTAATCATTTCACGTCAGGCCGAAATAAACCTTAAGTTTAAAATTTAATGTTTTTTCCTTTATCCGTTTTTGAGTTTTCTTCAAATTTCGAAATTTACACATTTTCTCAAATATCTCGAATACGGTCCATTTTAGAGAAATTATGTATAGGACAAAAATTATAGAGAATTATATTACAAACAACTTTTATTTGAACAATTTTTAAAAAAAAATATTTTTTTTACATTTTGTCAAATTTCTCGAATACGGACCATTTTAAGAAAATTTTGCATGAAACAAAAATTATAGATAATTATATTAGAAGTAACTTTTATTTGAAAAATTTTCTTCTCCAAACGTAAATAACAGATATATTCCATAAAATATAAAAATGACCACCTATAAAGTACCCCCCCAGATGTTCCGACTCTGCCCAAAATCTAATCAGCTCATTGGACGCTGAAACAAAGCTTAAGTTTAAAATTTGGTGTTTTTCTGTGTATCGGTTCATGAGTTATGCGTTATACAGACACACACACACACACACAGACACACAGACACACACACACACACACACACACACACACACACACACACACACACACACACACACACACACACACACACACACACACACACACACACACACACACACACACACACAGACATCATCGCGAAAATAGTCAAAACGGATTCAGGGGACCTCAAAACGTAAAAATCCGTCGAAAACTCGAGGTCGAAAAAAATCATGATTCCTATACTTTCCTTATATCTGTATACAGATAGGAAAGTAAAAAAGGGTAATCTGGATCACGGAACTATTATTAAACTGGAAGAACAAAGCAGATCAACAAAATCAAGCCGCATAGCAAGGTGATATTTGACACTTTGGCGCACACATGTGCGTATCGAAATGCACTAAAAAGGATCATCAAAATTAAATTTAATATTTATTACATTCAACTGACACCTTTTAATTTAAGAAAATCACTTAAAAATTATTTTTGATTAATACGCAGCTGAAACAAATGATCCAATAATAACTATTATTAAAATAGCGCGTTATTAATAAAAAATAATATAATTTGTCGTAGTACGCCCATTGTAAACGTGTCGTAGAATGTTCGAAATTGACAGTCTGGCGTCCAAATTGTTATGCGCACCGACCGTTTTTTTTTACCCATGTCGGCTTAGAAATTAGGAGTAGGGTTTATGTCATATAGCCATCCAGTTTAATATCAAGGTCGGTGATCTGGATAGCTACATCTGGGATAAACAAACGCATATTGCTGCGTTTGAGAATCCACATCGGATGCATCTGAGATGTAAAAAATCTTTGATCACGTGGTTCAGTATACGTAAAAGTAATGGGACAGATGTGTCCGATGTGGATAAAAAAACGCTCGAGATGTAAAAAATGCATCCGATGTGGATTCTCAAACGCAGCATATGTAGATGTAGTAGATGTGTCCAATGTGGATAAGCAAACGTCGAGATGTAAAAAATGCATCCGATGTTGATAAAAGGTGTTGTAGTTGAATTTAATAACTGTGGACGCCACTATGTCAAATACCATCTCACTATGTGATTTTGTTGATCGGCTTTGCGCTTCCAGTTTATTAATGAGTTCAGTGGTCACGTAGCGCGTGATAACATTCATAATTTACCGGTATAGTACGACGATTGTACGTGAACAGGGAAGAATTACCCTCTCCAGTATTTTATTCAAGTATAGCATGCTATATTTTTGGACTTCTAATTCGAAACAAAAAATAATAATTTACACGAATAAGTCGAATAACTCTGAAACGCAAAAAAGGTAATAGTCGAGAATTGTAAACCATAAAATATTTACCTAATTAAACTATTTAGCCATGCATTACAGAAATCGTAATAAAAAACGAAAAATATTTTTTTTAATTATTTTACGTACCTATTAATATCATTTCAATATTCAATATCCAAAATTAATTATTTTTTTTTCGAAAAACGTACTTTATCATGCTGATAAGTTTATTAAATAAACTTCATATTTGGTAAATACTACGAATTCGCATATAAATTACTAATTATTTATTAAAATTATTTTGTTACTTCAGAATGTTCATGATGAACGGGTCTAGATAGTGGTATATTTGGACGTCCTACAAAGCCAGTGATATAAATTTAATTAGGTGAGTAAATAATAAATATTCGGATAAGAAACTTATCTACGAAAGTTAGGAGAAAACTTTGAATCTTTGCTAAAATGAAATATAAAGCAGAAAAAATTAATTTCCTTTATTATAGTTTTTTTGGATTACTTTTACATCGCCATCTTTAGAAAGAAGTTTTGTAAGTGGTTCTATAGTCAGTTTACGAAAATATCAATTGCTTGAAGAATAATAATTACAATTTTTTTCTATTCATGCCTTCATATGAATATGTTGCAGTTTCTCAGTAACAATCAAGGTCCACAATTAATTTTTTTCTTCAAGAAAATGTAATAAAAAGGTTTTTTCCTGTATATTTTACATAGCACCCATTTTTAAAGATTCCTCACATAAAATAATATTCTAAACCAACAAACACAGGTAAATTTTTTGAAAAAAAAAATCATAAAAGCTAATAGAATAATTGTGGCTCAAAATGATTACTCGGAGATCATTTGAACACCAGGGGATATAAATTACTGCACCTTGCAATTATTTCATGGCCACCCATTAAAACATTTTAGTTGTAACGATACTGGAGAGTGCGGTGTTGAGTGTGACAGGTTTTTTTATTGTTTTCTATGAATATTTTTAAAAACTTTTATGGAACTTATTGCTGATGGTATGTAGAATCCTGTAAAGTTTAAACATTATATCCTTCTACATTTAATTTTTCTTTTTATTAATAATATTTCTATGACTTAAATTAACAGAAAAATGTATTTTAAGATATTTGAATTTGGAGTCCTTTTTTTAAAGAGTAGATTGTTTAATTTAGTTGAATCATGATATTAAATTTGTATTATAGAAAATTGACGGCATAATTTCTTAGGCAACACTAGGACCTTCTTATATTAAATACTTAACGTTGACGTTATAAACTCATCTTATCGGTATAAAAAAGTAAAACATTAATAAAATTGCAAATAAAATTTGAAGTGCAAAACTTTATTTATTGGCCAGCTAATAGGTTATAATAGCAACAAAATACTTCAACAAAATAATAAACAAACAAAAATATTACCTTTGAAATAAAAATAGACAATTTATAATTGGAAATACAAAACAACAGTATTTACTCAGAAAATATAATCTAATAAAAAAAGTACTAAAGCATAAATGTGAAACGAAAAGTATATAAATCAATCTACAAAGACTACCTAATAATTAATTATAACAAAACTTTTTTGGTTTTTTGAGAATCAAATTTGTCAATAATTTCGGTGAAAATAATTTTTTCAGAGATTTCAGATTCAATACAGATTATGGCCATATCTGAAAGCCTTTCTTATGTTGTATTGTTTCTGAAGTATCTAATTTATAATAATTTTTAAATCACTGAAATAGAGAGATAAATTACATTTTCTTTTACACTTTTATATAATAATTATTTTATTTAGAATTCACGAAACACCTATTACTGTTTAGTTTTAGAATTTTTTACAGTTTTGACACAAGCCTACTCTACATTAATTATAATTATTGTTAGTTTCGTTATGTCAAATCATTATTTATACTAGAGGTGTGGGGAAAAGTCAGTGAACTGTGGAACGCCAATATCGTTGGGTGCGCGGTGGTAGAAATGGTCCTCTAATGCTGCTAAAAACATAGCTAAATTTTCATGAAAACACTGTACTTTTGACATTTGCGATACTCCGACACATACGTATTATTGATGTAATCTCATGATTTTACAGTATTAGTTTTTGCAATTTTAGTGTGATTTTAAGGTTATTACGGTTATTCGTTTTGTTTAGTTCTGATCTTTTGCGCTTTTGGAGTATCTTTCTTTTATAGTTATAGTTTTTAATTTGAATTTTAATTGTGTGGTCTATTTATATTTGATTGCTGCTATTCGATTAGTGCTTTATTCTTTTTGTGTTAAAATAAGCTTCATAACCATTAAGTATATGCTTCTAGTAGATATCTACCTAATCGTCATCGAGTTCTTGCAACAATGGGAAAAAGTGTACGGTTTTTTGGTGTAAAAGTCAGACGCCTTCATTTTTCAGGTAAGGATGATTAGTTATTTTTTACCAAAAAGAATAGCAATACGTCCTGGTTCGGGGTGCGACTGTTGTAAATATTTTAGTTATGTTAGAAATATATGATACATTGTATTGACCTACTGGCAACTGGCCATTCAAGTTTTACTCCCTTTTTTCATAAATTGTCAAATTGTTTAAAAACAAATACATACCTAGCTATTTTCTGTAAATGACATTAAAAATGTAAAAAAACGTATTTCTCATATATTAAATTGTTATTAACGTTAAACAATACTTTTAATTTATTAAAACAAAAATAAAGATTTAAAAACAAATACATGAAATGGGCAAAATAGGCCTGCAAAGGCACTTTGTGTGTAATTTCATCTGTATCGATGTGACGTAATGGGCAAATTCAATTTGGCTTACTTTTGTTAATATAGACTGGCGTTCTATTTAAAATATGCAGTTCACTGGGAAAAGATTATTTAAATAATACACGGACCGGGAAAACAAGTACGAAAAAAATTCACTTGCTCCTGGACTAGTACTGTATCGAAGGAATTTTATGAATGAAACAAATTACGACCCTACTTACAAATACTACAATAAAGGTCTAGTCTAGTTGTCAGACGTAAATTTTTTTGGATAATTTAAAGACTTAACAGTATTGCAAGCAAACGTAATTACATTACTACAGTTAAAAACATCGCAAACTTGGCATTAATGTTTTATTCAAATATTGCATTTCTGCCGAGGATCATCCGCGTTGACTTCAGAAATTTTGTAAATAATCCTGTCTGTCTAGGTTATTTCTATGGTGTATACCGTCTATATCTTTCACAATACTTTTTTGTACCTATCTATAACTTAATATCTAACTCCCTGCAGGCTTTCATGAAATCATCACAGAAATGTTGTGAAACTCATACAGAAAGCAGAATATTGAATATCGGTCGGATGATAAAGCAAATCTTTCATTTACCGAAGAGATCGCGTGATCAAGAATTGCAAAATAGAAAGCAGTCTTGAATTGCTAGAAGGAATTTGAAACTGGTTCATCACGGGCCTCGTAATCAAGTAAACGGACCTGTCCCCTAACCTTCGAATTGGGAAATTCGGGATCAATACCTAAATCTCTAGCAAGTGTTGTTGCTTAATCGACAAATATTTTAAAATTATCGTCAGATCTTGCAGAAACTAAATATTTTTTAAGATTGTCTACGCATTCAATGCATTTTGCGATGTTTAATTTAGGATTTGGAAGCATTTTACTCAATATATCAATTCTTGATTATTAATCATGGCAAATTAAAATTGAACACAAAATTTTAAATGTTTTAAAACTTTTAATTATTGATTTTATCCATTTTTATTTTCGTGTCTCAAGTGGTTTCTTCAATTACTGCATTTAATGCAGTAATAATGTTTTTTAGATCTTATCTTAGAAGTCTAATAGCATGGATACGACTTTCTCACCTTATTTCACTTAACGGTTTTAAAGTTAGACTTTTCACGTTATTTTTTTAGTAAATCGCATCGATATGGAGACACAGAAAAGCAATTACCATATCAAAAAATAAACAGAAATTTCACCACTGGAGCTGGCAACGTCATTAACGACGAGATTAATGTATGAGCCGCACACGGCACGTATAATGCTCTAGGATTGATGTCGAGAATCCCTTTCTGAAGCCCTATATTTTTCCCTCGCATGTTAGATCATTATCATAGCTCTGACCCCGTATATATTTAACTTTGAGCTATAGACTAGGTAATAAAGCTTCTCTAATAGATCTTCTACAGTTACTGGAAAAATCCTAGAATAATTTCTTCAGTAGTGTTCACACATCTAATTACAATAGATATTTGTTTCAAATTTGGCCAACATCTTCACTGCCTTTAAAAAATACCATTATCTCTATAATACAACTTCGTACTAGTTCCTCTGAATGCCAAATTTTTACTGGCTTAAAATTGTACTGCAGCAACCATTCTTTTAATGATGGCTTTTCGCTTTTCTCTCGATTGTAAACATTTTCTTGTTTCGCGTCGATAGTACAGTTTTTTCCAGCCTCGTCTTTTTTTGCACCACGATCATATAGATTTACGTTTTTTAGAGTATTTGTTTTGTTATAATATGAACACCGGAAATTTAAAATTTGCTACTTGTTTGGGACCATGTTCTACCAATAAATCCATTTATTATAATTTTTTTTCCGTTAAAATGTTAGTCTAAATACCTACCTGGAAACGGGGCTATTTGATGATGTTGATGATGTTGATGATGTTGATGATGTTGATGATGTTGATGATGTTGATGATGTTGATGATGTTGATGATGTTGATGATGTTGATGATGTTGATGATGTTGATGATGTTGATGATGTTGTTGATGTTGATGATGTTGATGATGTTGATGATGTTGATGATGTTGATGATGTTGATGATGTTGATGATGTTGATGATGTTGATGATGTTGATGATGTTGATGATGTTGATGATGTTGATGATGTTGATGATGTTGATGATGTTGATGATGTTGATGATGTTGATGATGTTGATGATGTTGATGATGTTGATGATGTTGATGATGTTGATGATGTTGATGATGTTGATGATGTTGATGATGTTGATGATGTTGTTGATGATGTTGATGATGTTGATGATGTTGATGATGTTGATGATGTTGATGATGTTGATGATGTTGATGATGTTGATGATGTTGATGATGTTGATGATGTTGATGATGTTGATGATGTTGATGATGTTGATGATGTTGATGATGTTGATGATGTTGATGATGTTGATGATGTTGATGATGTTGATGATGTTGATGATGTTGATGATGTTGATGATGTTGATGATGTTGATGATGTTGATGATGTTGATGATGTTGATGATGTTGATGATGTTGATGATGTTGATGATGTTGATGATGTTGATGATGTTGATGATGTTGATGATGTTGTTGATGATGTTGATGATGTTGTTGATGATGATGACTATCCATTACTTTAGTGTTTGTATCGTCATTAATACTGGTGAATGTGGATGGTTGAGAATAATTAAACTCCACATTTTGATTCAAACCTTTTTGTTTAGGCTCAGTTTTTTCTGGTTGTCTGGACCATTTTTTCAATGCTCCCGCATTTTTACAGGGCCATTCTTAGGGGTGTGCAGGTTGCCCATGTACAAAGGCGGTCAAACTTAAGGGGGCCACTGGCAGAACCAGTTCAATGCAATTACTTTGTGAATATATAAGAGCCCGTTTTTCGTCATGTTCGTATAAGGCCAAAAAACCTAATTTTCTTATGAAACTTCAGAAGATGTTACATTTACACAAGGCGAATCAAAGGATGTAGTTGGCGAGAAACTTTTTATGAAATAACATCATTTAAATGTTTAACAGATGTTTCTAAATAAGGCGACATAGATTCCTTTTATATTGCGAATATTTTTAACTTTACCAGTAGCAGTTGAATCTGGAGAGCGATCATTTCCAAATTAAAAATAATAAAAACATTATCTACCTTTATCACAGGGACGGTCACATATTTGGGTATAGGTAATTTAAAATAATATCTGTGAACATTTAGATCCCTCGCCACTTATTGACGAATATACAATCACCATAAAGGCCAGATAAATATTTATGCAGAAAAACAATTTTAATTTTTCTTTTTCTTACTGCTTCTGTTCATGCTTAGATAAAATTCACAGGTTTTGTGGTAATATGTGTTTTGTTTTTTCTTTCTTTTTATTTTAATAATTTTTGTTATTATTGAGGTTTATATTTTGATTGAACCATTTTACTTATTAAATATTATATTAGGAAGTAATTCATAAAATAGTTTTGTTTATAAAAACATAGGTTATTAAATATGTATTTATGCCTACACAAAGGCGACAGAGGGGCTAAGAACGGCCCTGCTTGTTAGTGATTTCTTATATTCTTCTCTTTTCTATAAAAGGCACCTGACTCTCTTTAAAATTAATAAGAATTTTTCAGAAATTTTGAAATTTATCGAAAAGGATTACCTCCTGCGATGGAAAGAAATATACCATTAATTTTTTTGTTTACAAAACGTTTAAAATTATGGGTTATTCATAAGAAATTATTAAAAAAAAAATGATTCGTAGCGATCTTTAAAGTCTAGGTTAAAATGTAAACCTCAGAAAAATCCCAGTCGGTTACCCAATTTTGTGACAAAATTCCATTTTTGCAAAAGTAATTTAAAAAAATTAAAAATAAAGTTTCAATTTTAAACATTCTGTACTTATTTCCGAAACAAATCATCACGTTTATAATGAGCTTTTCTAAAAATTAGTTTAAATATAAATATGCCCAATTCTTTTACCTAATTAGGAAATCTAAACAAGAGCTCTTATAGTTTTCTAAAATGAGAAACAGGAACAGGGAACAAGAGTTAGTGAACATTACATTAAAAGATCAAATAAATAAAGTAAAAGTTTTCTACTTACCACAAACAATACAGTTCTGATTTAAACAAAAATCAACGGCAAAATCTTTTCACTAATTTTTAATAATTACTTATACTTATCTTGATTGTGTTGCCAGTATTATTGTTAAATCAAAATTGAATGAAAATAATTGAAATGGGAATGGTTTATCTCATTTTCCCTTATATATACTGGTAAAATAGCAAAAAAAAATGCCGATGCCGCAGCCCTTTAACTTTGCAGTTCTAATCAACAAAGGAGATCGCTAAAATAAAGTTTCTTCCGATCATTGATTTGCGTGCCGCGTCCGACCCTGGTATACATAAATAAGCCGCCGCACAGTGGAACGAAACAACTTTAGGCGTTTCAAAAATATGCCTCTTGGTTATATTTTTGGATATAAATCTAAAAATTTTTGGTATCCTTTTGAATGCTGTAATACCAGTTCTGCCACGAATTTTACTATCAAATGAAGGATGTGTGTAAAGAGTAGACTTTATTGGACAATGGAACAACTCGTAATTTTTAAACTTTTTTGGTCATTCTCAAAAGTCATGTTTTTAAGTCGAGTCATTCAATGACAGAGAGAGCGAAACGTTTAAAAATCGCCGTCTGCGGGGTGATATGATAATTTGTTTTTCTAATATTGACATATAAAGTGACATTTTTTGTAATCGCAACAAGAGTGAAAATGATCGTTATAAATAATTACCAATTATATTCTATTTGTACATAAAATGATGCATATGCAACTAACAATACAAGAAAGTAATATTGGTTGCCTAGATGTCAGTAATGTTTTACCAAAACACAATTTTATAAATAATCTAGTCAAAATTAAAAAAAGATATATTATATGTAACACGATAATAAAGGCCGTTTTAAGTAACTCGTTAATGTTGCGGGACCTCGCTCTACTCGTTGTATAAAATAAGCAAACTTAAAATGTATGGTTATCGTAGACAGTGAAAATCTACTACGTGGTCATACATGGAAGTTGAAAAAATAATCATTTACTACTAAATCGAGGCAAATTTTTATGCAATCGAATATTCTCTATTAATGTTTTCAAGAAAGACTTCGATAATTTTTTATTTTTAAATTAACATTTCATTTGTGTTACTCGATTATTTACTTATTATCCAGTTAGTATTTGTTTTTTCTCTTACTTATAAACAATGTTTTATATTAAGTTAATATGGGTTGATGGGTTTTATGACCCCTGCTCTTATCAAATAATTATAATATTAATATTATTTTAATTTCAGAAAAATAAAGCTTCCCAACAAACATGGCCATCTTAATTTCTATACCGATAGCAATATTGTTATTGTACAACTATGTTGCAGCAGAATCAATTCCATCTTGCGACAGCCAAATCTACTGCCAAGGAAAATTACTGCACACCGTACAAATGGCGAAACTCTATCAAGATTCTAAAACGTTTGTCGACATGAGCCAAAAAAATCCGCCCGAAGTAACGCTAGAAAAGTTCAATAAACTAATGAAAGACACAAACGACAATCCATCTAAAACAGATATCAAAGAATTCGTTGAAAATAATTTCGAGAGTAGTGGAGAATTAGTGGATTGGATACCGACTGATTATAAGAAACACCCGAAGTTCTTAGATAGGATAAATGATTTAAAAGTTAAACAGTTTGCACAAAACTTGATTGATATTTGGCCAAGTTTGGCTAGGAAAGTTAATAGCTCAGTAGCTGATAACCAAGATCAACATTCTTTAATCTATTTACCTAATGGTTTAATAATACCTGGTGGTAGATTTAAAGAAATATATTACTGGGACTCCTATTGGATTCTCAAAGGTTTAATCCTCAGCGAAATGACAGATACAGTCCGAGGCATTCTAGAAAATTTCTTATCTCTTATAGATAAATTTGGTTTCATCCCGAACGGTAGCAGAGTGTATTACCTCAACAGATCTCAACCACCTTTATTCGCATCTATGGTGGGTCTATATATAGACGCTACTAACGACAAGGCTTGGTTAGAGAAGCACGTAGATACTATTGAAAAAGAATTACATTGGTGGATGAATAACAGAAAATTCACGATCGACAAAGACGGAAAAGATTATGAGATGTACAAATATTTTGTGAAAAGTAATACACCCAGACCAGAATCGTATTACGAAGATGTTCAAACTTGTGGAGGACTTCCAGATATACAAAAGGTTCGTAAAATTAGTTTAATTTATTTATACATAATGCTCTTCCTTGCCGTTTAGTTTAATCCATCATCTCATGCTCTAATTATCTATTTAATTAACTGATATTTTTAGTTATTTGCAGCATCTTTGTGATCTTTACTTAAAGCTAGGATGGCAGATGTAGTTATAGTGTCTTGTTATAGTTGGGGTACCTACGTCACACGTGTATAACAGGTATAAAGTGAGTCTCAGGACGCTTCCCTGTGGATGACCTGCTTTGATTTCTTCAAATTCAGAGTATATATGAATCCAATAGCTCTGAGTATAACTGTGGAAGAGGCACATTCAGTTTATCTTTTAAATCAACATGCCATATTTTATCACAAGCCTGAGCAACATCAAGGAAGATGGAGCAGACTTGAGATTCTATGAACCTGATCTATAGTTGAATGGGAATGTATTACTGAAACCTACTATAACTACACCAGTGGCGTACCAATGTATTTTAATTTATGACAAACCTCTATGAAGCTTCTTGTTATTAACTCAGATAAACAAATGAAATATAGATAAGTAACGATCTGGATTTGTTTAAAGCCAGTATCTATCCTTTTTGCCTATTAGCCCTCTTGCACACGAAGATACAGTTTGCCAGATACGCGTATCCGAGATATAGAATTGTGGTCGAAAACTTGGACTACTGTATCGAATTCACGCTTCTCTTTAATCAGTACTAAAATAGTCGCAGTGCCGTGCATAGATTTTTGAATTATGGATCTAGAAGAGTGTATTATACTGTGGTATATGTGTCAATTTTAACATTTACAAAAAGTAATGTGATTGACTATTTGCATGTCATTCATTATCATTTTTGAAGTAACAAATGATGACAAAGTAAAAATGTATCTACGTCATTTAGAAAAGAAAAATCTCATATGACGCGCACTTTATGTGTGACATTGTATATTAAGAAAAAGTAATCTGTGTGTCCTGGATCCCATGAACAGAAATTAGGCTACACCAAACTAATTAATTGTTCGGTTTCTAAAACTATATTCTCCATCACTACTTTATAGCGCTTAGTAATAACAGTAATACATAGTACCTATAACAAATTAGGTAATCAGAATGTCTTTTAAAATTATTTAGTTTTGACCTTTATATTAAATTTATTTACAAAAAGCATATAATATTCTAGTAGACCGGAACCCTAAACAAACCTGAGTATTTTACATAATTCAAAGGGTTTGAGATTTTTCGACGAATGGGATAGATAATAGATAATAATAGATGGATAATAATAAACAATATTCCAAATCATAAAGTCAAAACTCATAAACGCAAAGGCATCTGTAGAGTACATTACTTTAATATTAAAAAACTGGACATACAACATGAGTAGAGAAGACGGTGAAAAATATAAAATTCTGTAGTTTAGGCTGTTTTATTCGTGAAATAATTTAAAAAAAAACTCTTCATGCATCTAATTTAATCGCAAAACATATTTTTTTTAATTTTGCTTTATAGGAAAATGTTCAAAATAATGTGTCCTCATACAATTTAATCGAATAAACTAAATGCACTCAGGATACCTACCATTGAAAAATCCTGCGCCTATGATATATTCTCCGTTGCAAAAGTATCCATGTCTGAAAAGGTCCATATATCGTAATAGTTATGATGTATGCGGCATACGCATTCAGCCTCCGCGGCTGAAGGTGCCGTGATACAGAAATTCCGTATCGCGATACTGTATGCGTCACGCGTACCGTGTGAAAAGGTCCATTTGAATGTATGTTCAGCCTGAATACGCGTATCTCGCATACAGTATCTTCGTGTGAAAGAACTCTTACTTTCTCTTTATCCTGGGTCCTTGATCCATTAATTTAATTTGGTGACATACATGTTGACATTTACAATTCGGTTAGTATGGGATTTCCATATATTTCATTCTTTTTTTTTTATTTATAATTACCACTTTTGATATTTTTATATTATTTTTTTTTTTTTTGGAATTTTATATTGAATTTTTATATTTAATTCTTGTATTGTGTTTTTAAATTATTATATCATTTGCGTTAATTGTATGTGTATACATTTTTGGATAAAGCTTTGAGTCTTATATAAAAAACTCTCATCACACATAAGTTTTACCTTAAAAAATGTATGTAATTTAGATGTATAGAGGAGGTTTTTCAGGCATTATGCATACAATCTAGGAATTAATTGGCTAGATACTAACTATCGTCAAATTTCTAGAATTTTAAATATTTACTCTCTTGAATAACTAAGGCATGATGCGGATTTACTATTCTTACATAAGTTGTTAAATGATTTAATAAATTGTCCGAAACTGCTTGCTTTATTTTACTTTAATTTTATATCAAGAACTAGAATTGACAATTGTTATATGAAAATATACGTTTAACAAATTATAATCGTCATAATCTACTTACATGCGTATCTCGTAAATTAAATAGCCTGTCGGCTTCCGATGATATATTTTTCAATTCATTTAGAATTTTTAAAAGAATATTTGTTTGTGTACTATTTTTTTAAACTATTTCGCTATGTTAACTACCTAAACTTACTACTGTAATTTGATTATATTGCATGAAATGGATTTTCCGTTAATATAGTTTTTTACCTAATTTATTATGCACTGTGTAGTAATGTAGAACATTTTTTTGTTTATTTACTAAATCTTAATTAGTAATACATTGGGTATATCTACGGCAGCAGGGCCACCGAGAGCCAGGCGGGGCCCCAGGACAATTCTCTAAATCGGGCCCCGTGACAAAAAAAATATTCTCTCCTCTTTACTTAAATTTTTCTAAAAAAAAAAGTTTTCAAACAAAAACTTTTCCTCCTCTACTTGAATAAAAAAAGGCTCTTCAAACAAAAACTTTTCCTCCTTTACTTGAATTGAATTTTCTAAAAAAAAAGCTAGAAGGGCTGCATTTTTTATTATTTCTGAAATTCCGTATTTGAACACGGAATTTCGTATTCAAACACCCAATACGGAATTTCCTGTTTTAACAAGGAACTTCCGTGTTTGGTCATGTAATTACAGATTTCCCTCTTCGTACACGGAATTCCGTATTTAAACACGAAAGTCAGTAATTCCGTGTTCAAACATGGAATTCTATATTCGAGCTATAGTTTTTAATGGCATATTTTCAGGCTGCTCTTGGGGGACTTGTGGAATTCGGGAAAGGCAGGGTAAATATGGATCCAATGAAATCCTCATAATTTGGTCCCAAATACTCTACTTGAACAATTTTATCTTAAATTAACGTTTAAGGTACAAATGGAGAGTGCAAATGAAAAAAAAGTTTGTTATTGAAACGTTCGACCTTTGGTTTCCATACACGAAGGACGTTTTATTTGTCCTTGATTTCCATTCAGTGGATTTTGTTTTTTAGATGCGCATATATGGGTATAAGTATCTATATTTTTTATGGCGTCATCATTTTTCAAAATATGATGCCATCACCAGTTGTTTTAAATAGCACCACAATTTTTTGTTATTACCATTTAAAAGAACCACAAGAAAACAATTCTTAACCCACTTCTTCACATTTTCTAGAGATAAGTAACTAATAATTGCTTGAAACCATTTAGAAAACGCCCCCTCACTTTATCCTTCTCTCTCATCCTTTGGGCTAGTAAGGGAAGAAGGAAAAATTTAAAAAGCTATACAGAGCGTAATTTTGATCAGATTTAAATGATATTTGGGCATCAAGGACTAGACCTTAACAACTAAAACTGACCTGGAAATAAAATTAAAGGAAAAATATTATGCAAGGACCAAAGAGAGCGATACTATTTACGTCATCTCCAAGAGTAACCTGTAAATACGCCATTAAAATGTATAACTTGAAATTAAAATTCCTTGTTCGAACAAGGAATTCCATGTTCAAACAAGGAATTCCGTGTTCGATCACGGAATTCCGAGTCCGAACACGGAATTTCAGATTTCCGAGTTCAAATAAATAATTCTGTGTTTAAATACGGAATTCATACAAATTACAATGCACATATATAACAAAATAATTATTGCCGTGTATCTACCTATAAACAATATTACCACTGTAATAATTTGAAACCATATTTTTTATAAATTTCATTTATTACATTGGAATAAAAAGTAGCAGAATTTATTTTTTGTAAAATGAAATTTGTTGCTTGAATTGCATTTTTCTTTAAATTTGTCGTTGGCAAAATATTTACAAAACAATCCTTTGTATTCTGATGAAAAAACTATTTGATACGCCCATGGAGATCACAAATGTCAATCGTTCGTATACTGGCTTCAAACAAAGCTTATGTTACACGGCGCCCGTTACTTATCAACGTTTTATTTGTTTTTCTGAGGTTATTTACTATGTACTTTTCTGGACTTTCTATTTTGATTTAATTTTTAGAGCACTTGCTACATTAACATGAAAAGTGGCGCTGAAAGTGGTTGGGATTATTCTACCAGATGGCTTTTTACCAAAGAGGGAAATCCAAGTACGAATTTAAGCATGATCGATATAACTCATGTAGTTCCTGTCGATTTAAATTCATATTTATGCAAAGCGTTTGAAGAACTAGCTAGATTTTACGAATTATTAGGAAATACAGTCAAATCTTCGTTGTGGTCTCAAAGGTTAGTATAAATATACAGAGTGGATGATGTACAAAAGCGAATGGCATAATGGCGGTTTCTCAATAATTTAAATATTATCATTCTTTAAATAATTTTATCATAAAATATTAATTCCAAAAACAATGGTACACAAAAATATAAACCATATTTTTTCTACGACCTACGATCTTAATGAGCAACGTAACGGGGATACGGCCGTGTAACATGTCAAATAAAACGGTGGAACATGATTATCACGTATTTGATGCCATCCACGATAAGAGCTTCGAAATCGTGAAAAATCCTTAAGAAAGCGTTTTAACGCAAAATAAAAAAATAATGCCTAATTAGAAATAATGATGGCGCAATATATCCGAACAACAAAAAATTATATACCATATTTTTCTACAACCTATGATTTTAATAAGAAACAGGGGTACGGGCTTGTGACATGTCAAACAAAACGGTGGAGCGTAAGGAGCAAGTATTTAATGCCCATCTACGATAAGTGTTTTGGAATACTGAAAAATCGCTTCGAAACGGTTTCAAAAATAAAGCTTAATTCGTAATAATGGTGACGCAGTTTTCATAGATCTAGATCATGAACTTCAGTAGCGTGTATGCCTTATTTAACATAATTTTAAAAATTTAATTAATCTTACAATTAATGGTATTTTTATAATAATTACCTTTTTACATTTATTTGTTTTATTTTTATTAGGCATAATGCATTAAAACAAGCAATCCAAGATGTTATGTATTCCAATGAAGATGGCATATGGATGGACTACGATCTAGTTAGATCTAAACAAAGAAAAGGTTTTTATCCAAGCAATTTCGCCCCTCTATGGGCAGATGCTTATGATTTAACAAAAAAAGAAGATTATGGACTCAAAGCTGCTTATTATTATAAACAGAACAGGATTCAAAAGTACGTTGGTGGTATACCAACTTCTTTGATCAACAGTGGACAGCAGTGGGATCTTCCAAATGCTTGGCCACCTCTTCAAGATACTATTGTTTTAGGTGAGTTTATTATGTAATTAAAGTGAAGTAGGAGTGGGGATAATACGTCACAATCCACTAATTTTTCCAATTTAAATGATTGTTATTTTGCATGAAAAAAATATTATATTATATAATAGAGTCACTATCATTTACTCCAAATTTAATGCTGTTACACAGCTTCGTGGACGAAGAACTCTTCGTCCACGCCAATGAAGATGGCTGCCGCAGTTGCAGATAAAACGTTTGGTAGTAATAACCAAGAAAGACGACGGAATAACAGCCCGGAAACCAACAATTACATAGACGTAATAGTTCATAGGTACATAATGATTTGTTTGGTGCAAACTCGACTTGAGTAATAACGCCCCTAGGGAACTTTGTCAGAGCTGATACACGTGACTGAAAATGAACCATTTTAATTGGTTTTCTAATGATGCAAGATATTTTCACTTTAAGTTTTCTGTGACTTATCTGACACAACAAAAAATCAGCATAGAGGATAAAAAATGCAGGTGCGTGAAATGTATCGTTGATAAATAAAAGAAAAAGTATAGGGCCCAAAAATGGAGCACTGGGGAGCACCAAGATAATTTTGCACCTATTCCGATGAAACATTTTCGACAACTACATAATATTATGTCCGATTAATCATAAATCCCCTTATTCCACGTATATATAAAGTTTATTTAAAAGAAACTCTAGATTGACGCAATCGAATGCCCGGCAGAGATCACAAAATATTCCAACCCCACACTCATCTGTTTCAATATAATTTATTATTTGATGTAATATTAATTGTATGTTTACTATCAAAAATAATATTTTAGGTTTGAAGAAAACCGGTGCTAGAAAAGCCAAAAAACTAGCAGAAAATCAAGCAAAAAGGACGATAGAAGCCTACATGAAAGGTTTCGAAGATACCAAAGAAATGTTTGAAAAATATGACGCACTTACACCCGGTGGGTATGGCGGAGGGGGAGAGTACACCGTCCAATCTGGTTTCGGTTGGACAAATGGTCTTGCTCTACATTTCATTGATCAATTTTACACAGAAGGAAGGCGCCCGAATAGACGTCCCAAGAACAGACAAAATATAGATTCTGGAATTGCTGCGTAGTTCTTATTATGAATAATTTAATATTGTAATATAATGTTTAATAGTATATCTAAATTATTTATTTTTCTCTAAATATATTTATTTTAATGTGTTTGTAACTTAATTATCAGTAAAATCTTGAAACAACTCCAAAGAAAGCAATTTCTAAAAATAACTCATCTAATTAGTGCATCATTTAGACTGACCTAAACTCTGGCCAAATAGCAGAAGTCATTATGATTCCAAAACCAGCAAACCGCCTAACGAAGTTCCATCATGCAAACCAATTTCTTTACTTCCTGTAATATCGTATGAAAAATTACTCCTTAAAATATTGAAACCAATAATAGATAGAGAACTTAATTTCCCTTCTCATCAATTCGGCATTAAAGAAAACCACTATTGAAAAATCGTTAGCAGAAAACAATATTTGCTCTGCAATCTTCTTGGTCGTAGCGCAACCTTCTAGTATAGCATGAAGTATAGCATGAAGAATTATTCCACAAGCTAAACACACTTCCTGTTTCGCAGAGAGGGTTATTAGTCAGGGAAAGTGTTTGTATTAACAAATATACGATGTCTTTTTTTTTATTTTGCGTTTCTGTCGTCAAGAACTGAGTCAAATAGACTGAAAAAACGATTCAGACAAACACCTTTAGAGAGCCAACGTACTTCTGTGTGCAGCAGTAATTGATTGTAATCTTCATAATTTTCACTACAAAGCTGACCAAATAATCGGTCATTCAATGAATTGCTTCTAATCTTATTGATTGCTCTAATAAATGAAGCGACGTATGCCGACGTTCATTAAAAATTTTTGCAACTAAATGCTGACCATGAATAATACAATGTACAGCGAGTACATTTGGCACTGCTTGTTTCAAATGCGCTCTGAAACCCTTAGGACGTCCTGCTGGAACACCATCAGTAGCTGCTGACAAAATATTGCAAATGAGGACTTATTTCTCTTGAAAAAACTTCATGGTATTAAATATAGATTCTCCCTTTGTATCAATTTCCAAATTTTTAGCAAATAATAACTCTTGATAAATGTTTTATTGTTTCTATCACTTTAAGAGTAGAGCTTCGTTATTTGGTAGAGTTGATTTACCGAGTTGAATGGAAAATTTGCACTTTAAGTATTCACATAATGATATTTCAACATCTTTTGCTATTTCATATCTATTCTTCTTTGCACGGAATTATTACTGAGTGGAATTTTGATTGATGATGTCTGACGGTGTTTTATAATGAATAACAGTTTTATTATCTCTTTGACTATCGGCAAAATTAATTCCTCATTAATAATTGTGTGTAGTTTTCCAGCTTTTGCAATGAATAATGAAATGCTATATGAGGTTCGTAGTCCATCATCATCTTGTTTAGAAGACGACGCCAAAAGGTTTAATACAGTTTTGGTTCTTTAAATATTGCTTTTCCAGTCCTTGAGAATAGGATAAATTTTTATTCTTCTTGTCAAATGCTGTTGTAGCCTAGATTTCATGGCTTCATTTGAAAAAACTTTTAGGCAAATTAAGCACATAGACAATAACTGAATTGTAGGAGAGTACGTAAATCCATATTTTAAATAATCAATACTGTACTGCCGGCATTTCTTTTTAGACGTAGATTCAGACATTTTCAATTGCAAATTAATTTCTCAACAGATTTATAGATAGTTATAGAAATATTATTTCACGAGTATTTATTACGGCGAAGCACATAAAAATAACAAAACATTCCTAGAGTTATTTCTTTTATAGATTTGACTTTATGCACGTATTAACTTGTATGTTTACGATGCTAGCACACTTGCTCTATAAACAAGTCATTTCAAGTTTCCACGTTCTTGTTGGATTGCATGAACTGCGTTATTTGCGTGATTAGTACAACAATAAGATAATTTACTTAGCTAGATAAAATATTTATTAATGAAAACAGGGATTGTATTTTATTATATTAATTTCCTAAATAGATACCATATTTCAAAATATTTTAAAATCATTTATTTGAAATATGTAATAACTATATTTGATAAACATTTTTTTAATTGAAAAATAAATATTTTTATATTTTGGTGGCGATAGGGTAAGCACCACCCCTCTTGATTGCCTTAACGCCCCCTATTTGCCTCTGGATCTGCTACCGCCCCCAAAGAAAGTTCCAGCGCCCACTGGGGCGGTATCGCTTTCGTTGAGAACCTACCTTTCTAGTTTGGTAAATGGTTAAACCAAAATGAATGGAGCAGAATTCTTTAAATAAACAACTAGCTGATGTTCTTTTTCAGGTGTAAATATTCAATGGATATCAAACAGGTTCATAGGAAAAGTCAGTCACAGTATTGACCTTATTTTTTTGTACATATCGTCCAATTACAGATTTTATATTTATCAGGAGCAATTCGTAAAGACAAATTATTACATACATCTCGGACTTCGGCTTCCATAGTCTCCTTTGACGGGATTTGCATTTTTCTGCCGATTTTACTGCGTGACATTGCTGGAATCTAAATCAAATTAAAAACAATGTACTATTTGTCTAATACTCGGTACAGCAATGCCGACTGTCTCCTGGTACAAAAATGCTGTTAAACAAATCAAATTGATTTTTTTTAGCTTAGGGTGACAGATCGCTTATGTAATATTAAGTCATGTATAATATCTAAAAGGTTTTGGTACACAAGTAACGTGGATGTCCTAATGTCTACAATAAACACTCACATATTCTTGTGATTTTATTACATTTTGCTTACAAAAAAAAACAAAACATATGCTCGATTGCAAATCAGATACTTAAAAACATCAATAAATTTGCAGTGTTGTCGCTGTAAAAATTATGTGGTGAACTGTAATGACTTTAAATTGTGTTGAAAATAATTTGTCCCTAAGTCACATACTTTGATTAATATACGGTGCAAGAGAGAGGTCCGACACGCCTAACATAGGGCGCGGCCATTTTGATGCCTTTGCCAGTTTATAGCTAAAGAATCAGTTTGCTATTTCTGCGTCGGCACTTTTGAACTAAATGTTCCAGTTTATACACTGCGCAACTCGGATAATACAATATATGACAACCGCCTCTAATAAAACAGCAGTCTTCTGCGCATCCTGAATTTGTATCCCTGAAGTGGATGTTATTTTGGAACTTTCAATTGGTCCGAGTAAGCTAACTGATTCTTTTTGGCAATAAACTGTGACTCCAAAAATAATATTCACTGACACTGACAGCAGCAAGCAAAATATTTAAAATATTGCGCCAAGATGTAGGCAACACGTAATAGGGCATCAAAATGGCGGAGTTTTTTATCTCCTTTTAAAAGGCACTCAGAAAGCTGTGCAGTGCGACCATTTTCCGTATAGTAAGAGAAAATCAAAGTATGTGCCCTAAGTACTACACTCTCCTCTAAATGAAGAGCGTTAGGGCCGATGCTCACGAACTTTTTTGGCAGTCGCGTTAACGTCAAGTTAATGCATACATAAACGTAATTTTCAATTCACACGCAGCGCTTCTTGTCGTCTGTTCTGAAACAAGGCAGTGTAAATTCATCTTGAGAATGGAAAGGATGGATGTAATTTCTTAAAAATGTTATATTTGTATATATTGTTTACAAACATTTTAAGGAAGAATAGGAAATACTGTGTAAATCCTTACTTAAGTTACAGTTTACTAAAAGGTGCTTGTTGGGGATAGGTGCTTTCCCCTTTACATTCTTAACACATTCCTTCGACTACATGTAACTTCATTTAATATTAATATTGTAGTTCCATACTGAAGAAGTTTTTTATCACAACTGTAAACATATTTAAAATCTTAGTAAATCACATTTACTTAAGAAAATTAACGCCAAGCCCTTTTTATAACAAAGTTACAACATGGCTACCTGGCGCCTAATTAAAAGAACGAGTAAAAAAGGTAAAAACGAAAATGTGCACGTGACGCGAAACCAGAGCCGGCTTAAGTTTTTTTGTTTTAATTTAAATATATTTTGTTTTGAGTTTTGATTTAAATGTCTTGATCTGTGTTTTGAATTAAATATATTATGTTGACTTAAGAAATAATAATGAACGTAATTTTTACGTTTATATGACCATACGCTCATTTGATGCTTTATACAAGATTATTTCGGATGTCCATCATTTATTTTATGTTTAATTATGTGTTTAATTACTCATAGCCCATAGCTGCAAAGTTTTTCTACCACCTTTCGTGTACTTCTTGATACAAACTAATATATCTTTGTAACGCGGACGTACCGCTGAGACGTGGCGTCGAGATGGTACCGACCGGTGTTATTTTTGCAGTCGCATTACCGACCTCCCGTTTATGTAACGTCGACGTTAGATCGTATGAACCCTTTGATTGAATGTATGCCGTTGCGTTAACGCGACTGCAACAAACTGTATTGAGCATCGGACCTCATATATACGTAACTATTCAGAATGTTTTGGTGACTGACAATCCGTTAAAGCAAATATGGGAACTAACTCAGAAAAAAAGTTGGGAATGGTTAAATGACGATGTGTCAAAATGTAATTAGAAATTGAATCGGTTTTTCTTCAGAAATAACCGATAAATTACATGTAAATAAAATTCTACGACACCCTCGAATACATAAAAAAAAAGCATAAATACTTATGATACTTACGATATTCTGGTTTGTAGTTTAATTTCTCGTTTCGCCTGATCAACCCTTTTGAAAATAAAACGACCAAAATATATAAAAACACTTTATTGTTCATTTCTAATAAAAAAATTATTAGAATGTTAATCTAAAACCACCAAATAAGTTAATAAAAAAAAAATAGGTCAGACAGTTGGAGGAACGGAATATATCACTTTTTTATGACTAGTTTCTACTCGTACCCAAGCACATGTTTGTGATAAAACAGAAGATACCTACAAAATGAAAAAAATATATATAATTGCAATAAAACACTTTTTAATACACACTGCTCAACAATAATTTTAAAGACTTTTTGCAACTCATGAGCCAATCCCACTAAACATAGAAATACTTGCATGCAAGTTTATTTTCGGCTTACAAATAACTTATTTCGATAAGTGGAAAATTTACTAAAATCTGAAATGATTAAAACCTGCCACAAAAAAAAACAATCCAAATTATAAAATATTATTTAACTCGCCTTTCAACTTTGACCAATCAGATCGCAATTAACAAATTTTTGATGAAAATTTTCAAAACAAATACATGTGAAACATTAAATTTATCTCGTGCTAGTTTCGGGGTTCTCCTCAATTTCATGTAAAATTCCTTCTTCAAAATCCGGTGTTCTTACTGTTTAATGGACTCCTTTAGCCCTGTGGTCTTCTTTTAAAGTTCCGATCTCGTGAAGACGTCTATGAATCCTAGAAAATGTTCTCGGATCGGGTAGTACGCGATTTGGATACCGCTCTTGGTATACCCGCCTGGCTTCGTATGCATTTCCGTTTGCAAGCCAATAAGTAAAATGCATGTCATCTAATTCACCGTTCGTAAAATTTACCATTTTTATCAGATTTTACATCTTACTCTAATAATTATTTAACAATGTAAAACAATGTCAACTTTATTGTTTTTGTGAGAAGAAACGTCAAAAATTATGACGCTTTACCCAACCTACAGATTTTTATTTAATTTGCTTTAAGAGGGAATTTAATGTGCTTACCGTTTTTTTATTATTCAAATATTCAATATCATGCGTAGGTGAACGTCATTTGTGAAGGTAGAAATTTAATTTTTGTCCCAAAAAAATGTTTCCACGCATGGTGGGTGTCTACCAAATTTTTTTCAGTGTACACATCGTTTCGCCAGTCGTCACTCTAATTTTAAGCTTCGAACACGCAACATGTTTCGAAGTCGTCCTATATAATTTTCGACACAACATTATTCTCAACCTCCAACCAACGCTCTTCGTTTTAACATAAAGTAACTACAAGCATGAAGTTTTGATTTTTCCACAAGCAAATAAATTGTTTATTTGTTGTCAAATGACTTTTGATTTTATCTTCCTCTCACAAAGTTGATACAGATCCGCCTGTACCTGCTTCAGTCGATGAATAAACAGTATATAAAATCTACAAAAGATTTTAATTGTATGTTAACAATAAGTTAATTTTGTATGTTTCCATAAATTATGGCATATTAAGTTTATATTTTCAAGTTTAGAGCGAGACAGATTGAGACTTGCTGAAAGCTATCATATTTAACAAACTGGCATTTATATTTGTAAGTTTGCAATAAATTTGCAGCGAATGTATTTTACTTAGTGGGATTGTTTTAATATTTGGAGTGGTCGTTGAAGCCTAAAAATTTCAACTACCGATAAATTTATTTTAACATTTTAAAATTATAATTTCTAAGCAATTAAAATTATCCAGATCAAATATTGAGCAGCGTAATTATAATTCTGCGTTTTACATACCCTTCAGACGCCAAAACTTCTTTCAAATTCGCCCTAGTTATAACCTCATCGTCGCATTTATACCAATAATCGTGTTGCTGTCTCACATACGCTATATAATGTCCTATATTTATAGAAGGGCCCAAATGAATGATAACAGCGAACAAGGAATATCTATTGTCGATAGGAAACGGAGACTGATCTTCGTTCCTACTCATAAACGGCGTCATATCTAACATTTCGGGAAAAGAAATAACGGTAGAAATTTTTTTCTCGATCTGAAAAATATCTTTGCTAATTTCAAAACGAATAGTAAAAATTTAATTGAGATTGGGGAGATTTCAATTAATTTTGTCATTACACAAAGTTTGTTATATGGTTGATTTGTATTTCAATTTAATTTGAATGACAATACAAAGTATCTAAATCTCTTCCAATAATCAATTGAAACCTTTTAATCCCAATTAAATTCAAATGACAAATATAAATTAACCTAAACTTCTATAGGGTAATCTTAAAAATTAATTCTATTAAAAATATAACGCATTAGCCCTTAACAAACCTCGTTATAATGTTGAAATCGTTTCAAATGAAAACTAACTACAACAGGTAACGTTTTCATCGTAAATTGTTTGGTAAATTCTTCGTCAGACTGACAATTTGAGCAAAATATTAATCCTAAATGTTCGGCTTTCGTAAATCGTTCTAAACATTCATACAGAGATGACGGTTGTCGTCCGCCTAGAGTAACGGGACCCAAATCTAACGAACAGTCCCAAATTGGATCGATTTTTGTGGAGACACGGCTTTAAAAAATAATGTAAGTTAATATAGTATAAGGGTGTTCCAAAATTAAAGGTCAAACTTTTTAACGGCTTATTATACAGGTGAAAATAAGTTCCTATAAACGTACCCAATAATCACAGTTAATTGGCACCGTAACTGGGCCGAAGGAAGCTTGACGAATGCCGGACTCGACCCGATATACGTGTGCAGCTTCAGCATATAGGTAGAGCGTGTCCGCCCAGCCGAATGTCGGCAGCCCACTACATTATAGCCGCGTTCATATATCTACAGTATGGTTCAAATGAAAGGAATAAATTCATTATAATGGAAGTAGGTGGTTTTTTGAAAAAATGCTCGGACAGGTCAATTTTGTTTACTAAAAGCGCAATTTTTTAAATAGAATTTAATTTTCCCCCACTTCCCATTTTTGGGCAGTGACGTCATTGACAATTTTTTTAAATAGTAACCCCAATTTTTTTTTCTTGATTTTGATAGATCTTGCAATTTCCTACTCGGAAACATAATATTTGAAATATCTTACATAACAATTTTTTTTGAATAAAAGACATTTAAAGATCAGACACATAAATTTTATTTTATTTTGAGAACACAATAAATGAATAAAATATAATTATTTGTAATTAAGTGCTTAATCTAACAAAATAATTAATAATAATAATAAAAAATAATTTGTGAAATTGTCATTAAATTCTTTTTATTATTATTATTATTTTTTTTTTTTTTAGATGAGCACTTAATTACAAATAATCTTTTATTTATTGTGTTTCAAAATAAAATAAAATTTATGTATCTGATCTTTAAATGACTTTTATTCAAAAAAAATTGTTATGTCAGATATTTCAAATATTATGTTTCCGAGTAGGAAATTGCAACATCTATCAAAATCAAGAAAAAAAAATTGGGGTTACTATTTAAAAAAATTGTCAATGACGTCACTGCCCAAAAATGGGAAGTGGGGGAAAATTAAATTCTATTTAAAAAATTGCGCTTTTAGTAAACAAAATTGACCTGTCCGAGCATTTTTTCGAAAAACCACCTACTTCCATTATAATGAATTTATTCCTTTCATTTGAACCATACTGTATATCAGCGTTGCCAGTCTAGTACAATTGTACTAGATCTAGTACATTTTCTTAGGATCTGGTACACTCGAAGCAAAATCTAGTACCTTTTCTTTTTCAGCTTGTTACGGCTGTAAAATATATTGTTGGGATCTTGCTCCTTGTTATGTTTTCGTTCGTTAAAAACTATTTTTTTTTTCTTAATGAACCAAACCACATCCCAATTCATTCGAAAATCGGGTACATTTTACAGAATCTAGTTGTAATTTGGTACATTTTTTAGACAAATCTGGGGTACACAACAAAAATATATTCTGGCAACACTGATCTATATATAGTTCGGCCCGTAAGGATGCTTCCCTTGCCCGGCTAGCCAAATATTCACCGAGTTTGGCCCATTAGGATGCCTCTCATGTTTGGAAAGCCAAATGTGGACCACATGCGGTTTCTACTTGTAAATTACATCAAATGGTACGGTCCTCCCGGCTCAGAAGTAACCCCGACAACGACAATTCGAGTACTCGGCTTCCCGTGCATGCCGGTGTCAGGCCGAGCGAATGCCGACTCTTTGTGGTTTACTAGGTATACTCAAAAATGTCCTATAAGGGAACAACGCCCCTTTGGAAAGAACCCCCTAAAGATCGGTAAGGGAAAACCAGAAGACTTTCGACACTTTTCATACCTATATCCCTAAAATCCATAGTATATAGTAAAAACTTAAATTGTGCCTCCCCCTCCCATTTCTTATTCATAAACAATTATAGTAAATATGAGGGTTATCCTGAATGTAACTTAATTCATCAATTTAATTTCATTTCTGTAAAAACATAAAAAAACCTACTTTCCATTAGAAAATTTAAAGATGGTAACGCCCTCTATCTTACGTCTCAAGTAAAGTGTTTTTTCTCCATCTTCTTCTATTTAGAAGTTAAGAGAGGGGGAAAATGTACGTTCTCATTGCATAAAAGACAATCGTGCAGCTTGTCCATTATCCCTTGTTTCGGGAAGAGAGTGGACTAGCATAAGAGAAAAAATGGACAGTAAATATATTTAAAAAAAAACTTTATATTTTTATACAAAATGTCTCTTTGCTAACTGAAACTGAATGTAGGTAGGTAACTAATAACCTAATTTTCAAAAATACATGAAAAATATTAAAAATACAACTTAACCCTGTGCAGTGGTTTTTAGACGGGATTTTGATCGTTTTGCACTTCTTTTTTAAGTACGTGTAGATATTGAAACCAAAAAATTGACTATAAAGTGGAATTTACATGGGAGAGTAGAAGATTTTTGAATATTCAAAATCATGAATTTGATCTCAAAGATTATGTCTAAATGGAATTTTTAGGATTTTTTTTAAAGCAGCGCAGCAGGAGAAAAGATTTCAAAAATGGATTTTTAAACGTTGAAAATAGTCGTTAGACAAAAACTTTCGTACGAAAAACAGCTTGAAACATTTTTTTTACCAATATACTTTTTTATTTATTTACATTTTATATATACAGTGCAACCTCGATAATCCGAACCCACGCTAATCCGAATTACACTGATCCGAACGCAAAAATCGTGATGCGAGATAGTCCGAACGCCGCCTCTGTAATCCGAACATTGACAGGAAAAGACCTGCAGCGCGACCTGCGTCGCCCATATGTAGTTTGATAATGCATTTAAATGTACCAAAATCAATATACATACATAGATCTAAAGGTCTAAAAATGTGTAAGAGGTGTTTTATTGTATATTCGTTAATCCGAACAATTCGATAATCCGAACAAGGTCTGACAATTAGGTGTTCGGATTAAGAAGGTTGCACTGTATATTATGGATCTTGTTATTAGTACAGGAAATCGTACAGAACTAAAAACACGTATAGGCAGACGGGCGTACTCTGTACATTTTATGTTTCAAAATTAGTTATTTAATAGCCATTAAGACAATAATTATCACATGTTTTATAAAGCTGGTTCAAAAAACAATTACCAAAGATATTTTCATTTTTTTACTGTTATTTTTTTACTGTAAAAAAATTTCTATGTGCCTTGTACATTTACTTTTACTATTTATATTTTACCTTTCCACTTTCGCCCGAAATTTTCCTAGATTATAAAATTCGAGTTTGCTATTTTTGTTGTTTTATCAAAAAATTCTATATTTCACGGAACTAATTGTAAAATTATATTTGACCTCTTTACCCAATGTTCATAATTTTCTCAGACTAAAATTCGCCATTTTTGACGTTTAATCAGCTTACAAAACAAAAAGATGTTCGATGCCCTTATTAATATTTTAGATAATATTAGACTTGACATTTGAAACTTAGTTTTTACTTTTAATAAGTTCTAGGTTTTCTTTTTGGTTCTTTTATAATATTTTATTTTATTTCACCTCAATAATATCTAAACCATTAACGATTTTACCAAAAGTCTGTGGCAAATGGATTATGTCCGATGCCAACCACCCCTTCACACACACAAAAAATTCGAGCTATTAGTAACATTTCGATACAGCAGCTTCTCAAAAACAACAATGACTTATTAATTTCAACACCTTCAACACAAAATTTGAAAAAAAAAATTAATATTATAGAGCGAGAAAAGGTCGCATAAATTTAAAAAGCAAATATAATTTTGCGGAATACAAAAGATGCGCTTGCGAAAAAAGTGTTGCAGTTGGCTATAAAATTTTGGATATGAGGGGATATTATTGGACCAGATTATATAAATGTATAATTAAGAGGTAGGAATATTTTGAAGTTACTATATGATAGTAGCTCTAAATATATATTTATCGGTTTTAAAAATATAAATTTTAGTTGTACATGGAGTGTTTACAAGAAAATATTTTAGCTATTCGGGTTTTTGGGCTTCACGTAACAAGGTTTTTCGACTTGAGCCTTCTGGTCTGCGGTACATTTTCTTTTTAGGGAAAAAACGGTTCCTTTTTTTGTTTTGTGTATTACTTAATAATGCGAGTTAAAGTATCTTGATTTTTCGGGCCTCTTCCGCCTAGGGATCTCTAGAGAGAAATCGTCAATCCTTGGTATAGGGGTAAGTCAGAATACCTTTTTTGTAGCGACTCGTATGTAGTATATTTGCCCTGTTTATGATTACACGACTTACTTGAAATTATTGGATACTACGTCTATATTTAGCATGCCTGCATAAATAAAAGTGGACTGTATAATTTAAAAAACTGGTTCTATTAAAGAGAAAAATACAATTATTCTGCCTACGTGGCAGAAGGAAGCTTGCAACAATAGCTTTTTACAAAAATTTTAAAATTAAGCAACTTTATGAAAATCTGAAAGCAACAACTTTTTTTTAAGACAAAGACCAAACTTGCTTCATTGACGCATATTTTGTTGCTCACTTATAAGGCATTTTTGCTAATATATGTTTATAAGAACTTTCTGCCTTATTTTCACCTGTTAAAATATTTACCTCTAATTTTGAAACATCATGTAGATTGGTAGTGCCTACATATATTATTATGTTATTCTAAATTCTACAAAATCGACGATTAAATGGGTAATGTTTTTCAAAATTCTATTACCATTCAAAAGTGTTATTACATTTTAACAATTGTTTTTGGTTTTTTAAATATTCTCGAATAATCAAAATAGTACTTTTACCCCGTATACTGGTTATTTAGGAGCATAGGGTGTTTTGATTTAAACATTCTATGAGCACTTTGTTACGATCTTTACAATTCACAATAAAACAAATATCTCTTTCCATTTCCGAGAGAATGACTATAACTTTGTTTTTCAATTTATTAAATTGATGTCCAGTAATATATTAATCCGATAAAATAGAAAATAAAAACTTACTTGCACTTCTTACAAACTAAATCACTTTGAAGACCTCCGCTGAAAATCTGATCAATAATACACGGGCATTTTTCGCTTTCGCACTGCACATTACCGCTAATTTTTGGCATAGAATCTAAATAATGTTTATGAAGTACGTTTAAAGTAGCTATAAAAAATTCGTGTGCGTCTTGATGCTTATAACCAGCGAGATGCGCCGAATGTATCCAAGTTAAATGGAGTAATTCGTGTAGAGCTAAAGGAATTCGAGAACCCCTATAGAATTCCTAAAATATTTATATATATTTAAGTAAGTTCAACCAAAGAATACTTAAGAAGTGAATCTATATGGGTGATTCATAGATATTTTAGTAAGAATTTTGTTTTGACAGTCATTGTAATTTTGGTAGATGGTGTTTAATTCTTATTCGCTGTGTGCAAGACTGGTAGCGCTCTCTGGTGACGGGATAGCGACAGTTCTCCTCATTCATTCCCGCATACTTGCTATACACCTCACACTCAACAGTTGAACTTGAAAATTCTTTTTCAACAATTAAGTGTTGCAACAAGTTTTGTGTTCGCTGTTAGTTGATAGACTAACAAAAATTGTTTCTGTCGCACAAAAAGTAAGTAAATGACATAAAAATATTTGGAGGTTATGCATACGAAGTATCTGCGTTTTGAATGTCATAAATCAATGTAATTTGTCTGTATTTTTAGATGCTACATTTTTGTCACGAGTGTCATCTTGTACACTGGATTTGAGAAAATATCTCATGACATAAACTTTCAGCCTGAAACGCCAAGAAAAGGTAAAGATTTGGTAGAAGCTGGGCATGTCATAAATGTCGAAGAGCACAGAGAGTCAGGTGTTGGCCTTTTTATCCCAGCTGGTGTCATTAGACAAACGTCTTTCACGAAAAAAGAGGTTATGTTACTCACTTTTTTCTTTTCACAGCTGTTATCCATTTCTCTCTTTGCTCCCATTTATGTGATGCGGTTGGAAACGTATAAAACTTACACGCACTATTTTTGATAGTGTTTTTACACTCGACAACACTACAATAACGACGACTCATTTTAATACCCAACACGAGACCCACAATACGCTGCCACGCCACTACGATGATGTGGACAATCGCCGACTCCTGCCACCATAGGCGCTGCGATAGCTCAATCTATCCCCTCCAAGCCAAATGCACACAGCGAATAAACCAAACGGCACCAATTGATTGGTTTTCATATGTCTCCCAGTGTATCAATAGAACATTTACGTCAATGTAACTGCAATTTTGGTACATAAGAAAACTTATTTAGATTCACTTCTTGGGTAGGTATTCTTTGCTACAAATCAAATCGAACTGTCTGTTCGCTAGCAATATGAATATTTAACAGAAACTTAATGTACTGTAAACAACTTCCCAAAGCGCAACGATTTGGTAAATCGTTAAAAGAGGATAGATAAACAATGTATATTCGTCTAAAATAAGTTCACATTGCTAGCAAATGGAATTACCTATAAAGTAGACTATAGACTATAAAAAAATACCTGAAATATTTTAGATACTTCGCACACCAAACAAGCTCCAGATATTGAATTACAACTATGCCTTTCTGTTAGGAAATAATCTCTTAAGAATGGTGTATGTATTAATGCTTGAATTATGCAGTTAACGAAACAAGTTTTTCCTAAATTCAGTAACCCTCTCAAACCTATCGTAGATTCTGGAGTAATACATATCTTTTTAGTTTTGTGCTTTAATAAGTCGCGCTCCTCTTCAGTTGCATTCCAAGAAGTCCATTCAAACAACCTACAAAAAAAATATATACGTAAAATTACTAATTTAAATGATTCATTTAAAAACGAACACCTACCTTTTTCTAAATGTAATCGACTGCATTTTATTTTCCATAGTTATTTCATCTATTTCAGTATCGTAAATGTAATCATTACACGAAGCACAGTGTAGTTGGCCATATGTTATTTCCATTGAGAATATGTGTTTTTGATGTTTAACATGATCTCTGATGTGTTTATGACAACCGAAATATACACATTCCAAGCAAGCATGTAGGATCGGTCCTCGTTTTCTACACGTTCTGCAATAACTATTGCATATCTGCGAAATTTTAAAAATAAACAATAGTAATATATATGTGTTTTAAAAAGATTATAATAAAAGACGCTGATTCTGGGCCAAGCCAAAACCGTCATTTTTTATGTTAAATCCCACAAGAAATTTTAAGATTCATTCAGGAGGAAATTGAGACGATTTCAAGGTTACTCTCAAAGCGACCGGTCAATCTATTTGCCGAAATCTGCAGGTGCAAATATAATAATCAGATATTTTAAAAAGTATTTATAAAAGGGGACAACCAGTATAGTTTCAAATTAAACTGACAAACTTATTTTAAAACAATTTTTGCGAAAGCAAAAAGAAACATGTTAATATTTCGAAATATATAGTAAGTTAATCAGAGCACCAGATAAGTAATTTTATACCAAAGCACATTTGTTGACTCAGCTCTAAAAACACTTGGCTGCAAGAGTGTATTTTGCCGGGGCTGCAAGAGTGTATTTTGCCAGGACTGGCAAAAGTAAGGAAGCTATCATCGAAAATTGTCAGAACGTCGAATCTCAAAGTTGCAACCATACGACTGGTTAAAAAATTAATAGGAATACCTTTTAGGAGAGCTGTCATGATTGAAAGGGGCCTTGTTGAGAAAAAATTATAACATTTTAGTCCGAGTAAGAAGGTTTTTCAACTCGAGCCTTTTGATCTGCAGTATATTTTCTTTTGTTTTGTGTATCAGTTAATAATGTGAGATAAAGTTGTCAACCCTTGGTATAGGGGTATGTCAGAATTGAAGTATTACATACAATACTGCAATTTTTGTAGCAACTCGTATGTAGTATACTGCCGTGTTAATTCAAATGGCCGTATCTGTTTAATACTTGAACGCGAGAAAAATAGATTTTTCTGTTTTTTCTGGGCCATCCTGGTTTTTCAAAAAATTGATGCATTTATTAAATGGTATTTGTTTTTATGTTACAAAATATAGTGCAACACAAAGTAGAAAAAATCGTGCTTTTGACAGATACGCCTTTTTCATCTACATTGTTCATGCTTCCTCTATATTCAAGGAGGCGTAACTACATGATTTATTGAAATTATTTTTTTTTTTGACAACTTTTTTAACAAAATAAACTTAACAGATTTATAAATAAAACTAAAAAATGTGATTTATATAATATTTATTTGACCTATAAAAAATATCAAATGGCACTCCACAACTTAAAAATTTATAGTTTTTCTAGTAATTCTGCATGAAAAAAAAAAAAAAAACGTAGGTGATTTAAATGAATTTTGGGAAAGTCTTACAGTTCTTACAATTAATCGTCCTTAATTGATTCTTAATTATTGTTAACTGGAATTTCAGTCGATTCTCTGGGATTATTGGACCAAGTCTTTTATTATTGTTTTTACTGTCCTTGATAAGAAGAAAGTATTTTAAAATTTTCACGTTTCAGGGTCCCTAGATTACGAAAAACTTTTTCCACATTACGCCGGTCTATCTGTCGTCGTCTGTCTGTTGGCGCGATAGCCCAAAAACGGCTTTAGAGAAAAACTTCAAATTTTGTATACAAATAAAGTACCTTTTTGGCTCAAAACCAGTTATACTTCCGGTTAGTTATATACAGGGTGAGCAGTTTTAAACAATAATTTATTTTTAAAAGTCGGCAGATTTTGACTAAAATTGAGTATTGTAGAAGTCAAAGATAACAAATCCCAAATAAGTTTTAAAAAATTCAAAAAGGTTTTGAAAGGAATAGTATTTAATCAAAAAAGATACCCCTTGAATATAATTAATAAAAAGCGTCCTTTTGGTTTGTGTGACTGGACAACCTTAAAAGCAGACAATCATTATAGTTCAATAACGGTGAAAAAGGGTTTTCTCGATTTTCCTCTTGATCCGATCCGAACTCTTACTTCGAGTGCGCTCGATGTTCTTCGTCACATTCGTAAAATATAAGTGCTTAGGGGTTTCCTGTTTTTACAATTTCTGTATCGTGGGAAGATCTTAGTAACATATTTTACCGATTTTTTTCTCTACGCGGCAGTAGCTGGAAATAACCTAAAATAAAGTTAGGTGAAAAAGCTGCATCTATGATAATCTTTGCATTTACGGCTTTTATCACTCACATGGTAGTTGCTGCTTGTGACGAAGTCACTAAATTTTGCTCTCAATTAATTTAAAAAAATGTTAATTTCAATTAATTCCCGCCTGAGGACATGTATTTCTGTTTCCCAAAAATTGCCGTTTTTCAACAATTGCGAGTACCCTCGTAGATTAAAATATTCCTATATTTGCCGAATTCCGAATGGGCATTTTGTAGAGTCGATTTCGTACCGATTATCTACTTTTATTTGTCAAGGTACTAGAAGGACATTTTTTTATTTTTAAATTGTAAACAGTCGGCTGTAGTAGTGGTATCCCCACTCACGTTTACCGAAAAGCATAAATTCAATGACATCTGGAAATTACGCCCTCTTGCTTGCCGGCCGCCGTAAGCTCTTTCTCTTGATTGCCGACAGCCGAAAACTATTCGCCCTTCTATAGTGCCTAGTGAAATACTCCGTGAGTGCCGTGATTTCGAAAAATCATTGAATAACCCCGTTTATCTTCTAAGGTAGGAACCGTATATTATTTTTTTTTTTTACTGACTTTTATATAATTAGTTGGGACACCCGTGCGACAAGTCAAAAATTTTGATTCATATCCAGGATATTTTATTTCATCCCTCAGTGGGAAACCGTTGGCAATTTTTTTTTGAGGCTGGACATAGGCTAGACTCCGAGTGCTCTCTTTGTCAACGACTATATCCAATTTCTCTTAAAAACCGCCCAATTAACATCGAAGTGAGAGGTTCAACCTGTTTTCAATTTTTTTTTATTATTATATTGTTTTATTTTCTTTTTCGGAGGTTCGATCCGTTCCCGGATTAGAGTGCTCTCTCTCCTAATTTTCCAAAAAGACGTTTAAATTAATTTCCGCGCCTCACTTCGCGAAAAATTTCTTTTCTTTAAATTTTTTTTTATTCAGCTGTATTTAAATCATTCCATTCCCCGTCCACAATTAGTTATTGAATGAAGCCAGACGACTACTGTAAAATTAAATTCACACACGCTCTCGATCGACTCTGGCCAAATTTCAAAGTATTATTTTCTACGATCATCGCCTCCGCCGTCCAAAACACCGCATGAATACCCATGTTTCTCACTAGACGAAAATTTTCGCTTTCCATCGCTCGTGGTTAAGATACGAGGGGGTTCCGAGAACTTTGATTTCATTTATTTACTTGCATTTGATTACCGTCATATTTAAATTGTTTTCAAGTGTATTAATTTATTCTTAATAATTTTTCCGTATATAGGGAGTTTCATAATTCCCGGACCGCTTAGCATCCTGTGCTAGCGAACCGTAATTATTTCTCAATATTTAAATTGTTTTCAAGTGTATTAATTTATTTTGAATAAATTTTCCGTATACAGGGAGTTTCATAATTCCCGGACCGCTTGGCCTCCTGTGCTAGCGAACCGTAATCATTCCTCAATATTTAAATAGTTTCAATTGTAATAATTTATTTTTCATAAATTTTCCGGATATAGGGATCCATCAATATTTAAATAGTTTTCAATTGTAATAATTTATTTTTCATAAATTTTCCGGATATAGGGATCCTCAATATTTAAATAGAAGCCTGTCGCATGCTTTTCGATTTAATAAGAGTCAAGTAAAATCACTTACTGGCTAATTTTTAATCTTCAAATCACAGGTTTTCTAGCAGATACGTCCATGAAAGTTATAGAGATTAATAAAAAATACATTGTTGCCATGAGTAGTGGTCATACCTTTATTTCAAGGAAGATTGTAGTTATGGCCATTTGAATTAACAGGGCAATACTTGCCCTGTTTTATTATTATATGACTCTCTGAATATATTTTTGGAAAAGTTATGTATTTATGTATTTGGGTAATAGCACTTTATTTATAAATAATCATTCCAGCTGAACCACCCAGTAGGGCTAATTAAATAAATGAAGTAGAAAGAATTGGGGTGGAAAAAATAAGTAAGTACCTATTTTTAGTAAAAGTACAGTACATTTTAATATCAAACCAATATAAATAATAATGTAGAAATAGTATAAAGTCTATTACTATTACACAAGACTGAGGACTTAATTTTGTGGAAGAGTGTTCAATAAGAAGCCTTATCTTAGGATATCTCTCTCCAGTTTTTTTATAATATAGAGCAATAAGATTTAAACATCCAAAGGAACTCCTAAAATAGCAACAGTTGTTAAACATCATGTTTCTTTTCCTGTATATATCTAAGCAAGGTAAGATTTTAATCTAGCCAGACTTTCTATAAATAAAATACCTACCACCTCTTTATTTTGGATTGTAATAAATTATTATCTATATTGTCATCTATCTTTGACAAAGGTGTGTAAATGGAGTACACTATAGATGCAAGGCATTAAGAAGATATGTCTGGTAGGTATATCAATAATGTCATAGCTATCTCTCATAAGCATAGCAGACTACTGCTTGTCAATGAAACATATTTTAAAATGGAATAGAGACAATGTAGACAACAGAAATAAATTGCATAAACAAAAAACTTGTTTAATACATTTTATTTTAGTACATTTAGGTACCTGGTAATACTGTTCCATTATTAAGTATAATATTTATATTATTATCTGTAGTCATATAGCTTCCATTAATATTATAGGTATGTAATAAAAATTAAGTCTTACCTTTGCTTTTCGGCTTTTGGGATTATCAGATACCACAAATACAGCATGGATCCATTTCAATGTATCTAATTGAGAGGATTTTTTCTTAAAATTATGAATGTGATGGCAACTTTTCGAACTCATGTTTTTATAAATAATATCAATTGCAATAGGACTACTTAAAATAAATATTAAATGTAGCAAAAGTTTTCTGTTATAAAAAGAAATATAATTTATCTTGAATCTTAACTTCTGTCAAACGCACGCAAAAGATGTTTACATGTGACATGTGACAATAATAATGCAGGGTTGTCGCTTTTACAACTCCTGAGTCAACTGTCAGTGTTCATCCTCCGAGCCGAGCGTGTCAACCGATGTTTGTAAATCGATTCCACTGAACTGTATCGATTTTCGATTTATTAGGTTTGTTGAGACACGCGCGAAAACCGTAAGATTACGGTACAAATCAGTCAATCTACACAAAATTTGTATATAGGGCATGATTTGTACCGTAATATTGTCATTTTCGCGTGTATTGCAACAGACCTCTTGATACTAAAAATTTTAGTATTACTTGGTGATTTTTGCATTTAGAACTTGGTAATTTTAATTTAATCTGTCTGGCAACACTGTTCTGACGTGTCATTACGTTGACACATGGCAGAACATTGACACATAAATTGTGTATTCTAATTTTTCTACGTCAAGTATCTGATAATTTTAAAGAAGCCGATCAAAAAGAAATGTAACTTCAAAAATGACGACGTCTAATAAAAACGTAAGTAAATCCGAATATTATTTTATCACAGATATTTACGTGTTACATTGTTTTAGAATTTGGGAGAACTAGCCATTGAGGCTTCTGAAATTGTGAGTAGATTAGAACAAATAGCCGAGGGTGTTACTGTTGCTGAAACTGCACACAATCAAACTACGGTTTTCCTTGGTTTAGAAAAAAGACATACCGATGAAATAATTAAAATAATACATGACCTTATAAGTACTGATGAAGATGGTGAACCTTTCAGTTTTCTTTCTTTAGACAGTGTAACCAAATTGGTAATGATATCTCATACGTTGGCAGTTTATTGTGGCAGTTTAGAGAGACCAATTTTACAAAAATTGAGCACAAGGTTTACTACCGACACAACCAGATGGATAACACAGCTATTTGGGTATGGGAATCAAATTAATATATTTAATTAAGTAAAATCTCTTATACATCAAATATGTTCATAGATTTTTAGATTGTCATGCCTTTTATCATGAAGATCATTTAGAAGGTTTAGTAAGGGTTACAAAAATGATGCTGCATTCTAAATTTCCTAGATATTCAGAGGATGGTGCTCTAGCTTTTACAAATTCACTTCCAACTATTTACAATAGTGTTGCTAGTCCTCTGGGAACTGTGCAACATCTTTGTAGGCAGCTAGGGTTGCCTCTGGATTGCATTAGACCAGTGCCTATGAATACTTACTTTGGTAGGTAAGGTTTAATAAAATTGTAAATGTTCATTGCTTGTTTTTATAAACAAACTGTTATTTAAAATCTACATACCTAATCTCCTCCTTTGAAAGCCCAAATACAACCGTCTCTAATTAATACACCTTTATCACCAGTAGTTTTAAGTAAAGTTCTTCTAAAGTTGGATATACCACCAAGAACATATTCTATGCATTTTAAAAATAAAATATCCTTAATTTAAAGTTATAGGTGCCAACCTAATAATTGTATTTTTTATCAAAAGAATTAATGAAAATGTAAGAACACAGAATATGCTTCTTTCCTTATTTTCAATGAATTTTTTAACACATTTTGGTTTCAGCTATTTTATAGTTTATATGGTGTTTTAATGTTGGCTTTCCCATATAAACTTACAACATTAATACTTGTTTCCTGTTCACACTCACTCTCTGTAGTGTTTATTTGGATATTAGCAAAGCGTATTGGATATCATGCAATAGCTGATACTGTATAAAATCTTTCTGCCGATCCTGCTCAGTGCTACCTTGCCAGGTAGTTATTTGCTGGGTGCAATCTAAATAAATTCCAAATAAAAAAATTAACATTGTAGATAAAATTTTATTGGAAATAAGCATATATAATTGTTGAATAAAAATGGCGCTACGGATTCTTTTTTGCAAAATTTTTCTTTGTTAGAATTGGAATTACTTTTGAGTCAATATCAATGGGTAAATGAATGTTTGGAAAATTTCAATGGCTTGTAGAGTATGTATCTATTCAATAAAGAATATTAATAATAAAATATACATTTTTTAATTGCACAATGTTTCAAAATATACCAATTTAAAAAAATTTAAATAAATATTATTCTTGATTGAAATAAAGCCAAATATTAACATATGGATTAAGAATAAGACTTATTTGCTAACATGGATGTATTTTCTATGTATTTTATGATATAAAAACAAAGCAAAAAGTATGGTTCAATAAAAAAATTTGTTATTTATATTTCTGTATAATTTTAATATGGTTATTTAATAATATAGATTTACCTGTCAAATGTGCTGTGTGAAGCTAGCCAGATAAAAGTTTTAGTTTTAAAAGTGGGATGCATTTGATCCAGAGATGACGAGGAGATGTAACTACTAACAAATATGCAGTCCTGAATAAGACATATTCTAAGGGACACAGGCGGGTATAATATCCGCTGTTGTCATATGCCTATTTCATTATTCTCGTTTTGGCTACAAAATTATTTACATATTATATTAAAAAAGCTAAAATAATTCAACCTATTTTATTGCAACTGAACCAAAAAATTTTGAATCATTGGTTATATTAAATTTAACTAAATTATGTGTAATTTCACTAAATTAGATGTAATCATTTTCAATAAATACCAAAGCCTACTCATGTTAGGTTGGAAGTGGCAACAGGGCTTACACCGACATGGACATTTACGTTGTTTATTATAGGCGCACAGTCGCTTACATATTTATTCATTGATAAAAATAAGTTGTATCTGCGTAAAATTCTTTTCTTTGTCCCTTCTCTTACTTCTCGTCGCCTCATCCCGCGTCTACAAATAGAGTGTATCGATTCTCGAATTAATGTTGGCATCGTGAATATTATATTTTATCAATGAATGATTACATCTCTGATTTGACCATATATTTAATCATTTTAGACCAGTCATTCGATTTTTTAACTATCCATTAAAATAATTTCAAGAGGTCAATTATAGAAAAAAAAAATTCAATCAACGGGAAGGAAATTGTATTTTTCAAATATTCACTCTCTTTAGGCTCATATTAATTATTTTAGGAGGTAGTCAAACGTCGAAACAATTCTATGTACCTTTATTGTGCCCTTATGTTAATTGACTATTTTTTCCAAATCAAAATTAGATTGGGAAATTGTGTCTTTAAAATTATTTTAGGAGGTGGTATGTACATAATTGTAAACGTCTTTGAATCTTAATTCTGCCTTCCTGAGGATTGATCACATTTTTTTTAAAGTTGAGATTCATCCTTTACTTTTCTTATAATTTACCGTTCGAAATTATTTTAAGGCGTGGTTAAAAAAAATCTAATGGGTGGTCAAACAAACTTCACACAACTCATCAAATGCGTCCACATAGCGTCAAATTGTTAGAGTAGAAAACTCTTAAAAATTATTGCTCTGGTTTTATGTAGACCTCAAAATAACAAATTTGGGACCTACATTTTTGGATTGAGCACAAACATAGGCAACCCTAGTTGACAGCCTCCTCTTTAACAATAACTACTGTTGCCTTTGTTTGAACTTACTCCAAAACTGTATGTTGTTATTTTGACGCCTGCCTAAAATCTGATCATTCGATTTTTTTGATTGGCTCTTAGAGTATTTTAGATTTAATTTTATTAAAAAAAAAAACATGTTTAAGTTTGAATGTTGAAATTTATTTTATATCTTTGCTGTTTTCCTTTATTTATAATTCAATGCCTATAAAGGTATTAGTCAAAAGAGTATTGTGACATTTTGGATTTATTTTGTATTTTTGATATTTACTTTTCTAATAAATTTAATCGAAAAATCAGAATATACCAACTGGGCCTTATTTTAGGTTCGCAGTATACGATGGACGTCTCAGCATTACAAAAAATAATATCCGATGACGTTTCTGAAGGTAGAGTACCACTTATCGTTATCGCCGATGCGGGTACTCCTATAACCGGCCATATCGATAGCATTTATAGAATAAAAGAACTATGTAAAGTACATGGCGCTTGGTTACATGTAAGAGGACATAGTTTGGCTGCTTTGGCCCTAGCCAACTCTCATCAAAGAAATGGAACGGTAAACATATTAAATGGAGAATTCCCTTTTTATTTTAGAAATATAGGTTTCATTTTTAATTCATACCCGATTTTTCGAACTAAAATTATTTCAGTTGTGATTTTTAAGTTTCTAGTTTGATATGTGGCAACGTTGTCTAGTAATTGATAGCTGTAAAGGGTTTAATACAATTAGATAAAAGGGTGTCATTTCTAAGAATATGATTGGCATTTTCTCTTCCTGTTTTTCAGGCATTCCTCTGCTTTCTCCCCTAAGGAGTACAGGCTTCCCCCAAGTCTCAGGTCCCAGTCTGCTTCTACTTAAGGCGGCAAAATTGACTTAAAATAGCGTTTGTTTTCATTATTTAACAAGGTGTTAATAATCATGCTTTTTATAGTAGTATAGAAAAAATTGTTTTCGGAAGAGTGACAAGAGACATGATTAGACATGCAATATAACAAAAATATTCATCTATTACTATATGTAATATTAAGTCATTTCTTGAGTTTCCAAAAACAGACAATATAATACTTTTAAAATTGCAAAACAATATTTTATTTAAAAAAAAACACGAGAACGCGGATATATATATTTCCCACTTTGGGAGATGTTCTACGCTCGTTCGAGCAACAGGTTGAATTGATCGCCGTGAAACATCACATGCAATGTTTATGAGAATTTTGAGTGTCATTACATAATATAATTTGTTTTAGTCTACTCGGACTGTATGAAATGTATTGGTTTTTTCGATATAAAGGTGGCTGTAAATAGAAAGTGTTTTTAAACGAGTTCGAAAAATGAAATACCTATAGAAGGTGTTAGTATGAACCTATACGAAGGTTTTAGATATGTATGCTTATATGATATGCCTATAGAAGATGTAAAAATTGAAGTACCTATAATGGTATGAGAATGAAATAAGTTGTAACTATAGAAAAGGTTTAAATAAATGTAAAACAAAGTACCTCTAGACGGTATGCGTGTGTAATATGTGTGTACTTATCAGTGACGGCTTGTGAGCTGCGAAGGTGGGGGAGTCGCCAATTGGCTTGAGGGTGGGGATTATGAAAAATTGTTTTTTTTTTTATTTTTTCATTAACATAGAAAAAATGCCACACTGCGCCTTGTCAATAGTCAATAAACAAAATGAAATATATTTCTTATAGTAAAACATCTAACAAAAAATTATTCTAAAAAAAATTATATTTAATCGACATATTTATGTTTTTAATTTTTGTTTTTACGAAAGTTTAGTGGATGACTTCCTGAAATTGAATTTGCTCTACGATCCTTCATTGGAATACATTTTTCCCTGACTTTTTTTTGTCGAAATTATCTATAGAACTAATTTCCTGTTAATTGATATCATAGCTAAGGGGTTTAGGCTCTCATTTACCACGGTGCTTCGTAAAAATTCCGTGAAAACTATAAAACAACTTTAAAAAGCAGAACAGCGCCTGACCCCTCATCATCTAAATTCTAAATGTTGGCAGGCCACGAAAAAATTGCACCCTGCCGACTACAAGACAAGACGCGGGCCTCTATCTTACTGCGGCCGATGTTAGTCCAGTCAATGAGTTCATAAATTGTTATTATAGGAAGGATTTGGAGGGGACATAATAAATAACACTCAGCATGTGTCGAGCAATAGGAAAAATTATAAAGTAAATAAATAATATTTTTAATTAGGATTTTATTCTCTGCTATCTTTCTGTAATCTTTTTGTAATTATAGAAAAGGTTTAAATGAATATAAAACGATAAGCATATCTATAAGGGGCATTAAACGATATAAAAATTGAGGTACTTATTAAAGGTATGTGCGAGTACCTCTAAAAGGAGCGTATGAAATGCTATTGTTTGATCCGGACAAGTGAGGTTAATGCGCTATAATAAGAAGTATCCCACTGATTGGGTAAAAGCAGCAACACAACACTGAATTCAAAAAGTTTTTAAATTTGTATTTAGGTTGCTTTAAATGAATGTAATTGTTGAAGTACCTATAGAGGTTGTAAACAAAATATTAAACTTAGAGTGGCCTATAAGTGGCTTCAAACGAATATAATTAGTTTTGGCTTAGGAGTGAATTTTCTGTGATACTTACAAAATATAAAAAATGGATATTTGAGAACCGATGATGGATTAAATTACAAAATATTAAAAAAGATTGATTAAGAACCACTGATGGGTTAGTACAAAATATAAAAATGTTTTAGAACTGCAGATGGGTTAGTTACAAAATATAAAAATGTTTGAGAACCGCTGATGGGTTAAGTACAATTTATAAATATGTTTGTGAACCGCTAATGAGTTAGTACAAAATATAAAAATATTTAAGAACCGCAGATGGTTTAATTGCAAAATATAAAAATGTTTAAGAACCGCAAATGGGTTAAGTTTCAAAATATAAAAATTGTTTGAGAAATACAGATGGGTTAATTGCAAAATATAAAAATGTTTGTATAATATTTGAAAAATTTAACACCAATTTGGAGTGTATACAGCATTGAACATTGAAAAAGTAAATGCAACATTTACTAATTAAGAGTAATTACTTGTTGCTAAAATATGCATTGAATTTAATATAAACATGGTAAATGAGAAGTAAAAAAAATTAGAATTGTACAATACTTGCATGTCCTTGAAATAACTTTGTTTTAACGAATAATTTAAAATTATTATTTGTTCACTTTTAATTAAAAACCGAAAAATGTTTGAGAGTCTGGAACGATGATGATGAAAAGATTTTCATGTTGGAAAAAGACAGTTTATGCTGAAGAATCCCACGATGAAGGACCATATTTATGTATAGCTTCACTATAACTTTTATCCTTCCATTTTCTTCGCGTACACGGCAGAAGCACTCTTGTCACCGACCGAAACACACCTAACTAAACGGCTTGCATTGCCAAGCTACACTGCCATGTTGGAATTTAGTAATTTTTGGCTAATATTGCAGTAAATGGCTGTGTGGTCAATTTTCTTTCACAAAAATAATAAAAGTTTGAATAAGAATAATTTCCTGACCGTAGTAAAATTTTATATAATAAAAAGTACCTTGGTTTATTCGCTTAAATTATAAAAAATAAAAACTATTTGAACGAATAACCCAAGGAACTTTTTATTTATACAATAATAAAAGTGTAGTACAAATTCAGTAATGTAAAAACTCGTTTTATATGGGTTAATAGAAGAATAAAGGTTATAGCGCAGCCGGTGAGTTTTAATCTTTAATAACTCAATGTTATATCCAAAAACCAGTGCATCTTATTTAGTCCGCTTAGTAGAATACAATTTATATTGTGTAGAGAATGACATTCAACATTCTAATACACAATGAATGACAAATAGTGCACTATGCACAAAGGAAACATTGTAACCAAAAATCTTTAACCTAAAACCCAGCTGGGAAGTATAGCTATCAGTATTAACTGATAGAAAAGATGGACGCCATTTTTCTAGTGCAATACTTGAATAAAACAAATTAAATTCTAAGAAACAACCGTACATGGTTACCACATATCAAAGTAGAAACAAAACATTTTAAAATTACATAATTGACTTTCTTTCTCAATTTTAACTGCCTAGTAATTATTATTTTTTTTTTTTTTTTTTTCATATGAGAATTCTCCATATTTCTTTTTAGAATTTTGATCAATATTTTGCTATACATAATTTTTGACATTTAATTCCAAACATTATTTTTTAGATCCCACCTATATCTGATAGTTTAACATTAACCCTTGGAAGTTGGTTAGGAATTCCAGGATTACCGATGATTGTATCCTTTAGACAAAAAAAACTATTTTCCATACGTAATATTTAAATTGATATCATGCTGTAATTTTAAATGTAATTTTTTTTAAAATTTGTTTTCCTCAACACCAAACAGACCCTTTATAGGATATGGGATTCCCTAAACAATCCCAATCGAAGTAAGCAAGTTGGTGTCAGTAGAGAAAGTACTCTTCCCTTTTTAGCTGGTCTAAATACAGATCACTTGAGTAGGAGGATTCTAGCTTTACCTCTGTGGACCGGACTACAAAGTTTAGGAACCGAAGGAGTACATTCCAGGATAAAGGAGGATTTTTTGGCTAGTGAAAGGCTGTGGACGGCTTTGGATCGATTTAGGCAAATCAGAGTTTTGGTAAAAATATTTTTTCTATATATATATTTGATCTAAGTAAAGTACATAGTGTTTTATCAATGTTGGCTATTTTTTTCTTGACTCGTAATTTACGAATCTCAACCTCCTGCTTTCAGTTTTGTTGCTTTGGTACTTATAACTAAATTTGTTCCTGTTTCTTTTTTTATTATTTTTCTTCAGTAACAACTAGAAATTCTATAACGAATGTACACTTCTCATTGAAGCACCCTGTGTAAATATAAATATCGTCTTAGTTTCACTTTTTTTGGTTGGTTCTTAACTCGCGATATTCTTCTCTTTACAGAGCCCAAAACCAGGTGGAGAAAGCGGTACCTACACAGTATCTGAATTAATTTCCAAACCAACCACCATACCTGTAAGTCATTACATTCCTCCAACTTTTGCTCTCTAATAACAAAAATAAATATTTCAGGTATTATTAGAATCGATAGCTTGCAGTGTGGTGTTTCAATTCATCCCAGAAACAACCAACGACGACTATCAATCTAAAGTACCGTCGTACTATGACAAATTAAACTCGTGGTTGGGTCAAATTTTGCAATTGGACGTGCCTCAAGTACCGATTGATATTTGCGAACTCGATAATATCGGCGTGGTACTGAGATTCTGTCCGTTCGAGAACGTGGTTGGTCAACAACCTTCCGTTGACGAAATGCAGGGCTTTATAGCTTGTCTCGAACAACAGTTGGTTATTTTGAAAGCGACTGTGCATCATAGGGAGAGTTTTGTCAAGTTGGTAGACGCTTCTCCGGTACTGAAGATTGTTGATTTACCAGATTGGGCAGGTAAGTAATAACAGTTCATTCTTAAAAACGACATTAAGATCTTTTAGTAGATAATATTATACTTCAGTCTCGATCGTTTGCAACACTGAATATGGTATGAATTTAGCAGTGTTTTATGATGAGTATAACACACTTTTTTACTTTCTTTTTAACATAAAAATAGTAATACTGTCTTTTGTCTCTTTATTGAAGCAAAGGATCTCACTGATGTTGCAACTTAATAATTTATATGGTTAAAAGATCTAGCCGATTAGCATGGGTATAGAAAGCATTTCCTTTATATTATTTAAAAAATACACAATTTCGTGAGAGTTTGCCTCATCAAAAATTGCCAATATTCTTCTCACGTTAAGTGGAAAAATAAAGTTCTATGTTTGAAATTTCATGTTCCAAGTCAGCGAATAAAATCTTTCAGTGGTTTTTAATCCAGCACGTTTCCATTTTAACATTATTGTATATATTGTTTCTGTTTTACTTTTCTGTCTGTATACAGAAGGAAATTATAGGAATCATGATTTGTTTTAACTTCGAGTTTTCGGTGGATTTTTACTTTTTGGGGTTCCCTGAATCCGTTTTGATTATTTTCGTGATTGTGGGTGTCTACAATAACTCTTGAATGGATACAGAGAAACTAAATTTTAAACCTCATCCTCTAATGAGTTGATTAGATTTTGGGCACAGTTGGAGCATTTGGGGGCTACTTTACAGGGGGTCGTTTTTTTACTTTAAGAAATATCTGTTATTTCTTGTGAAAACAATCAAATATGTATAACTACTCGCAGGATGTTTTGCTTTAAAAAAAGTATACGTTTTATCAGCCCTCGTTTATGACCCACCCTGTATATTTAAGACTAATTGTTGATATTGTCCTACAACTTTTATAATTTTTTTTTTTCGTATTTCCAATCATAAAACAGCTATCATGGCAACCCTGTATATGTGTTACTAACATGTGGTGTCATTGGATAGGTAAATTTTTAAGGAATTTTAGCTAAAATAATATATAATATAATTACATTTCAAAAAAATTAATGTTTAAATCTGAATTTTAAACAATTTTGTAAACCTACATAAATCATGATAATTTAATTTGGGGTGTCTGCATTATTCGATAATTGCTTAAAAAAATTAATTGCCTTGCAACCCAGTAATATTTTTAAAAAACATTCTTGGATTGAATACAGTATTACTACATCATTCTAAAACTGAAATAATACACAGGGTGTTCTATTTAAAAAATATAAATTTTTATTTACTAGCAAAAAACGCAACACACTGTATATTCAAAATGTACTTTTCAAATCCATATAACTTTTACTTGAAACTTGTTTGCGTGTCTATAATACAAATTGAAATATTGACCAATTACGCACTAATGGGACACCCTATATAATAACACTCAAAAAAAAGTTCCGAACACAAATAGAAAAATTATATAACTGAAACAAATAGCTATACATGTGTACAGGGTGTTTTATAAGGAATGGTAAATATTTTAACCATAGGTTAATATTTTGCTAAATGTTATCTACTTCTGAGATAGATTAAAGTTAAAATGTATTTTTCGTTTTTTTTTTGCAATATTTTCGTTATTATTTAACGTATTGACTTAAAATTTGATATGCTTAAGTTTTTGGACTCAAGCAAGTTATTAATTTTGAGATTAGACAAAGAGGGCTACTCTCTACTGGATGAATAAACTATTAATTTTTTTGTTCTTGGCATTTATGTAAATTTGAATAAAAAATGTATAATTGTTTAAATAGCATAAATTCAACCTATTCCGATTGTATTTACACTGATTTCCAGAAGGCATGGATAAGGTAAATTATGATTTTCTCGTATCTAAACTGAATTATTATGGTCTTAGCGATCACCTAATACATTTTATCTTGTCTTATCTAAAACTGAGGTCTTAATACGTAAATGTTTGGTGGCGAAGGATCTAATATGATGTACACAGGATCTGAGTTCCGTTAAGGCTCTAATTTCGGCCCTCTACTTTTCTTAATATTTGTCAATGATTTCCCTCTATGTATTACATTAAACTGCCTCATGTGTACAGATGATCTAAAATCTGAAAGTTTTTAATAAAATATCCTCCCCCTAGATTACTATCTAGAATCTAGACCTTCAAAATGACAGACACTATTTCGAATTGCTCATTAGAAAATAAATTACTTTTTAATCTATTCAAATGCAAGGTAATTATACTCTTTGGCAAAATTTTATCTACACAGCACTAGGGCGAGTGTCAAAAATGGCCGACTAGGGAATAGTTTTTCAAAATAATTTTAAATTTGATGAGCATGTGCTTATAATATTACCAAAGAAGCTAACAAATTGTTAGGATTTCTGAAACGTACGACTTGGGTCTTCACATACACATATTCAATTAAAAATTTATACTGGGGTAGAATTTTTTTAATTTTTCAATAAATTTGTTTCACCTTGGGTGTTCAAAAATAATTTTTCATTATTTTGTAGGGGTGAATATTGGAATTTGTTTGGAAATTTTCTGGGAAATTATATAAATTTATTTTTCTCATTCATAGCCAATTAGAATATACGTCCATTGTATGGGACTCTAAACAACAAAATATAAAACAAATTTTGGAAACTATTCAAAATAATTTTATCAAATTCTTCAAAAAGTATCATACAAGTTAAGGGTTTGTCTCTTTTGAACCTATTTGAAAAGAGTTTAAAATTGAAACATTGGAAATTAACTATGTTGATTAGATATGTATTTTTGTTGATTTGTCCTTCCTATTAAAATAACTAAAATATTCTCTCAAAACGTTACATAATTAATAAATAGAATGATATTTGATTTGGTACAATATTATCAAACTGTTAAAAAATTTAATTTGACAGACTACTGTAAATACGTTTATATTCTAATTGATTATCAGGTGTTTTATTTTCATCTTTAGGTTTAGGCGGCGTCCGATATTGTCCGGAAGGTTGGGAACAACTCCTAACTGATCAAGCCAAAGAAGAACTCAACCACTTAAACATGGTCCTCGTAGATACGCTACGAGAAACAGACGCTGCTTTTTCATTGGGCGAAGGCGTCGACGGGTTGATGTGCGTCCGATTCGGGATGTTGACGCCTGAATCAGACGTCGACAAATTACTGGATTTAGTTATACGTGTGGGACAATCTGTAGAAGAAAATTCGAAGGTGTTGGATTCTATGAGCGAAATTGTTAAAAAAGGTAATAATATAGTTCTCAAAAATTGTACATTTTTTCTTGAAGATATTTTCTGGAAATTTGTACATAAAACATAATTATTTAAAAAATGTCATGTTCTTCTTGAGTGCATACAATGTTGTATTTTAGGAATTGAAACGGCAACCTTAGATCTCCAGAAAGAAAACGAGGAAAGGCTGTGGCAAGAAGGCATCGTTCGACATATCCCGATAGTCGGCACGTTCGTCAACTGGTGGGCGCCGAAACAGAAAGAAGCCGGCGGAATCCGAGGTCGCAGTCTTAACCTTACGCAAGGCGTCGTCGAATCCACCGAAAACATTTACAAGTACCACATGCAAATGGGTCAAGGAATAGCGACGGGTGGAATTACTCCGCCCGCTCCTCAAATTCAAAAACCCATCGGTGTTAGTCATTCGAGGTCGAGCAGTCACGCTTCGGCGTCAAGTCAACAATCCGCCGTCAAACTTGACGGGGAAATGACGAAATTGAGTTTAGAGAACCATTTGGATAAAGTCGATAATAAGGAAATAATAGAAACTAATGTTGCCGCTCCTAGCTAAATAGCATCGTTTTCAGTCGAGAGTCATTTAATTAATTAGGGTCTTATACATATTTTTTTATGATAGCGGTTAAGATGTAAAACAAATTTTATTTTTCGTGTTCCAAATATCTTTATTATAGCTTCGATTATAATTTTGTTTATATGAAAATATATTGTTGTTTGATCGATGATTCGATCAATTCACAATGCTTACAAACTGAATTTTATAATAGTTTTTGCCTACATAGTCCACCGGAATTAGATAAAAAATTACTCTGAAATGAAAACGTTTAATACAGTATAGAGACCCAAATAACAATGAATATTTTGACTTTTTCACAAAAGTTCACTATGCGAAGAGATGAGAATTTATATATACATTTTTCGACGTTTTTTTTTTTTCTCTCCAGTTTTTATATTTTATTTTCATGAAAACGCATCGTTTTTGAGTAAAATACAAAAAACTTGGGAAAAACGCCAAAAATGTATTAATGTATAATATATAATACCTTCTTCCGATCATGCTCATCTCTGCGCATAGTGAATTTTGTCAAAACTTTCATTGTTACCTGCACGAAAAAGTTCGCCTTATAAACCTAATTCCGGTTGGAAAACATTCCGGTTGGAAAACATTCGCTCTAAACAAATCACAGTTGGAATCTTCTGTCATTTTTTTTTATATCGTATATCTCTATTTCTAACAAAGTGCTCGCTTTTCTGTTTTGCATTAATTCTTGCGATATAGACTGCTAAATATCTATCCAACTCTTTGGTGATTGTCATAATGATCTTCGGCACTCTATTGCCTTTTATTGTAACTCTAATAACTCTTTTCAGGTTTCATTCATTCTGTTGTGGACGATAAAACTAAACACGATAAGCTAATGGTCGTTATTTCCGTAAAATAACAAATACGGCGTTTTACAACATAACCTTAAAACTATTCTTGATTCGACAAATTCTCCAATAAACCACGATATTCTCTTATAAAAAGAAAGAGCATTAGTTAAGACAGTTGAGTTTTCTAAATATCTTTGAGAATTTGAAAAAAATGATATGCGATTCTCCGATAACACACGAAATTCTTTTATGAAAAGAAAATTTTCTAAATATCCTAGGGAATTTGATTTTTTTCCTCTCCAAACATTATTAAATTTTCCGGAAAGTGGAGAATCCATTGGCAACACTGCATAAAACAAGAAAGTACAAACAAGCTTTATGACAACTGGCACGTGTCACTCTTAAACAGTAAGCCAATGAAATGGAGTGTAGTAGAATGTCAAATTCTAGTCTTCTCAAGTCTCTGTTTTGCATTAATTCTTGTGATGTAGACTGCTGAATATCTTTGGTGGTCGTCATAATGGTCTTTAGCATTCTATTGCCTTTTGGTACAACTCACTCTTGTCAGGTTTCATTCATTCCGTTGTGGATCATAAAACTAAACTGTACACTTGATTGACCGTTATTTGCATAAAATAACAGATCGGCGTTTTACAACATAACCTTAAAACTATCATGGAACATGTAAGAACAAGAACGATTTTTGATAATGATAATTGACAAGTGTCGCCCTTAGACAGTAATATCAATAGCTCCATTCGCTCTATTTATTAAGTCCAATCGATTAGTGACAGTTCAGCACGTTTAAGTAACAGTTGAAAAATCTAAAAAATTCTGCCAGCTTCCCTCTAATTCCTGACTAACCGAACCCTCCTAGAGTGAATGTTGTTAATAGGACTAGGTGGGACTGTATGGGTGCAAACATTTTTATTCATGTTTTGGTCTTCTTACAGTGTTTGGAATAAGTTAAAACTGCAGTCAAGTTACAACTTCACTATTAACAGACTGGAGTTTTAATTCAAATATCTACCACGCAAGAAGCCCAAAACCAGAAAATTCAATAGTAAGGTGTAAGAACCATAAAAAAACAGGAAAGATATTCCTATAAATTGTGTTATAATCAAGAATTGCCATTTTCATTGTTCATTTCACTAAGAAGTATTTATAATAACCATTTTCTGTTTCAAACTATTGTTTGTTTAGTTCACAATCTGATGGATCAGGATTAAAATAGAAAATGGTTATTATAATTACTCCTAAGTGAGATGAAAAGTAAAATGGCTGCGCCCATAGTCGTATCCAAATCCCATTGATAGGCGATCATCAACCTGGTATGACAAGTTACGTGAAATTGGCCCGTGGTAGAAACAATAATCTCCACGTCGCTCTACTTCTTTGACTATGCCTCATACTGGCGCAAAAAAATAGAATACCAAACTTTTCGTCTCTGTCTTCCTTCTAGTTACAATATCGTCTAAGTTACATGCTTTTTTCTCACATACCATACCTATAAAGGTCCTCTTATACTTGTAGTTCTCAGCATGCTTTTAAAAGATTCATTTATTTGTTGTTTTCTTTATTCTTCCACAAAATGTCTTAAACATCCGGAAATGGTAATAGAGGTATATTTTATATTATAACGCAATTTTAATTGACGCTGATCTGAAATCGTCAATTCATTCATTCGATAAATAATAAATAAACTACCTGAGGTCCATATTTAAGCCTCGCTTGGTTGATCGCGTCCTTGAACGACAATCGAACTTTGGGGCTAGTTAACATAAATGGTTACGGAAAAACAAAAATAAATGTCCATTATCTAGTTTGGCCCCTTTGCGATTTTGAAAAACTAAGTTGGTATCTGTGTTGCTAAAGAATCTATTACAAACAAAAAATAAATACATTTTCTTTTTTTTTTTTATTAAATATTTTCACTGGCGTATGTCATTTTTAAATATAGAATTGATTTTACGAACTTTCAAGTTAATTATTAATAATTATTTTACAAATAACAGCTAGTTAAATTCATTTATAGATTTTTTTTTTCATAAATATAAATGTACAACAAAAGAATTTTTCAATATTGTTAATATTAACGTATTTTATATTGTTACTAACTGAACTGAAACTTACGGAAGCGTAAAAGGGTCACTAAATATTTTTTTATTACTTTTCCAAATTAGAACTCGAAAAACTTAATTTTTCTGACTTAAAACTCGGAAAATAGATTATTCCTAATTACAACTCGGAAAAATAGATTTTTCAGACTTAGAACTCTGAAAAATCTATTTTTCTGACTTAGAACTCGGAAAAATAGATTATTCCGGCCTATAATTCGACAAAAAAGATTATTCCAACTTAAAACTCGGAAAAATAGATTATTCCGGCTTATAATTCGGCAGAAAAGATTATTCCAACTTAAAACTCGGAAAAATGATTATTCCGACTTACAACTCGAAAAAACAATTTTTCTGACTTAGAATTCGGAAAAATAGATTATTCTAACTTAGAAATAGAAAAAAATCGATTTTTCTGACTTAAAACTCGGAAAAATAGATTATTCAAACTTAGAACTCGAAAAAATCGATTTTTCTGTATTAGAATTCAGAAAAATAGTATTCCAACTTACTAGCAATCTTCAAATTGGTGGCAGCGGTTTTTAAAAACCATTTTATATCGCCTTTTGATTAGGATTTACAAATTGTTTGAACAATTTACGTAAAGAGATTTGGGCCCTTTGCCCCTTAAATCTGAACATGTAAAAATATTGGCCCCTTTATTCTTGTTCCTTTTAAATTACTCAATGGAGTGCGACATTCTTTTAAAAAATATCGAACGTGTGCTGCACTTATATTCATCATCATCATCTGAATTAGGGCATGGTTCAAAGCCCACTTGTACTGAAGCTCTAGGCTTATTGTACCCCTCACAGTTTCTATCCCATCAAATTGATTTTCTTGATGAATTCAAGAATATGTCTGATGGGCGCTTTCGCGATTTCTTCAGGTTCCGGATATTGTACCCCGAAGTACCATTCCCGTTCCCATTTAAGGTTCCGGCAGTGGCATAGTATGTGAATAGGAGTTTCGTCCTCCTCTTCACATATTCTGCATAGGGAGTAATCAGATATCCCTAAGAGATTTAGGTGTCTTCTAAGGCCGCAGAGTCCCGTAAGGAGTCCTATTACGGCCTTGAGTTCGCTTCTGCTAAGGTTTAGCAGTTGATGTTGTCTGCTCGTGGATGGCCCCTCTATGAATCTTTTGGACTGTCTAAGTCCAGGAAGTTCTATCCAGAGCCTATGGTGTTCTCTTTTTATTTGTTCCTTTAACACCCATTTAACTGCGCTTATATTGAAACCAATACAGATAAAGTTACATGGACGGATAGAGAATCGCGAAAGATAAACAATAGTATATTACATTACGAGTGTGGAAAATCACTTTTCACACAAGTGATGTACAATATTTTTCCTACGACCACAAAATAATTTCATCAAAAAATGTAAAACCCGGTTATTATTATAATAATTAAAATATATTTAAAAAAAAAATATTCAACAATAATCGTATTTATTCAATTTTCATATTTTCTAAACAAAAAAAAAAAAATTAAAAAATTAAAAAAAAAAATTCTGGCCCCGCCAGGATTTGAACGCGGTCGCTCGCCAGATCTCAAATGGCAAAGTTGATAAGTTCGACACTATAACCATCTGAGCTAATAGGGCTTCCGTCAATTGAGTGATCTAATCGGTTATGTGTTTAACCAGAATAAAAAGCAAACATATCTTAGTTATTTTAAAATTATTTTAATAATCATTGTTAAAGATAAATATCTAGGATCTAATTTACAACAATTTCAATAATTTAACAATCATATCGATTTTAGTATCAATATGGACATTACATAGATCAAAATAGAAATGATGTGTTTGACATTTTGTGACAACTGCTGCGGAAAGTAGCATATTCGTACACGGGTGGAAAGTAAATTCTTATTCATACGCGTGTGATATAGGGTTTCCATAGGAATATATAGTGTGATATGTCACTTTCTTAAGTGGTCGTAGGAAAATATATTTACTCCCCCCTCTTCGTCCTCCGCGTCTAAACGGAAACTAATATAGGGCCAAAGGCCCCGCCTGAAACTATTTCAAACCGCCCAATGTCGCAGTGCCTAAAATAAGCTCTATAAGAAATACATTGCATTTCAGAAATACATACATAGTTAAACAGAAAATTCTCATAAAAATAGATTTTTCCGAGTTCTAAGTCGGAATAATCTATTTTTCCGAGATCTAGGTCAGAAAAAAATTTTTTTTCGAATTCTAAGTCAGAATAATCTATTATTGCGAATTCTAGGTCAGAAAAATTGTTTTTTTAGATTTGTAAGTCGGAATATCTATTTTTCCGAATTCTAAGTCGTAATAATCCATTTTTTCGAGTTCTAAGAGTACTAAAAACGTTTTTTCTGAGTTGTAAGTCGGAATAATCTATTTTTTCGAGTTCTAAGTAGGACTAATCTATTTTCCGGGTCCTAAATCTGACAAATCGATTTTTCCGAGTTCCTACTCGGAATAATCGCTAATTCCGATTTTTAAGTTCTCTGTGTTGGAATAATCTATTTTTCTATAGTTGTAAGTTAGAAAAATCGATTATGTCGAGATATAAGTCGAAAAAAAATAAATAAATTAGTTGCCCTTTACACCGCAGAAACTATCTGTATGAAAATGAGATAGTACGGTTAGGAACATCAAAATATTCCAAGTTTTGATTCAATTTTTCTTAGAAAATTGTCGGTTTTCCCAAAAAAAAATATTAATAGAATGAGTAGGTACATTTTACTGTTTCTCGGTAAACTGACATTTTTTACTTATTTTTCCATCTATTTCGTAAACGTTTTCAAAAAAATATCAAATATTTAATTAGTTAATGATTTGAGGAAACAGCCTCATTTATTTTAATTTACTATCATAATAACGATTCAAAATGATTAAGAAATCACCTTGCGTCTAATTCCATTTTTTCTGAATTAAGGTGAAAATGTATTGAATTTTTTATTTGTAACGTTTGTTTAAGCCCCTGTCCTACTTTGTGACGTCACGACTTAGGTAGTCTATTCAAATTTTTCTTTAGCTGCTACGCAAAATGCTTTGCTCATTATAAAAAAAAACTTTTACCGAAAAACTTCGCTATCGACTATATAAATGGTTCTTAGACTTTTACTTATAGCCTATTAAAAACGGCTCTAACTTTTTAAAAAATATCCAAATAAATATTGTAAATAACAAATTTGCAAGAAATGGAAAAACCCCCATATTTATATTTTGTTTTTGTTTATTTTAAGATTATATATTATTTAATTTGTTGTCAGTATTTAATTAATGTATCTATGTATACAGTCAGTGATAAACTTTCCTTCTTTCTATTTATACTTTTATATATAGAAGCCCAAGAAGTACTGCAAACGGTATATAAGCAGGTTTAAGTTGTACATGCTTGTTTGTTTTAATACATATTATGTTAATTATTATTTGTTTATTTTGTGCCCATATCTCGAAAAGTATTGCTGAATTCCGATAGTGACGTTCTTTTTTTCAAAACAAAGCAAATTAACCATGACAACGGCTGTCATAGTTGTCAAAACTTTAAATGTAGTTTTTTTGTCAAATTTGGATTCCTTGGTCATTTTGGTACATGATTTTAAAAAATAGCGGACATTTTTAATTGTACCCTGATCAAGTTTAGCTTTAAGTGGTAACACCTTATAGTTGCCATGTACTAACCAAACCAAAATGATTCCTGGTAATTTGTTTTGTTAATAAACAAATATAGTGTTACCAACTTTGTTTTGCCGTCACTACTATCTTGATCCATGTATTTCAAGCATTTTTGGGAAGTAAATAAAACTATTTAAAAACATAACCCTTCATTTAATGAACCATAAAACAAATATAAAAATATATTTTTAAAGGTTACTTTGGCTGTTTCCAAAGCTCAAAACAGTGCGAATACTGAAAATAATATAAAAAAAAATTAATAAACCTATTCATTTTTAAGGTTAAGTAATGTTATTACCTAATTCCTTTGTGCATAAGGTGGAAGGCTTCATTTATTTCCTCAAATTTCAAAAAATGCGAAACGAATTCATCCAATTTAAGCTTTTTGTTTAGATATTCTTCCACAAGCTTCGGCACGCTTTCACGGCTTTTCCAGCCTACAAGAGATAATTTAACAATTTCAATGACTAAATAATGCATTATTTAAAAATTATAGGCTAAAAATTAAAATTTAGTCAATAAAAATAAATTAGTTTTGAGATTTCCTCGATAAAAATTTTATTTTTAAAATTTAATCATTAAAAATTATTTTTGAAATTTACTCATTAAAAAATGCATTTAAAAAAAAATCATTAAAAATTGGTTTTAAGATTCACTCATTAAAAATTACAGTTTTAAAACTTATTCATTAAAAATTACAGATTTAAAATTTTCTTATTAAAAATTAGTTTTAAAATGTACTCATTCAGAATTAGTTTTAAATTTTACTCATTAAAAATTAGTTTTAAGATTTACTCATTAAAAATTGCATTTATTAAAAATTAGTTTTAAAATTTACTCATTCAAAATTTATTAATAAAAAGTACTCACCTCCAAAAGCAGTTCCTTTCCATACACGTCCAGTTACAAGTTGGAATGGTCTAGTCTTGATTTCCTGTCCAGCTCCAGCTACACCGACAATGGTAGATACTCCCCAACCTTTATGACACGATTCTAGCGCAGCTCTCATCGTTTCCACATTTCCAACGCATTCAAAAGTATAATCCACACCACCATCTGTTAATTCTACTAGAACTTCAGTAATGGGTTTCTCGTATTCTTTGGGATTTACGAATTCAGTGAAACCGAATTTCTTAGCTGTAAAAGTAATGGGTGGGTAGTTATTCAAAAGATGCCATTTTCTTTTAACTGGAATATAAACACATTTTAGGATTCTGGAAGGATGATTCTTTAAAAATAACCACAGTAAACTCTGTAAATCCAAAAAAAGTTAACCAAACTTACCTAACCTGTACGGCCTGAAGCAAGGTAGACTAAAAAGTAAAGCAACGCCCATTAAACAAAAAAAAATGTTAAGATCTAATAAATATACTCCAAACTCTAATTAACTTCCTGCTAGATAAAATGAAATGGTAGTAAAAAAAAATTCAGAGAAAATAGTAACGTTGCCAGGTTGCAAATTAAATTACATGAAAGACAATGAACAGGGATGCTGGGTGGGTAAAACCACATCAATAGTGATATGATAGATACCTAATGATTATAAAATATTGTTAGGGCATGGAAAATGATTAGAAATACTTAAGACTTGAACGTTGCAAAATCAAGGAATACATGTGTCAATTTTTAGGTTTTGTGGAAAAAAATTATGTTAAAAGTTAGGTTAAACAGACAAAATGGATAAATTAAATTAACAAATGAAACAATTTTCCGTATCTAATTAGTTAGAAAATATAAAAAGTAGTAAGTTCCTTCATAGTGATAAAACTTAAAAATTACCAACTTTCAGCATGAGATGAAACTGATTTGTACTATGAAAAGAAAATCAAAGTATGTGGTACTATGGCACTTCTGACAGGTTAAACATGAACTGAGAGTTTTAAAGATGTCATAGTTAGGGTAAGTAAAACATAATTTTTTTTCAGTTTGGAAACGCTACATTTCCATGGAACAGTGTTTTAATTGCGGTAGAATAGACTCCTGTTACTCTGTTCACTCAATGTCTAACTTCGGTCCATTTAAATCGTTATATAACTTTGTGACATGAAGTTAGTAATAAAGGGGTTCTGACTTACTGAACTCAGTTTCTGTGACATTTGACATAAAGAAATCGACACTGACATATATCAAATTCAGATTTAGAAATTTTTAAAAATTTAAAATATGTGGATTTTGTTGTTAAAATCGTCCTTGAAGAAGCCAAAAGTGGTTCTGAACTTATTTTTTTAAATTGGTTTCTACTGATTTTTTAAATAAATACTGAATAAATAAAAAATAATCTGGCAACACTTCTCATGTTAATTAAGACTAAAAGTACATTAAAGCTTCATCGAGGGCCACAAAGGAAGGACCTCGTAAGTCGGAAAATCAACCTTTTTCAGGTGCTGAAAAAAAGATTCACAAGTACACAATTAAAAAAATTGTAATACTTCCCCTATACAGTAGATGGAGCGAAATGTTTTAAAATATATAATAAAATATAATTTCCAGTGGAAATGTTAGTTACGAGGTCCTGCATTATGGTCCTCGCATAACAATTTATTTTCTCTTACCAACTTCAAATTTGGCTGGATTCAAATCAACACCGATTACTCTAGAAGCACCGGCTGCTTGACATCCTAAGCCAACTGCCAATCCTACTGCACCTAAACCCCAAACTGCACAAGTACTACCCTTTTCAACTTTAGCAGTATTGAGGGCAGCACCGTAACCTGTGGGAACACCACAACCCAAAAGGCAGACTTTGTCCAAAGGAGCTTTAGAATTAACCTACAAAAAAGCCAGTTAAATCTTGTTTTATTTCTCCATAATTAACAAGATTTTAATACATAAAATTTGCCTACCTTTGTCACAGAAATATCAGCAACAACAGTGTATTCACTAAAAGTGGAACATCCCATAAAATGATACAATTCTTTACCATTACATTTAAATCTTGATGTTCCATCAGGCATTTTACCTTGTCCCTGTGTTACACGGATCTTTTGGCACAAATTCGTTTTCGGGCTTTTACAAAATTTGCAATCACCACATTGTGGTACATACAATGGGATAACATGGTCACCTATAATAAAAATATAACAATTAATTGATTAATTAATTAATTAATAGATTAATTGATAGTTATTTTTCAAATAAACGTATAATATTGAATGTCTAGTTTGAGCTCTTTTTGATTATGGAAAAACCAAGCATAGGTACTTATAGGTATTGCTATTGTAAATAAAAAACCTAAGTTCCCATATCTTGTGCAAATGAAATGTCAAAGAAGGCAGCAGAGCACCTTGGCAATTTTTTATATTATATTTATATTTTTTATACCCTATTCAAAACCTCGGTTTTTTAAAGCTTTTATCTAAAAACAACCACGCCACATTTTTAGGCTCTTGTAATATTATAAAACGTAATTTATAAATAATACAGGGTGCTTTGTTGGAACAAAGTCAGCATAGTACCTCAGTTTTTAAAGCCTTTTCTAAAAACAACCACACCACATTTTTATGCTAATTTTAGGCTCTTGAAATATTATAAACTTTACTAAAAAAATGCTCGATTTAACTATTTTTTTTTTCTGAAACTTATACAATATGTCTTACTAAGTTGGAACCAAATGGAAAAATATTTTATTATTTTTTATAAATAAAAAGTTCCTTGGTTTTTCGGTCAAATAGTTATAATTTTTTTTATATTTTAAGCATTACATATGTTTCAGAAAATACAAGTTTTCTATTTTCTGGTGCAGTCAATTTATAAAAAGTATGGGGACGAATACAAACAGTTTAAAATAATAGAACCCCATTTTCTATTTCACATCGTGTGCAAGTGCATTCGAAATAATAATTTTTAAAATTTTTTAAACTGTATTCGTCCCCATACTTTTTATAAATTGACTGCACCAGAAGATAGAAAAAGTGTATTTTCCGAAACATATGTAGTGCTTAAAATATAAAAAAATTAAAACTATTTGACAGAAAAACCAAGGAAATGTATCTTTTTTATTATTGGTTTTGTGAAAAAATGTATCTTGATAAAAAGTTCTGCATGGTTCAAAACTTAAAATGCAACCATTTTTTAAAACCGTATACGAGGTTTGTCAAAAAATATGATTTTTGCTGAAGAGTAAAATACCTTTATTTTTGAAAAACCTCATATTTATACGACTGATAAAGTTTGATATCTGATGGTTGTATTTTAAGTTTTAGACCATGCTCGACTTTTTATGAAGAATAACTTTTTTCCTAATATTAATAATAAAAAAGTTTTTCATATGCCACCAACTGTCTACGTAAGTTGATTCTTTTTAGGAAAAACCTTTTTAAAAACGGAGTTGCTCTGCTGGCTTCATTCGAACAAAGCACCATGTAATAAAAAAAAGTAGCAATTTTTTAAAAAAGTTGTGTCACTGTTTTTGGAAAAAAACTTTAAAAACTGAGGTGCTTTCTGTGTTGGGAAATTACCGTATTTTATTTTTCGTTAGGAATGTTCGCGAATTTACGAGAATTTTGGGTAAACAATTGGCGTCATTAAAAGTTATCACTTTTGTGAAGAATTTATGATTACATAAAATTTTATAAAAACTCAAATGGGTGATGCATCAGGTTCAATAACAACAAAGAATAAAAACATAAATATTCAACACAACATTATAATAACGAAATATTTTAAATATTTTTAAGAAAACCAATAAGTAAAAAAAAGAACTAAAAAAACACCCGTTATTCTAAATCATAAAAACATAAAGAATAAACACATTTACAAAACCTTTCGGAATTCCGAACATAGAACATTAAAAACAAATACTAAATTCTAATTTGGAATTTCTTCCATTTCCAAATCCGAAAAATATTCTGGACCATCAGAAAAGTTGGTGTCATGATCATGAAGAGAGTAGTCTTCATCCAGTTCAGAATCAAATCTTTCACTACCAGTTCTTCCACTATCTTTTATTTTTATAGTATAGGTTGTATTGCTTATTTGTGGGTTAAGACTTTGACATTAGATGAACCAGTCTCAGCTATATCTTGGACAAGAAACCAGAAACGGCCAAACACATACTGTGCGAATGTGAAGCTCTAGATCACAAAAGGCAGGCTCTTTTTGGACAACCCCAGTTTGATCCAACAACGTATAGAACCCACTCACCCAAGGATCTGTACAAACTTGTACAAGGTACAAAGGTGACAGAGTGGGTGCTATGAACTAACATGGGGTAAAACACAATAAGCCAATAGGCTTCAGTGTTATTCGGAGACATAGTCAGACGAGCCCAGGAGAAAAAAAATATCTTGGATGGTTTTTGCAACTGGTTCATTAATATTCAAAAGCTTCAAATTATTGACAATAAATAATATTTTGCCAACCCTTTTTGTGGGTAATTTGTTTCTCTTTCCACAATGAATAAAGGAGAACACACTGAAAGATCGCTCAGTTGCAGCATTTGTAGCAGGCATTTCCAATATGACAGTGGCTATATCTTTTAAATTTGTTTTGCAGCAAACCCCTGTCCACCAAGAAATACTGTCGGTTTTTTGCTATCTTCCAAACAAAAGGTAACAGCAATAAATTGTTTTTGTCAAAAAACTAATTAGAAATCAAATCCTTATTTTCTTGAAATTTTGGATGTACCTACTAATAATATTTTATCTATAAATTCCATAGCTTGAATAAGTTTATCATTACTTGAGAGCCACAGTATTTGGGATCCAATAAATAAGTGGCCAAATGCAATGGTTTAGGCATCATCTTTTTTTCAATTTTTTATATGTTTATTCAATAAAATTATTAACCAGCCTCCAATAACGTCACACTAGTAAGGTCAGTTTTGTAAGATGAAATCTTGAAAAAAACGATAAATTCTATACTTCTACAGCATTATATAACAATTTGATGATGGTCATCTAGCAACACTGGTGATGAAGCAGTCATGTATAACAGGGACAGAAGTTAGAAAGGCTTTTGCCTGTTCTCCCACTTCATACACAGGATTTGATAGTGGCTAACCGAAGTGGCGAAACATTGGCGTAGAAAATAATTTTATAGATGCTAATAAAAATTTCAGGTAAATAGTTTAATAAATTGTGAATAGCTGTTGAAATTTTGTAGAATTATGATTTGGGGTATTTAAATATACGTTTAATAATTTACAAAGTTTGGTATTATTTTTATTCTATGAGACGACTATGTTGAACAAACATTACTGTGAAATTCTCACAGTCGTCTGAAGGAGTTTGATGTTTACCACCTCTGTACCTACCAATAGCCTTTCCAATTTCTGTCCCTGCTAAAGAAGCATTCTCATAAGTTAGAGAGTACATATCCTGAGCGAAGCGTGCGCAAAGTCCACATCCGATAAAACATTGTCATATCATCAAACAAAATTGTTTGGTGACGTTCGTTATATAAATTCTCGGTAATTTTCTGATAAATTATCCTCAACCTTCTCCTATAATTTCCCCAAATGAGAAATATCGCTTTAACGAGAATGAACTTTACCGTAAATTACGGAATTTATGGGAACGTTCATTTGGTAAAGTTCGCTAATCACAACACTAGGTGCTCTGCTGACTTCGTTCAAAGCTAGTAGAGCAACTTGATTTTGCAAAAAATCGAGCAATTTCATTAAGGCGAAATTGTCTTAACCCTACTGTTTGAATTAACAGAATAGACGTTCGCTATTCTTGTATAAATATAGATCATTAGGCAGTCGAGAGATTCTTGATGATTTTTCTGTTTTTACGGACTTATTCAGATAAGAATGTGTGTTATCCCGTCTAAATATTACGAGAAAATTATGGCACAAAGCATAATTTTTTCGAAAAAAAAAATATATATTTAGGGGTGCGTTTTAACCTATGACGCCGGAGTTTTAGAAAACTAAAAATTTTTAGGGAATGTAGTTGTGAGGTACCTGATTAACTCCCACTAGTCAGAATGTGGCACAAAGCGCCGTTTCCTTGTAAAAAAATAATAATCTTTTAGGGGTGCTTTTTAATCTGACGCCGGGGTTTTAGAAAACAGCCATTTTCAGTAAAATTAGTCCCAAGTAGAAGATTAAATCTCAAATAACCAGAATATGGCATAAGGCCTAATTTTCTCTTAAAAAAATAATACATATTTAGGGATGCGTTTTAACCTATGACGCCGGGGTTTTAGAAAACTGAAATTTTTAGGGGATGTAGTCGTGATGTACCTGATTAACTCCCACTTACTCAGAATGTGGCACAAAGCGCCGTTTCCTTGTAAATAATAATAATCTTTTAGGGGTGCTTTTTAACCTATGACGCCAAGATTTTAGAAAACTGATATTTTTAGAGAAAATAGTCGTCAAGTAGCATAATAAATCCCAAATAACCACAATATGGCTCAACGCATAATTTTCTAGTAAAAAAATAATACATATTTAGAGGTGCGTTTTAACCTATGACGCCGGAGTTTTAGAAAAGTGAAATTGTTAGGGAATGTAGTCGTGAGGTACCTGATTAACTTCCACTTAGTCAGAATGTGGCACAAAGCGCCGTTTCCTTTTAAAAAAATAATAATGTTTTAGGGGTGCTTTTTAATCTATGACGCCGGGGTTTTAGAAAACAGCCATTTTCAGTAAAATTAGTCCCAAGTAGAAGATTAAATCTCAAATAACCAGAGTATGGCACAACGCCTAATTTTCTCTTAAAAAAATAATACCTATTTTAGGGGTGCGTTTTAACCTATGACGCCGGGGTTTTAGAAAACTGAAATTTTTAGGGGATGTAGTCGTGATGTATCTTATTAAATCCCACTTAGTCAGAATGTGGCACAAAGCGCTGTTTCCTTGTAAAAAAATAATAATCTTTTAGGGGTGCTTTTTAATCTATGTAGCTGGGGTTTTAGAAAACAGCCATTTTCAGTAAAATTAGTCCCAAGTAGAATATTAAATCTCAAATAACCAGAATATGACACAACACCTAATTTTCTCTTAAAAAAATAATACATATTTAGGGGTGTGTTTTAACGTATGACGCCGGAGTTTTAGAAAACTGAAATTTTTAGGGGATGTAGTCGTGATGTACCTGATTAACTCCCACTTACTCAGAATGTGGCACAAAGCGCTGTTTCCTTGTAAAAAAATAATAATCTTTTAGGGGTGCTTTTTAATCTCTGAGCCGGGGTTTTAGAAAACCGCTATTTTTAAGAAAAGTAGTCCTTAAGTAGTAGATTAAATCCCACATAACCAGAATGTGGTACAAAGCATCATTTTCTCGTAAAAAATAATTCTCTCGTCTATATTACCTATAGGTCTTAAAAATCCTCACAGGCAGAATATATGTGATACAAAACGCTGTAGTTACGTAAAATTATATAGATATATTCTTATGTTCAATTTATTTAATCTCATTGCATATTATTATAAATTTTTCTTGTTGTCTTCCCTATTAACGAGAAAAAGAAAGAAAAGTATCTAAATGAAAAATTGCAACTACTCAAAGTATTGATGAATTTAAGCAGTGTAAACTTGTCTTTGTGGAGGGGGTAAGCGCTGATATTGGGCGCCAGCGCCGGGCGCTAACTTCACACAAGTGTAGGTTTCAACTTAAAATTGCCTAGGTGCTCAGCTGCTTTCTTTGACATGCAAATGAATAATGACACAAATAATGTTTTAAATAAAAATATGCCATTTTTTCCATTAATTCTATCAATTTTATGGTAAAGAGAGTGAATAGTGGTACTGGGTGGGAAAAAACTTTCAATAGTTATATTATAAAATATTGTTGTGGTACTGGGTAGGAAAAAACAAGGTCAATAGTTATAAAATATTGTTAGGGTAAGAAAAATTATTAGAAATGAATTGCTGTACTTTTGGTACTAAATAATTGAATGGTAAACTTTGGCAACAGTGTAAGACTAGTAAGACATAAAAGTAGCATCTCTGAGCTTTGATTTGAGGCAACTTGTGAAATATTTTTATTAAAAAAAATAATTGTGTCATTAATTTGCACAAGATATGGAACTAATTTTTTTTTGTTTAGAATAGTGATACCTACAATTATATATGCTTAGTTTTTTATAAGCGAAAAGAGCTCAAACTAGACATTGGCCAATTATTGAGGTTAGAACCTGGTTGAACATTGGTAACTCCCTGGCCCACGCTTTCGACGATACCGGCCCCCTCGTGTCCTAGTACGACTGGAAAAAGACCCTCAGGATCTTGTCCACTAAGTGTATAGGCATCAGTGTGGCACACAGCAGTATACAATATTTTAATTCTAACTTCATGGGCTTTTGGTGGATCTACTTCTATTGTTTCTAATTTTAGATCTTCCTTTGGGCCCCACGCGACTGCTGCGGTGCATTTTATCACCTGTAATTAAATGCAGTTATAACAGCAACAAGTTGTTTAAAATAAAAACTTACTTTGCCTGCAGTACTCATTTTTTTATTATTTCAAAGGGATTTATGTTTCTCGCTGGTAAATCTGTAAAACTGACGTGTACTGCAGATGTGCTGTTATAATCTTATAAAATATCACTGATATCAGCACAAAATATGCTTCATCAGCAATAAAAATCTTACTTTATCATGAATTTTTTATTCGGCCTTGATTAAAGTGACCTTTGGGATTTGATCACATTTGATCATATGACAATTGACAATGATGACTTAGGTGCAGCAGTGTTGCCAGGTCACTCGGTTCCAAATATCTAGACAGCAATAAAAAAATCTTATTTTATCGTGTCTTTATTTTATTATCTTAAGGTCATCAACTGTTTTATCGTTTATATTTAAATCAATGAAAAATTACTATTTAAAATTGATACATGGTGATTAATTCAAAAACATATATTAGTTTTCGTATAAAAAAGATAAAATTAAAGAAATGAAAACACATTGTTTTAAACAACATTGCAAGCTCCTATCATTGCGTTCGGTTTGCCACGTTCCTTTAACTCCTTTAACACTTTTAACTCCAAACGACTCTTTTAGCGTTCGGTTTAGTCCGATTAGTGACAGTTTAACACGCTTAAATGTCATTTAAAAGCACCCTAAAATTTGTCCCGCTCCAGCCCCTGACTGACCGAACTCGCCTTATGAATATATTTATGTGCGAGTTCGGGCAAAGAGTATCTTCGGGAACAAAGGTGAGTCGCAACGAACGTACGCGAGCTTTTCCAGTACACCGAAACAACAGCAAAGAGTGACAGAGTACTATAATGACCAGAGTAACAGAGAGCGCACTATCAGCGCAGATTACCACGGGATACGGTGCACGGAATCAATGTGAGAAAATCGGAACTTTCTCCAAGGATTCTTTAAAAGCATTGGCAACATTGTAAAATAGCATAAAAACATGTGGATAAGTGAAAAACATAACCTAATAAATAGGTAAATGGGTTTTAAGTTTTAAAACATGGTAAAAATGCAATTAATAAAGTCAAATTTTAATATTAAACATATAGAAGAATGTCTAATGACTGAAAATAAATTTATAACCGATATACTGAAGCGGTCTTGTATACCCGAACGTAAAGGTACTGAACATATTTTTCTTTAATGGATTTTTATTTTATTCTATATTCTATTTACTTACAGAATTCGAAAATAGTGACAATGAAGAGGATAGGAATGATGAAGAGAAAGTACCTTTTAATACACATTTAAACAAAAAACAAAGAGCAAAATCTTTATTTGAATTACAACAACGTTTAAATGCTGTTAAAGGTAAGAAAAAACAAACCTATAAGGAGAAGTTGACCAAGAAAGGTTTAAAAAATCGATTAAAAAAGAAAACTCAACAAGATCAGAGAAATGCAGACAAAAAACTAGAGAGAGCTGCTATACTATCTACAAAAACGGTTAAGTCTGAAGAAAATGGAATTGATCAAAATACAAAAATCAAAGTTTTTAACAAAGAAGACAAAATAGTATTTTCAAAAATTGATTTTGATAATCCTAACAAATTCCAAAAAGGTAAACCAAAAAAAGATCCTAAAGAACTTCTCCAACAACTAGAAAAACATAAAGAAACTATTCAAAAACTAAAAGATAGTGGTGAAACAGAAAAAGTCGTTGAAATTAAAGAAAAAGTAGCTTGGAAAAACGCCCTAGCTAAAGCTGGAGGAGAAAAAATTAAAGACGATCCAATTCTGCTCAAGAAAAGTGTAAAGAAAAAGGAACAAAAACAGAGATCCAGCAAGAAAAAATGGGAACAGAGAAACAAAAATGTAGAAACGGCTAAAAATGAAAAGCAAGCGAAGAGAAATGAAAACTTGATGAAAAGGAAAAAAGATAAGAATACTAAGAAAATGAAGAAAGCAGTTAAAAAAGGAAAAGTTATAGCAGGATATTAAATTTTGAAACTATTGTTAGTTGTTCGATTTTTTTTTTAATAATAAATAAAAAAAGTTTTTTAATATTAATTTTTAGCTCGAAATTAATAATATTTGAAGGGTATTTGTAGTCTGCTAAAGAAATAACTTTCTTAAATAGTTATAGATAGGATCTGATTCCAATAAGATGAACACAGGTACGTCATCAATTGGCAGATTAATTTGTTAGCTATCACAGTCTACTGGGGGTTTAGTTTATTAAAATGTAGGAATAATATTTTTAAATTAAATAACTCTCATATTATTTATTTATTGATAGTTATAGATGATATATTGGAAATTATATTTCCAATACATGACTTTCCTGTAGTTATCAAAAATATTGAGAATCAAGAAATAAATAATAATACCAGAACCACATACTTAATTCCAAGGTTGGAGAAAACCTTAGAATTTAAAAATATATAAAAGTAGGTTTTTTAAGGTTTTTAGTTCCCAAAAAAAACTATATCAAGAAGTTCAAAGTTCCAGTGATAATCTTTGATAAAATATTTGCATTTGTTTTTATATACATACAAGTAATTTTTGCATCTTTTCTACTGAGAATTGATTAAGAACTTAAATTGTGAATACTAATTATTTATCATAAAAATCTGATGTTTCCAACAGGGCATAACTTTTTGTACAATTTATTGTTGTATTACCCCTGTAAAGGTTTAGAGGATGAAATAAATACATACCTACATTTTCCATACACATCTTATACGAAATATTTTACTGAAACTTTACACTTTTACTCAAATTTTTCCATTATGGTTAATTATAGAGAATGATATCATAAACAACTTTTATTTGAAGATTTTTCTTCTCCAATTGTAAATAACAGATATTATAGTAAAAAAACGACTTCCTATATAAAGAAACCCCTCCATCCAGATGCTTCAAATATTGCCATACCATTTTAGGAAAATATTCCTACTACGTCCAAATTCTAATCAGCTCACTACAAGATGGATTAAAATTTAGTCTTTTTATCTTTATCCGTTCATGAGTTCTCGAGTATACAGACACTCAAACATCATCACGAAATAGGGATGTCACCTGTAGAGTTTTCACCTGAACTGTCCCCTTTTTACTTTCCTACATGGAGGACTTTCATATCTGCATACAGATATAAGATGGATATAAGGAAAGTATATAGGAATCACAAGTTTGTCCGGTGTCAGGTCGCATGATGAAAGAGTGTCCGAAAATAACTAGGTACACGAGAGATTTGAGAAGTTAGTACCGCCAAATGCGAATTTTTATAAAACGAAGTTGGCATTCGTTTGTCAACGATTTGTCCATGTTTTTCCAACAAAAAATTTCGTCTGCCACTCTTCAAAAAAGTGACAAAATTAAAAATTTGAGCCAAATTTAACATCAGCACCGCCATAAAAACTTTTTATTAATTTCAAAGTGGCATTTGATTGTCCATGATTTGTCCACCATTGTCCTACCAAAGGTTCCGTTTGTCCACCCGTCAAAACAGAAATATTTAAAAAATAATAAAAAGCCTAATCCTTAGGGACAACCCTAATACATTGCATTCGAAATAAATACGGCAATCGTTTGTCCACTCATTATTTTCGTTTGTCCACCCAACGGAAATTATAAGTGTAACCTACCTCACTCAGGTACCTTCATAATTTATTAATTCCATTTTATTAAAGAAAAGTTACATTCTTATTAAATTCAAATTTCTACATTTGACGAAAAATCTTCGTTATAAAAAAAGCAATATTTCTGTTCGCGGTGTCTCTAATATTACAGAAAAGATAAAAAGTTATTCCATTAGAATCCGATCCAAAAACCTCCATAAACATGTTTCTTGTCACGAAGTAATCATTAGAACACTTAATTGGCTTATCTTTCTAATAACGAAGACCGATTTTTGACAATATTTCGGTACAAAATTCCTAGAAGTTCTTAAGGCACATAATAAATTTTCCACCCATTTTTCCTCCTAAAATTCGTTTCCAGCGGAGCTACAGAAAACTGACTACAAAAATCCATTAAAACGGGTATAAAGACCCGAACCCAAGGAGTTCGTTATTCATTTCATTATGATTTTATATAAAATTCAGATTATTATTTTATATTCAGTATTCAGTACCTTTCCAAAATCGACGCTCTTCTTAGCCGACGTCTATCCTACGGTTATGTGAGCCATTTCATTATTCAGTCATGCTCTAATCCTCTCCAAGTCCCTCTCTGTCTTATTTGGCCTTTGAGGCTCAACTTTTCCGATTATCATACATAATTAAACCCCTTTTAAGACCAAACATATGTGACGACTATGGCGGAGGCACTATAAATATTGGCGGAAGATCAACAAAAGTCATTAGTAGATATAGACAGTGATATATAGACAGCTGAGAATAAAGTATTGGACTATGAATATAAATAGTGAACGATTCAAAGATATTCGAAATATATATATAAACTAGAATAGTATTGTTATAAAATGAGTGTTTAAATAAATTATTAATAAATAAACTGTTGTTTTAAAATAAACTGTTGTTTTAAAATAAACAAACATCACAATACAATACCTCTAATCCCCCGAACGCTGTCAACGACGTCCCACGCCTTGTTTCCAGACGCTTGTTGTCCCTAAATATGTCCTTCATGATATCCTTGACGACACCCTTTGTCGTGCAGCACCACCAAGTATTTTCTACCGTATATCTGTCCCGACGCAGTACCGAAATAAATACCTTCCTCTACACCAGGACGCTAGGCGCCTCGACGCAAGGCGTCGCTCAACGCTGCGATGTACCTAAATCGACGCCGTCACAACGCTAGATACAATTAGTACATAATGTCTAGTATAGACGAATCTATAATGTCTGTATTTTCAATGGTGAGTCAGAAGATTTATATGTAACTTTATTTGAGGGGCCACCGGGGTTTCGTTTGAATAAGGGCCTGACATTTTCTTCAAAATATTATCAATAATGTAACCAATAAACCACATGGCTTACGGGCATTCACGCCGAAAGACAGTTTAGGATAGACATCTGCTTTTTGATGGGTAAATTTGAGTATTTCAATAGAAATAATAAAAATCCACATGGGAGGGTGTCGTGGTTATAAGCCCTGTTTGACATTAGTATAGAATTATGTAAAATATTTTTTTGTATATGTAATATTATTATTTGCAATAAATTGAATTGAGTTGAATTGAATACAGGAATGAATTATCTTGGATAAATTATACAATCCGAGCTGGTAAAATTTATAAATTGTTATAACAATAAGTTAACCAACTGGTGAATGGACACTGTTCGTTAGCTCAAGGGGGAGCACCTTATACTAAGCCACCCATTCTACTAGGTTTGATACAATAAAGTACAACCTGTGTATATCTAGATTATAATCAAGCTACATAAAAACTATAAACATCAACACAGCAGTTAACCAACTGGCGAATTGACGCTGTTCGTTAACTCCGTTGGTAATCAACCTAAATAAAATATATCTTGATAGCAAATGAACGTGGTCTGCATTTGAACAGGACTCAAGGGAGATATCCACTAAATAGTTCATACTAATTGTGTAATATACTTTGCTAATTATTGCATCACATTTAAAGTATGAAAAATAAAAGAGTTTAAATATAAATTTGTCTGGTTTTATTTACCAATTTGCACCAAACTCTGCATCGACTCCTAGTTTACCTTAATTAACATTAGCCCAACAATATGGGTATATAAATTATCAATTAAGTAACTAGACGAGATCATTTCTACTACTAGGGGAAAAAGGCAAAATACCAGTAAATATTGAGTTTAAAGTAAAATAAAATTAAGAGGTAAATAATAAAGATTTCAGACTTAAGAACAACGATCAAAATGGGGTACCGGGGGGAGGGCCGTTACACAAGTTATAATAAATAATTAAGTAACTCAAAATATAAATGTATAATGTATAAGTTCCTCTGACAATTTATTAAAACTAACTACTGCAATCGTTTGTACACATTTGTTTTGTTTGTCCAGGCCTTGTTTTCGTTTGTCCGCCCAACGGAAATTAGTTATTAACAAATAAAAGACTCAAAATATTATTTATTATAATTATTTATACAAGTAATTCTAATGGCAATTTATTAAAACTAACTATAGGTACTGTAATCGTTTATGTCTACACATTATTTTCGTTTGTCCAAAATTATTTTCGTTTATCCAGGCCTTATTTTCGTTTGTCCACACAACGGAAATTAGTTTTTAACAAAGGAACTCAAAATATGAACAATTATTAATAAAATTACTTTTAATTGCTGTTTAAATTAAAACTACTGAAGCCGCTTGTACACATATAATGTTAGTTTGTCCAAACTTTATTTTCTTTTTTCCACCCAGAGCCGACGAGAGGGGCGGGTAGCTGGGACCAATTCGCCGACCTCGGCAGCTTATTTAGGCGAGGACGTTTTTTATTTTTTTAGAAGTTTGCCACAAGAGCAGAAGAGGGAGGACCTTTTCTTTTTTTTTTTAGAGAATTCACTCAAAAGAAGAAGTTCTTGCTTGAGGACCTTTTTTTTTTAGAAATGTGATCTTGAAAGGACTTGATGTTTTTATAAAATTGTCGCGGGGCCCGACTTGGAAAATTGTCCCGGGGCTCGACCTGGAAAATTGTCCCGGGGCCCGACCTGGCTCTCGGCGGCCGTGTTTTCACCCAACGGAAATTAGTTATTAACAAATGAACAACTCAAGATGTTAAATTTGGCTCGAATATTTAATTTTGTTATTACCTTGTTTTGAAGTGTGGGCAAACGAAAATTTTTGTTAGACAAACGTGGACAAACAAAACGAAAATATTACATGCACTAACGGTCGAAGCAAGTTTATTAAAACTTACATTAATAATTATTAATGTTAAAACTTACATTAATAATTATATTATTGTAAGTTTTCCAAATGACAATTTATTAAAACTAACTACTTATACTTACTGCAATCTTTTGTTTGTCTGTCCACGTTTGTATAACAAAAATTTTCGTTTGCCAACACTTCAAAAGAAAGTTATGAAAAATTAAATATTTGACCCAAATTTAACATCTTGAGTTCTTAATTTGTTAATAACTAATTTTCGTTGGGTGGAAAAAAGAAAATAATGCTTGGACAAACGCACATTATGTGTGTATATACTAGCGATTTCAGTAATTTTAATATATAAACAGCAATTAAAAGTACTTTTATTAATATAGTTCATATTTTGAGTCATTTATTTTTTAATAAATTGTTTCTGTTGGATAAACGAAAATAAGGGCTGAACAAAAGAAAATAATGCGTAGATCAGTAGTTAGTTTTAATAAATTGCTGTTAGACGTACTTAATTATAATAATTGTTCAATATTTTAACGTCTTTATTCGTTATATAATAACCAATTTTCGTTGGGTGGACAAACGAAAAATAAGACCTGAACAAACGAAAATAATGTGTGGGCAAATGATTGCAGTTAGGGTTCCCACCTTTTCATTTCTCAAAACCCGGACATGATCGATACATATTATAGGGTTGCCAGATTTACGAAAGGGAAAAGCGGAACAAACGGTGACGACAGGTGATCAGGTTTCTAGAGAAAAGGTCCTCAACTTACAATTTTTAAACCAGGTCCTTCTGCCTCCGAACCTCTAAAAAAATAGTCTTTTCAAAAATTTCTAAAGTTATCCAGATTCCCGGGCATTTTCATTATGCGACCGGACACCGGACAAATTGTAATATAAGTTAATAATTTATTTTGTAAATAACTAATTTCTTATGGGATGACAAACTAAAATAAGGCTTGGAAAATGTATTAATGTTGTTCCTATAAGAACCAGGCGAATTATTTTTTTTTATTTTTTTTAAGACGTGGACAAACGAAACTTCTGTTTGAACAAACGTGGACAAATCGTGGACAAACGACTGCTAACTTTATTTTATGAAAATTCGCATTTGGACGGATGACCTTTATATGAGCATATCTATAGACGTTAAAAATAAAAAATAGGAATGAGGCCTGTTTTTTGTTGTTAGTTTAATTTAAATAACATAATAATGATATATCGTTCTATTATTATTTTTCAAAAATGTAAAATAAAATATGTTTTTTTAAAATTTGAAATTTTTATTTTTTACAAAAATTTAAAAGCCACTACCTATGTAGGTAGGTTTTGTCCTGCTCTCTAGTGCAATAAACTACAACTCATAACTATAAGGGCAGCGTTTTATTTTTTTAAATAAATCATAGAGGTATGTCATATATATGACATACCTACCTATGATTTCGACGTAAAACGTGACGTATATCACGTGCCTGTGATAGCTGGGATATGTATCCCTTAGCTTGGATCGATCATGTCCGGGTTGAGGGAAATGAAAAGGTGGCAACCTGCTAGTCTTCATGTGGCAACCAATATATTTAATATAATTAATATATTTTTCTTGAATTCACCACAAATGAATTGTGTTGTGTACCCTCCAGATGGACCATGTCCAAAATCTAATCAGCTCTCGGCAGGATGGGCTTTAAAATTTGGTGTTTTCTCTTCATCCGTTTTTGAGTTATATATCGTGTGCCATAGATACCTTTATATGCATGTATAACCAAATAGACAAACACTCAGACATTATCGCGAAAATGGTAAAAATAACAGATTCATCAAAACGAAAAGATCGGTACGTCAAAAAACTCGAGGTCGAAAAAAATTAATTGCTATATTTTCCTTACTGGGTAGGTACAGAAAAGTAAAAATACATTTTTGGTTTCTAACAAATTTTAATTTTCGACCTATATTTAAATGCAACCCCACAAATAGGTAGGTACCGATTTCTTGTAATTCTTAAAATCATTATAGTCCAGGTAGTCATCTGGATGATATTTTCCAAGCTAAGCCTGTCTAAGGACCGATTCCACCATTGTGTTAAACGAAGTTTAAAATGACATTTTTACATTAACAATGTCATTTTAATGCTCGGAGATTTTAATCTTCGTTTAACACACAACGGTGGAATCGGCCTAAGCGATTTATAACGATTTGTGATGTCATAATTCTTAATTTTATAGCCTAGCCTACCTAACGGCTAACGACGGGCCTATTTATTTAAAAAAAGGTGTGTCTGATGTCGAAAAGAGAGAGTTGCAATTTTTCTCACTCCCTCTAGCACATGATAGTAAATACGTGACACAAAAACAAACAACAACTACGTCACGTTTTAACTTTCTCTTTAACCGATTCCTACGTTTTGAATGGAGTGGGGGTTTCATAAACACGAGATATTCGGACATCACACTGTTACCTCCGAATTATATATATAGATATACTGTTATCATTGCTTTGTTACTCTCGAACTGTGTTGAATGACAAGTATGACAGATGTGTAATAGCCGAACGTATAAAATTTTTCGACAAAGAAGATCTTCGATCCAAGAGTGGGAGATATAAAAATAAGTTTTAGGAGAAAGAAAAGTTGGAATTATTCTAGAATTTTGCGCTCAAAAGCAGTGTTATTAAATGAGTAAACTATTTCCAGTGATTTGTGTAAGCTCAGAAGAAAAATTGTGGCGAAAATTGAAACAAAGAGATAGTTCAGTTCTTACATAGGTGCAAACTGTGAAGCAGATTGTTCTTTGTTTCTGGCCTGCGTATTATCGTCCATTTTGTTAAATGAGCTAAATTTGCGTCGCAATGTTAGTAACTGTTTTTAAACGCAAAATTCTTTATTTTGGTCTGTGATAACAAAGCAGAGTGTGAATACAGTGTGTATTCGTCAAATTTTACAAAAAGACAAAGACTGCAGTGACATATTTGTTCACAAATTGCTCAATATGGCAATGGGTACTAAGCACTCGGAGGGTGGAAGACTCGTCAACGTCAATTCTCGTGTCCTTAGGTGTTCCTTCAGGGCTAACATCCACCAGAACACGATCCAGAAGAGCTCCCCCCTTCGAGGGGAATCTGTTCCAAGATTAAACGCAACAACCAAGAGGCAATCACCACAGGGTAATTAATTTTTTTATTATTGTCGTATGAAATAATTGTGATTCTTTGGTGGCTTGAACAAGCTTTTTACAAATTATTTAAATTAATCTACCAAATATTGAAAAAAAAAACGTCAAAATTAAGTGTCACTTTTTAAATTAATCCAGGGAATTTCATTGAAAACTATTCATCATAAATATTAGGTTTCATTGGATTAATCTGTTTAATTTTTTAAAAACTATCTCACCAGTAAAAAGCAGAGGTCAATATTAAATAATTATAATACATAGGTATATCTCAAGGTGTCCCTCAAGGATTAATATTGGACCTGGTTTTATTTTATTTATATCCATCTTCAGGTAATCCTGCTCTTTACGTCGCCGCGTGTTGTGCATGCCTCTGCACACTTGCATAATTTTATGAAAAAATACTTCAAAATATTTTAAAATTATAGAATATTTTTATTCATTTCCAATCATTTTCCTTGCACTCACAATTATACTTCCTTATGCGAGGGAACACAGTGCCAGAGCATGCGCAATCCACGGCGATGAAAACTGCAGGTTTACCCCATCTTCATTTGTAAAAGTAAGTAATTACTGTTCTGAGCAAATTTATGCTGACTTTTAATTTTACTACTAATTTTATCCTCAATACCTACTATCTGGTTTTAACATTTTAAGTGCCTTGTGTGTGTATATATACACATCTGATCATTCCAGGGAGCCCTGTTTATAGATATTATTCACACTACATATATGTGTGTATGCAAACATGTGTATCCAACTCCTTAGACCATATTGCAAAATCTAAGTTGGCACTCAAGGTGTTCAAAATATAAATTTAGACAGACAACATTTTCAAAATATATTTGCTATTGAATTTTGCTAAATGTTCATTTATCTATCATTCAACAAATATGTAGAATCCATATTTATACTTTAAAATAAACTATGAAACATTTTTGAATCCAAAACTAATATTTTATAGAAAAATTAACAGTTTTGTGGCTAATATTCCGGTAAATGTTTGAATTAAATACAGATCAGCAATACCAATAAGGTAAAATTTTGTTAAAGCACGTTTTAGTAAAAGTACATTATGAAAACAATTATGAAATGACATTTTAAAGGAGACATAGAAGCTTCCTTTGTTTAAATCTGCCTTTAGAGTTCGATTATGAAATTGACCCGTAGTTCATGTATGTCAAAATTTATTATTTATAAAGTTAAACAAAAAATACAAGCAAAACTTGAAAAATAAAATTTTATTGTATTAAAAAAATCACATTCTGCAAACAAAAAAAAAACTAAAAACTAAAAAGTGAAAAATAAATCATATTTTTTTGGTCACTATCATTATAATCAATTTCAAAAAAGTGGTAGGTATAGCCTTTGATGAAATGTTGGTATTTTACCCTCACTTTTAGACCCTTTCTCCCAATATGATATCTTAAAAAAAACTAAAATTGCAGAATTTTAACTTTTAATTTTTTTTTAAACCTAAAAAAACCTTGGTGCAAAAAACCGGTATCTGCCAACCCTGAGCTCTAGATACATTTTAAACTCTAAAATAACACTTTTCTGTAATGCACTAGTTTTCTTTGCCTCTAATTATTGTGATGTGGTCTATGTACCCTGCCTGTACAGAAGCCTATGGCATTTGAAAATATGAACACATACTTTATAAATATGCTAAGTACTGTAACCAGAAAACTGGTCTTCCAAACTTCAAAGAACACTGAGAGCTCTAAGGACAAATTAAAAAGAATATAAAGTGGTTCATTCAATTAGACTAAAAAAACAACTTTTTAAGAAAATATCAAGTATACCATAAGGACCTGGACTTGTTTTAGTAGATAAATTTGAAAGTACAGTAAATATTTCTACCTTAATCCATGGTTTATTATTGAGAGCTTCACATACTTCCATGCTTTTTCCTTTCCCAATTTCTATCAATGTAAATGATATGAGGTGCCATCAGATACAGATATGTTGCATGCTCTGGATAGTAAGTTTTATAAAAAGCAGCAACTAGAAGCATGCTTTTTTAATTTTGATAGAAATATATTAATTGTACCTGTATACAGCGTGTCTCAAAAAGTTTGGGAAAGAATGTATATCATTTCACAAAAAAAATTATAAGTATATTAATGATATTAATGATATTAATGATATTAATGATATTAATGATATTAATGATATTAATGATATTAATGATATTAATGATATTAATGATATTAATGATATTAATGATATTAATGATATTAATGATATTAATGATATTAATGATATTAATGATATTAATGATATTAATGATATTAATGATATTAATGATATTAATGATATTAATGATATTAATGATATTAATGATATTAATGATATTAATGATATTAATGATATTAATGATATTAATGATATTAATGATATTAATGATATTAATGATATTAATGATATTAATGATATTAATGATATTAATGATATTAATGATATTAATGATATTAATGATATTAATGATATTAATGATATTAATGATATTAATGATATTAATGATATTAATGATATTAATGATATTAATGATATTAATGATATTAATGATATTAATGATATTAATGATATTAATGATATTAATGATATTAATGATATTAATGATGTTAATGATATTAATGATATTAATGATATTAATGATATTAATGATATTAATGATATTAATGATATTAATGATATTAATGATATTAATGATATTAATGATATTAATGATATTAATGATATTAATGATATTAATGATATTAATGATATTAATGATGTTAATGATAATGATATTAATGATATCAAAGATATATATGATATTAAGAAAATTAATAATGTTTCTACTCAAACACTAACTATTTTCTAAATAACATAGTTAAAATAGAAAAAATTGTCTTAGGACCTGGTCCTCGCACATCTCCCGGCCTGGTGGCGGGCCACTATGCTGGCTGCAAGTTCTCAGAGCCCCCATTACCATCGGCCTTGCCACTGCCTCCCAAGCACTGGATGCAAATCGCGCGGCCTTCGAGTTTAAACTTCCACACGGCCGCGGCCGCACTAACATCTGACCACAAAGACGTGACCCAGCAGCTCAAAATGTTGCTGAAGGTTCAGGCTTGACCGTTGTCAGTTAATTCAAACATTAATGCGGTGAATTGCAACAACTGGAGATACTTATACATTTTGTTGTGATAAAGAAAAAAAATTGTGAACATGATCACGATATCGAGAGGAAAGTATAATTGTGATTAATTTTAAGAATGATATGAAATTGGTTAGCGAGTGAACACGACAATATGAATTTAAGAACTTGATAGTTGCTTCTATGAAGTTCGGTTATATTGTTCATCCAAAGGTAGGTTGTGCCATCACATTTTATAGTGAATGTTACCGTCTTGTCTCGTTTGTTGTTTTTATTGTATTAGATTTAGGATTTGCTACTAATTGGACTCTTATAATGTAATGCTAATGCCAGTAACTGATAACAAAACATTACTTGACAAATATATTTGCTTTTTTATAACTTATGATAAGACTTATTTATTATCCATCTTTGTTGTGTGCACATGGCTTAAAAATAATCCAACCTTCGCAATATTTCAACATATAGAGATAATGAATTAATTGTGTTTGTTGTTTTAATTTTTTAACCTCTCAAAAGGTTCTAATATATTTACTTTTTCTAACTTATAAAGAATGCATTGCTTTATAGGTATTTTAATTAACTTTATGGGCATAGTAAAGGTAGAATATTTTCCTAGTATTCTAATTAGTTTCTTAGAATACTGGACGTTGTTGTCCATAGTCATGGAATATATAAAACCACAGAAAAAATGTATCAATAAAAAACAAAGTTTTACCTCTAATTTATGTTTCTTTTTTATTATTATTATTATTATTCTATGGTTGATTTTCACATTTTGATTACTATATATTAAAGTTAAATAATGTGGGTTAATGTAATTAAAGTTATGAAGTTAATATAACAACAAAGTTTTATCATTATTGGGAAAACTATCACTAAACAAATCATCTGAATTTTTATATCTACTTATTACAAGTGCCTTTAAATGGTTTAATTTAATGCCCTTGTTTTCTATATATAAAAACTCAATTTTTCTTAAAACTTTCTGTATATCATAAACACCAAAATTTAAATTATTTGCATCTGATTGTATTTTAATGTTTAACACGTTAAGCCCCGGGGCTTTAAAAGGAAACTTCACCCCAGACCGGACAACTTTTTTGCCAAATTTGAATAAAGATACGTATTATAGTTAAGAGTTATTTTAGTAATTTACAAAAAAAAAATATTTTTTGTAAAATAAAGCCGTGTACAAATTTGGTACACGCGGTCCATACAATTTTTTTTTTGCTCATTGTCGATATCCTGGACCATGTGTACCATATTATGTCACAATCGAAATCTTATAATTCTTTATTTGAAAAAGCTTACAACAAAATTATTTTTTTAGGGATGATACATGACTAGAACAAAAACATTTTATGCACATAAAATTAATGTTTATGCACGCTGCACAGAACAAATTAACGCGTTTAGTGTTTTTCATGGCAGACGCTCTTCCTTCTCTTTCCGAATATGTTTTGTAACACACTGAACACCTTCCTCTTTTTTCTTTTTCTTCAAGAGTGTGTCTAGGTGGCTCTTGCAAATTATTTGGCACATTATTTTGGGCCTGTAGTAAAGATGTGACAACTTTTTCACGAAAATTGGTGACACTCATTTTATTGCCAGTTACATGACTATAAACTACTAGGGCGTTTACCATCGCTGTGTTTGTTAACAGTTCTATAGCTACCTTACGGTACCATTTTATACTTCTGCGAACTGGAGAACTGTACGCTGCCTTCTGGTCTGAAACATCAATGAACGATTTTGCTGAATTGTATTCAACAATTGTTGAAGGTTTCGCGACTAGACCTCGTTTTGTTTGAATTTCAATCATTTGTGGCACTTCTTTGGTTGTTAAAAAAAGAACATCCCTCTTGTCTTTCCATTTTCCGACAATTGCTTTGGTATTACTCTGTAAAAATTTCATTTCGCCCCTCTTCAACTTTGCATCGACCACGGCCTTAGGATTATGTTTCCTATTAGAACGAAGTGTTCCAACCAAGTGGGTTTTATACTTATTCAGTTCATGGGCTAAGTGAACACTGGTATAAAAATTATCGGTATAAAGGGTTCTACCAGTATTTAGAAGTGGCTGCATAAGCTCCATCACCACTCTGGATGCCAAAGACTTTTCAGTGGGTTGTTCTTTTCCACCATAAATTTTAGTTGCGTACGTGAAGCCTCCTGTGACGCAAAGCTTAAAAATTTTGATGCCGTACTTATGTCGTTTTCCTGGAATGTACTGTAAAAAACTTAATCGCCCCCGAAATGGTACCATCGTCTCGTCTATACACAACGACAGTTGAGGTACACACATTTTTTGAAATTTAGTATTTAGCAAATCTACCAGAGGAGCAATTTTGTACAGCCTATCATTAGCCGGAGCCAATTGATTATCGGATATGTGGAAAAAATGTAGAAGTAATTCAAACCGATTTCTGCTAATACCACATATTTTTGAAATTTCGTTTGCATACAGAATATTTTTTGTACTCCAGTAGTCTCTCAGCTCCGGTTTCTTATCTAATCCCATCCAAATAATAAGAGCCAGAAAACGAAGTATTTCACGTTTATTTGTTGGCTTCCAGATATTTAGAAGCGAATGTTTGGTAATTGACTCATCAATAATCCCTTCTACTATTTTTTGTTCTGCATATTTGTTGGTTTCCTCAACCAACATATCCTGAATCATCTCGTCAATAAACAATAAGTAAAAATCAATTGGTTCATTTCCTTGAAGTTTTGCTATCTCTTCAGGATTAAATTCTGGACTTTCCGTAAAAGGAAATGTGTTTAGTTTTTCGGAAATACTCGCCTCCCTCCACTGTATTCGGTTATTTGTTAAAATAAAATCTGCATTATTTTCTTTTAAGTCTTCACCTGATGAATCGTGTTCTTCTGAAATACGTAGTAACGAATAGTCAATCGAAATTATCGTTAAAAATTCCTAAAAACTTACCTTCTTCAATTATTTCAACAGAATTCGAGCTAGGACCCGGCATTGGTTCTTGAATTAATTTCCGTATCTTTTTCGGGATCTCTACATCATCGCTATTACTACTACTACTACCCTCTGAGTCACTCTCCTCATATATTGGATCTCCGTCTGAGTCATCAAATTGCTCACTTATATCACTAAAATCTTCTTCCTCCAATATACGGCGAAGTTCATCATTTAACAACGGCTTTTTTCTATTAACTCGCGACATTTTATAACGTTTTAAAAAAATTATTAACTACGAAATACACAACAACGTACTGAGACCGATGTTTATCTGACAAATAGCTAATGTCAACTAAATAACCTAACCAAACTATTTTACGTCACGCTTTTCACGGACCAAGCAGATTTTGTATTCACTACAGACCGAACGATTCTATTAATCCATAAGAAATCATGTTAGCTGTGGTCCTAGGATAGCCACAGTAGTTTGATCGCGATCATATACTGTGGCCGTATTAGGTACGCACGGTCCCTTAGAAAACACTGTTGTGTACCAATATGGTACGCATGGGGCTTAACGTGTTAATTTGAGAGTCAAGCCTACTTGATTTTTTTTAAACTAACTTTGATACATATGAAATATATGTCAAGTAAAAATAAATAAGGCAGCAATAGCAGCCATTTACCTAAATTTTATTATTAACTTTGTGGAATTCAAGTTACCATTTTCCTGAAATTTATTACTATCCAACCTTTGTAATATTTCAACGTCTATAGAATGAATTAATTGTGTTTATTGCTTTATTTTATAATTTAATTTAATATGATTGATTTATTTATAGTCTTATCAATGTGATTAAAAGTAAATATGTTTTCATTTAAATCCTCTACTTAACATCTGCAATTATTTTTAAAAATATTTTGCTGGAGATGCAGAAATTTGAATACAATGCTCTCTAATTCATAATCTAATAATCTTGATGATGAAAATAATTTATCAGTTATTGATTTTATAAAAATACTAAAAAATATATTACTTAAAACGCTGATAAGTTATTTTCAATTACAGATAAATATATAAGAATTAATTAAATAAAATCTTTTCTGTAAAAATTTTTAACAATGAATTTACAGATATTTTTTGGAATATAATTGGCATTTAAGTATTATATACATTTATAAAAATTTCGATATATATATGTAAATTCTATATTTAAATTTTTTATGGACAACATTTATTATTAATTTCTAGAAATGGTACTGGCATTAGAATTGATATAAGTTTGATATTGTACGGGCACGCTTGCCACTGTTCTAGACTTGATGAAATAGTAAAGATGATTCCGGTAAGATGGTAAAGAAAACTGAGACTTAATTATTGTCCTGTTCAGCCGCGCTGTGATAATGTGGTTTTGCCAAAAATTATTTGGTTCAGTCACTTAGAATTCGTAGAGATAGTTTTAACTTTGACTTAGTCTTTTCCTAAATGTGATTTTGTAAAACTGTTAAAAATTGTAAGAGTATAACATTTAAGTTTGTAATTAATTTTGCGAGCCGCAGCTCGTGAATTGAGTGTGTGATAATTTTGTAACAGTCGTCCAAATGGAAAGGTGAAACATAAATATTCAAAAAAAGGAAGAACAAACGGCAGCATACTCTTTTAAAAATGTATGATTCTAAATTTAAAGTGGTTCTAATAATTGAAGACACTAGTAGATTCAGTGACATCATTTTTTTTTTTTTTAGAAAATAAAACTCCCTGTATTATATCCTTAGAGTTTCTAAATTGTTTATACATTTTCAGTTTGTTGATGATGACTTAGGCTAATTGATTATTAAATTAATCGATTATTTTCTCCTAATCGCTTGTTTTCTATTAATTGAGAAATCGAATATTTTCCATTAATCAGTTATTCAGAAAATCGATTATTTTCGATTAATCCTTAAATTTCCGATTATTTCTTAATTTTTTTCTCTTAATCGATTGTTTCCGATTAATCAAGAGATCGATTATTTTATATTAGTCAGTTATTTTTCAAATATTACATTATTCAAAAGATTATTTTTCATTGATCGGTTATTTTTAAATCAATTATTTTCGATTACCTAATCGTTAAAATTGATTATTTCCGAATAATCGATTATTAGTTTAATCGATATATCGATATTATTTGATTTTTAATCTTATATTCGATTGTTATAAAATTATTGATTATTAGTAAATATCGAATTATCGAGCACATTTATTTGAAAAATTAGTTTTGCTCTATACCAGGGCGAGCTAAAAGCAAAAAAAAATAAATTTTAGCATTTTTTTTTTTTTCAAAAAGCATTAATTAAAAAAAGATTGACTGAAATGCGATTTCTTTAAATAAAATCGAATAATCATCGATTAATCGATTATTTTGCCCACCCCTAGTATCGATTAATCAAAATTAAATAAATAATAGATTAATAGAAAATTATCAATTAATCGAAACTTGTATTTTCGAATAATTATCTTTGAAAAATCGAAAAATGGAATTTATTTATTTTGCCCAGCCCTAAAAATGACCCACTCATCCACTTATGTCTTCAATTATTTCGAGTAAAATATTAAATTTTAGTTTTTTTTGGATTGCCTATGTTTCGCGTACGAATTTGGAAATCGAATAAGATTTGACCAGTGACTAATTCATTCATTTCTCTTATCTTAATGCACACTTTGATGCACGAAACTGATGATATTTTCATTACAGTACTGATTTTTTAATAATCGTGCATCACGGTGATGCATTGAAAATTTGTAGTAACTATAGAGTTTTGTTTTTCTTTTATTATTACTTGTTTTGGATGGTGACGTCACTGTGTTCGTTAATCGGGCAGAAAAAGTTTATCCAAAATCGTCAATTACGACGAATATTTTTGTTAAGGCAGTACAAATGTATAATCACGTGTAGACTATAAGCTTAGTATTTAAGTGGATTGAAGCTTTAAGGGAGTATACAATCCCGCGTTTTTTTATTTGTTTTTCCTCTCTTTTAATTTTCTAAAAGGTGGAAAAATGGCGTTGGGATTCTAAACTCTAACATTTTACTCATCATTCAATGCTGTGGTTTTTTTCAAAATCATATGTCTTGGCAGTCTTCGGAATTATTTTTTATGTAAAAGGGAGTAAGTATATATTTTGTTCTTTATTAATATTAATTGGAGATAATCATCATTTGTTTAATATATTTTACTTTGAGTAACATATTAAATTTTTATTATAAAAAAATTCATAAACACATAAATCATGGTAGAAATAAAGAAAAATTATGAGACATATCATTAATTAAAAAGAAAAATACATTACTCCCATTTCACATTTTGTTAAAAAAAAAAAAAAAACATTTTAAATTTTTTTTAATAATTTTCTCGTTTTACAATTTCCTTAGTTCTCAGGGAATTGTTCCTCAGTATTATTTTTTTTAAGCATTTAAAACGTCGACAAAAAATTGTTTCTTTGACTACATAGAAACAGCTAAAAATATTTTAATTGGATAAAAAAATGGTAAAATGAAAAAATAAAAAAAAAGTAATTTTCAGAATGTGATTATGATTAATATTCGAAGGTAGGTCAAGTTAAATGATTGTGAAAGACGCAACTTGAAATGATGTGCAATAATTGGTGATTTAACTATAGTTTTAAAAAAATATATTAGAGGTTCTGCTCTATATTTATGTTCACTTTTTTTATATATAGAAATTACCAGGTAAACATTTTATAGAAACAGATTTTTACTTTATTTTTGGTTGAAAGTAGGATCTCTAATTTTATATGTTATTAATATAGGTTTTTAGTTTTATAGAATCTCGGATCTCAAAAGATGTTCACTAAAATTTTTGAGTACCTTTTATCTCCCGGAATTTGCAATATTGTAATAACAAAAAGACGTATTATGTACCTTTTCATCTTCACCTTTAAATCTGTGATACCTTACCCGCTTTATCCCTGTCAACAAAATAACATTCCTCAAAATAATTGTTTTGAAAATCACTTTTCAACATTCTTACTTCAATTATTGTTAATAGAAAAAAAAAATAACAAGCATCTCATTTTATAATTCTTACTTTCTTCAATAGTTTTTTGTTTGTATTTTTTTTCTCTCTCTAATCTTTGTAATTATCAATTTGGTAAACATCCTTTTTAACAATGTGTTATTTCCTTAATCCTATTTCCTTCCCTTCTTTTCCTATCCTTTTCCGGGGCTCTGCCCCACCAAATGCTTTGCAATTAGAATTTGTTTAAATCAAAGATAAAATCTCAAGCAAAAAAAAATACTTAAAATAATGATAAAATTACAAGCAACTGTTAAAAGGTAATATTACAAGCAACTTTAAAATTATGGTAACATTACAAGCTAATAATTTATATATAGAAAAAATACGAGCGAACTTAATGGTAATATTACAAAACTAATTTAAATAATGGTAGAATTACAAGCAAATTTAAAATAATGGTAAAATTACAAGCAGAAGGTAAAATCACAAGAAAAAAGGTAATGTGGAAATTCACAGTCTAAAGTTGTTTTACAAATTAGTACACTTAATATTTAAATTACAAGCAACTTTTGCAAGACTACGATTCAAAAATAGTAAAATTACAAGGAAATTTACAATGGTATAATAAAAAGTTAATTTAAATAAGCAAATAACAAGCTAATTTAAATATAGGCAAATTATAGGCAAAATTTAAAAAGATATTACAGAAAAGATTACGAACTTAGTTTATATAATGGTAAAATTACAAGCAAAGTTATAAACTAGTTCAAATAATGATAAAATTATAAGCAAACTTTAAAATGGTAAAATTACAAGCAAACTTTCAAAGGTAAAATTACAAGCTAAAAGCTGTTTTACATTTAAGTATACTTAAATGAATGGCAAACTTACAAGCAGATTAAAGTAATAGTACAAAAAAATTAATTGATGGTAAAATAACAAGCAAAAGGTAAAATCACAAGCAAAAGGTTAAATCACAAGCATAAAGGTAATATGGAAATCTACAGGTAAAACTGTTTTACATTAAGTCACTTAATGGTAAAAAAATGACAAATATCAAACTTATTTAAATAATGGTAAAATTACGAGCAATCTTTCAAAAGGTAATATTACAAAAATAAATAGTAAAATTACAAGCAAATTTAAATAGTAAAATTACATGCAAACTAAAAAGGTATATCTAAAAATGGTAACATTACAAACAAAATGTAAAGTCACAAGCAAAATGGTAATGCTGAAATCCACAGTCTAAAAGCTGTTTTACAATTTAGTTCACTTAAAATAAAATTAAAATTACAAGGAAATATACAATAATGGTATAATAAAAAGTTAATTTAAATTATAAAATTACAAGCTAATTTAAATATAAATTACAGGCAAAATTTAAAAAGATGTTACAAAAATTCCAAGAAAAATTACGAACTAGTTTATGTAATGGTAATATTACAAGCAAAATTATAAACTAGTTTAAATAATGATAAAATTACAAGTAAACTTTCAAAGGTAAAATTACAAGCTAAACGCTGTTTTACAAGTATACTTGAATGGTAAAATTACAAGCAGTCTAAAGTAATAGTACAATATAATTAATTAATGGTAAAATTGCAAGCAAAAGGAAAAATTACAAGCAAAAGGTAAAATCACAAGCAAAAAGGTAATGTGGAAATCCACAGGTAAAACTGTTTTACAATTAAGTAAACTTAATGGTAAAATTGCAAACTAATCTAAAAAAATGACAAATATCAAACTTATTTAAATAATGGTAAAATTACGAGTGTTCTGTTCCCGCGCATTTTAAGATTTATTTATATATTTTTTTTTTATCTATTTTCATTTGGGCTCACAATGTTAATTATTTATATTTATTAATTGCGTTTTTATATATAACCACTTTGCGTTTGGTAATATCAATATTTAATAATTTTCATTATGTTTATAATTAATTATTATAAAGGTTTGCTTTCTTCACCTATATATTTACCCATTCCTACATATTCCGATATTTAATCGCCTTCCTTCTGAACTTTGAACCATTTTTTTTTGGCTTTTCGCCGTTTCTTCGAATTGTCAAAGCCGCAACTACAGAGAGAACGAAAACGAACAGCGGGCTCGAAACATCGAAACACCGTACTCGGAATTTTTGTTAATAATTCAAAGCCGGCAAACCCGTGAACGAAAGAAATTTATATTTTTTCGTGTTACGAATTATGTTGCGCCTCGCATTGCGCGAGTTGAAGAAAACCTGCATCCCCGGATAAAGAAGACAATTGGCCTTCCCTCCTATTCCGGTAAGTTAAGTAAACCTTTAATTTCTTTTTGTAGAACCTTGATTTCATTCTTGTTCAGCAGATATATGCAAATAATTTAATTAACACTAAAAAGTGGATCCTTTATGAACTCAATGTCCCTATTAAATACAGTCCGGAACTATTGGAAAAATAATTAATTATTCCTGTAAAGTTTATTAAGGTGAAGATAACTTATAACTTCACCAAATAAGCTAGTTCCATTGCAACGAGCAAACTTTCAAAAGGTAATATTCCAAAAAAAAAATAGTAAAATTACAAGCAAATTTAAATAGTAAAATTACATGCAAACTAAAAAGGTATATCTAAAAATGGGAACATTACAAACACAAGGTAAAGTCACAAGCAAAATGGTAATGCTGAAATCCACAATTTAGTACAAGCAGCTTTTAGAAGGTAACGTTACAAAAATAGTAAAATTACAAGGAAATTTACAATAATGGTATAATAAAAAGTTAATTTAAATTATAAAATTACAAGCTAATTTAAATATAGTTAAATTACAAGAAAACTTTTAAAAGGCAATCAAAAAATTAATTAATGGTTAAATTACAAGCAAATTTTAAAAAGGCAATATTACAAAAATTGCGTTAAAATTATAAGCAAACTTTCAAATAATGGTAAAATTACAAGCAAACTTTCAAATAATGGTAAAATTACAAGCAAACTTTAAAAAGGTAATATTACAAAAAAATAATTAATGGTTAAATTACAAGCAAATTTAAAATGGTAAAATTACAAATGTGTAATTACAAGCAAACTTAAAAGAAGGTAATATTTCAAAAAAATAATGGTGAAATTACAAGCAAACTAAAAAGATGATACAAAAAATTAATTAATGATAAACTTTAAAAAGGTAAAATCACAAGCAAAAAAGGTAATGCTGAACTGACTAAAAGCTGTTTTACAATAAAGTACATATAAAACATTGTAAAATTACAAGCAAACTATTTTCTTTTCAAATAAGTTGTATTAGAGCCGATCTTTTCACCCCTGAGTAAAGTTACATGTAGGTTTACTTGACAGAGGTCGATTAATAGATATAAGAGGAAAGTTTATTATATAATTTAAGGCCCAGACAAGGGCGGTTGAAAATTCTTACATTCAGTGAGTTTTATTTTAAAAAATATGCTAAAAAGGATGTTCTAGTATATGGATGTACAACAGATTTGGTGTATAAAAGAATTTTGGCATATAATTAGTACATACTAAAAATTGTGTTTCAGTATATTGCAGTATATTTATACAGCATTTCAGTCTGGTAAGTTCTTGTTTTTTTTTTGTATGTTTTTTAGGGTACATTTTTTAATTTTTTGTAGGTTGTTACAAGTATTATTCCTGCGGAGCCCCATATAATTAATACATACGATAAGTGAGATTCCACGAGGGCGTAATATATTTTGAGATATTTAATGGTTAATAAATCGAAAAGATTTTTAAATTTGTACACAATTCACTAGTTTTTTTATTATAAAGTGAGCACTATAAGTCTTACCCCCCCTATCTAACTCGTTACTGGAGTCTTGTTAGGAAAATCGCTGAGATACGTCGATTTTTGATTTCTACAATGTACATTTTTGTATGAATATTTTACCCTTAATTTCATCCCTTACTGGAGGGGAGCAACCCTTTCGAAAAATTTAAATGGCATGGGGTGGTGACTGGTAGCTCGTTTGAAAGAGGGTTTTATTCTCTATTCAACCATGTAAAAAATTTTGAAATTTCTTCATTAATTCTCGACTAATTGTTTCAGAATAACGGAAATTAACGTAGCGAACTCATCGTTAGAATTAAAAAATTCGGCCCTGCATGATTTCGGTTTTGGTTCAGACGTGAAGTAAGACTTTTTGCTATTAGAAGGTCACTGTTAGTTTAGTTGCTTTCCTATTTTGTGAGGTTTTGTTATTTTTAAACATTAATAAATCAACACGTAATGAAGCAAATTTCAAAATTTTTTGCACGGTTGAATAGAGAATAAAACCATCTTTCAAATGAGCTATCACTTACCACCCCATGCCATTTAAATTTTTCGAAAGGGTTGCTCCCCTCCAGTAAGGGATGAAATTAAGGGTAAACTAATCATACAAAAATGTACATTGTAGAAATCAAAAAGCGATTTTCCTAACAAGACTCCAGTAACGAGTTAGTTAGGGGGGTATAGAGAAAGTAAAAGTTGAAAAGTCTTTTGGTAGGTAGAGAGGGGGTAAACGTCAAACCACGTCGGGCGGCTCCGAGAATTTCACAGTAATGTTTACCCGCCAGTGTCGTTTCATAGAATAAGTAATTTTAAATTGTTATCGGCGGAACCGCACAATCGCATGTATTTATGGATTATAAATAATTATTGAACATGTATTATAATATTCAAATTATAATTTTACAAAATTTCAACAGCTATTCACAATTTATTAAACTATTTACTCGAAAGTGTTATTAACATCTATAAAATAATTTTGTACGCCAATGTATCGCGTCCACTTCGGTGAGATCCGCTGACAACCTGTCAATTTATGTTTATAAAGTGGGAGAACTGGCAAAAGCATTTCCAACTTTTACTTCTGTTCTAAGACTTATGATGCTCACTGTATAAGTACTTGAAAATTCCACTTTAAATGAGAATTTATATATCGTCGATGTCATTATAATCTCATGTATACAGAAAATATAAATTTCAGTAAACACAATGGAATCTGTTGGAAATACTTCCAACATAATAATATATATATATAACAGGGACAGAAGTTGGAAAGGCTTTTGATAAGTAGAGAGGTGGTAAACGTCAAACGTGAAATTTTTGTTAGGATTTACCTAGACAGCACACCAAATCCTTTGGATATCTATTGAACATCCCAATATCCACTGAATGTCCAGTCCATGGTGGATATCTATTTTATATCCATGAGATGTAATTTATAGACATGCAAATGTCCATAAATAATAGTAATTATATAGCAAATTATTAAAAAATTACGCCATTGTGGCTAATAGTACCGTTCAGATATTTAAAATTAATTTTTTTAAGGTGTATTCAATATTCCATGTACATCCACTAAATAATCAAAGTCTAGGCGCGAACGCAAACCATCGTGGATATCCACTACATGTAATTTTTGATTTTGCTTACTAAGTATAGATGGCGATACCATTTTCGCATCTACTCATGCTTAACCCGCCGTAATTGAGTTCGATCGAAATTTGTTTCCCAATCAGACTCCATTAGAGACTAGAGTCGAGAATTTCCATTTATTGTGAAGAGTCCTAATAAGGATGACTTTCTCCTTGTGGGCAAAATCAAAGGCAGAGTGTTGAAAATATTTTTTCTCTGCTATTTTCTTTCGACGTTATTCAATAAACATTGGTTACTTTTATGAACCTCTACTAAAGATACCCATAAAATATTTTGCTGAATATCCGAATTCTTCTATATTCTGGGATATAGACGGACATTTGGGTGGATATCGACAAAATATATTCTGTGGATATCTCTGGGATTTCTCGTATTGTTTGGAAGATACCAATTAGATATTTTGCTGGATAATCCATAGGATATCTTCTATATTCTGGATATAGACAGACATTTGGATATCCATATTAGATCCACGGAATATTTCTGATATCCTGTGGATATATTGGATATCCACAAAAGATATTCTGTGGATATCTCTGGGATTTGGTGTGTTGTCTGGGTATAAGGTCTGTTCCAACAACGATCAGAAACCAGTCATTTCCACCAGGATTGTGCGCAGTATGAATTTGGCGGTCTAAATAATCTACTGCGCAGAATCCTGGTGCCAATGGCTGGTTTCGGATCGTTTTTTTTTTTTGGAACAGACCTGTAAAATAATTTTCTACACCAATGTTTCGCGTTCACTTCGGTTAGCTCCGTGTAGGGCCGCCGAGAACCATGGTGGGCCCCGGGGCATTTTTGTAAAAAATCAAGTCTTTTTATGCTGCATTTCTAAAAACAAAAAATAAGTCCTCAAGCTAAATCAGATAATTTCTTAGTGAAATCTAAAAAAAGTCCTCACCTTATATTTTTCGTAAACCAGGTCCTCCCAGCAAACATTTTCTATAACATTAGTTATAACTCGACTTTGTTAAAGAAATCTACCTTTTTCACAAATCTGCTTAAAAGTAACTTTAACCATATCAGCAAGGGAAAAACTACTAAAAAAAATAACCAACAATTACTTCAAAGTTAAATTTCCTTTGTAGTAAAATTAGGTGCCATATTTAGGTAATATCTACCTGTTTGGCAACTAAAAATCGTCTTTATAGTAGAATATCCAACTAGGTAGATTTGGTTAAAAATTCTACGTAATTTTCTGCCTCCATATTTGGCAGCTTTTATTTACTCTCCTTTAAAGTAATATTAGGTCGAGATCGTAGCAAAATTCTACCTGTTTATCTACCTAATTTCAACCAAATAGTCCAATACTCATTTATGCTGCGTTTGAGAATCCACATCGGATGCATCTGAGATGTAGTAAATCTTTGATCACGTGATTCAGTGTACGTAAATGTAATGGGACAGATGTGTCAGATGTGGATAAAAAAACGCTCGAGATGTAAAAAATGCATCCGATGTGGATTCTCAAACGCGGCAATAGTTGACCTATAAGTCATCTTGAAGAAATATTTATTAACTTTGTTGTAGCAATTACCTGAAAAATCTACCACAAAGTAAATTCGACTAAAAACCACCAATTTAAAAAGAGTCATACATGACCTATTTGTAAAATTTATATTATTTAGGTTATTTTAACAATTAGGTTGTTCAGTTACTGTCTTCGTCATTATTCTTAAGAATTTCGGCCATTTTAAAAAAACCATTACAGTCGTAATCTTAATTTACGTGTGGTGTAGATAGAGCTTTAAATGAGTGCGAAAAATAATTAATAAAATGAGTTCGAAAAATAATAAATCATATCGTTATACTTCCGATTTTTATCGTAAAGTGAGACGTCTAAAATCTCAAGTGCAGAACAACGTGACCTAAATATCTTATATTTACCTATAGGTAAATTTTTTATAAAACCTATAAGTTATTATTTCTTTAAATAGGTAAAGTTAACTAATATGTCGTGAAATTGAAGTTAATTCAACTTAGTAAAAAGGTATTTCTAAAATACGTAGATTTCCTTAGTCATAATAACTTTTAGGTCGAATTCGCACAATACGCCATATTTTCTTAACGTAATTGAAGTACGATTCTAAATTTTAAATTTTTAATTAGACCATAACCCAGACAGCACACCAAATCCTTTGGATATATACTGAACATCCCAATATCCACTGAATGTCCAGTCCATGGTGGATATCTATTTTATATCCATGAAATGTAATTTATAGACATGCAAATGTCCATAAATAATAGTAATTATATAGCAAATTATTAAAAAAATTACGCCATTGTGGCTAATAGTACCGTTCAGATATTTAAAATTAATTTTTTTAAGGTGTATTCAATATCCCATGGACATCCACTATATATATATCAAAGTCTAAGCGTGGACGCAAACCATTGCGGATATCTACTAGATATAATTTTTGATTTTGCTTCCTAAGTATAGATGGCGATACCACTTTCGTATCTACTCATGCTCAACCCGCCGTAAAGGAGTTCGATCGAATTTTTTTTGACAATCAGACTCCATTAGAGACTGGTGTCGAGAATTTCCATTTATTGCTGAAGAGTTTTAATAAGGATGACTTTTTCCTTAGTGCCCTTATCAGTTTATTGCTAAAAAATCAGTTAACTCACTTGGACCAGTTGAATGTTCCAAAATAATATCCACTCCAGGGATACAAATTCAGGATGCGCAAAAGACTGCCGTTCAAATCTAGGAGGTTGTCATTGGTTATGACTTGATGCTGTATGCGCCAGGGATACAAATCCGAGTTGCGCAGTGTATAAACTGGAACATTGAGATCAAAAGTGCCGACGCAGAGTGAGCGAACTGATTCTTTAGCCATAAAATGTGCCTTTATAGTGGGCAAAATCAAAGGCAGATTGTTGGAAATATTTTTTATCTCGATTTTCTTTCGACGTTATTCAATAATCATTGGATACTTATGAACCTCTACTAAAGATACCTATAAAATATTTTGCTGAATATCTGAATTCTATATCCATATTGGATATCCACAAAATATATTCTGGGATTTCTTGTATTGTCTGGAAGATACTCATTAGATATTTTGCTGAATATCCATAGGATATCTTCTATATTTTGGATATAGACGGACATTTGGATATCCATATTAGATCCACGGAATATTTCTGATATCCTGTGGATATATTGGATATCCACAAAAGATATTCTGTGGATATCTCTGGGATTTCGTGTGTTGTCTGGGAACTAAAACATACGAATGAAAATACCGAAAAAAGAAACATTATTGATTTTCTAAAGTGATACACAACAAACGTAACATAGTTTTAGCTCATAATATTATTATTATTTTTTTACACGATCATATTTTTTTCTTATAATTTTTTAATTAGAGAGTATTTTGGAAGGGCATTGTTATTTTTCTAAGTAGAACTGTTAACATGTACGACAAAATTTTCTTCGCATTAATTTCAACAAGCGTGAACTGTATATTCACCGCAATTACATTACATATATTTTTGTCATCGACATTTATTTATTTATTTTCAATCTTTCATGTGAATTAGGTATATGTTTTAGTTGTGTTGGTGACTTCTTACAATATTTCTACTTATATGTAGATAAAAATACCAAATAAGTATAAAATGTCTTTTCGTACACTTGGAGGCATACGTCATCTGCAAATATTTTGGTAGTTTCTACCTAAACTTAGTTAAATCAACGTCGAATTAACGTTATACTGACGTCAAATTTCCCTAGAGAGGTATTACTATCCAAACGAATTGAGCTACTACAATGTGGATTTAGATGTAATTCTACCTATTTTGGTAAATAAAACCAAATTTCAACGTCGTCTTATTCTCCACTTATGTCGAATCCACGTCGAGCCAACGTAAATTTTACTTAATTATGGTTAAATCTAATTTTGCGACCAAATTTATTATATATAATTTAGGTAGTATCGACGTCAAATTACACCAAAATGTTTGCTGGGATCCATTTTGTGCCGAACTTAATAAAACGTCCTCAGCAAAAGCTGCCGGGCCCCGGGTATTTGTCCCGGCTACCCCCCTCTCGTCGGGCCTGCCTCCGTGACAAAACTGTCAAATCCTGTGTATGAAGTGGAGACAGATAAAAGATTTTTTACAAATAACTTACATTATACAATTGGATCCACAATAAAACATAGGGAATGATAAACATTAAATGCCAATTGAAATTATCCTCGAAAAATCCCAAAGGAAATAATAACGAGTTCCTCGGCCAGTCGAAGAAAGTTTTCCTCAGGAAATCGCAATGGGCTATTGTGCCAGCGGATGTTAACGCTGGTAAAACAGAATGAATAGTAAGTACTGGCTCATATTTTAACGTGTAAAGGGCTGCATTTAAATCGCCGAAAAAAAGGTGTTCAATCTGAACGGCGCATTGGAATCTTTTAGCTATCCTAACTCTCTTGACACCCATTTTCTATTGTAAAGTCCCGATGATGGTCTAATAGTCAGAAAGCGTTGGACTTATTTTAATATAATGGCGGGATTATATTAATATTAAATACCTACCTCTTGTTTCATTTCGTAAGCATAAATAATAGCTGACGCCGTTCTTTCGCTGGCCGAAATGCATCAAACTGCATTTCTCTTCAGACCATCAGTTCGTCTCATACAGGCCGGTTCGCTAACCGATGCTGATCGTCACTTCATCTTATACCGGGACGCCGGCCTGCACAGAAGCAATATTATACAAAACACGGTTTTATAAAACTTGAGGCAGTTATGCCGCACAATTGCAAATTCTAATTAGTTATCTCATACAATGAAACAACCAAGTGAATGATTTTCTTAGCAAGTGGTTTGTAAAGTATATTAAATCGTGTTAAATATGTGAACTTTGAATTAAAGTATCAAACCATCAGTTATAGTTATAATACGGTCTATTTTAGAGAAATTATATATACAACAAGAATTATAAGAAATTACATCACAAACAACTTTTATTTAAACAATTTTCTTAAAAATTCAAATTTTGCACTTTTTGTCAAATTTCTCGGTTACGGACCATTTTAGGAATTTTTTTATACAGCAAATTATAGAGTATAATATTACAAGCAACTTTTATTTAAATAATTTTCTTCTCCAAGCGTAAATAACAGATATATTTGATAAAGTAGAAAAACGATCCTCTATAAAATACTCCCTCAGATGTTCCGACTATGCCCAAAAGAAGCTCACCGCAAGATAGATTAAATCTTAAATTTAAAATTTGATGTTTTTCTCTGTACCCATTCATGAGTTACCACACACACGCGCACACACCCACAGACATACATCATTACGAAAATAGTCAAAACGGATTCAGGGTACCCCCAAAATCCGTCGAAAACTCGAGGTCGAAAAAAAAATCATGATTCCTATACTTTCTTTATCGCCTTTGAATTTCTATTTAAATAGCTCTTCTATCTAAATATTAAATAACAATGGACCGTTTAAATTTCGTAGAACACATCCCTCAATTTAAACACCGTTCCCAGGCCGGGCATGCATTCAAAGTGTACAAGTGGATTCAAAATTCACCTAGCAAAAAGACATTTTGTATCATTCGAGTAACAAATAATGTCTTCTCGCTTCAACACAATAGAATTAAAGTCTTACCTAATAGCAGGGTTCGAAAATATCATGATATTTATATAAATATATCACTTATCGGATATATATCAATTTTAAAATTTAATTAATAATAATGTTTATTCAAAAAAAGAAATATAAATTACAATTACATAGTTAATTTAAATATAAACATTGGTAACTTGCTGAGGCATTGTAATGCCTGTGTGCGAGCTAGGATATTTTAAATTTTTTTTTAAATACAAATAAAATTCGATATAGAATAATAAATAAAGAGATAAATTCATGATAAACACATAATGAAACAAGTAACAAAGCATATAATATAACATAAAACAAGTAATAAAACAAATAATAGAACATAATAAGCAAACAGTAGAACAAATAGTAACAGGGAGATAAAATATAGACATATTCGATATTTAATTCATAATGAAATATAGCTATTAAGTATTATTTTTTTTTTAATTATTGAAGTGGAAAATTTATTAATTATAAATTATTTTAGATATCTAAAATTTTTTATAGCATATTTATAACAGGAAAGTTTATTAATATCCTTAATGTAATCTGGTAACATATTGGATAATCGTGGAGCAAAATAATTGGTACAGCGTTGACCAACAGTCTTTGAAGCTATTGGAAGGTAAGTGCATTTACCTCTAGTAGGGTAATTATGTTGAGGAGAAGTTAGTTGAATTTTTCTTTTAAAAGTGTTTAAAAGAATGTTTTGGCAGTGTAGCTGTCTCATATCAAAAAATGTACTTTCACTGAATAATGTGTCACTCGGATAAGTTACAGGTTTTTTAAATATAAGCTTGATTAGCCATTTTTGTATATTTTTTAACTGCTTTAAATGGCAGTCTGCCACACCACACCACCCAATAATACCATAAGTAAGATGCGATTGTACCAGAGACAAATATAAAGTTTTCAGCTGATCTTCATTTAAAAAGTCGTGTAAGTACTTAAATTTATGTAACAAACCTCTAAGTTTATGAGTAATAATTTTAATTTGTAGATCCCATTTCAAATGCCTATCTAAAGTGATATCTAGGTACTTAATTGACGATGCTTCAGGTATTTGTATTGCATGCATCTATATGTATTGGACCAAAACTCGGCAAATTATTTACATAAGAGGTAAATGGTAAATATTTCGTTTTTTCGGTATTTAATGTTAGTTTATTGAGTTGAAACCATTTTTAACTGCTTTAAAATCATCTTGAATTTCTGTTTTTAGCGTGTGCCAGTTCTTTGAGCTATAAGTTATGACAGTATCATCGGCGAAACTGATTATTTCTCCATTTGTATGTAATGTCATTTTTAATTTAAGGATTTTTTCAAATATCGAAAAAATTGACAACAATGATATAGGTCGATAATTTTGAGTCGACGTTTTGTCACCTGTTTTATAGAGCGGTTTGATAATTCCAATTTTTAGGCATTCTGGAAAGTATTCGTCATTAAAGGTTTTATTTATTAGATAGGTTAGGGGTTGTAAAATTTCATTTTTAATTTCCTTAATTGTTTCAGCTCTTATTTTGTCCCATCCGGGCGCTTTTTTAGATTTTAATGTATTTATAACATGCTTTATTTCTATTTCAGTTACATGGTGTAAATACATAGTGTTTTCAAGTATGTCTAACTGTTCCTCAAAGTCATCTGGAGGTAATATGTTGTTTGCAAGGTTCTGTCACAATTCGATATAGTAGCTATTGAAGTTATTTGCAATATCATTTTCATCTGTTAATTCTTGTCCGTTTTTTATAATAATTTTTGTGTTAGGTTTTTTCTTGCCGCAGATTTTATTGACACAGTCCCACAAGGCTGAAGATGAGTTTTTATTTTTGTCTATTAAATTATTCATGAAACTTTTTTTATTTATATTTATTAAGGATCCGATTTTATTCTTATACCTATTATATCTTTCTTTAATTTCATTATTTTCAGGATTTTTTAAAATTAATAAGTATAGTTTATTTTTATTTATTTTATTCTTTAATAGAATTGGCTAAACCTTGAGTCATCCATGGTTTTCTTATTTTTTGTTTATTATTTTTTATTTTTACCAGTTTTGTATTTTTATCTATGTAATAGTTTATTTTATTTATAAAATAGTCGAATGTTTCGTTTATATTGTTTAGTTTGTACATATGGTCCCATTGTCATTGTTAAAATCTGTTTTTAAATCAGGATAATTTAAATAACTTTTCTGGTCTAATGTATGGGTTTTTTTAGCTTCTTGGTCTATATTTATGGCTAATCCTATTGGAAAATGGTCTGTTATATCGTTTACAAAGATAAAGCTTTCCTGTTCTTTTATTGTTTTATTTGATTTAATAAAGAAATGATCTAAACATGTTTTACTAGCCGGTCTTGTAATTTTATTTATATAGGATTCAAAACTATATGTGTATAAATAGGTTTTATAATCTTCAACTCGTTACTCAGCAAATCGATATTTAAATCACCTACTATAACATGTGCTTGATGTTTCTTGTTTTTTTCTAGATAGCCTAATAATTCCAAGTTGAACTGATACAGGGTTGAAAGTGAATTTGGTGACCTATAGATTGCAGTTAAAAAAAGGTTACAGTTTTTTAGCGAAATATTTACTTCGGCTGCTTTATATTCAGCGATAAATGTTGCTTCAAATTTATAATTAAGTGAAGATTTAACATAAATAATTATACCATCGTTTTTATTTAACATACCACCATTATATAAAATATCATACCCACTCAGTGAAAACACATTTAAAGAATCAAAGAGCTGAAAGGTTTCTGTTAAAACAATTATATCAAACTCCATTTTAAAACTATTTAAAAATATGCATAGATTATCAAAATTTTTACTAATACTACGTATGTTTAAATGTATTATATTAAACTTGGAAACTGTATTTTTTAAATACAGTGTGTTGAATTCAGATATATTGTTAATGACTCTAGTATCTACAATTTTGTGTTCATAATTTTGAATATACGCATTCATTTTAAGTTTTTAAAGATAAAGACAAAAAAAAAGTTTTATTATTATTTGTAGAACCAAATCGTGTTCTGGGTTTAACACTATTATTTTTTTGTAGTTCTGCTTTTGGAGTGGAATTTGATGGTTGCTTCGTTTGGACTTCAGAATTTTCTCCTTTCTTTAATTTCTCCAAGTTTGGTGCTGGTGGATTTTCAACGATGTCGACACTAGGAGTGCCAGGTGCGCTGTTCGTGTACAATATAGTATTGCCACCAACTTCAGCAGCTTCATAGGCTAATACCTCTTCAGCGGAAAGGATTTCGTTATCAATTAATAGTTTGTCATCTTTAATGTAACACCTATTTGCAGAACTTTTGACTCTTTTTAAATGTCTTCTAAGTATGTTGTTTGTTTCACGTTGAGATGTCGTTAAGTCGTGAGAAATAATAATATTAGTACCCTTCAAATTTGAGCAATTTTTTAGAACTTGTAGTTTTGTATTTGTTGATATAAATTCTACTTTAACCGGTACTTGTGGTACGTTTCCCAAACAATAGATATTATTTATTTGATCAACTGTTAATTTTAGATTAAGAAGGTTGTTCAATTTATCACATATATTTCTTGTTAATATATCTGGCACAGAACTTTTTATGCCAAATATGATAATATTATTCCTTTTATTTTGTCGTTCTAATATCTCTACTTTTTCTTGCAAAATTGAGTTTTCTTTTTCTAACGTTATGATTTTTTCTGTTAATTTAGTTTTAATTTCCATTAAAATTCTTACTTCACTTGCTTCAACAAAATTTCGCAGCTTCTTAATCTCCTCTAAAAGTTGACTATTTGTTATTAGTGACATTTTAAGTGAATTTTCACCTGGGATGTTTTCGTTTTTGTTATATTTTAAAATGTATTGTTTATTTATTATTTATCAAAAGTTAGCTGAAGCGTCCAGACTAAATTTCTAAATTATCTTTTATTAAGGTTTTTTTTGTATAATTACTTTTACCTCGATATAATCTGTATTATGGAGAGTATGTATTGTTTAATGTACTCACTTTTACTGGATATTTATATTTTTGGCTTACAAATCTCTCAAAAAATCTCTAGAGCACTTTTCAGAATTTTCCGTGCAGTACTTCGCGCTATTTTTGAAAAGTTTTGATGAGCCACTTCACATACAGTTTCACTTTTATAGTCAGGGCGAAATAGTAATTATTTCATTAAAAAACAGTAGGTATTGTTTCTTGCACAAACTATATTTTAAATTTTAACACAAACATATTAACGAAAACCCATATTCTAAACAACAAAACTGTTTATTTTAACTCAGATTAAAAAGAAAAAACAAAAATAATAAAAAAAAAACATATTTTAACATTATTTTATTAACATTAATATTTTAACACAGACACATAAATCGCTAGTTATTATACTTTTATTCAAGGGCGTATTGACATTTTCGGATGTTCAGAATGGTGGAAAACATTTTTAATTAAATAAATAAAATTATCGAATATATCGGATATATATCAAGGTATAAATATCATGATATATGTATATCATGATATATATCACTTGATATATATCCTCCGAACCCTGCCTAATAGAACTAAAAATATTTCTTAATAAATATATTTCATATTTTTTTGAAGGAAAGACATGAAAAAAAAAACAAACATTACGAAAAATTAATTTTATTTCTTTTAGGTACAAAAACCTTATTGTAAAGGTATATCAATATCTTCAAAATCCTTTTTAAGTAAAAGCAACTAAAACATAAATAATGATTAATCAAAATTACTTTGGTTTGAAAAAATTTTACCTGTGCTTTTTTTATCCTTTGACACTTAACAACAATCAAAGTTTTTAACAACGGAAGTGTAATGGCGGCCTCCCTGCAAGTTTTTATTGTAATATTGGTTCTTCTTAAAATTAATGTCTTTAGCTGACTAAACATCCGTAAGGCAGATATGAAATTTGCGTCGTTTATCTCTTTCCAGTTATCTATACATAATCTACAAAAGTAAATACTCATTTATAGACATCCACTCGCTTCAGACAAAATAAATTCGCCATTTGAAAAAGTATTTTTGTACGAACATTTTAGACAACGTTTGAGACTTGGCAACTGGTTAGAAAAAAATCAAAACATCTAAGAATTTCAGTGACAGCGGCTTATCAATACCTTCTCTCATTCTCGAGTTATATGCTGTTAAAATGTGATACTTTACGTTTAGACCAGTCGAATTAACTCATAGAGGGAAAGAAATGTTAATTTGATAAGTGTAAATGGTAGAGGGGCTTGTAATTAGTAAAAAAAATAAATGGAACCTGAGGAGGTTGACGTCAAAAACAAAAATTTATAATGCAGAAGTTGTAGATAAAGTAAAACTCTACAGCTTTTGCAAAGGTCACTTTTAACAACCTTAAAATTTTCGATAAAAATGGTAAAAAATTATAGTACGAAGTTCATCAGGTACTCTTTTTTTTTTCGTTTTGTCATGTAGTTTTTGATAGAATGAAAAACATATAGTCGCGATAAAAAAACATGCTCGAAAATGGATAAAACAAAAAATAATTACACCATTCAATTGTATGGAAAAAATATAATATTATTTTTTGATCAGAATTCTTATTTTTGTACATATTATTGCTACAATCATTTATGTCAAATGATTAAGATTCAGACAAATAATGAACTTTTCTAAATTTTGTAGAATTCATGGACGTAGGTATTTAAAATTCAGATTTTTGATATCACAACGGATGAAAAAAAAAATAATAAATTTACTAGGACAATTTTGCTCTTTTTGCCAAAGTCATTTGATCTTCGTCCGACACTTGATTAATAGTATATTAAAATACAAGTTGCAGAAGCCCACATATTCCCGTACGAATTCAAAATTTGGCCACGAGCGACCTTCTACAACGTGTATTTTATACTATTTTCTCGATTTTGGGCTTTATTTACAGGTTTTTATTTTTTTGTGATTGTTGTTATTTGGGGATTTTTTTCGCAAACTAAACTGCTGGCCACTCGAACTTACACAGAGATTTTTAGGCAAAATTTAAAGTTCAATATTTTTAACAGGAATGCATATTTTTGAACGCGGCTTGCAGATTTTAAGAGTTAGCTTTTTCGGATTAAGCTGCATGACGTATATTTATGGTAGGGGTATAGGTTTATTATATACAGGGTGATCAATGAAGTCATGCAACAAATCAAAAAGTTTGTAGGAGTGAAATTTCCGCAAAAAATTTTTTTGGTCGTTGCAATATGGTTCGTTACTAAGGTAACATCAATATCTCTAGACATTTTTGTCAGTTTTTGGATTAAGGCCCTTAGGTCTTGTACACACTACTAAACATAAAATTTGGGTAGCAAAATTTTTAAAATGCTATAACTTGACATTGGATTGACGGTTCTTGATGTTTTTTGCGGATTTGGAATCCTTATTTCAGGTAGATTTTCTATGGTCTAAGCATTTTATTTGAGGGTTGAAATTTACACATTATACCGGGTCAATAATAGACAAAAACGTAGCGACAAGAACAAGTTTATTACATATTATATTCTACAATATACAAGGTTGGTTAACAAAGACCAAAAGTCAATTCTTACAAAATTTCTAATTCTAAACCTAATTTAAAGGTACCTTTACAACTGGTTTCAGAGCTGTACGAGATTGTTTTTAACAATTCTTCAGGGATGACTGAGGCTTCTGTAAAGCGAGGCATAAGTATTTTTGAATTATTTGCAATAACTTGGTTATAGTTATTTTGTTTCCAAGCTACGTTTGAAGTTAAAAATATGCTGCACCAGTTGGTGGTATTTCTCTAATTTAAAAGTATACTATTACACCATTATTATTACAATGCAATTAGGGCTAAGAAGAGACATACATCACTTTGGGAGGTGTTATTCGCAGTTGCCAAACTTATATTCGCTGATTCAAGCTATCCTTTGCTATCTCATCTCAATTGCTAATAACAACGTATGTCTTGATGAAACAGAATATGAATAGTTAAGGATGCACATACTTTTGACAGATCACGAAGTTGTCAGTGACTCCTTCATCCTCCTAATGCCGCGTTTGAGAATCCACATCGAATGCATTTTTTATACTCGAGCGTTTTTTTATCCACATCGGACACATCTGTCCCATTACATTTACGTATACTGAATCACGTGATCAAAGATTTACTACATCTCAGATGCATCCGATGTGGATTCTCAAACGCGGCATAAATGTTTATATCACTACTATATACAAAAATAGGTCTGGACAAAATATAAAATACATTGTCTTTTATATTTTTTCCCTACAATTAAATGGCGCAATCAGTTTTTTTTTTTTAATTTAAACAAGTTATATCAATAATTAAGGAATAATTCATTGTTGCTATTGTATTTTTTGTTTTTATCCATTTTTAAACATGCATGGTTTTTAATCGTGACTATAATTTTTTATTTTATCAAAAACTGCAAGTCAGAACGAAAATAATAAGTATTTTGGACCAACTTATGCATTTTTATCGAAAATTTTGAGGTTGGTAAAAAGTGACTTCTACAGAGCTGTTGGTTTTTTATTTATTTTATTTATTTACAACACAGTTTTAACCAGAGAAAACAGAAGATGTAACTACAAATAAATATCGTGCTGTAGTGAATAAGACATATTCTAAGGAATAATAGAGGAATATCCGCTCTTGTCATGCCTAATTAATTATTCTCGTTTTGTTCACAAAACTATTTCCGTATCTTAAAAAAAAGCTAAAATAATTCAATCTATTTTATTGCCACTGAACCCAAAAAATTTTGAATCATTAGTTATATCAAATTTTCAATAAATTCCAGAACCTAGTTATTGTTAAGTTGGATATAAAGTATTTGGTACTAGAAGTGGCAACATGGTTTGCACCGGCTTCCATTTTCTAAGTTGTTTATTATAAGCACCCAAGCGCTTACACATACATTCAATGATAATTTTTTTTTTGGTATTGCCGTCAAATCCTTCTGTTTACTCCCTCACCACATGTCTCTTCACTCTGGACCTACACCTGTAGAATTGATGTTGACAACATGAATATTATATTTTAACAATGAATAGCTACATCTCTCGTTATCTCAGGTTTTAACCAATTACAGTGTAAGGAATTTCAGATTGATTGAGGGGTTTGGAATTAAAGAGGTATAAGTACAGTTTTTCAATTATTGATACATTGAAGTCTAAAGTTAAGTGTTGTGTTAAAATTCTCAAAGATCAACTACACGACTTTTGGTCGTTAAGGTGAAAGATAAAGACGTTAGAAATATATGTGTTGGATGTAAATATTTAAAATCTGTCAAAAATATTAGAAGAATGTACTCATACCCTTTTAATTTCAACCTAATTTATTAATTTGGGCGCGCACACAATAGAACTATTTAGATTTTTATTTTTAAATAAAAAAATAGTCTTATTAATTTTCATAGTCATAGATATTTATTAAAACAAAAAGCAGAAAATGTTTTTTTTTGAAATTCGTTTTAAATTTTTTCAAAATAAATACTTTTCGAAGTTTTACAAAAAAATCAAGGTTTCTCCATCCTAAGTTTTGTTATTATTGGAATTTTTTGAAAATTTCACAAAAATACAAGCCCAGAAGGAATTATAAATTTTGAAGGTGAAACATTCGTTTGTATTACACTAAAGGTCTGTTTCAACAACGACTTGAAACCAGTCACTGACATCAGGCTTATGCTCAGTTGATTATTGGAACCGCCAAATTATCTACTGCGCAGAATCCTGGTGTCTGTGACTGGTTTCTGATCGTTGTTGGAGCAGACCTTAAAGATCCACAGATCAAAATGTAAATACCAATGTCAAAAAAATTGACACAAACATATTAGAATTAAAGAGGTATAACCGTACTTGTAGCCATTCAAAATAAATATTTCTGTAGCTTTTTTTTTCTCTCCTGGGCTCGTCTGACTATGTGTCTCCGAATAACACTGAAGCCTATTGGCTTATTGTGTTTTACCCCATGTTAGTTCATAGCACCCACTCTATCACCTTTGTACCTTGTACAAGTTTGTACAGATCCTTGGGTGAGTGGGTTCTATACGTTGTTGAATCAACCTGGGGTTGTCCAAAAAGAGCCTGTCTTTTGCGATCTAGAGCTTCGCATTCGCACATTATGTGTTTGGCCGTTTCTGGTTTCTTGTGACATAGTCGGCACATGAGTTCCCCATTGTACATGCTAATTTTGTTCAAGTGTCCCTTTACTGGGGCGTGCCCAGTCATGAACCCTGTTATCACTTTCAACTGGTTCCTATTCATTAAGAGTAGTTCTCCAGTTCTTTTGGGACATGGTCTGCCTATGAAGGCTTTTCCATGTGCCTGTTTTGGGGTGCTTCCCCAATAGTTGATATGTTGTTCCCGAATCCAGTAATTTATAAAACCCCGGACTGTACTTTTTGGTACTCCTGGGTTGTGTCTGGTTCCGGTGTTTCTTCTGATCCTCTTTTTGCAAGTTCGTCAGCCTTTTCGTTGCCTTCGATCCCTTTGTGACCTGGCACCCAAAATAGTTTTACTCTATTACGGTCTGCCAGTGTTCTTAGTTCTTCGATGCATTCCCATACCAGCCTCGACGTAACTTTCTGACTCGATATGGCCTTAAGTGCCTGTAGCTTATTTTAACACCTTTTTTTTACATGTCGATAGATGGCTTTATTTGTCAGTCACTTGTATCAATTCTTTACCAAATAAAATATTACTTTTGTACTTAGCCCTTAATTACATACGAGTATATGATATAAAATGATCTACTTATCACAAAGTATCTATAGGAATATTAATTTAAGAATGCATTTTTTATTGAACATACAGGTAAGTTGAATAAGTCAGGTTGGTGTCTTATTAAATTATAATGTGAACAGATTCGGAACAACTGTGAGTTTTGTAAAATATTGGTTCGCGCAGTTGACAGATAGAAGGTAATGTTGCTTCGAGATGCAATCCTAGGAACATTAAATGGTGTTTTTGTAACCTGCTAAGTTATTAACTAACTTGTACAAAAAAATTACCGATTGACACTGCGTAGGCAATGTAACCGCTTCTGCGCTTATATTAAACAACGTAGAAAATGCAATAAAATAGGTTGAATCATTCTAGCTTTTTTAAGATATGTAAATAATTTTGTAAACAAAACAAGAATAATAAAATAGGCATGACAACAGCGGATATTATACCCTCCTGTGTCCCTTAGAGTGACTTATTCACTACAGCACGATATTTATTTGTAGTTACTCCTGTTATCTCTGGGTATACCCATGGGAGGATAAATTCCATCGAATTTTAGAAAAAGTAATTTCAGAAACCTTCATTGAATCGATTCTAAGCTATCAGAATGTACTTGGTAGTGTGGGCTCCATATTACCAAAGCATATTCAAGGTTAGATCTGACGTACGGATAATATACAGTTTTTAAGAATTGTAAGTCATTAAAATCCCTAGTATTTCTCGATAATCCATACATACAGCTAACTTATGGTACAATGTTGATATGAGGCACGAATGAGAGATTTTCATCAAATGTCACTCCCAAGTCAGTATACGTTTGAGGCCTTTGAAGAGTGGGTGGTATGGTATTAGTGAGCCTATAATAAAAAAAGGACACATTTTTTTAAAGGACATCACATTTTTGCTTGATCTACAGAATTATGCATTTTTGTTTTTGACGTCAACTTTCGCCGGAAATCGCGATACCATTTTTCACCACTTTTCGATCCCCTAAAAGTTAACTAAACCTCCCAGTTTGCATTTTTTTATCTATTGTAAACCCCTCTACCATTTACACTTATCAAAGTCCAGTTAATAATTATTTTTTTTTTCTCAAAGTTTAATTTAATTGGACTAGTTTGGAAGTTCTTGACATAAAAAAGTAAGGTTTTCTCAAATGCCGACAAAATATACATTATTGGAAAGGGGAAGAAATGGTCTTTACGAGGATGTTAAAACTTATAGGATGTTCTATTTAAACTCACAATTTTGGTTCAAAAAAGATAATTTTTTTCCGATATTTTCCAGAAAAAAATACATGTGACAGCAATGTTAACAAAAACTTATAAAGTCTAGTAAAAACTGTTTTCGAGTTATAAGTTGTTAAAATGTGTCAATAACAGTTAGAGTAAAACTTACTTTTCCAAGAATGAACATCCAGCTGCCAACAGTTCAAAAGAATCTTCTGGATTACAATCGAAACCAGCCTCAGAAATAATAGATAGTTTTCTTAAATTAGTCAGTCTTGATAAGGTTTTCAGACTTCGTGCTCTCAATCGTTTCCTCTCGTTAATATGAATGTCTTTAATATCGTACGATTGCCGCGACATTACCTCGCACAGTTCGTTGGGATTTACATTTATGTTATTCGCTAAAATTAACGATATTAAGTATCAAAAAAAAAGTTATTCCTCTACTTTTAGGTTTGTACAAATAGTAAAAACCACTTTACATTTTTTTTTACTTACATAAGTAAAGGCTTTTCAAGTACAAGTTGTTCTTTATTACTTCTTTAACGATTTTCTGTGGGAAATGACATGAAGAAAATTTGATAGTCCTTAATTTGCATAAGGATAGTAACGAACTGAACGTGCTCTTGCAACTATGCAGAATCAGTCCTACAACAAACACAAAACAAGACGAATAAATTACCAAAAAGATTAATTTGTACTACAACATAAAACAAAACAAAAAATAGCTAAAAACATTAATTTGTTACTAATATACTGTATTGGTCCATTTTTTTTTTCTAGAAACAAGTTTTTAAAAATTAAAAATGTATTAATGAAAATACAAAATGACGTATCCAATATATAGCCCCCGATATAATTAAAAATTGGTTGATTTGTAAAAAAAATTAAATCTGATGCGATTCTAAGAGTTTTTTGGGGTCGCTGATATTGAATATGACATTCCAAATTAGAAATATATAATGGTTGATTCATTATGGCGCTCGAAAATATTAAAAATTGCTCATTTTGCATATAAATTAATTCTTGAGTGATTTTTGGGGTAGTTGATTTTGAATATAACATTAAAAATTATAAATACAAAATGACGGATCCAATGTGGCGTCCGAAAATAATAAAAATTGCTTGCTAATTTTCCATAAAAATTAAACCTTAAGGGATAGCTAAAAATCTCTTGTTTTGTATAAAAATTAAATCTGATGCGATTCTAAGGTTTTTTTGGGATCGCTGATTTTTAATATGACATTCAAAATTAGAAATAAAAAAATATTCAATATGGCGCTCGAAAATATTAAACATTGCTTGTTTTACATTAAAATAAAATCGGTAGGTTTATAATGGGTTATTCGGGTAGCTGATTTCGAATATGACATTAAAATTAGAAATACAAAATGGCGAATTCAATATGGCGCCCGAAAACATTAAAAATAGTTTGTTTTGCATAAAAATAAAACCTAAAAAGTTTCCAAAGGGTTTCCGAGGTCGCTGATTTTCAATATGACATTTAACATTAGAAATACAAAATGGCGGATCTAATATGGCATCAAAAAATATTAAAAATTGCTTGTTTCATATAAAAATTAAACCTTAAGGGCTAATTTTGAATATGATATTAAAAAATGAAAATTCAAAATGGAGGATCTAATATGGCGCCCGATAATATTAAAAATTGCTTTTGTATAAAATTAAATCTGATGCGATCCTAAGGGTTTTTGGGGTCGCTGATTTTGAATATGGCATTCAAAATTAGAAACAAAATGGTGGATACAATATGGCGCTGGAAAATATTAAAAATTGTTTGTTTTGCATAAAAATGAAACCAGTGGGGTTTCTAAGGAGTTTTTCAGGTAGCCGATTTTGAATGTAACATTAAAATTAGAAATACAAAATGGCACAAGAAAATATTAAAAATTACCTTTTCTGCACAAAAATTAAACCTGAAGAGTTCGACTTTGAAAGGTCGATGATTCTGAATTTGACTTTAAAAATTATAAATACAAAATGCCGAATCTGTATGGCGACCGACAAAGTTAAAATGTTGTAGTTCATAACTTGAAATTGAAAATGACTGTTAAAACTTATTAAGAACATTAATAATATGGCAAATCCAATATGGTTTCAAAAACTATTAAAAATTGTTTGTTATGATGGTGGGTGGAGGTTTTCTGGGTTTTCCTCACTTGTAAATCAAATGGCCCCATCAATCATCTTTAAGTCGCCCCGGAGCGACGCGGCAAATAATAATTTTAATAATATCCGTTCCTTCCCCACAGCTCAGTAGGCTTCAGGGGTTAAAATTCACTCATAAGGGGCGAATTAGGGAGAGTATTATTATTATTATATTATTTTCATAAAATGGAAACCTTCCAGGTTTCTAGGGTTTTAAGATGACTGATTTTGAATATGACATTAAAATTGTAAATCAAAATTGATAGATCCAATATGGCGGCCATAAATATTAAAAATTATCCTTATTGCATAAAAATGAAACCTGGAGTTTTCGAGGTCGCTGATTTTCAATATGACTTTAAATACAAAATGGCGAGTATAATATGGCGGCCGACAAAATTAAAAAATTGTAGATCATAACTTAAAAATGACTATTAAAACTTAGGTTCAAAAGTAACCTCCTCGTAGACTAGGCCATGAGTCGTCTCTGATTAGTAATGTTAAAGAATCATCACAAGCCCTTTACCAGAAATGTTAAAGGTTAGGATTGCATAACATACCCACAATACATATTTACATCATAATGATTGCATTTCTTCTATATACTTTCTATATGAATACATTTTTTTTTATTTTAAATTAAAAATTAGGGAACTCAAAAACCTCTCGTTTCATTTTTATGCAAAAAGCACTATTTTTATATTTTTGGATGCCATATTAGATTTGCTATTTTGAACTTTGAAAACCTGTCAGTATATTCGTAATAAATGACTCAAAAAACACCCAAGATACCAAATTTCATGGAAATTGGAAAAAGTTTTCATTCCGGTCCGCCATATTGGATCCACCATCTTGTATTTTTGAGATCGGATTCGTAATCAGCCATGAAATGCCAAACATTAAATAAATATTCAGAAGAGAGTTGTCATTTTAATTATAAAAATGAACAGCCATGTGTTATAGTCGTAGAAAAAATATACTGTTGAAATCGCAAGGAATGCTCATTTCTTGCTTTTTAAACAATATATGGCAATCTTATAGTTTATACAACTCCGACTGGAACAATTTGTATCGTTTGTTGCCAAATCATATATTAAAATTTGAAGGGAAAGGGAACATTTTTAGAAACCAATAAAAATATTCTTTAATGTGGGAAAATAGTAGTACTTAGTTAAGATTTCATAAAATATATTACCAAAACATTGTGAGGCACAATAAAAAAGGACACTGGTCCACCTCTACTTTACCACCCATTTTTATTTTAAATAATAAAAACAAAGAAAAAATCAATAACAACAAATGATACGACAATAACAAACAACAAAACAAGAATAGAAATATGGCAACCACCCATTTTTATTTTAAATAATAAAAACTAAAAAAAAAAAAATCAATAACAAATGATACGAAAATAACAAACAACAAAACAAGAATAGAAATATGGCAAAGTTGCAGGTGTAAAATTCAAATTCTAGACGTCAGTGCAGTTTTGTCAATATGCGCATTAAAGTCCCTAAAGTACAAGATTACCAATAATACTATTATTTTATTTAGATGCATTACATTAAATTGATACTTACTTTCTAGATTAACACAATTATCAATATTTGTTAATACCTCTTCTTCTTTACAATTATCTAACTTCAATGAAAAAATATCCTCACCACAATTTCTTAGAACCCTAAAAAACAGAAGTCATTGCAAAGCAGTTCTTAAACCGATTGGATTTATAAAAATGGAAGCTTGAGAAAACTGGATTACACCATTGATAAATAATTTTAAGAGAAGGGGTCCCCTACGGGAATCTTGGGGAACTCTAGAGGTAACTGAAAAGTTTAATTTTCTTCATATTTTCAGAATATACAAAATTTGTACTTTGCTATAATAAAATTGAATTCATTTCATATACAGGGTGAAATAACTATCATAACTTTAACAGTCGAAAAGTCTGTCACTTGTGAAACAAAAAAAAATTAATAAATATAAGACAGCATGATATTCAGAGATTAATACAATTCAGTTCTAATTATTATTATTGCAAAATTTTATCTATTTGGAGAATCAGATTAATATATTTTTTATTACTTATACTTACTTTACAATAGAGTGATTAAAAAATGTGAGATCATCATCCTGGCTTTGATCAGAGTCATACTCAATCTCTACTGTATCTGGATGAGTTATTTTTGAAATATGATATTCTAGAGCATTTTCAGACATCCTATACTAAAAAATAAATTGTCACAATAGCTTTGTTCGCAGTAACAATCTTGAATTGATTCAGAACTACTAATTCATACTTTGAGCTCATGTCAGATTCATTATGAATTCTGAATTGTTACCACGAACACAACCTCTATTATATCTCGGTATTTAAGATATAACATAAGTGGTTCAGAACCAATAATGAATGGAATTACTGCAAACATAGAATTAGAAACTGTGCATGTAAAAAGTTACTATTAATTCAGAATCAGTTCAGGATTGTTACTGCGAACAAAACTAATAGCTCTTCACTGTTAATATTTCACTTAATTATTTTAAATGCCTATACGTACATTTAAGTTTAAAATTTTGTATAAGGAACTGTCCTTAGACAGATTATAGAAAGTTGAGCATAGCACTGCACAATTATGAATTGACTGTGTGTCTAGGTGTGAAAATATCCTCTGTAGAACAGACTTCTAAAAAAAAAAGGTTTTTCAGCTAAAAAATAATTTTTATATAGAAGGTAAATTCAAAGTTGACTTTGTTTAAGTTATTTATTCAAAAGTAGTTTATAAAGACAGTGAATCCATGGTATCAATCTATAAATAATAATAGGGATTTGAGGTTTTTCATCTAAGAAAAGTAATTTTTATATGGTAGGTAACTTCAAAGTTGACATTATTTAAATGTTATTTCGGAGAAAGTAATTTTTAAAGGCGGTGAATCTATAGTATCCATCCATAAATAATTATATAATGGATTTTTGGTATACAATTAAAAAAAAAAATCATTTATGTAGTAACTTCAAAGTTGAGTTTGTTTAAATATTATTTAGCAGAAAATTGCATTTATAATCATAACTCTGGACATATGAAGTATATAAACAGCTCGGAGCAACTGAAGAGTGGTAATATGAAATATAAATAATGCTATAGTACCTACTTATATGTATCTTATTAAAACAGTAGTTTTTTATTTATAAATTATAGTATGCACCATAAGTTTATTGGATCTATAGTAATTTTTAGGCTTTTTACTTACTGGCAGACTGGACAAATCCCGTTTTGATAGATCTTTTTCTAAAGACACTTTCAATTTTTTTCTTCGCAAACCATTGCTAGTTCCAACACTCTCCAAGTCCATTATTTTATTAAAACTATTACTACCTGTTAGGAGCGTATCGAGTTCCACAATTAACGTTTTTTTCGGTTTCTTAATGTTAACAAATCTAGCATAATTTGTTTTTTCAAATACCACTGTCATGGATCTCTGAAAACTGGAAGGTGGAAATCCTTGATGTGCTCTATTTGTCAGCTATTGAAATCAAGTGTTGTTAAGTCTCCGTTTTTCCGAATTTGCATTATTTGCTTAATAAATAATTGTAAATAACAGAAAGGCCAATCTATTATGAATATGATTTTTTTTAGGTTAACTCATTTTGACATTTGACAGGCGAGTGCGGGCTATCGATTAACCGTTTCGATATGAAACGAATTATTAAATCGAGAATATAATTAAAATATCGACTGTGCCAAAGAAAACAAAAATCATTGGCCAAAGATTATAAAAACATAAATTTGTTGTGGATAAAGCTGCCAAATAAATGGCAAGAACTCAAGTTTCTTCTGTTACCAAATCTTAGATTTAACCTCTTTCTGCCAAATAAATGTTAATTCTACCCTAAATTAATAGATTATCAAATGCTGTAAATTCTATACTGTAAAGTTATGAGTGTTGCATACTCTTAGGCAAAGAATAGTAACGATAAACACATATGACTTTCCTATATAGTTATAGTCTTTTTCCAGTTATTTTGTACAACCTATTGCAGCACCTCTATAAATGTTTAGAGGATAAACTAAATATATACATTTTCCACATAAATCTACCTCGAAACATTTTTCTATAGATATTCATTGAAAACGAAAATACTGAAAAATTTAAATTTAGCACTTTTCCTACAATTTTTCCATTACGGTCCATTTTAGAAAAATCAGGTATAAACAACTTTTAGTTCAACAATTTTCATAAAAATCAGAATTTTGCACATTTTGTCAAATTTCTCGAATACAGACCATTTCAGAAAATTTTGACATAAAACAAAAATTATAGTTAATAATATTAGAAGTAACTTTTATTTGAACAATTTTCTTCTCCAAACATAAATAACAGATATATTCCATAATATATAAAAATGGCCTCCCATAAAGTACCCCCCAGATGTTCCGACTTTGTCCAAAATCTAATCATTTCACGTCAGGCCGAAAGAGGATTCCGTGGAAAATGTAGATTTCAATTATATAGACATTTTTTCTATGAACGAAAATATTCCGATAAATTTCGAGAAATACGGCAAGCAACGGTAAAAGATAAAATATTATCAACTGTTGTCGAATTCGTAGAAAATGGTTGGCCTTTAAATAAAAAATTTGAAAAGAATGATGATTTTAAATATTTTTATAAAATTAAAAATGAATTATCGATTGAAAATGACTGTTTAATTTGGAACAACAGGATTGTAATACCTGTTAAATTACAAGCAAATATTTTGGAAAGTTTGCACTCTACACATAGGTATGGGTGTGGTAAAAATGAAAAGCTTAGCGCGATCGTATTTCTGGTGGCCTAATTTAGGTAAAAAAATTGAAGAAATATGCAAAACTTGCGAAAATTGTTTAAAAAATAAAAATTCTCCAGAAAAAACCATTGTTCAATCTTGGCCTTGGCCTGAACAGCCATGGGAAAGACTTCATTTAGATTTTATGGGTCCTTTTTTAAGTAATTATTTTTTAATAATTTTAGATGCTCATAGCAAGTGGATTGAAGTTTTTCGTATGACTTCAATAACGTCATCGCAAACAATAGAGATATTACGATCTTGTTTTGCCCGATTCGGTTTACCCAATAAAATCGTTAACTGATAACGGTACTTCATTTTGTTCATTAGAATTTGAAAACTTTCTAAAAAATAATCATGTTTTGCATATTACTAGCCCTCCTTACCATCCTTCCTCTAATGGGGCAGCAGAGAACGCCGTTAAGACAATTAAAAATGCTCTGAAAAATGCACTTGGGAAAAGCTCTAATATTAACATTAATTTAGCGCTCAATAATTTTTTATTTGATTATCGTTCAACCCCACATTGTACAACAAATGTAAGTCCGGCGAAATTAATGTTAAAAAGAAATTTACGCACTCGTTTTGATATACTTTTACCTGGTGATCAAACCAATTTGAGAAATCATATATCAAAGGTACAAGAAAAACAAAAACTTCATTCTAGTGGTAAAAGGTTTTTAGTGTTCGAGCCAGGTGAACAGGTGACTGTGCGCGATTATCGAAGAAAAAATAAGGTGGAATGGATAAAAGCCATTGTTGTTAAAAAAATTGGGAAAGTTACATATATTGTTAAAATTCCAGAATTGCAAGACACAGAATGTAAACGTCATTTGAATCAAATGAAAAAATTTCATATCGTGGAATCTTCACTTCCATTAGTGTCTCAAGCAGATGATTCAAATGAAGTTTCTAGTGTAAATAATTTTAGGTGCTAGTAGTAGGCCCAAAAGGGTGGTCAAACCAGTGAATCGTTTAAATTATGATTAACTTAGTAGATTGTAAATATTGAAGTTAAGGTTAATACTTCTATTTTTTTTTTTGAGGGGGAGATGTAGAATATCTAATATAATTATTTCATATTATTTTATAGGTTCAAATTGTTACACCCTGTAAATTTAATTTCTTATCTTGTAGAGACATTTTTATATTTTGTACCACAGTTGAAATAGGAGTTGGAATTAAATGGTTGTAGAATCAACATATTGTGTTTAATTCATAGACCATAATAATTAGTTAGTTGCAATCACCCTCAAATTAGGGTTAAATATATTGCAATGATTCATACCAGCTATCTGTAAGCATAGGCATCCCTATAGCTGGGTAAAGTGGGTTTATAAGTACCCTTCATCAAATATTCTTGGTTTTAAGGACAAGTGGGGTAGTACAAGGTCCAAACAAGGCAGAGGGTCCCAAAGGAACAGAGCATGACCAGATTGGTCGAAAATGGCTCACATTACAATAGCTTTAACACTTTATTAGTAAACTCAAAACAAAGAAGAAAATTCTCACCTGGAAAAATTCTGGCGGCGCCTATGCCCACAACCAGAGCAGACGATATTACACCTAGTTAAAAAATACATTATAACTTCCTAACAATAATTTCAGAGATGTTCTTTTTTGGGAAATATGATTAAATGGAAGTTCGGCTCAATTATATCACATGTAATTAAAAAGTTGCTAATTTGATTGTAATTTCCGTAATGCTCTTTGCATTTACTTGATTAGAAATATTCAAAAGTTCTGTTCGTTTGCTCTGAGAAGCATAAGAGATGAATTTTTCATGAGTAAAATACTTCCTTACCTGACGTTTTCTCAAAAACTTCCTTCTAAAATTACCGGAAAAGGTGAAACCAAATCGGATTAATTTTTGTACGAGTTTTTAATTTAAAAATATCGTTTTTATTGGTTTTAAGTGTTACTACTAATTTTTGTACAGAATGTTCAAATGGTTTAAGTACTTAGTACGAGACCAAACAACTATAATGTTGGGACGATTATAATTTGTTCATAAATAAACTAAATATTGTATGTATTTCCAACATGATGGAGCATCGTTTCATTTTTTAGTCGCTGTAAAAAATCATCTAAATAATGTTGTTGGCAACAAGGACATGTAGGTCCTATTTCAGGCCTCCAAGAACCTCTGAATTCACTGTATTTAAGGACGATAGAAAGAAAGAATTAGTTTATTCAGAAAAAATATATTAATGTTCGACAAACAAATACACCGTGTTTGATAACAATAACAAGATGGCTGCTTGCACACAAATAATTGTACAACTGGAAACGACAAACAACTTTACAAGTACAAAGCTATATCTACATCCATAAAAAAATTAAAAAGTCTAAATCTCTCTCTACTATATATGTCGCAGGCTTATGGTAAAATCAGTCTTATTATAATACGCCTAGGCTTTTTCAATACGACTAGGCATATTATAATACTACCCAAATAATTAAGAATCTCACAATTTAACTAATAATTTCAGACGTATTATAACAAGCCTGGCGATTGTTAGTCTTATTGTTAAATTGAATAGATGCGTTTTAGAATCCGACTATTATAATACGATTGCCGATGTGCCAGGCGAATCGTGTTTATAATACGACTGACGCATAACTGTGTGCCATACGAACTATACTCGATTTTAAACATTCTAAACTATTTAAAATAAAAATACAAATTATAAATTAAGATTCCACTCGACCATTCACTGTCGGTTTTAATTGACAGTTATGTTCCTAAAGTGGCGCTGGGAAACAGTAACAAAGCCTACACAGAACGTGAGGCTAATAACCTTAGTAGTTAATGCCGATAACACAAAAAAATTAGATTAGGATTATTTATTACAGCATGGTCCGCTTTTATGACATTTGCTAGTACATTTCATATGAGTTTTAAAACATAAACATTTATTGCTATGGCACAGTGTCTTGCTTGGCTTGCAAGAACACTTTAAATCCCTCATTTTAAATATAATTAATATTTTGCACAAATATTAGGTAGGTACAAAAAAATTAAAACATCTAATCAACTTAACAACAATGATGATTGCAATTCGCCTGGCACATCGTCAGTCGTATTATAATACAAAATAATACAAAATAAAACGGGGGGTAGTATGGGCCAAAATATGCAGAAAAGTCTTAATAAACATATGTCCGCAAATGAATGGTTTCAGAGATACGGAGTGTTTTGTGTTTTGTATCATTTTTTGATTATCTTTTTTCATTCTCAAAAACTTGGTTTTCTTATCGGAGTCTACCGATGTTTTTTCATAGATACTATTTGCAGTTATTATTTTGTTGTGGGTGAATAATTTTATAAATTTTCGTTATGCCTGTTTACACTAATATTGAATTAGCTGACATGCATTTTATGTACGGTCGTGCAAATGGCAATGCATTGAAATGGAGGGAGGGCACTTTGAACATCTCATTTAACTCTATGTTGTTATTGATTGTTTATAAATATCATTGTTTTTTTATAATAATAAAAAATTGTTATAAACACAAAATGGTCCGTATCTCCGAAACCGTTAATTTGCGGTCATATATTTATTAAGACTTTTCTGCTTATTTTGGGTCATACTATTCACCATTTCATTTTGTGACACTTTTTTTTAACACCCTGTATACTACAATTCCAAAATAGTAGGCACTAAAGTCTTAGAAATTATTGTGACGTGTTTGCGTTAATTTGTACCTTCCAGTGGCGTACGGAATATATCGTACTTTTTGTGTGACCTGAAAATCAGCAAAGGATTAATAAGCAGACAATTATGTAATAAACCCAGCTAGCACATAAACATCCCATCTACGTTAATAAGCTGCAATTTCGGTATCTTTAAGCTCGCATGCAATGTTCTTTTAATGTAACCGTAACATCCATGCAACCGCCGAATGTCCCAAACTGCAAGACTTTTATAGCACATCTCATTGAGATTACAAAGTTCCTAAAACATTCAGTCTTACAGTACGTTCCCCGAAAGTTGTTATGAAAGTTTTATAGATGTTATAATATGAGTACCTTGAGAAATTATGAAAATTTACGTTCTTTTGAAAAATTTAAAATTAATATTATATATCCTTATAAAATAGTATATTGAGAATGTAGTAAAATCTCAATGAAACAAAAAAATAAATAAATTTATTATTAAAACGCTATTGAAATAAAGTAGCAATATTACAAAAGTAGAGGTAGATATCAATAATATAGGTATATACAAAATAACTCAATTACCAGTGGCGTAGCCAGAATTTTCATGGGGGTTTCTGAGAACCATGGGGGGTTAACAAACTAATAGCGATCAGCGTCAATAAGATGGGGGAACGGTAACGCGAAGGCCCTTCATGGGGGGTTCTGACCCCTAAACCCCCCGTGGCTATGCCACTGGAAATTACACATATGCGATACCATAAGCTACCTATAAAACACTGAAAAATTGGACAAAAGTAGGTATAAAGGGTATATAAGAAATATCTCAAAGGTTCACTAGAATCTAAAACACTAAATGATTGCAAGAATGTAATAAGGTACCTACCTATACCACAAAGGTTCACTAGAAGCAAAAATGGTGAACGATTGTACAAAAGTAGTTAAAAAGTATATTAAATTTATATAAGGTATATTTCAAAGGTTCACTAGATTTTTATCACGATGACAGGCTGTACGATGCTAAAAAATATTATATTTATCTGCAACTAGTAGTTTTTATATAAATGTTAAATTAATGTTTCTTCTGTGAAAAATAACTTTGGAGGCAATAAATTTATTTGTTTACCTATTAATAAAGAAAATGATATGTATATAAAAATTGAAAAATATTCTCGTTTAAATCATTGCACTTATTTTTAGTTTTTGTTGATTTAAATAAAAAAATAATGCATTAAAATTTTTTTGAATTTTACAAATTTGATGCTTAATAATGGTTGTCCAAGTTATATACAGAACTTTTTATAAAAAACAATTTGTTTTTCAGCTTGATATTCTGCTATATACTCATGGCATCTTCTGAGGTTTCTCGCCAGCTTTTTTCTTGAACCTATAAGATTTCCAGGAACTGCTTGAATCTGATTTTTTTTTTCGAATTTATACATGCTTTGTATTTAATAGATTCGTCATATTGGTGGTGAAAAGCGCCAAGCTACATACTTATTAATTGGTTAAGTTTGTAACATTTAGGTTAAAACAACTTTGGATTTAAATATTTTTATACAGGATGTTTCATTGGGAAAGGGAAATATTATAACCATATATAGCGATCACCCGGGGGACCACAAAAAAACCCATGTAGTATGGGTCTTGCGACCTTTATAACCGAGTTACAGGGTGTTTTTTGAAATTGGTCCATTTCTTCCGTGCCTTATAACTTTTAAATCACTTAGTATATTTTTTGATATTTGGCATAAATAATTTACAGCCATATTAAATCGTTTCAAACGGATATATACATTAAAATTAATTGTGCCAATAAATTCATTCAGTTATTAAAAAATAACATTCAAAAAAAAGATAATTTTGTAAGTATATTAAGAAGTAAGTTACACAATAGAAAAATAAGTATAGCGTATTTTTTAAGATGAGTAATGAGTATCATACAAATTTCTACCTAAATATATATAATATTTTTATAATATAATTATGGAAATAAAGCTTTAAAAGAACATTGTGTTTTTTATATATTTATTTATTGCAGTAGAGAAAAAATTTTAGCCGTGAAATTCAAGGAAAATTGGTCAATACTCATGGTCATCTTTCGCTGGCGCGAGTCACCATCATCGGATCCGTTAATCCCACAAAGTAATTTCCCAGTAGCATTTCAATATAGGTCTGAATGACTTGAAGTGAAATCGTTATTATCGTCATAATGAAGCTAAATATTTATATATATATCTGTACCCCAGAGCCAGAGTATGGTAAGTCCAAAAACTTAGTTTTTCAGGAGAGCATTTTTAATATATTCATTTTAGAGTGTGGACTGTGGGCTTAGCGTAGTTAAAAATGAGCTATTTTTGTTATTTTAAAAGATACGTCAAAATGGAAAATGCCAAACGATGCGCCGCCAAATTTTGAGTCACTTAACATATTTACCTAAAATTTGGCCAATTTGGACTTAACATAGTCTGGCTCCGAGGTACAGATATATAAAAATATTCGTTACGCTTTACCACCGAATTCTAAGACAACTACACCTCTAATACGAAACATCCTACTAAATATTTGATTGGATTATCATTATTTTACCAAAAAAATAAGTGATAATAACATTTTTACTACTATTTCTATTCCTTTTTTTCTATACATCCATACGAATTTGGGACACCCTATAGGTACAGTACATCAAGTTCGATTTAAAATTGTAAAAATTCAAGTAAATTATATTTACATATAGTTTATGTACATTAGTAGACTAAATTAATGTTAAATAAATCGAATAATCTGAATAAATTGTTGTGTATTATAATATAGAAGCCATTTTATTTCCTTTATAGCAGTAGAATATAATTCAGCCTTACGATGAGTCTCCGAAGAACGTTAATCCTCTAGTTTTAGCCTCTTATCATGAATGATAACAGAAAAGGAAACCGAATCGCCACCGCGCACAATGGAACATTTCTTATATTTAACTGGACAAAAATTACAATTCACGCAGTGTTTTATAATTCATATAACTAAAATTTGCTTATAATTGTTTTGAGTACCTAGTATTTGCATACTTTTTAAATTAACACATTGAAAAAAATTAAATGTGGCATATACAATTTGAAAACATAAAGTAGAATTAATTTCGTTTGAGAGCAAATCGAATAATTTGTAAAATTTTGTATACCCTTTATTTTTAGTCCGATTTTTGAGAAATTTTCTGGAAATACACATTAATAAAACAAAATTTAGGGGAGAGTAATCTTGCTTTTTTTTGTAAACCTTCAAAAACTATTTATTTTATAGATTTTCAAGAAGGGAAAAATCATTACTTAGACTTTATAGAGCTTTAATCCTATCCAAATTGGGCTGTGGTAGCCTTGTTTTTATATCTGCTTCCAAAACATCTTTACACACCTTAAACACTGTTAATAACTCTGCCCTAAGACTTTGTCTTGCAGCTTTTAGATCCAGTCCACTGTACCACTCATATTGAGCTTTCTTTACATTTACAACAAAAACTTAATTTAGTGTCGTATTGTAAAATAATATCTTCAAACTCAGTAAACCGAGTATATAAATTTCTCTATCATTCACCAAACTGTAATGCGTCCAATACCTCAAGAATTCCTCATCCTGTTCAACACATATTAAAACCTCTTTTAGATAATATCGACTTGTTCAAAACCACTAAACCACACCTATCTCTATTTTCAAAAAGTTGGCTAATGTTAACACTACATTATCCAAATGCAGTAAAGAAAATGATTTTTAAACAATCTTTCAATCAATTTAGCAATACAAATCATTTCAATTCCATTTTCTCTACTGATGTTTCCAAAAATGAACATGGAGTAGTTGGTTCAGTAGCAACCGCCGAAACTCTCATTCACACAGACGACTTTTTTAGTATCCTGAAAACTCCGAAGTTACGAATTGAAGAACGTTCTACATTGATTCCCTTTCATCCAATTCATTCCATGCAGTACATTTTTCTCAACATCGCTTGGTTCAAGAAATTCATGAAATTCTGCAAACGTTAATCTACAAAAGAAATGTGTGTTTCAATTAGTTGAGTCCCTTCACAAGAAGGTATTGGAGGCAACGATTACAAGTAACCTTTAGAAAATATTCCTACCTTATGAACAATATATAGCCCGAGAATACTGATCGGTATTCTCGGATGTAGCTTCTATACCTTATACGAGGTGTGGCTGTATTTTAAACTTATACATTTTTAGTTGTTATCACCTTCAACATACACCCCTTCTCTATGACTACAATGCTTTACAAGAATTTTCCATTGTTCAAAACAGTGCTGGAAGTATTTTTCTGTGAGCTCCTTCATGACGAGTGCCGATTTTTTTTTCACAGCTTCAACGAACGGAAATTTTGTTCACTTTAATGCAGATTTGACCTTGGGAACTAGATAGAAGTTTCATGGTACAAGGGCAGGCGAATAGGGCGAATAATATAACACCGGGATGTTGTACTTGACTAAACGCCTTGACAGACAATGCTGAATGAGCCGATGCATTATCTTGATGGAGAACCTATGACTTGTTATTCCACAATTCTGGCCTTTTTTTTTATTATTTTTTTGTCAATTCCTACAGTTTCAGCAATCTCTCGAATAGTTAACCGACGCTCAGATCGAATCGGATTACCGAATTTGTCAATATTTTCACCCAGTTTTGACGTGGAAGGGTGACCCAGGCGTGTATCATCTTCATTGTCTTTTCGGCCATCTTGGAAATGCTTAAACCAGCCAAAAACTCGCGTACGTGATAATCGTTCATTGTCATACACTTCTTTCAATAAAAGATAAGTTTCAGTAGCGCTTTTTCAAAGTTTCATATGAAAATTCACGACGATTCTTTGCTCTGTTTATTAGTTATCATTTTTTCCGGCAAAACATAAAACAACTCTTATGCAAATGAAGGCCATGACTAGACTAATTTGTTTATAGACACGGGAGGTTTGGCATTCGAAATAGAAGACTCCACGCTACACAGCTGTTAGTCGTTCGCGTTTAACGCACGCGTACTTTTTCTCTGGGAGCAAGTCTCGTATACCTTCTCTACCATCTATACCTTCCATACCTTCTATACCTTCTATACCTTCTATACCTTCTATACCTTCTATACCTTCTATACCTTCTATACCTTCTATACCTTCTATACCTTCTATACCTTCTATACCTTCTATAGCTTCTATACCTTCTATACCTTCTATACCTTCTATACCTTCTATACCTTATATACCTTCTATACCTTCTATACCTTCTATACCTTCTATACCTTCTATACCTTCTATACCTTCTATACCTTCTATACCTTCTATACCTTCTATACCTTTTATACCTTCTATACCTTCTATACCTTCTATACCTTTTATACCTTCTATACCTTCTATACCTTCTATACCTTCTATACCTTCTATACCTTCTATACCTTCTATACCTTCTATACCTTCTATACCTTCTATACCTTCTATACCTTCTATACCTTCTATACCTTCTATACCTTCTATACCTTCTATACCTTCTATACCTTCTATACCTTCTATACCTTCTATACCTTCTATACCTTCTATACCTTCTATACCTTCTATACTTTATATACCTTCTATACCTTCTATACCTTCTTCGGCCATCTTCTAGACCTTCTATACCTTCTATATCTTATATACCTTCTATACCTACCTTCTGTACCTACCTTCTATACCTACCTTCTATACCTACCTTCTATACCTACCTTCTATACCTACCTTCTATACCTACCTTCTATACCTACCTTATATACCTACCTTCTATACCTACCTTCTATACCTACCTTCTATACCTACCTTCTATACCTACCTTCTATACCTACCTTCTATACCTACCTTCTATACCTACCTTCTATACTTACCTTCTATACTTACCTTCTATACCTACCTTCTATACCTACCTTCTATACCTACCTTCTATACCTACCTTTTATACCTACCTTCTATACCTACCTTTTATACCTACCTTCTATACCTACCTTCTATACCTACCTTATATACCTACCTTCTATACCTACCTTCTATACCTTTTAAACATCTAGACCTTTTATACCTTCTACATTTCTATCTATGACTACTTTATTATTGATCAAACAAATGAAAAAATATATACCTAGCCGGTAGAAATTATGAAAACAGAAAATACCCAGTGAGCACAAAGGTCCATTGGACATACAAATGGCACACTTTTGATCATTCACAGGACGTCCAATTCTGGATTATATTTGTACTTTGAATACTGGACATTCCAAAAATATCCATTTCTGGATTATATTCAATTGAGACCACCACATCACCACTTTTTTTACACTACCGCAATTCACCACACACTATTTTATATTATTAATAATTTATTTATTATTTTCGTATCCCGCTTTACACCATTTATTAATTTTTTTTAATTAAAAATCACTTGACCTGAGCAGATTTCGAACTCACGTCACGTCCATTGTCGTTCTAGGCTTTCAAACGCTAGGCGACCTCGACCAAGGAGCCACTTGAAAATTTTTTACTAGATAAGGTTACAATAGAATAAGATTTCAAACTTCTGCTGATAAAATGAAATGTAATAGATTCAATTTGTCAATTTTTAATAACCAATTCTATAAAAAAAAGAAAGGGTGTATAGATGGGTATTATCTGGTAGGCTTAATAAATAATGATCTAAGATGGACGTTCACTTGACGTCAAAATAATACCAAACTTAAAATTAAGTCCAAAAACAGACGTCCTCTGGGTATCGATATGCAGCTATCAAATTAATGATCATAACCGGACGTACACTGGATATCAGAATACGGATATGGACGTTCTGGACGTTCACTGGACTATGTGTGTTGTCTGGGTAGCTTTAATTTTCGGCTAAAATCTAAACTTGCTTGTGTTGGATATTCATGTTAAATAAATAATGTAGCTTTTCTGAATCTCATTCTAAAACCTAAGCCAGTAATATAAAATTGATTAAATATTACCTACCTAAATGTATTGCTTTTATTATCCACATTTGATTCAATGCAATAATAATGGTATCAAAACTATTAAGTAGTCAAATATTGAAGAAGCCCTTGCATTAAACTTTGTCAGAAAAACAAATAAATGCTTAAGAAACGACTGTGTACTTTGACTACCTATACCTAAATACTTATATAGGATGTCCCATTAATACTGTATTTAACAACAATTATTATAATTTAGGTATATTAGCAATGACCTCCTAAATTACAGACTTATAAGGTACCTACCAAGTTAACGGATAGTGATGATAAAAATGGTTCATTTTATACAGAATGATTTGAAACATGTCATAAATGTAAGTCATTTCAAGTTCAATTTATTCAAGTACAAATACGGTATTAAAAAATAGGTTTTCGTCAAGATTTGATGAGGTACCGGGTAACACTTCTAAACCTAATTGTTTTTCTTTTTAATGTTTCTTTTTTGTTACGGATTCTTTTCTAGATATATTGAAACACCAATTTTCAAAAATATCATAATTGTTTTCAAAATAAAAAATCAATAACTACGGCAGTCTATTCATATTACATTGAAACAGGTAAGTGTTGCTACATCAATCTAGAGTACCTATCGTTTAAATAGAGGGATTTAGCCTTAAATGGATTAAAAATATTATGGTTAATTGGACACAATATGTAGTTTTTAAAAATATTTCATCGGAACAGGTGCAAAGTGATCTTGGTGTTACCACATAACTCCATTTTAGGACTTTTTATTTTGTTTATCAATGACTTGGATAAAATATACCTTCATCTTTTACCATCTATGCTGTTAAAGAAAGCTTTAACGATAATGCCACGTCAGTTTTTACTGACTATGTATTTTCATCAACATTCCTTTTTGGAATATTTTAATAATTTTTATGGTCTCTCAGCTTTATTACAAAATTACACTTGATTTAGAAATTTTCTTCTTAAAGCTTGTTATGAGATAACCAATATTATAAGTTCCTTTAATTATTTTAAGTACCTACTTATGCAATTTGTTTGTCATTAAACCTTTTTAAAATTAATTGTATTTTCTTGTTCTTAACAAAAATAAACACCAACTAGGTATTTGGTTTCGATAAAAGAATTTCGCAATTATTTGGTTCGATGATTAATTTTATTAGCAGGTGTTTATTGTTTTAGATGACGTCTTCATTGTTTCCTATATCTAAATAGTTAAAAGTGCAATGCCATCGTAAAATGTGGCTATTTTTTACTTTCTAACTCGGTGATGATAATTATAAACTTTATAAATACAGAACCGGATCAAATTTTTGTTTGCTTAAAACCTGAAATATTTTTGTGAAGCTTGTTTAGGATAGTATGGATGGTAAATTTAGTGAAAAATTGTCAAAAATAGTATATTTCAGGTCGGATATAATATACAGGGTGCCAAATAGTATAGTTACTTACTTTTCTTTCAATACATATTTACTTAACATATTTACTTATTAAGTAGGTGGAAAAAAGTATGTATCATAAAATGAGATTACTTTGATCATTTTAAACTTAATTTTCATAATATAATGTTCGTTTTTTAACGAACATATTAAATAAAAATTGCTAAGAATTATATGATATTGTATTGATAAAGTGTGAACCTGTACTTAAAAAATAAATATTTTTAAAAATACAGAGTAAATAAAATAAAAACATGGTGATCAACTTTATACGCGAAATAGTGCTACTTTGATACCCCCTAAAAATATGCTTAAAATACACAGAAGATGTACAAAATGATCATACTCGCCCCATTTGCAAATTGTTGTTGTTTCGGTATGTCAAATTTTGTTTTGAGGGTGACTTTGATCGGGATGATTTAGACTGCAATTTACTTTTTAGCATCTTTATTTTCATAACTACTATATAAAATACATATTACGGTTTACAATAATGAGGAATTGCAAAACAGGTACAAACAAAACCTCATTTACAAAAAAGTACCTTCATACAAAAATAAATACTTAATTCAAAGGATCCATATAACAAGAACTAATTAGAACTAACTTTATTAAAAAACAGGAACTGTGTAAAATGTCATTATTTGGCTATTAATTATTCTAAACGTTCCTGCACATTAACTTTCTTTTCAAATTTTACCTCAGCGGTTCCATCAACATTTGCTTGTCGGGGCAATATGGCAAAAAAATCTGACAATGGCACTGACTATGAAGACTAGAGATAATGAAGCGAATCGGCCTTGGTCAAATTTCAAATTTCCGTCCCTATTTTTATGGAGTTCCAAAAAACTACTGTAGTTGGCGGGTGGCAAAATAACGACGTCTATTTTCTATGCAAGTCAATGGGAATTAAAGTGATTTTTGTAAAATTTTGCGAAAAGAATAAACATAAGCTGAAATAAAGAACCTGACTACAAGTAGCAATGAGTAACAAAAAACGGCAAAGCAGGATTTGCTTCGTTTCGGGTTGAAAAACGGGATATAAATCCAATATAAAATTAAAGAAAACACAATGAGATAAAAATCCAAGTCTTTTTAAGTAGTGTAAGTAAAATAATGTATTTATTTCTAAATAATATATATGTATTGTAAAATAGTCACAACCCGTATCTTACGGACTGTAGTTTATTTAATTACAAAATTCTATAATAAAAAATAATAAAGTCATAAATTCTGACTTACAAACAACAATAATTACACATTAAATTTAACTTACTAGAAAAGAAAATTTGCGTTTTTTATGTTAGATGAAAAGTTATTACTGTTATTTTTCTTTATTGAACTCCAATTTAGTCATTGCAAATATTTTTTATAGGATCCTAAACGTTTAGAACAATGGCAGCATGTGATTCCTAGGGCTGATAAAGTACTGTCTAGTTATGATTCTGTTTGCGAGCTACACTTTTTAGAAGATGATATTTTAAAATTTGATGAGACTATTTTAACTAATGGTATTGTTAACCAAATAAAAAGGGAAAGGCCGAGATTAAAGAACGAAGCAATACCATGTATATTCCCGAATCTCCCTTCATACTTGTCCAGTATTAGGAAAAGACGAAAACCACCATTGAATCGAACTGAATTTGTTAGAATAAAAAAAAGGAAGAAAATACTAGAACCTATTGCTGAAGAAAATATTCACCAGGATGATAAAATTGTAGTTGTCGAATACAAAATTACCACAAAACTGTTCTTACCAAATTTCACCATTTAACAAACCTTTTTCTACAAGCGTGCGAGAAGATGATCTTCTCGCACTCTTTCGAGTGCGAGAAGTTTATCTTCTCGCACGCAGAGAAATATAAATTGAAAAAAAGGCAAGGTATACTTACCGCCGAGGCCCGGGTTTGAACCGTGGACCTTCGGGTTATAAGCTCACCTGCTTACCCGCACTCCGCTGCGCGTCGTGCGGGTAACGCAGTTTCGTGCGTAAAAGTGCATCTTCTAGCACTTGTTGCAATAACTACTATTTCAAATTTGGTCATACCTAATTTTCATTTTATTTAGATAAAATTAAATAAAGAATAGTAAATAATGTTTAACATAAAGACTCATTTATAATTATTAATACCAACAGTATTTTCTGTACTTTAGTTAGCAATAAACAATTTGATTTTTATTATTTTTATAAAATTTTGTAAAATCCCTAACTAAATATTTTCATTTAAACCGTGTCTTTAGCTTTAATTAAAAATAATTAGCCCTGCCCATCAAATTTCAACACTTATCATCAATAATTTGCATTTTACTTAAATAGGAATAAACAGTAAATACTGTATCAATTAAAATATGTAAGACTTATTTAGAAATAAATACAACACCATGTTCTGTGCTTTATTTAGCTATAAACAAGTTTATTTTTATTATTTTGACAAAATTATGTATAATTCCCATAAGAAGCCATGTATTTTGAACTACGTAAACCGTACCAGCGCCCATGCGGTTAATTATAAAAGCTCAATTGACGTGTGATTTTTGGGACCGTATTTTGAGCAAGCCGATTCGCCTCCTTATCTCTAGTCTCCATAGCACTGACGATATATCTTTTGGTATAAGCTTAAAAGCTTTTGTTTCTTGGTTTGTCGATTTACAGCCAACTACTGTATAATCAGTTTCTGAAAATTGTGACTAAATTTTACACACATATTTGTACTGTAAGGAACGTCTCTTTCCACCAAGGAAATGAACCAAAACGAAACATACTGGTACTAAAAGTTGTGGATCGGGTTGTGTTTATTCTACTTCCTCTATAACTGAATTATCGATTTCATCGAATGAAGTAGGTATTCTCCGACTCCGGCATATGTCTTAAGCTTCATCTGAACTGCTGCTGTCAACGGTTGCAACACTTTTTCCTGGCTCTATATTGATGCGTTTTCTTTTTCGTTGAATTCTCTGATTGTTTTGGCTACCAAAACGATTTACACGTAATAATTCTGAGAGAGCATCTTCAACAATGGGCCCCGGATTGTTATCGTTCTCTGACGTTCCCGGATTTTTGTCGAGGACTTTCCTGGGATTGAATTGGTGTATTCCACTTGCGTAATAAGTATTAAAAGTAATTTTAAATAACCGACTTCAAAATCGTGCAGATGCCGTCATTATATCTTAACCAAATTTATATGGGACCACCCCTGAGGTACCCCCTTACTAATAAAAAATGAATCATAGAAATTGGACAAGGTGGTAAAGACTTAGCGCTAAACATACTTTAAAAATAAAGAGTTTGAGGATTTTCTAATGGACCCAATTGTTAGATTTTGATTAAATTAATACGGAACCACCCCTGAAGTACTCCCTTTCTAACAAAAACAGAATCATTGAAATCGGTCACTGTTTTAAAGAATTATCGCTGAACACACATAAAAAAAATATTACGACGAATTGAGAACCTCCTCCTTTTTTGAAGTCGGTTGAAAACCGATAATCAGATTTCGTTTTATTGCAGATTCTTCTTGGTCTCCTGGTTTAATACTGGTTTTTAACAGAGCTTGGTCCATTTTCTATAGTGCACGCTTTAAAAGCGAAGGGAAAATCTACTTTTGGATACCAGATGCTCTATTTTTAACCGACTTCAAAAAAGGAGGACGTTCTCAATTCGTCGGAATATTTTTTTGTTTTTTTTATGTATTTTCAGCGATAATTCTCTAGCATGGTGTCCGATTTCAATGATTCTTTTTTTGTTAGTAAGGGGGTACCTCAGGGGTGGTCCCATATACATTTGGTCAAGACATAGTGATGGCATATGCACGATTTTGAAGTCAGTATTTTAAAATTACTTTTAATACTTGTTTAGATTGTAGTCCGTCAGTATGGAACACCAGGCTACTTTCATATGCTTAAAAAATGCCACGTCCAACGGATGGCATGCGTTGAATTCAGTACGAGACAAACGAAGGAAATGTTATTCTCTTCACATAAACGAACAATAGATTTGCTGAAATGAGATGCTAAATTGTCACCGATTAGTACCTTCCTTCCCATTTATCTTCAGGCATGCGGTAAAAAGCGAGTTTCAAACAAATCCTGGAATGTGTTGATGTCTATCATCCATGGGATGTCCTATTAAATCTGCATCCAGTTATACAACATGGCTTGTCACAACGTGGGTAACCTTTAATGCCTCCTTCCTTCCATGTATCATGTATAATATAAGTGTTCAGTTCACTCTTATATATTACGTAAGGAGGCAATAGGGTACCATCTTAAGATCCACAAACCATGATGGTAGTGTTGCTTTTAGAATGATTTTAAAATTTTACTGGATATTTGGTGCCCCTTCGATATATAGCCTGGGCCTTATTGACAACATCGGCGATTTTTTCCAGGGCCTCCTGAAGTTGCTCGGATTATAAATTCAAAAATTATGTGAAAATAAAACTTACCTTCGTGCATTAAAAGTTATGCATTTAATAAAATCTAGAATAAGGTGATGTCTGATTTACGATTAATTTTTTAATGGCGTCTTCCAAATATAATTACCTCGCATTAACCACTGCTTATTCACACGTGCAACGTCAAACATAATTTAAAAGTGAATAGCAGCCCAGCCACAACAGTTTTGAACATGTTTCACTTTTTCCCTAGTGGTAAAAAATTCCTAAAGTTAATTTTGACACGTGGGGTATTCGATAAGAAAATTTCATGACAAAACCATCCAAAGTTCAAAGAAGTACCTGCTCTTTGACAGGAAAATTAGATTCTTGACAGGTGCTAGTTAAACACATACTTTTTTATTAGAGGTATCATAGTAGGTTGTTGAACGATCAGTTTGCCTGACTAATTTCAAAACAACGGGCCTTGGGATCCCCCAAGGAAGTATTTTAAGCCCTTTACTTTATAATATAATATTTTACACGTTAGATCATAAGATTCTGACCAATTGTATACCTCTGAGGTATATCCAACCCATTTCTAACAAAAAAAGAATCGTAGAAATCGGACTATAGATTAGGGGAAAGTGAATAGATGGGAAACTCAATTGTAAAATTCTGAGGCAATGTCATCTATCAAATTGGAGTGGTACTAAATTCAATATGGCCGCCAGGGGCGGGCCTTTTGAAATTTAACTTTCTGCTAGCTGGGCAAAAATGTAATGAAAAAAATCAAACAAAAAAATAAATTGGAAAAATATTTGACTAGTTTCAAATCATAAAACAACCATATTTATAATTTGAAACTATTCAAATATTTTGCTAATTTATATTTTTATCTTATTTTACTTCATTATATTTTTGCATTAATTTCAAACTTGAAATAAAATGCAATTTATTTTATTTTTTTTTATTACAGTAAATTAACGCCGTATCATATAATTTGTCCATTTAAACATGGGAATACTGGGAAGACCTTTATAAAAGTTTTGCGACTTGGAGTGGCAAATAAGTTTAAAAAAATTGAATTTGAAGCATCATCCTTTTGGTCTCTTACTATCAATACGAATTTCTTCATCCGATAATTGTTTTATTGATTTAATTGTACCGCACTTGTAGTTTATAAAATTCTTATTCATCATCTGGGCACTGTGCTAAATGAGTTTACCTTTCGAGCTTAAATTAAACTTACACACGTTTGGACCCTTGAAGATTTTGGTGTAAGTTTTCTGGTTTGATATCAATGGCATTGAATCAATTTTTGATAATGATGGCTGAGGCATGTCATGTATTTTGGAGGGCCAACATTTTCTTTACAATAACAATGATTAATTAAAAACTGAAAACAAAAATAAATAAAATAACAAATAAATTATTTTAACACTGAATCAAAAACAAGTTTGTAAGTATTACTTACCATTGGTGCCAAACAGTGCAAGATGCAGTTGTTTGACACTTATTACAAATTGTTGGGTTATCCTTAATATGACGACCGCATATATGTGGTATAAATTGTATCATTACCAATATATGGAAGTGCTTTATTGTACGTTGCTAAAAACCATCTTACCACCTTTTGAAAACATGCTTAAAATTGGAAGGTATTGAAAAATAAATCTAGATGAATCAAAATCCAATACACCATCAACTGCAACAGTCATTTTATTTTTATTTTTTCTAAGTTTGAATTTTGAGGTTTTGCTGACAACTGACATTTCGATACGAGCGCCATCCTGTTAATTGGAGTAGTACTAAATTACCTTCCTCTTGTTTTTCCACTTCAATTACCAGCCCCTGAATCGGACGATGTAGTAAAGAATTAACGCTGAACCATTGTCTAATGATATCCTTCATTAGACAATGACTGAACATGCATAAAAACATATTCCAACGAATTGAGAACCTCCTCCCTTTTTGAAGTTTGTTTTTAAACGTACTGTTTTATTTTACATTAGTCACTTAAAACAGCCATTTTGAGAAAATAAATCTGCTTTGAAGCCAACACTACTTAAAGAAGACATACAGTAATTGCTTAATATAATTAACTACAAAAAGTTAATTCATATTTTATCTTTACAAAGAATATTTGAAATAGACTTTGTACCTAATACATTTTCGTTAATTATTCTTGAATGGACCTGTCCATTTAAATTACATTTTTCAGTTATACTTTAAAGTAAATAACTGGTTTTTGAAATATACATATTATAATAATAATGCTCTCTCTAATTCACCCCCTTATGAGTGAATTTTAACCCCAAAAGCTGAGCTTGTGCGGGGAAAGGTTATTATTATTATTATTATTTACCGTGGCGCTCCGGGGCGATTTAAAGATGATTGATGGTACCATTTGACTTACAGGTGAGGAAAACCCGGAAAACCTCACCCACCATCATCGAGACGGTGAAAGTTGATAGTCAATAAAATATTATCCAATCTTATTTCTTGTTGAATTAAAATGATCTTGCGATGCCAAATAATAAACATAAAAACCTACTTAAACCTTGAACACTGTACTTTCTAAGTTTTATTTTAAATCAAAGAAGTACGAAAAATTATTTAAAAAAATATACTCTTGCGCGATTTTGGAGTAATGATCATCCCAGTATATTTCTTATTCTTATTAACTTGATTTATTTCATAAAATTTTATTCAAAACCTTTTTGTAAACCTCTCAGTTATCTAAATATTAAGTTACGTTATTTCTTAATTAAAAAAAATAAATTTAAATGGGATGACGCTGAAAGTATCCACTGAGTGACGTCACGGCTACCTAACAGAAATCATTGAACTAATTCAGCTATCCTCTTTAGTTGATAGTAGCCGTTCAAAAAAAGTTTAAAAAACATTTTTGGATAACACAAAGTAATTATGTTTAAAAGTTTTTGAAAAGTACATTGATAAATAAATCGTCGGATGTGACTCGAAATAGAAGTTAGTGCTTTTTAAAGTGTTTGGAAATGTTATGACAAAAATAAGATACTTTTTTGTATTTCTTTTTCGTTGATTTTAATTGGACACTTGACAACACTGCGCATTTGTAATGACAGAGCATAACATCACAATAGTGATGAGTGAACCTGCCTAATTTATTACGAAAGTTTGTCACCGTAAATATAGAGTTAAATATACAATTAATTAGTTTTAAATCCTTTCATATGCTTCATAGTGTTTAGTGCATATGTTCGATTGAAAGTGACAGTTATAGTGAAAAAATTCTCATTGAAACATTTTAGTGCAAGTAGAAAAAACAGTATTTACATTTCGTTTTTGGCCAATATATGGTTTATTCCACCACAGTAGAGGTTGAAACAAAAATTTAATTACTAAAACGAAGTGTGCCAACTGTAACAGAAATGTTCAGACCGGCACTTGTACCATTTGTGATAGTTGCAACTCTAAAGTTCATCTTCTGTGTGTTGGACTTGATGCTGATAGAATTATTACTCGTTCAAAATCCAAATAAATTAAAATTTTATGCAATAATTGTAACAAATCCTGGAATGAATTTAGTGATGTAAAAGGTTTTCTTAGCTCTCTTAAAACTAGCCCCTAAATGATAAAATTGAACAAATCTCACAGCCAGATTTGTCAAAGATCGAAAATTGTATTTCTACTTTGCGGAAAGATCTAGATGCATTAAAGTCGACGAGTAACTCTGAACCGTCTGCTTCGGACAATAATATGGAAGATGTTCTTCAAGAACTTTCTGAAAGAGAGGGAAGAAAAAAGAATCTGATGGTGTTTAGGTTACCTGAAGCTGCAGGATCCACCCCTGAAGACTATTCTGCAGCAGATCGTACAAATATAGGACATATGTTGCAAACTTTAAACTTTCCCGCTGAGAGAATATCTACAGTTAAAATTATTCGACTCGGGACTTATGCTGCTAATAAAATTCGCCCTGTCAAACTAATTATGTCTTCTGAAGATAATGTCCATGAAATTATGAAATTTGTTGGGAGACTTAAAAATAACAGCCGGTTCAATCAAGTTTCTCTGGCATTTGAATGCTACCAAGCACTGAAGAAAAAATTTGATGAAAGGGTTAAAAGTGGTGAAAAAGATATTAGAATTAAATATATTAATGGCTCACCACGCATTATTCCTTTAAACCATTAGGTACACCCAATACTAGTAAACGTACTTTCTACTGTTACTGCCAAAATGTTCGTGGCCTTAACAGCAAAGTCGAAATTTTTTATAATGCTGTTGTTATATGTGAATTCTGTGCGAAACATGTAAGCAGCTCTGAGATTCTTCCCAGTGAATATTTAGTGTTCAGATGTGATCGTGACCCAACAGCCACCAACTTAACGAGATGTGGAGGGTCTTTAATAGCAGTTCGCAGTATTTATAGTGTATCGGTAATAAATATGCAAGTTATAAGAGCAGAATTTCCTCTAATTGATGTAGTAGGTTGTAAGGTCACATTAGGTGAAACTCTTATATTATATTCAATCTATATGCCAGGTACAATTTCTCTTGCTGACCTGGAATCATTTTTTGATGCGTTCGAAATGTTTAATAGTGTGTTTGGTGATTGCAAGTTTATCATATGTGGTGACTTTAATATTCCTACGTTTAATCTTAAAGATGATTCTAGATCACGAATTATTACCAATTTTCGTTCTTTTCTTGATATTAAAAACTTCAATAATGTTTTAAATCAAAATGGTAGGCTACTAGATTTAATTTTATCTAATCTTAATTGTTCTGTTAATCAAGATCCGCATCTATTAGTTTACAGAAGATATTGTCCATTATCCCGCATTACACTTTGAATTTGAATTAACCAATATTACCACAAAACAATATTTATGCAATGGTAGCCACACTAGATTTAATTTTCGTCGCGCAAATTTTGCGGCAATGTACACTGAATTTATAAGCATCGACTGGTCTTGCATAAATTATAATGCTGATGTTGATCAAGCATGTTCCAATCTCTACGAGATTATTAATGATGTTATTTTCAGACATACTACTATGTTTAAAAATAATTCTCACAAATATCCCTTGGTTTACAACAGAAATTATAGGTGGTATCAAAGCTAAAAACAACGCGATAATTTATTATAAAAAATATAAAGCTTATAAAACAACAAATTCAAGTTTCATATGCTGCATATGTACAAAGCACTGAAGATGCCATCAATAATGATCCCGCAAAATTTTGGTTATTTGTAAATATAAAACGTGGTAAATCAAGAATACCAGGAAGCATGTCTTTGGAATCTGAAGCATTTGATTGTCCTCAATCAATTGTTGATGCCTTCTCAACATTTTTTTCAAGTGTCTTCTTTCACTCCAATCCTCTTTTTATTGCATCAGAACCTGTGAACGTTAATATAGCACGGCATATAGCGCTTAATAGTATATCTGAACTTGACGTAATTAATGCATCCAAAAAATTAAAAAACAAAATGACTTCTGGTTGTAATAACATTCCTAGATTCCTAATCAAAGATTGTATACATGTTCTAGTTAAGCCACTGGTGGTTATCTACAATATATTAAAATCTAACTCATACCCTGAAGTATGGAAATTAACAAAAATATGTCCAGCATTTAAAAACGACAATTCAACTGTTATCTCGAACTACAGACCCAGAGCAATTTTATGTAAGCTTTTTGAAATTATCCGGTATAACAATCTATACTTTAGTCAAAACTTCGATAACAACACGGCTTTATGTCAAAAAATCTACTGTTATTAATCTAGTTTGCTTAACCCAATACACTTCTGAGATTCTTGACTCAGTAGGTCAGGTAGATGCAATTTACACGGATTTTCAAAAAGCATTTGATAAAATTGACCACTTTTTACTATTGTCGATGTTAAGATCTGCGGGGCTATCATGGCCATTACTTCAGCTGCTTAAAAATTACTTAGTTGGACGGTCTCAGGTTGTTGAACACGGTGGGTTTAGGTCTCATCCATATGTAGCTGCTTCAGGTGTTCTACAAGGATCAAATTTAGAACCGTTATTTTTAATATTAATAAATGATCTATCTTCGAAATTAGACTGCCTTCATCTCATGTTTGCCGACGACCTAAAACTTTACTGTAAAATTAGTGGCCCAGAAGATAGTTACAGATTGCAGCAATCATTAAATACTGTTAACAGTTGATGCTTGAAAAATTCGTTACAGTTCAACATTTCTAAATGTAAAAATGTCTCATTTTCCCGTCTCAAAGAAATCTATGAATTTGATTATTTGCTTAACAATGAGTTTCTACAATGCTGTTACTCATTTAAAGACCTTGGCATAAAATTCGACAACAAATTCACATTTAGTGGCCATATTGGAGATATTACCGCTGCAGCATCGAAATCGCTAGGATATTGTGCTAGAAATTGGTTTAGTTTTGCTAACATTGGAACTTTTAAATTATTGTACATCACATTTGTAAGAAGCAAGTTGGAATACTGTTCTGTAATATGATCGCCTATCTATCAGAACTCAATATATTCCACTGAAGCTGTACAAAGAAAATTCCTAAAGTATACATATATATTGATATGGAAACACCCATTATATGGATTTCCAAAAATATACAAAAACTACCAAATCTCAAAACTGGGCGGGTTCAAAATCTAGAAAATTTATAAATTTTGTATATATAAAAAAATTAAAATTAAAAAATCAATTGAATTAAAAAAAATCTTCTGTTTCTCTGTCCTTCTGTTCTGTTCCTGCCCCTATTCCTTCTGTTGGTTCACTGATTGTATCTATTTCCAATTTCTGTGCTTTAGGACTTTATAAATAAAATTTTCTTTACCTTTCTTTTTTTATGTTTTCTTTATTTCAACTTTTAAATATAACATTCAGCTTCTATCTTTAATACAATTGTATATTTTTATTAATTTCCCATTTTACTTTTATATAAATTCCCTCTCTGACATTTCTTAAAAATTAATGACAACTTTCTCAAATAATGACAAATCTATCTTATTCAAAATCAAAAACAACAACAAACTTGATAATTTCACAATTTTGACATTTTAATTTTCGTTATCTGGGAATTTCTCTTATCAAATCCCCCAAATTTAGTGTTTATATATTATTAAACACCAAATTTCCAAATAATTATCTTTAAATTATCCAAATAACCAATAAATACCCAATCTCAAATATATTAATTTTAAATTTTCAAACATTTTATCAATTTAAATTGTTGATTTATTTATTTTTCAAACCTTCGAATTTATACTATTACTATTGTAACTATACCTACAATTAACACAATACAACACTCAAAAACGTACCAACACTAACAACATAGAAAACATTTAACATTTAACACACATATCTATATAAATCTTGTACATAAAAAATTCTTCTTATTCCTTCATTATTCATATATTTTAATATATAACTATTTTCCCATTTCTATTAATTTTTCATTTATAATCGACGCTTCAGACCCTGTATCTACAAAATTTTTATTTTCTTATCCCTCATTTTTCCCTTTAAATAAACTAACCCCCATTCTCTCATTTCCTGATCTATATGTTCCCCCAAATTTACAAATTCCCTTTCTCATTGTCCACTACAAATGGCCCTTCAAACGGAAACACCAGTCTCACACATATCCTTTTTTATTATTAGATATTCTTAATGCTCTAACAATATCTATCTATCTCTATTTTATTAATTTTACCTATTTAATTTTCAAATTCACAGATAATTTTTAATTTCCCTTTCGTCCCCCAACTAAATTTTACTACTTTTCTTTCACCTTCGTCCTCACTCTTTCTTTTTCTGTTAATCTTCTATTCTTCATTATCTTCCCCAATTCTTTCGTACATTTTATTTTCGTTTTCGTTTGTTTTATATATCTTCATTTTTTTTTTAAATTAACTTTAATTTTTAGACTTTTATATTTCTTTTTCCTTCGTTTTGTTTCCTGTTTTTCTCTATCTTATTTCTTGCTTTCTTTCTGAATTCTTTTCCTTTTATTTTTATTTTATTTTTATTTTCTTGCCTTTTATTTTCTCCTTTATTTTATTTCCTAATTTGCTTTATTTTCTTTCTCAACCTTTTTTAAAATTGTTCAGTTTTAAGTTTACTTTTAACACTATCAACACTTTGTTCAATGACATTTATTTTTCTTTTTAATTTCATTTCTTGATCCTTCTTCTCTTGAGAAGATTTATTTTCTATATATTCTAGATTTGATATCCTTTTTCCCTGATCCTCTGCCTCCGATACTATCTTTTCTATATCTGTAGATATTTTTTCTTGTGCTATTTTAAATTTCTTATCTTGTTCATTTTCTACTTCGTCAATTCTTCCTATCACTTCTATTCTTAAATTTTTCTTCATTTCTTCAAATTTTACATCTGTTTTCACTTCAAATTCTTCAAATTTCTTCATTAGTTCTTCTTTATCTTGTTTCCTGTTTTCTTCCATATTATCCAATTTATTGTATATTTCCATAGTTTTTTAGACATTATTTCATTGTTTTTCTTCATTTCCATAGTGTTTTTCTTTATCTCCATAGACATTGTTTCATTGTTTTTCTTCATTTCCATCATTATTGCCGCAAACATGCTCCTTAAAACTCCCTCATCTTCCTTCTTACCTCCATCTTCCTTTTGTTGCTGCCCTGATTCTCCATTTTTTTCTTTCATGCCTGTATTATCTAAATCTCCTTGTCCTACTTGTTGTAAATTATCTTCCTCGTCTCTTGCATTGTCTTCCGTTGTTCCAAGCTTCTTTCCTCCTCGCAAATCCATATACTTTTTACACTTCAAAAATTTTTTTAACACTTTTATATAACATTTTTAACCAAATTTTTACCTGTCTATATAAATCTTGTGTACTTTTCTGTTCTCCCTAATGTAATTTTACCCCAATTTTAAAATTTTCTATCCTGATTGAATTTATTTAAATAACATTCCAATTTTTCAAATACTAAAGATTGTCTCATACACCAATTCTCACTGTTTCTATCCCAAATAAAAGAATCAAGAATTTAAATATAAATAAAAAGTCTTACCAAATCAATTTTATACAAATTTCGTTCCCTTCCAAATTCTGTCTGCCTTCTTTTCCTTTTTTTTATGCCCCTAAAATTTTTATATGGCCGCCCCACGTTGGGCGCCACTTTATATGGAAACACCCATTATATGGATTTCCAAAAATATTCAAAAACTACCAAATCTCAAAACTGGGCGGGTTCAAAATCTAGAAAATTTATAAATTTTGTATAAAAAAAATAAAAATAATTAAAAAATCAATTGAATTAAAAAAAAATCTTCTGTTTCTCTGTCCTTCTGTTCTGTTCTGTTCCTGTTCCTGCTCCTGCTGCTGATTTTCTTCTTTGCCCTGGCTGCTCTGCTCCTACCCCTGTTCCTTCTATTGGTTCTCTGATTGTCTCTATTTTCAATTTACTTTTCTGTGCTTTAGGACTTTATAAATAAAATTTTCTTTACCTTTCTTTTTTTATGTTTTCTTTATTTCAACTTTCAAATATAACATTCAGCTTCTATCTTTAATACAATTGCATATTTTTATTAATTTCCCATTTTACTTTTATATAAATTCCTTCTCTGACATTTCTTAAAAATTAATGACAACCTTCTCAAATAATGACAAATCTATCTTATTCAAAATCAAAAACAACAACAAACTTGATAATTTCACAATAAAATTGTTATAGACTCTAAATCGTCCAGCTTTGCTAACTTCAATTTTGACATTTTAAATTTCGTTATCTGGGAATTTCCCTTATCAATATATTTCTCGTATAATTATTATTTTTTGTTTCATTTATTCTTTTCTTCTTATATTTTACTATTTATAAGCACATACTATTAAGTTCCATTCCATACGTACTAAGTAGTGTTTATGTTTATTGTATTATGTTTTATTTTCTGTTATTGGGTGTATACCTGTTGAAAATAAATGTATTATTATATAATTCTAATGAATAAGTTTACATAAATGATCCCTTAATGATCCTTACAAGCCCTTAATACATAAATTTAAAAAAATACATATTAACTTTTAGTGTTTCCGATAGTATATTTGAAAAGTACTCTCCTTTATAAAGCCTAAAATGTAAGTTTTGTAAAAACATTGTATTATTAAGAAAAGGGCGTTCATTCGCTTTAGAAATGTATTTTATTCCAGTAATAATCTTACCTATTTCAATAGTTTTTGTCCGCTCTTATTCCTAAATGGATCTATGTGCGGCGCAATGCCTTTCCTCTTGAATCTCGCTATTCGAAACATTTATTATTTCTTCGGTAACATCATTCGCCGCCTGCCGCTGTGCCGCGAATTATTTCAGTTGTCCGGCAGCGTTTGCGTGGGGCGGCGGTTATGCTGACGGCAAATCTGAATCTGCACACGCTAAAAAGCACGCGTCTAAGTTTACTTTACGATACGAACTCAAATAATCAAACCACGTGAGAAATTGTTTGCATTTTTTAAACCACAGGTACGGATAATAACAAACCTGCATTTACTGACTGATAATTTTATTCTGTTGCTGCTATTGTTATTATACCATACTACTCGATTTTTAAATGTGTTGCTTTTTTTCGGTGAGTAAATATTGTTCAATTTGAATTTTGAAAATATTTTGTTATTGTTGCATCTTATCCTATAACTACCTGTAACGTAACTAAGTATTTTGATTCTGAAATTTATTTGAGTAACTATGTAGCATGCAAATCGTTCATACATTAATTGTTATTTTTTAATTATTTAGATATGTTTGATAATGCGGACATAATTTTTAATTCAATTCTTATCATATAGTAAACAAAAACAATAAATGTAAATAACTGAAAGAAAGTTTTGTTTTATAACTTTAAAGTAGGTATTATTACTTAAAAATAAATTAATAATATAGTAATAGTTTTTTGTTTTAAGTATTTCTCTCTTTTTTGCCATATTATTCACTTTCTAGTTTTCAAAATTTTGGTTTCGGAATAATAATTGAATAAAATAAATCACGTTTAAAAGTATGCAGATAGTTAGTTTTCGAATTCATATTTTTTTGAAAATGGTAATAGGCATTTACTTAATTAAACCAAAAGTAGGGTGACCAGATGTCTTTGCATAAAAGGACAAAAAATCTGATTTTGGATAAAAAAAAGCTTGACATTTAATTTAAAAAATATGTATTATTTATTTAAACAAATTTTGCATTCGATACAGTACAGAACATCATTGTGTACTTACAAATATTATAGATTAACTAAACTAATTTATTTGTCAGCTTGGTGAACTTAGAACAATATGTAATGATAACTTGCCTTTTTAGTGATTTAGTTATGTTAGATATGTGGTCAACTCTACTGAAAAAAGCAGGACGGGACAATAATCTGGGCGCGACAAAAAGCCGGACGCGTCAAAATGCTGGACGTGTCAAAAAGCCGGATGCGTCAAAAAGCCAGACGCGACAAAAAAGCAATCCTGACGTTTTGATTTAAGCGAAAAAGATGTACTCATCCGGACGTCTGGTCACCCCAAGAGCAGATCAAGTTGGTCATACCCCCACCCCCCTCATTGAGATTATAGATTATAATTCTTACAATCGATATGCCTTTTATTTAGGGTGACCATACGCACATTAAGGCCATGGGTGTACCAAAATTGTTATTAGCATGCCCCCCCTCCCCCCATCTCCCAAAACTTCGGCCTGTAGTCGCCCTTGGGTCACCCTACTAAAAGCAAAGTTTTCTCGTATAAAAATAGCAGGTGTCAAAGTGATAACAAAACAATATTTATTTTCTTAACCATAAGTTTAATTATGGCAGATGCGGCTTTGCTATTTGTTTCTAAAGGCTACCTGTTTAAATCGTAACGATTACGAATTTGTGATACTTTTTTTTACAAATTTTCTTATAATTTGAAAAACGAAGAAGCTCAATTTTTTTCTTTAGAAAATGTGTTCATAAAAATTACCTCTTTTTCCCATGCAGCATCATGCCGTCATTATGACGTGATTTTTTGGTGTGCGTTACGTCATTTAATGACGTGAAAATAACGTTATGGTAACGTGAGAATGTCACAGCGAAATGACGTCGTTCCGTATCGTCATTTTGACGAATCGATATCACGAAATTAACGTGTATATCGGGTGTCCTAGGCTAGGCAAAATGACGTCATTATCACGAATCTACCTAACGTCAAAGTGACGTCTATATTGGGTGTCCCAAGGTTGGATGGAATTATTAAAAATACTAAGCAGATGAAAGTTATTTATTTAATACAAAAAACACATGAAAATTATATTATAAAAAATAAATTACACTGGTAAATAAAAAAGTCATGAGCAAGAAACCAAAAGGAAGCAAAAAGACAAAAGAATATTAGAGGAACTGACACAACATACCTAAAATTGTAGATTTAATTTTAATTGGGGGTGGGCGAGCATGCTTTACGATTTTATTATCATCGAATGGCAGCTTTCTAGTTGGCACCTGTTTTCTTTTAGTAGGTACTTTATCAGCCTCGGAATGTAGATCTGAGGTAACTTCGACTTTTTTTAATTTGGTACATCACTTATCATTATCATCTAAAATAAAAGAACTATTAAAATACAGACCACTGAAAATTCTTAAAGATATAAATTAATTGTGTATCTAGTTGTAAAATCTGAGGGAATTACTTCACCGGATATTGAGGTAGTAGCCCCAAAAACTACTTTCTCAGAGGTATACATATAGTCTGAGTTAATAATAAAAGTTAATAAAAAAAATCATATATCCTGTGAGATGATAAAAGGTATCTGAACCAAGTGACCCCCTACAAATCTTTCATTTTTAAATAAACAATTAAAAAAATACTCTGAAAGAACTCATAATCAACAAAAAAAAGTATAACATTACTCACCAGTCTTATATTATATTACATTTGTTTACATATATTTATTTATAAAGGCAGCCAAAAGACTTGTTTTTTATGCGGCGTCAGCCATTTTCTGCATACCTCACAACCACCAGATCATGATCATCCAGTTTTTCAGTCTCAACAATGCAATACATCTGTAAAATACCAAATTCGGTTTAATATACTTTATTATTTTGTTACATTCTATTTTTTACCTTTTTCTAAAACATCTTATCAAATAAAGTACAATTTAAAAATGTACCACGTTCACGACTGTCACGAGAATCATGAAGATGGAGGAAACAGGAAACAACAATGACAATTGACAATATGACATTGACAGAATATTTTTTAGTTTAGTACTAGATTGGTATAAATAAATGTACCAGATTTCATAAAAATGTACTTGAATCGGTTTCCTCTTTGGTTGCCTTAGGAATATTATCAATTGTTTAGAATTTATTAAGTCTTTACGGTACTTTTACTAGTTTAACTTATTGTGATGTTTGTTTTTAAATAACAGTTTATTTATTAATAATTTATTTAAACACTTATTTATTTTATAACACTATTATTCTAATTTATATATATTTCGAATGTCTTTAAACTGTTCACTATTTATCTTCATTGTCCATATAATAACTGATACAGCGTTATTCTCCACCAATATTTATATACCAATTTAAAATTATGGTGAAGGTTCCAGAATGCTCCTCCGCCAAACTAGTAATATCTCGTTATATTTGGAATAGACTAGAACTATTATCCCGTTGACTCAGGAATGTTCGCGAAAGTGCCTCCGCCATACTCGTCACATATGTTTGCTCTTAAGGGGTTTAATTATGTATATTAATCGGTCAAGTTGAGCCTCAGAGGCCAAATAAGACAGAGAGGGACTTGGAGGATTAGAGCACGACTGAATAATGAAATGGTTCACATAACATTATATTAATTACACTGGACGATAGCGGACAATGTACTGAATTTCGTTTCTAGTGTACCTGTTACCTTTAGGATGTACCAGATCCAGTACAATTGTACTAGATTAGCAAAACTCATTCCTATTTGACATTCGAGGATATCGGTATTGGGTTAGCAATTCGTTAAAAAGAGACAGGCAACAAAATCTTGAATTATTAATTCTAGAAAACGGAACGTTACTAATTATCCATATCAAAACACAAGGCACCGTAATTTTACAAACTGCAGCTTGAAGAAACTTAATATATACGTGTTTTCAGTTGAAGCAAATTTCTAATTAGGTTCATAATAATTTAACACTTAAGTATTAAAATATACGGAATTATGACGAATTCTAAGTGACGTCTATTCTATGTCATCACTGCGGCGTCATATACACGTTACTGATTAGGATATTGTATTTCGGATAAAGTAATACTAAAAAATTACGTCATAATGACGAGTCTGTATTGATGTCTAATTAACGTTGCAAAAACGACGTCAAAATATCGTCATTAATTGGGATAGTGACGTTTCTGACGAGTAAACACAAAAAATCACGTTATAATGACGGCATCTTGCTGCTTGGGTTAAATATGCATAAATATAGGTATGTTTCCGGATATTTTTTATTTCAAAATTTGGAAATATATGTAAATTTGGCTTAAAACGGACCTTACTCTTCATCTACTGGGTGTACTGAAAACATCCATAGGCGTATCAATCTTGAAGGGAAATATTTAATATTAGTTAATTTTGTCAGTAAATATTTAATGATAGATATTTTTTTACTTTCCTGTCTGTATTAATGTATTGCTTTCTTTGGGGGTCTGAGTATCACAAGCTAAATTATTAATTTGTTGAAAAGTAATATTTTGTAGATTCTAAATCCAGAGGTAATCCAAAATTAGATTGTGCAGAAGCCACTACTTTCAAAAAACGAGATATTGATACTATTGCATAGAGCGTAACGTGTACTACAATATGACTCCAAAATCAAAAAATCCCTTTACAAGTAAATATATTATTTTAAACACTTATAAAACCATTGGGGCTTAAGGCCCAAAAAAAACTTAAAATGCGATTTTCTCGGTTTTATCTTCGGAAAAATATGCGAAAAACGTTGTACTGTTTATGTTTACACTGCGAAATTAGCTAAACAAGCTTTTAAAATAAAAGAGTTACTTTTTATAAAAGTTTCAAGAATGTGTGTACTTAGATAATAACAAAACTTCAACCTTATTTCTCTGGCGATTTATAATCAACTTGTAGCAATTATTATTAAATATTTAATTAAAATGGTTCGCGCTCGTTGATTTACTGACGGCTATTGGTGTTTTTTCCGCATCGCTTTGTATATCCCATCTAAATTGCACCTATGCTTATAAACATACCTGTCTCTATTGTAAAAATTGGAATTATTATTTGAAAATATAAAGAACTAGCTGCGAAACCCGGCGTTGGACGGGTTAAAATATACACCGCATGTTTAATGGTGTAAAAAATACATGAAGACACATTAAAACTTATTCGGCCATTAAACTTACGGTATATAGAGTATTTTGGATCGTTCCAGAATGAGAATAACCAATATTATTAATTTCGGAACTTTCTAGATCATTCCAGAAATTTTTAGAATTTTCTGGATCCTTTCAGAATGATAATAACCGATATTATTAATTTCGGAACTTTCTAGATCATTCGAGACATTTTTAGAATTTTCTGGACCGTTTCAGAATAGTAATAACCGATATTATTAATTTCGGAACTTTCTAGATCATTCCAGAAATTTTTAGAATTTTCTGGATCGTTTCAGAATGATAATAACCAATATTATTAATTTCGGAACTTTCTAGATCATTCCAGAAATTTTTACAATTTTCTGGAACGTTCCAGAATGATAATTAATAGAAATTTCTATTTAATAGAACATTTAGATGCACATCACTTCAATTTAGCTCTTTTAGATCGATGATCATAATACTCATACACATTTCGTACCTTTCTCGATCATTATAGAATTTTTATGAACTTTCTGGAACGTTCCAGAATGATAATAACCGATTTTACACATTTTTGAACTTTCTAGATCATTCCAGAAATTTTTAGAATTTTCTGGATCCTTTCAGAATGATAATAACCGATATTATTAATTTCGGAACTTTCTAGATCATTCGAGACATTTTTAGAATTTTCTGGACCGTTTCAGAATAGTAATAACCGATATTATTAATTTCGGAACTTTCTAGATCATTCCAGAAATTTTTAGAATTTTCTGGAACGTTCCAGAATGATAATAACCAATATTATTAATTTCGAAACTTTCTAAATCATTCCAGACATTTTTAGAATTTTCTGGAACGTTCCAGAATGATAATTAATAGAAATTTCTATTTAATAGAATATTTAGATGCACATCACTTACATTTAGCTCTTTTAGATCGATTATCATAATACTCATACACATTTCGGACCTTTCTCGATCATTATAGAATTTTTATGAACTTTCTGGAACGTTCCAGAATGATAATAACCGATTTTACACATTGTTGAACTTTCTAGATCATTCCAGAAATTTTTAGAATTTTCTGTATCGTTTCAGAATGATAATAACCAATATTATTAATTTCGGAACTTTCTAGATCATTCCAGATATTTTTAGAATTTTTTGAACGTTCCAGATTAATTTCGGAACTTTTTAGATCATTCCAGAAATTTTTAGAATTTTCTGGAACGTTCCAGAATGATAATTAATAGAAATTTCTATTTAATAGAATATTTAGATGCACATCACTTACATTTAGCTCTTTTAGATCGATTATCATAATACTCATACACATTTCGGACCTTTCTCGATCATTATAGAATTTTTATGAACTTTCTGGAACGTTCCAGAATGATAATAACCGATTTTACACATTTTTGAACTTTCTAGATCATTCCAGAAATTTTTAGAATTTTCTGTATCGTTTCAGAATGATAATAACCAATATTATTAATTTCGGAACTTTCTAGATCATTCCAGATATTTTTAGAATTTTTTGGAACGTTCCAGATTAATTTCGGAACTTTCTAGATCATTCCAGAAATTTTTAGAATTTTCTGGAACGTTCCAGAATGATAATAACGTATAATATTAATTTCGGAACTTTCTAGATCATTCTAGAAATTTTCAGAACTTTCCCGAAGTTCTAATGAGTTAGAAAAGGACAGATATATATCTTATCACATTTTTGCCTCCCACAACCACCCATTTCCACCCACCGCGCCCAAACTTCCTTACTTCCTTCTAGGACCCAAGGGGTGTTTACCACCCCAATGGTGATGTTGTTGGAGTTGGTGGTGATAAAGAAAACCGGTCACACACATATTCTACGCTAGCATTTTATATATATATATTAAGATTTACGAAAAATTCTAAGATCGTTGGCTTTCTAACAAGTACAACTATCACGTAAATTTTGGGTTTATATAGAGAGACTAGATAGAAAGAAAAGACTCGAGTAAGGACTGAGGTCCAGAACTTTCGCCGAAGGCGAGAACTCTCATTTTCGGGATCCTAAGTCCCGAAACAAAGTAATGTGCAAACTAAAGTTTTTATGCAGTGATTTGTGAAGTATGGGTGAATATCTTTAACTTATTTTTAATGACTTTTTGTGACGTCAATTTGTCGTAGCTATGGTGGAAACGAATTTGGGTGGATAAAAGAGGGGTGGTAGATTTATTATGTGCCTTGAGAAATTCTCGGAATTTTCTGTCGAAATCTTGTCGAACTGACTTAAGATAAGCGTTAACTGTTTTATTGATTGGTAAAAAAAATATGTTTTATGGAGATTTTTGGATCGAATTCTTATGGGATAACTCTTCATCTTTTCTGTAATATTAGACACCTCGCGAACAGAAATATTGATTTTATTTATTAGGCATCATAGATAGGATTTAATTATCTAAAAGATTTTTCGTAAAATGTAGGAATTTGAATTTAATAAGAATGCAACTTTTCTTTAATAAAATGGAATTAATAAATTATGAAGGTTCCTTGGTGAGGTATGTTACAGTACGGCTCGTATACTTTTTCCTAATAGGTTTATCTTTGACAACTATTCCAGTCTTCTTGTTTTTTAATAGCTACGCTATTATTATCCAAAATCCCCTTGACTAGTTTTCGCTGGGCCACCTTATATATTTAGTGTAGGGACTTCATACGTTCCTATTTTTTTCATTAGTTTCCAACATCCTAAATAATGGGTTCGGTTAATTATGCTACGGTTCATTTGAATGACGACACTATTATTATGTGCTTTGTTGTTACGTTGCTATAGGATTTAACAATGTTCTAGCTAGGTCTATTTATACACAAACAACGTGATTAAATGATTATGACTGAATTTGCGTTCCCACTATTTTGGAATTAGATTTTTGTTCGTTTAACTTATTTGATTGAGCATGAAGACGATACATTGAAAACACAATGATACATTTATTGTTGGTACGTTTTAGTTTTTTGCATTATTTACATAAAATTGTCAATTATCTTTAAGTACCTACACGAATTGACCGCAACGACCAGTAACGAAAGGTCCCCGCAATAATCTTATGGAAATTGGGTTTCTGTTAAATTGTCTGAATTTTTGATATGTTGTAGATTTTGTCATCCTGAACAAAAGGCTCCATGAGCACAAAGTGCTAAAATGAATATTTTGGCAGCTACGGAGCTGCCAAAGCTCCCCTGACCCGTTGCAAAACTATTCATTTTCAATACTATTTACAGATGTCAAAAGCATATTTTGATTATTCTAATATATAGGGTAACATTTTTGAGGTCACTAGATTCAACCCTCATGTCAGATAGGACAAATTGACCGTTGACAGCTGTCAATTCACGGTCAACGAGGAATATAAAAGTAAATATCCTCTTTTCACATTGAAAGTTTGGTTTTTGAGGTCGTTAACAGTTGACAGCTGTCAACTGTCAATTTGTTCAATCTGACATGAGAATTGAATTCAGCGACCTCAAAAACTCAAACTCTCAATCTGAACAGAGGATATTTACTTTTATATTCCTCGTTGACCGTGAATTGACAGCTGTCAACGGTTAATTTGTCCAATCTGACATGAGAATTGAATTCAGCGACCTCAAAAACCCAAACTCTCAATGTAAAAAGAGGATATTTACTTTTATATTCCTCGTTGAGAGTCAATTGACAGCTGTCAATTGTCAATTTGTCCAATCTGACATAAGGGTTAAATCCTGTGACCTCAAAAACATTACCCTATATATTAGAATGATTAAAATATGCTTTTGACATCTGTAAATAGTATTAAAAATGAATAGTTTTGCAACAGATCAGGGGAGCTTTGGCAGCTCCGTAGCTGCCAAAATATTCATTTTAGTACTTTGTGTCCATGGAGACTTTTGTTCAGGATGACAAAATCTACAACATATCAAAAATTTAGACAATTTGACAGAAACCCAATTTCCATAAGATTATTGCGGGGTTCTTTACATTTAAATAGATTAAATTTTGCTATGGAAAAAAAAAAGCTCAAGTGTAATTTGGTTTGACAAATCTACTAATACGTAAAAAACACCAAATTGCGTTACCATAATAACGATTATTTGTCGCGATAGTTTGAAACTTTAAATGTTAAATATAGATAATGAAGGAAAGAACAAATCAAAATATTAATTTTTTGAAAACTACAGATGAGTCTTCTTTCACTCCCCATAGAAAACATAAGCTATCCGTTTTACGCTATTGGTCGCAGGAGAATAAACACTTAAGTGTAGCTGTACGCATTCCCCAAAAACTGAATATCTGGGCGGGAATCCTGGGCGATAATGTCATTGGTCCTTCTTTCATTCTGGGTTACCTGAATGCCCAGAAATATTTACAACTACTTGAAAATCACATTATTCTTGCCTTCAGACACCTTCAGATAAACTTCAAAGCAGTGTTGCCAACCGTACGGTAATTACCGTACAATATGTACGCTAATATGTGCCAAAATACGGCAATTAAACGATTAGCATAACATTTACTCTATTTAGAGTATTTTAATATATTTAAGTAAGTCCAAATTGTCCAAAATTAAAAAGTACGCCAATGCAAATCTATATTTTATGCTCGGGTTATAAACTGAACTTTGCTGCGTAAATAATTTTAACCAAAGCTATGTTAATTTTGCTCTAACAAAAGCAATGTTGTCAAGAATTACTAAAATCATCATGCATCCAATTTCTTACTTTGATCTTGTAAACTATTAGGGATAAGCAAAAGAACCTAAATTTTTTGTTTTAAATTTATTGTTTACTGATTAAGGTATGTTGGTTCTATATCCTTAGTAGGTACCTACATGTGTTGGTTAGCGTATGAAAAACAGCATCAAATAAATTATGTTATTAAAACCAATTAACCAGTCACATATATGAAGACTAGAGATCGAATCGGCATACTCAAAATACGATCCAAAAAAACGCACGGTAATTATTGAGCTTTTATAATTAACCGCATGGGCGCTGGTACTGCTTACGGTGTTCAAAATACATGGCTTCTTATGGGAATTATACATAATTTTGTCAATACAATAAAAATAAACTTGTTTATAGCTAAATAAAGCACAGAACATACTGTTGTATTTATTTCTAAATAAGTCTTGCATGTTTTAATTGATAAATTATTTAATTTTATCTATATAAAATACAAATTAGGTAGGTATGACCAAATTTGAAAAGGTTTGTTGAATTTTGAAATTTGATAAGTATAATTTTGTGGCAAAATTTTTTTGAATTGAACCTAAATATAGTTTTTAGAGCAAAATAAAACACAGTTAACAGATCTTTTATTGTTGTAACACAAGTATAAAGGGAGATTTGGGAATGTACATGGTATTACCTCATCTTTTAATTTAAGCTTTCCCCTTTTTATTTTGCTAACAGTACCATCAGTAAAAATAGTCTCATATTTGATATCTTCTAAAAAGTATAGAACAGCATCATCTCTAGAAAGTGCTTTATCGGCACTAGGAGCGATATATATGCTGCCACTGTTCTAAGCGTTTAGTATCCTATAAAAAACATTTACAATGACACAATTGGGGTCCAACAAAAAAATAACAGTAGCAACTCTTTATTAAAACTCTATAAAAATAAATTTTCTTTTCTAGTAAGTTAAATTTAATGTGTAATTATTGTTGTAAAATTTTATATTATAGAAACTTGTAGTAACATAAACTACACTTCGTAAGATACATATTGTGACTAGTTTACAATAAATATTATATTTAGACATAAATACATTATTTTACTTACATTAGAAACTTTAAAAAGACATTGAATTGATTTCTCTTTGTATTTTCTTTAGTTTTACATTTAATTTGTATCCTGTTTTACAATCTGGAACGACGTAAATCTTGCTTTGATGTTACTTGTACTCGGGTACTTTTTTTCACATTATTTTGATTCTTTTTACCAATTTTTTAAAAAATCACTTTATTTTACATTGACTTACATAGAAAATTGATACCGCTGTTATTCGACATGCCAACTACAGTCAGTTTCGCGAACTTTATAAAAAGAAGGATGGGAATTTGAAATTTGACCATTGCCAATTTGCCTCCTTTTCTTTAGTCTTCATAGTCACATACAATGTCAGTTTTATTAAAATAGAGTATGATTACATACTTATTGCTAGACACAAATTTTGGTACTCAAACAAAGGTCTTTCCACTTCTTTAATACAGAACAAAGTCCTACTTATAGACACCTTTTACAAATTTCCTCCATCACTTAGCTTGAATCGTGAATAGACTAGGATTACTTCTGCACCGTGACATTAAGAATTTTAATGGCTCTTGTATTCCTCAAGATCCCATCAACATTTTACAAACAACAGTATCATTGGAATATAGTGATGTTAACATTGTCAAAATATATACACATTATGTTAAGCCGACGTAAAGATAAGATGCTTAATTGTATTTGGACGTGAGTGCGCTAAAGATAGTAATTGATTTAACTACATCCTTTTAATGGCAAGCATGGGATATTGCAGTCCACACTCACTCGTATTATTCTATTGCTCTCTATTCAATGGTATTGTATTTATATACTGTTTTCTTGGAGTCAAGATTAAAAAGGTAATATATTGTATGTTAGAAATGTACCTAATTAAGTTGTTAGAACATTGTTTCTTATGTTGCAAAAAATGATAAAATGTCCTACTTGCTAGGAAGCGCAAGAGTTAATGAAAATGATTTAAAATTTTAGTTTAAGAAAAAATTGGGCAATTTAACAGTTTCTGCTGCAAGTACTATATTACTGTGTAAAACTGTTGAATTATCTTTAAAAAAAGTATTCACACATAACCAATTACCTGCTGAAGACAATTTCATTCTCGATTAGTTTCAAATAAAAAATTGTTTCGCAAAATCAATAGGTAATCATAATTATGAGTATCTAACCTTGGAGGAAAATCACATATCAAGGTTAATAAAAACTTTAGGATTATATAATGCAGCCAAAATCCAAAGTTATGCAACCCAATTAGAAAAACCTTAACAAAGATTATATTGTTCAAACACCAATGAACATTTAAAAAACTAAATTTGTATTTTTTGGTCCTTATTACCTTTTATTAAACACAGTGTCTAGGTACACGCTAGCTTGTACGCAATTCAAAAAGTTATATACACGCGAAACGTCTTGACAGAGTAGGTGAGCTGTGTCCATGCCGGTCGGCGTAGACAGGTATGGATTGAAATTTTCAGGTGGCGGCGTAGCCGCCACCCTACGAGAATTCGTTACTTCATTTTCTTGTTGTCACGGCATTAATATTATTTGTTCATGTATGTGAAATTTGCTTCTAAGGTTTATAAAATACTACTGCTAGCTGCTAGTCACAACGTAAATGAAAACAAACAACACGCATTCACACAAACACCTCCCACCACAGCAATATGACGTTTCGCGTGTATATAATTTTTTGAGTTGTGTACACTTTAGCGTGTACCTAGCAACAGCGTTTATTAAATAGCCTTTTTTTTAATCAACATTTATTAGTGCCGTTTTATAATATAATAGAAATGTTTTAATTTTATTAACAGGACGCTAACATATTTGCTGTACTATTTTAATTACACAAAGTAAAAAGTAACGCCTTCAGCACTTGGCAAAATCAAAGCTTTGTGATTTCTTATTCTCTCACAACCTCCGTCCATGAAGGCGGGTGAATTTAACGCCTTTTCAGATCCATTAGTAACCGGATTTGAGAATGTCTATTATTTGCTGATGAGTCCTAAAAAGGACGAAACCGGCCCAAGGATAACGTTCTTCTTAGTAAGCAAAATCAACCTTTGAATGATGAAATTAAATTTTTATCTTTTCTGTTTTTCTTTGGATGTAATTCAATGTCTGTTGCGGAATTAGCCAAAGGAGTAGAGGAAAGGCGCCTAATATTAGGGCACTGCCTAATATTGGATACCTACTTATTTTAAAAATGAAATTGTATATGTGCTTCCATCTATTAACCAGGAGCTGTGTTACACCTTAAAACCCCTCCAATAAGTTTGCAGGGTTCTATGTTGACATAAAAGACATTAAAAGGAAATGTGTGGATCTGAAAATTATTTGCTCCTTATATTAAGTGCTCAATTATCAGTTAAAAGGTAAACATTTTAAATATTTACAAATGGGATGGCTAGTGCATGTTATAGAGTAAATTTTACTAGAGTTTTTATTAATAAAATCTTATTTTTTTGTCTAAAATAATTATAACCTAAAAATTGTATGTAGTGCCTAATGTGGGATAGCTACAGGTTCCCAATATTAGATATCCAATATTAGGCAATGCTTTGAGGTCAACTGCGATAATATATTGTTTACAGAAATGGCTACTAAGAAAAGAAAGCAATGGGATAAAGCAATTAGCCTAAAAGGAAAAAAGCAAGTAGGAGCATTGATAACATCAGAACGAGGTGCGCTGGTCACTGTTGTTTTCTGCATGAATACTAATGAACATTTTATACCCCCAATGATGATTTTCCCACGGAAAAATTTTAAGAAATTGAAAACTGGTTAAAAGCTAACCCAGGAAGAAGAGTTTCACCCTACCAGATTGCAGGTTTGTTAAGAAAAGCATATTCAAGAACTGGAATGGAAATTTTCATAAACGGATTTAGAAAATGTTGCATTATGCCTTTTAATAGGTATATTTTCCGGGATCATGATTTTTCCATTCATGAGAAATTGGAAACTGCTATTGAAACTGGATATATTAACCCAGAAAATGGGCCCCCAAATGATATTATCGAAGCAATGACCAAATCTGAACCCATTAATCAAAAACCTGAACCGAAAATTATTGTTTTACAAAATATTACTTGTGATAAACCAAATATAGAATCTTAAGTTCCTATTGCTAATAAAGAAAAGCAAATTAATTTTGTGAAACCAGCTGACATACATTCATTGCCAGTATTACCTGGTCCTTCAGGAGTAAAACGGAAAAACTCTGGTGCCTACAAAACAGCTTTTGAGGAATCACAAAGTCCAAAAACAACGGAAAAGTTTAAGAAGAATTTAAAGTTGTTGTTTCCTCGGATTCCTCAAAATTAGAAGAGGAAGTCCAATATGCGGATTCGGAAGATGATATGAATGAATGAATCCGTTTATTTAGCCATTGTTATTATATACAATTATTTTTTTTTATTTACATATTTTTTTTTGTTATCTTACATAATATACACAATTGTTTAATTTGATTCTCTAAGATATTTACATAATTTTTTGTTAAACAAATTCAAATTGCTAGAGTCTTTTATTTCTTTTGGCAGATTATTAAAAAGATGTATTCCATTAATTAGCAACGATCCCATTAAGAAAGTTTTATTTGAAAAATTTATGTTGAAATTTTCATCGGATCTTAAATGTCGAGAATGTAAGTGTTGCCGCGTAACTAGTAACTCACTTAGATATTTCGGTGTTAATTGATGCATCATTTTATAGATTACAACGAGGGTTGCCTTTTTAATATTCTGTTCAATAGAAAGCCAATTTAGGGTTTGTAGCATATTTTTGATTGGAGTGTAAATATTACATTTTAGAACAACTCTCATACATTTGTTTTGGAGTACCTGAAGTCTGCTTACTTGTTCTTTATTACATGAAAGTAAAAGTGACATACAAAAGTTAAAGTGTGGATATACAATTGTGTTATAAACAAGATTTCTACTCCATTGAGACAAATTTGAAGCTATTCTTCTAAAGAACCCTATTTTCTTCCCTAATTTCCTACATAAGTAATCTGCATGACTGTTGAAAGTCAATTGAGGATCTAAAATAACTCCTAGGTATTTAATCGTATATACTTGTTCAATGGCAATATTGTTTATACAGATGATAAAATTTCGCTCCGCAAAATTGTTACAGGTCGATTTAGATCCCATTGCCATAAACTTGGTTTTATTTGCATTTAGTTTTAATTTGTTGATACACAACCAGTCATACAGAATACTTAGCTCACTGTTTAAGGTGCAACAGCAGGTGTAACAGCTTCTTCAAAATTAGTAGCCGCGACAGATATGAGTGTGTCATCCGCAAATAAACTTACAAAAGATTGTTGTAACGCGTCCTTTATGTCGTTTATATATATAATGAACAATAAAGGGCCCAGGACACTGCCTTGTGGTACACCGAAATTACATTCCGTTCCATTGGACACACTGTTGCCTACTCTAGTTTGGTGGTATCGGCCTTGAAGGTAGTTGTGGATTAATTTTATGGCATCTGATTTTATACCATATTTCTGTAGTTTGTAGAGTAGCAGTTTCCGATCAATCGTTTCAAAAGCACGCTTTAAATCCACAAATACACTCAAAACTACTTTTCCTTTATTAATTTCCTCCCTCCAGTTAAAACATGCAAATTGCAATGCCGTTTCACATGAATGACCATCACGAAAACCAGACTGCCCTGAGTACAAAATATTGTTTCTTTCAAAGAATAGCTTCAATTGATCTCTTAACACAATTTCAATAATTTTATCTATAGTTGGTAGTAAATTAATTGGCCTAAATTGTTCTGGCAGGGTTGGCGACGGAACTTTAGCTATTGGCACGATTACACTAATTTTGAGATCCGAAGGGATTCGTCCACTAGTTATCACTGTATTTACAATATTTAGCAAGGGATATCCAACTACACAAAATAGGTCTTTAAGAAGTTTTGGACTTAAAAAACCGTCACTCGAACTTTTATTCTTTAGGCTGCTCACTATTTTTTGTAACTGGCTGAAAGTAATTTCTTGAAATTTTGCTAATTGTTCTTTCTGTACTTCAAGGTCATTTCCAAATTGCAGTAAGCCTTTATCTTCTATACTCTCAGCTAGATCACGAATGCTATCACTGTAATATTTATTAAAGTTTTCTTCAGGTGGTCCGGAATAGCCTTCAAAATTGATTTTATCTATTGGCTGATCTTCTTTCTTCTGTCCAAATAACTGTTTTATTGTTTGCCACATCTTTTTGCTATCTCCTTTGGATTTGTCAATTTTGTCTTCGTAGAATAATTTCTTTGCTCTATGCATTCAGAAGAAAAAGATGTGGATTGTCTCTTCTGCTTGGAATCATTTTCTTCAGATAAAGCAGAAGAAAAATGGGTAAAGTGTCACAAGTGTTACAGATGGTTCCATGAAGCGTGAACTGGTACTAAAGGCAAAAAAAATTACATCTGTGACTTTTGTATGGATGGATGATTTGCCCTATTTTAGGCTGTAAAGTGGAATTTTTTATTTGTTTTGTATTTTCCTCAATAAAGTTTTAAAATTATCGATAGTTTTTGAATAAAAATATGGTCTCCTAATATTGGATACCATAATATTAGGCTACTAAATTGACAAAATCAGCAATTTTTCAAAAATATTTAATTATTTCCTGAAATAATTTTTTATTCTTTTGCTGACCATCTTAACTGATAATATATAGTTATGCTATAACTCCTTTATACTAGCGCAAATGTAGGGATGTTTTTTTGATATAATTTAACAGTTTAAAAAAGTATCCAATATTAGGCGATTCTCCTCTAGTAGTTTTCCTTCGGAAAACGGTTGCTCGATTTATTTTGTAACACATGGCTTAGAGAATTTCTTGTTTCCATTTATTTTACGATTTGGTCACATTTAAGTTTGGGATTATTTTCCTTTTTTTAATAAAATATTTGACTAAAGTTTCTGACAATTGTTTTAAATTTACTAAATGATATGCCAATAATCTCCAAATTATTTTGAATAATGATTCTTGATGTACAATGAAGTGCATGCAATATAGTACTTTAGAACGATATTTTAAATAAATTCGAATTCCTTAAATTTATAGTTATATGAAATAAAATACTTTCAAGATCTGAGCAATCGATATTCCCATGTAATAATTTACATACATATATAATATATATGAAAGTTCTGTTTAAATCACGTGATTCCAAATATATTTGCTATAAAATATGTGACGGACTTGGTTTGTTTTGTACATTTTATATGAAATGGTATTTTATCTCTTTTTTATGTTTTTACTTAATTTTAAATAAAGTTTGAAACAAGACTTTGACGTTTTTATTTTTAAAAATCTTTGAAACTTCATGAAAAGGAAAAGAAAATTCTATTAAGAATTTTTAAGATTATTAGGTCTATTGTCATTAAATCCTTAATATTTTCTAATTGTGTTTAAGTGTGTTAGTCCTATCCTGTACACTTCAATACGCAATCAATGCGCAAGCGCGTGAGTCTTTTCGGTCGCTTTCAATTCTACGTAGCTGATGAAAATAACATTTCCTCTCTCATCTATCTAATCCATACCTGTGTTTGGTTCCAACAAGACGGATGTACATTAAACACTGCATAGATAGTGACTACCAGCCTAAATGAACATTTTCCCAATCGAGCTACTGGTACCAGAGGCACTATAAAATAGTCACCACGGTCGCCAGACTTAGCGCCGCTTGATTTTTATTTTTGGGGAATTCTTAAAAGCAATTTATACAGGTTTGAGTTCGAACGAGTTTCCAACTTGGGTGAATTATGTAAAAAATTATACAGTTCAGTGCTCAAATCACATCCGAGGAACTCAATACTATGAGAATTGAATTGTATAATAGGTTTGTTTTTGTTTCGCCCAAGCTGGCGTTTTGTTTGACCACTAGAGGTCAATTCAATTTGGAGATTCGTATCGATTCGATTCGAAATAAAAAAGATTCGTATCAAATGATTCGTATTTCGATATTAAAGATTCAAGTAGCCGAACTAGACACGCTTGCGTATGGTAATATTGATGGTTCGCGTATTCGAAATATAATATTCGTATCTCGTATATACCGAATCGTACTTTCGTAATTATCGTTGTACAAATTAAATACACATTACAATGCGGGGCGGTTTCTCCATTGATTCATTTATGCAGTGAACACCCAGTTACATTTTATAATAACACATTATTTTAAAATAAATAACATAAAAATATATATTCAATTTTAATAATTTTATTGTTTTCATACGTGTTATTTTCTATTTTTTGGTACGCCACTGCGCTCTTGCTAATCGCATCTCTTTGGCTCATTTTTCTGAATGAGCCCGCGGGAGTGAGATGCTTTCCCTAAAGCCTCTAGCTAAAAAGAGATGTCAACACGTTAACAGATCGACAAAACGAACAATGACCTACTTAAAATCACTAAAATCATCTTATTTTGCGCTACGCACGCAGTGACGTCACAAAGTAGGGCGGAGCCTGCGAATCTTTCAAATCATAGATACAGAATAAAGAGATATAATGACGGTACTAGAAGTGTCTGCACTTTTGCATTAATCTATTTTGTGCCAAACTGTAAATACTATGAAGTAAGAAGTAAGCAAAAATTTTTTGTGTTTTCCACAATACCCTCCGAAAGGAAAAATTTCATTATTCTGATAAGGTAACTACTTATGAAAATGAAAAAGTACCCTAAACGTTGGTTTTTCACTTTAAAAGTGTGAATCGGAAAAATGGATGAACCAGTCGAATTTAATATAATGAGAAACTTTACCTAAAAAATGGCATGTACATTTAAATAGTTTGTATAAAGTTATGTTTGCCTGTAATTATCAATCATGTTCAAAAATATTAGGTGTATTATAATTTGGATCCTTGCAGGTATTAAATAAAATAAGGCTGTTGGTAAATTAGTTTACAGTTGGTAATAAAGTATGTCTCGAAAACAACAAAAAGTATCAAATATTAGTCACATCCCACATATCTATATGCTCTTGGTAATCAATCCTATAAGTACATATCAAAATATTAATATACTATCTACAATTAAATAATAATTTGAAAATAAAGCTGAAGACAAAATTACGATTCTTCTGTTATTTATTAAAACACATTATTTTTTAGTAAACTTGGACATGCAAAAGTCAGTAATGAGGGTAAGACAATAGCCAGAGCAAGAATACTTTGGAATGTGCTATGAAATATACATTGAAAAGGTCATATGGCGAATTAAGTGTGATAACAGTTTACAATGTGTATCTCACTATTATAGTTCACAGATTTCTGTAAATTTGATAAATGAAGTCAAAAATGAAAAGTGATATCAAATTGAAATTTTTAAGCAAAAATCAAGCTCTATAAGGGGACAAAGTCTATTTATTTTGAACAAATCTGATAAAAATAGGGGGTTAAGATGGGTGGAAATTAAAAAAAAAATCCTAAATCAAAAACGAAAAACGATATCAACATGAAATTTTTAGTAAAAATGAATACCTATAAGAAGATAAAGCCTATTGATATTGAAAAAAATCTGAATATATTGGGGAGTTAAGGGAGGTTAAAACATTTAAAAAAAAAATCAAAAATGAAAAGCGATATCAACATGAAATTTTTAGTAAAAATCAAGCTCTATAAGGAGATGAGGCCTATTGATTGCGAAAACAATCTGGTTGAAAATGGGAATTAAGGGGGTCTGTTAAACTGCGAAGAGTATCATTTAGAATGCTACGCATTATATATCTTTATTCTAGTTTGTATCTGTGTAATATTATGTATTGTGTGGGACTGATCTTATAAAATAAACATTTAAAACATTTTAGTTCTTATTTTATTTGCCAATAAAAGGTATTTAAAAAATATATTATTTTATTTGACATGTGTGACAAATTGTGAAAATTAATAAATTTACAATAAAAACAAAAATGGTGGGTAAAGTTTCATATAATAATATATTTTACACAAAAATCAATGTGAAGCTTTCTACATGACCTGATATATATTTAAAAATAATCTCAAATTATGAAGAAAAATCAGTTGACTGATTAATAATGTTTATAGATAGTTTTCAAGGTATTAAAAACAAAACAAATATTACAATAACTAAAATATTCATTCATAGTTGTAGTGCTTGAAAACAGTATGATGTTGATAATAATAACTACACTTAATACAAACTCAAATAATAAAAAAAAAACAGTGATATTGGCTCTTCTACAAAATTTTGAACCGACCTTACAAATGATAAATTTATTGGAAAAAGTGAACACCCATTTTAAATTACCACAAGCCGCCACTGAATACAGTACGTTTTTAAACATCATACTAATAATATTCGAAATCCATAGTGTTTAGTATTTCGTACTATCATACTGATACGATTTAAAATATACGACCAGTGTTCGCATCTTTTTCTACCATCATGTTAAAGTAAAATTTAGTAACCAGCACTTTTATTTTTGAACTGATTCTACTAGTAAAATTCTTCATTATTATGAAGCAATGCTAAATATACGAAATCAAATATCAAGAACTTTCGAATCATATGAACGAATCATTTCAAATCTGATGATTCGTATGACCCGTATCAGCACATTAATCCGTATAATTTACACGAATCATACGGATTCGAGCATCTCTATCGATCACTCATGCATTAATTTTTTTTATTTATAAGAAAGCTTAATTTTGAGTTATTTTTTAGACTATTAGTAAGATTTTAGTAGGTAAAAATTAAATCGCTGTCAGTTTAGAATATATAATATATATAATTTTTAGTTTACAATAACGTTGTATAATAATAGAATTTTTACTTACTACATACTAAAAATTGTGTCAAGAGTAGTAGTAGGAGCATATACCTAATACCTGTGTGAATTCGTTGAATCAAAAATAACAACGACTCTAAAAATATCACGCCAAGTTGAAATATCTGTTAACGCACAAACTCTAAAAATAACTTTTTTTGTTAATATCAACCATCGCGACGAGCTCACAAAAAATCTACGATTCCATTCTCTTGAATTATTTAATCCAACATAATTATTTATATTTTTGCTCACATTTTAAATAATCTACAATTGGAAGTGCTTTATTTGCTAGGACGTTTATTATTTATAGGATTTATGTTGTGAAAATCGATTATTATTTAACTAGATTGTTTGTTTTCCTAGTAAGTGTGTTGCTTACTGAAAATCTTTTGATTCCAATTGTAGTTCAGTTATACGTAATATCTTATAAAGGTGAAAGGTTTAAAATTGTATTAAAAAATTTAACCTTTATAGGTAGTCCTAATAAATACTTAAGTGGTAGACCTTTTGAGATATACCACTTAAAAGTTAAAAGTCTTTAGAGCGATGTGAAGTTTAGAGGAAGGAGCTTTGGACTGACTAACTCTATTTCACCGTCATTTAAGAGTTAGAGTAGTTCTTGCTAAATCTCACCCCTCACTATATAACATGTAATCTTGTTTGTTACAATAAAGACGTTTCATAATTTTTTATTATTAATATTATTATTAAAAATACGAGGGACATGGTTAGACTTAGGCAAATATGCACTTTGCATATTTAGAATATTTTGCATATTATATGCAAATAAAGATTTTTTTTTGCATATTTTAAAGATATTGCATATTATGCATTAAAATTGCTTTTTGGGCATTATTTTACATTATAAGTTTTAATAAGAATTTTATTTATGGGTAAATTTATCAATGAATAATCCGCATCGCAAACTATAAAACCTTGTCAGGTACAGTTATAGTTCTAGGTATACATAAAAAAATTCCTAAATACCTCAAAAAATACCCGTTATAAAGGTATACACACTTTAATATTTAGGTAGGTTTTAGCTAATTTGTTATTTTAGCTTTCGATTAAGACAGCTTTGCTCTTGTGAATAATTCAGAAAGTATTAGGAAAAATGTCGAAAATACGTGGTATTGTAAACTGGATTGAGCCATATAAAAGAGTTTTTTTAGAAATGGATAGTGTATTGCTTAGTTTGCAGCAAAATTGTAAGTTTAAGTTTGTGATTTTTATTTGTGTATTTTATATTTCGATTTGATGGCATTTTTTTATTTCTAATTTTTATTGAAATAATTGACTGTATTCGATAGGCCTAAGCTTAGAAAATACGGTCTTCAAGTATTTATTTTGCTTTGTTTTTTAAGTCGATTTCTCTTTTTTGTAGGTGAGGACTGACAAAAAAATATCAAAACTACCTCATACCTAGCAAAAAAGAATAAGTCCTAGCTTTCAGGCGAAAAAGTACAAAAATCGTTACAGCAATCTCTCCAAATGACTTCCAAAAAAGCAAATGAGCAGGATGCGAACATTTATGTCGAGCCCTGGTAGCATCCAATATACCTTTATCGAAGTTATCCAATGATAATTTAAGCTTTTGTCTGCAAAAATATTGTGAATTCAACATACCTATTGAAGGAATTTTAAGAATAAATAATATCGATTCTTTAAAATCTAGCTGTTATACACAAAATAAGATCAGGGATTGGAAATATTTACATATTTGTATGTATGTGTATATGTAACCACGGACTCTCCTGGTCGATACATAGCTTATTTGATGATTGGAGCGCTAAGCAGTAGCTTTTTTAAGTCTCAGAGCGTACGCGCACAAGGCGACCAGGGAGCCTATTCTCCAACTATGTGAAAATGAGTGTGAGAGCCACATACTTTGATTTTCTTTTACTATACGGAGAATGGTCGCACTGCGCAGCTTTCTGAGTGCCTTTTAAAAGGAGATAGAAAACTCCGCCATTTTGAACTCTTATTACGTGTTGCCTACATCTTGGCGCAATATTTTTAATAGGTGCGTTTTAATCATCCGTAAATTTGGGACTGTTGTATCCGAAAGGATGCAGCGGGCACTAAATATCGTCGAAAGATGGTGCCTAAAAGAGGGACTGTCCACAAACCCGACAAAAACCTCTGTTGTTGCATTCACAAGAAAAAGGAATCTTCAAGGAATGAAGGAGCTTTATATGTGGGGACAACATCTAAAAATGGCAAAGGAGGTTAAATATCTTGGAATCAGTCTCGATGACAAGCTTAGCTTCTGTAGCCATATAGAAAAAACAACAGAAAAAGCTGTAAGAATACTATGGGCCTGTAGACGGATGGTAGGGAACGCTTGGGGGCTTAAACCAAGTATGATGCACTGGCTTTACACTATGGTTGTAGTACCGGTCATAACTTACTCATCAGTCATATGGTGGCACAAGACTAAAAGCATAACAGCTAACAGAAAATTAGACAAGGTACAAAGACTAGCCTGCCTAATAATAACAGGGGCATTTAGAACTACGCCCATAGCATCAATGGAGCTACTGCTAGGTCTTCCTCCACTACATCTTGTGGTGGAGAAGGAGGCTATGGCGGCGGCATACAGGCTGTTTACTAATGGATTTGGATGGGAACTTTCGAGAAAAGGACACCACACAATGATATTAGAGAAATTAAAACAAAATCCGGTACTAAGAATGCCATCGGATAGAACGCCCATTATTCACGACTTCAAGAAACCTTTTGATATTCAAATACCAGAAAGGGCCAAAAGCCGGGAAAAAAGGGAAAAACAAAACGAATCAATCTGGTATACAGACGGTTCGAAAATGAAAAACAGCACAGGAGCTGGGATCTACCATGTGAACTCAGGGAGGACAATTAGTTTGAACCTGGGGTCACTGACAACAGTCTTCCAGGCTGAAGTAGCAGCAATAAATGCCTGCGCCAAAGTCATGCTAAATGACTCTCTTAGAAATAAGAGAATCGTTATCATGACAGACAGTCAGGCAGCCCTTAAAGCACTAAAAAGGGTAGAAGTACAATCAAAATCAATATTTGATTGCCAACAATCCCTCCAGGCTCTGGCAGTACATAACAAGGTTACCCTTGAATGGGTGCCAGGACATGAGGGAGTGTTTGGAAACGAGAAAGCAGACCTCCTAGCAAGGAAGGGAGCGGAAAAAACTCTTATTGGACCAGAACCCACATGTGGTATCTCATACCAACATGTTAAATGGGTGTTAAAGGAACAAATAAAAAGAGAACACCATAGGCTCTGGATGGAACTTCCTGGACTTAGACAGTCCAAAAGATTCATAGAGGGGCCATCCACGAGCAGACAACATCAACTGCTAAACCTTAGCAGAAGCGAACTCAAGGCCGTAATGGGACTCCTTACGGGACACTGCGGCCTTAGAAGACACCTAAATCTCTTAGGGATATCTGATGATTCCCTATGCAGAATATGTGAAGAGGAAGACGAAACTCCTATTCACATACTATGCCACTGCCGGAACCTGAAATGGGAACGGGAATGGTACTTCGGGGTACAATATCCGGAACCTGAAGAAATCGCGAAAGCGCCCATCAGACATATTCTTGAATTCATCAAGAAAATCAATCTGATGGGATAGAAACTGTGAGGGGTACAATAAGCCTAGAGCTTCAGTACAAGTGGGCTTTGAACCACGCCCTAATTCAGATGATGATGATGAATCATCCGCTTCTGCTTAGGAATTGTCGGTTTTCTTGTTTTAATCTGACAGGTTAAAACGACTAAACCGACGATTCCGGAAGCAGAAGCGGATGATTAAAACGCACCTGATATTTTGCTTGCTGCTGTCAGTATCAGTGAATATTATTTTTGGAGTCACAGTTTATTGCTAAAGAATCAGTTAGCTCACTCGGACCAGTTGAAAGTTCCAAAATAACATCCACTCCAGGGATACAAATTCAGGATACGCAGAAGACTGCTGTTTTATTATAGGCGGTTGTCATATATTGTATTATCCGAGTTACGCAATGTAGAAACTGGAACATTGAGATCAAAACTGCCGACGCAGAGTGAGCGATCTGATTCTTTAGCTATAAACTGTGTCATAGGAATCAAAATGGCCGCGCCCTATGTTGGGCGTGTCGGACCTCTCTCTTGCCCCGATAGTAATCAAAGTATGTGGTGAGAGCACTCTCTCACTATTTGGCCTTGCTGCGCATGTCACTCGACTAAAATTGAATCGCTCGTTTCAAAAACGACATAAGTCACTAAAACTCAATTTTACAGGAGATGCAAAAAACTAGATAATTAAATAAAATAAATAAATCAAGTATTCAAACTATTTTAAATTGATGTGTAAACATATTTTTAATATAAAATATATGTACAATAGTTTTTTGTCAAATGTGTTTCTTAAAAAAAAATATTTTTGAGATCTTATGCAGTTTATGCAAAGAATAAAAGTAATCAGCAATTTTGTCTTACAAATTAGGCACAACAAATTAAACACAATCAATATAAAGTAAAAAAGCTTTATTTATGATATCACAATAGTGTTTGTAATATTTCTATATTAGCTTCTCCCTCTTCTGCGGTATCTGTTGTTGCCATCGCAAGATTTCTTGATAAAATGGCTTTTACTCGTCCAGAATGCTAGGCTGAACTTGTCCAATATTTTCTTTTTTGGGATTTTTTTTTTTTGGATTTATTGGGTGTGTTTATAAAACAGAAATTCAATCTAGTTTATAAGTTTGAAAATAAAAATTTCGAAAACTAGTCATCGGATTAAGTTGAGTCTATTTACACTGTTGGTTACTACTAGGTTGAGTACAGTAACATACCAAAGTTTCAGGAAATTTGACCGGTTGCCATTTTACATAAGGAAACACGTGAAATATGTAAGTTTTAAACCTACATATGAAATGATAAATCTTTAAAAATGTATAGACAAAAACAATTAGAAGATCAAAATCAGAAAGGATTACCTACATATTACAAGAAAAAAAATATTTTTGAAACTTTAGCTGAACAAGAATAGGTTGTTATTTTTTTATGTTGTTTTATGTTTATTCAATAAAATTATTATCTAATTACCCTAACCCTAACCCCATAAACTCTTAAATTAACAAGCCTCCGATAACGTCACACTAGTAAGGTGAGTTTCGTACGATAAAATTATGAGAAAAAAAGAAAGATAATTTCTACAGCATTGTACAATTTGATTTTGGTCGTCTGTCAACACTGATGATGAAGCAGGAGAGTAGGAGAGTGTAGGAACGCTCTCATGTGTTCGAGAATAGCAGGTCGCGGTAGCCAGGTCGCCGCGACCAAGACATATATTATGCAACAGTGATTGCGTCCAATATCAAGCGACCGATTTTCTAGTTTCAAATTAAGAGCGTACGCGCCCTGGGCGACATTTCGCGACGGCCAGGTCACCGCGACCACTAGAACCATTCATGTTAATTATACATAACGCACTATGCGGTCGCGATGGCCAACGAAAACCGAGCGACGTATAGACGACTAATAAAATGCCGCGACCAACAAAATACATGGGATTATATGACAGATAGCGCACTGACGACTGACAGAGGGGCAGGTAATTTGTTTTTGTTTGATAAGTCTGTTTGTTTTTTATCTACGTAGTTGTGCTACAGAAATTGAGAAGTTAATAATTTTAAATGGAGTTGAAATAACCTCAGAATTCGGTACTGACCGATTTATTATAGAAATTCAGAACCGTCTGTACATCTGGGATTTATATTGCGACAAATACAGCAATCGCGATGTTAAAAAGAAGCCCTGGGAGGGAGTTAAAATATTTTAAACATTTAATTTTTGCCACGCGTTCTTATCAAAGGAAGCATCCAACACTTTTTCTTCTTCTTTATCTCGTTTCTTTCTCGCAGCAAATATAAGGAAGCTGCTATGCTCGATATTAATTTTTAAACTTAGAAAATTGGTCGCTGGATATTGGACGCGATCATTGTCGCCAATATGTCTTGGTCGCGGCGACCTGGCAGTCGCCCAGTGCGCGCACGCTCTAAATATCGAGTAAGTAGCAGTTTCTTTATATTTGTCAGTCGTCAGTGCGCTACCTATCATTTAAGAGAATGTATCTTGTTGGCCGCGACGTTTTACTGGCTGTCTGTACCTTAAACATGTTTTCGTTGGCCTTCGCGAGTAAAGTGTTCTCGTGGAAAATTTACAGTAACTTAATCATTAGCGCTAATTTCTTCACACTCATAAATCTGTTTCACTCTCGCTAACAGAATTATAGTAAACAATAGAACATTAAATGCATCCACACGTGCAAGCGACAATTTTTTATCTTTCTTTTCAAAAATCACACGGAAACATCATCCGATGCTCTCTTAGCCAATCACGACGAGACATACCCATAATTGCAAGCACTCACACTTCCACTCGACAAGACAAATGATGAGAACTATTTTGACCACCAAAACATAAACAGATTTGCTTTATCCCGGCGCGAGCTCGATGCTATTCACTAGAAACATAAATTTCGAGATGTATTAAACCTGCTGATTGGTCATAAATCGTAACTTTAAGTATTTGTATTATTTGACTATGTAAAATTGTTGTAAGCTGAAGAACGTTTATAGTTTAAATAAAGTTGTTAACTGAAGAACATATTTAATTTCATCATTAACAAATAAAGTCTGGCAATCCATCTATAAGCATCACATTTCTACCTCACATTACAACACTCCACTGCTCCCAGCCGATGGAAAGAATTCTTTCTGTGACGGCGATTGAGAAGAAATCAAAGTCGCAGAGAACACACGTTTTTTTTGCATATTTTGCACTTAAATCATGCATATTTATGGTCATAAACTCGACTTTTTTAAGTGCATATTTGCCCAAGTCTAGACATGGTAAAAGTGGGGAAAGGGTATGACATATCAAAGATTACTAAAATAAAACGCTACATTTGTCGTAAAAATAGAGCTATGACTTTGGGAATTTAACGGGAGTGTGCACAATGTTGCCAATTTGATCAATTTATGAGTATTTAATTATTAAAAGAGGAATATGCTTACTGAATTAAATATTATATGGGTATTTCCCTCCAAATTGTAATATCTTATGTAACTGTCAGTTCGCGTTCCCATAAATATATTTCAGTGTTATTAGGCTCGTTTAATGCACTGTACTACATCCCTAATATTTCGTCAGATAATACATTTTCATTGGAAATGTTTGACATTCAAAATATTCAAAATTGTGTTTAAAATTTCTCACCTCCGTTAGTTGTAACTTAGTGATTTAATAAAAGTGATACATATTTAACTATGTTTTTACAATAATGAATTTGTTATATTAATCTTATAAATAAAGAAAAATAAATCAGTAACAAAATGTATCGTAAGCTCTGAGTACAAAAAAACAAAGTTTTACTAATTGTCCTGTTTATTAGGTTGTACCAAAAATATTCTCACCTCCGTTCATCCAGTACATTAAAAGTTTTTAAGTTTGAATGAAGGCGCCAAATTTCCCTTTACGGAAGTGGAACTCCTTAGTCTATATCAGTAAACTATGTGATATTCTTGTCCAGCCTTGTTGAATTAGTTGGAAGGTTACGGTCGGAGTGCATACAAATCAAAGTGAAATTAATTTAATCGTTCCATAATATTTCACACCTCCGTTCGGCCCAAAAATTCAAGTAAGTTTGTTTCTATTATGTTGGTGTGTTGATGTAATTTTTTTTATACTTACATATTATTTTCTGAGTACCATATATATGTGTCCAGACATTTATTTAATATATTTCTTGTGAAAAAGGGGTTTGATTTATCACCTCCGTTCATTCTCACCTCCATGCAACATTGTCTAACGGAGTATATAATAAATGAACGGAGGTGAAAAATATCCTTATCGATAATTAATATCACACGTGAAATTGCGAGGTTAAAAAATGTTCATTGTTCTATTTAGAAAATGGGAAGAGCTACAAACGCGACGAAGGAATACAAAGAGAAACAAAAAGAACGAATGAGAAAAAATAGAGAAAAAATAAAAAACGATCCTGTTAAATATGAACAGCAGAAACAACGGGAGAGAGAGCGATATCATCGTCGTAAGGCTGCTAGTAAAATAAAAATTGTATCCCAAATGACGGAACGAGAGAAACGACTGAAAAGGAAACAATGGAAAGAACGAAGCAAACGTTATTATGCCCGTAAGAAAGTTGAAAGACAGGTGGCAGAGGTAGAACTGCAGAGGATGATTGAAGAAAATACTCCACCAAATACACCACCGCCCATAGCTATAAATGTAGATAGAAGAAGACGAGTTGAAGAAAATAATCCACCACATACACCACCGCCCATAGCTGCTAATGTAGATAGAAGAGCTGAAAGTGGAAGAGTAAAAAGAAGGCGACACTTAAAAAAATTAAATGATACAATTTCGGTTTTGGAGGAGAAACTTGCAAAAGAAAAAAAACGCGCCAACAAGTATATAGTAAAATTACATCGAATTAAGAAAAAGACAACTCAGCAAATAGATAATAGAACCGAAAATTCCAGTCCATCAAAAGTAGTAGAGGAAATGACAGTAGGCGTAAATGTTACCCCCGAAATAAAGAAAAGTATTTTGTTTGCCGAAACAATTAAAAAACAACTAAAAATAAACTATTGCAAACTAAAGAGACATGAAGAGAGAACAATATTTAAAAAGCAGCTGTTAGGGACCGTAGTAAGCAAATATAAGTTCAAAAGTGCATTGCAGAAAGTTACCTCCATGTCTTCTTGCAAAAGAAAGGCGATAATTTCTAAGAGAAAATTAGCTTACGACACATTGAAAAAATCGATTCATGCATTCTTTAAAAGGGACGATAATACCACTTTAACTCCCGGGATAAAAGATACTATTACTCGTCACAAAACTAAAATGCAAAAAAGATATTTAAATGACACACTGTTGTCACTGCACAAAAAGTTTACAAATGAACAAAAATGTAAAATATCCTATCAAACTTTCTGTAAATGCAGACCTTTCTGGGCGGTACAGAAAGATATTAATAAACGAGACACATGTAAATGTATGTTACATGAGAATATGCATTTGATAATATATAAACTAAAAATCAATAATTTAATACAAGAAAAGAACGCTCAAGAAATCATAAAGAACGTGTGTTGTAAGGATACAAAAGAAAAGTGCTTATCAAGGCAATGTGAGGAATGTATAAATGAAAATGTTAGAGTGAATAATGATTATGAGAAAACTGACACATTGATGTATGAACAATGGAAAGTAATAAAAGAGACAAGAGTAATAAAAGGTTGCGAGAAAATAATCAAAAGGACAGTTAAAATAAAGATAAGAGCCACAAAAGCAGAGCTGGTGAATGCTTTAATAGCAAGTCTTCCAGAATTTTTTTGTCATGAGAGAAATTTACGTCATCAATCGAGCATAGTACGAAAGATTAAATCGGGTTTAAAGATTAATGATGTATTAATCCACATGGACTTCTCTGAAAACTACCAATGTAAATATGCTGAAGAAGTCCAATCTGCCCATTTTGGTAGTTCCAAGCCCCAACTATCTCTTCATACTGTGGTTGTTTATCGAAAAGGTATTGGCAGTGATCCTGTACCAACATCCTTTTGTACTGTTTCAGAAAACTTAAGTCACGATGCATTTGCCATAATGGCACATCTTGAGCCCATTTTTTCCTTTGTGAAATATAATTACCCAGAAATAAATAACTTCCATTTTGTCTCTGACGGACCCACTACACAATATAGAAATAAGACAATTTTCTCTCTGATTCAAAGGTATCTCTCAAAAATGTTAGAGGCAGAGATGATTAGGTGGCATTATTCTGAAAAGGGTCACGGGAAAGGTGCCCCTGATGGAATTGGTGCTACCATTAAACGATCAGCTGATTCACTGGTTGCTAAAGGAAAAGACATTCCCGATTTTAACACTTTTGTAAAGTTATTGTCGAATGTAAGTCCCAAGATTACTGTAATTGGCCTCAATATTACAGAAGAAACATTAAACAAAATAAGGAATTATATTCCTCAACAGCTTCAAACTTTTCCTGGGACTTTTAAGGTTCACGAAGTAGTGTATAACCTGAAAGAATCATACATGGACATGCGTGAGCTATCATGTCTTGAATGCAAGTCTACCTGTTCCCATTTTTTACTTGGAGTAGTAAGAGACCATGAACGACTGCATTATGAAGATGTTTATTCTTCAAACGAGGACGAAGAACTCGTGGATAAAGAATTACCAGAAACAGAGACTATACTACCTCAAACTATCAACCTCCGTGAAAATGATTGTTTTGGTTTCATTTAAAACGAGGAAAAATGTTAAATACTATGTGGGACGTATTATGGAATTAGTTGACAATGAGTATTTGATAAATTACTTAAAACTTCAATCAAATAGCCTAAACTTTGTGTACCCAACTATACAAGACACTTCATTGGTATCAAGTAGCGATATTGTTGCGTCTCTACCTGTTCCAACTTTAAAGAAGAGAGGACATCATGAATTTAATTTCGATTTCAGTAAATATAAGAATGTTTGTTAGTTATTTTAAAATATTTTTTTGTTTTGTTTTTTGTTTTGTTCTCAGAAAAAGTTTTAGTTTGTTTTAACATTACATTTACAACCCATTTTCAAATTAGTAATTTATTTCTCACCTCCGTTTTGTATTCCTCCACTCCGTTATTTGTTTATTTTGAAAATTCACGTTTTTTTCAAAAATATTATTTAAACATTTTGACCAGTATGTGTGTGCAATTAGATTGAGTCTTTTTAACAAATCTACAAAAGCTTGTTGAGATTAGCACTTATTATTGTAATAATAAAAAAATCGGAGAAAAACATACAATTTGGGGAGAATTACCCATATAACCCTTACGTAACCATAAAAATTCGATGAAATTATCACCTAGAAAGTTCGAACTATATTAAATAATTTTATTTTGTGATATTTAATTTAGTCGGATATTAAACAGTATAGATGGTAACATAATAAAAAAAAATCAAGTGGTGTCAAATCAGGCAACTCAATTGCCAATTCATCTCTCGGGGAAAACGGTATCCAAATATTATCTAACGATTATGTGCTAGTGTGCAGGTGTGCCTCATACTGTTGAAGATATAGACGTTCACATTTGGAAGTAAATTGTTTATTTCAGGTATAATTTGATGCTGGAGAAGATCAAGATATTTTACACCGGTAAGAGCAATAAAAAATGGATCTATCAAGTGGTTTCTCACCAAATCAGCCCCACACATGAACTTTTTCCATCCAGTGCCGATTATAATCTGATCAGTACCGGAAATTATGTTGTTTAATAGTACAGTTCAAGCAGAATGTAGCTTCATAATACAACATAATCTAAGAAATTGTTTTACTTACCAATTTTCTTTAAAAGCATTTCACAAAATTCTAAATTTCAATCAAACTTATGTTTTTGCAAACAGTCTTCTGCTAATACCTTTATTTCTAGACAGTTCTTAGGTAGATGTTTTAGGATTTTTTTGAACATCTAGTAGAACATCTAAACGAGAGGTTCCCAAATTCTTTTGTTTCATAGACCACTTTACTTTTCTTTTCGAAAGTCTGGAAACAAATTCAATCACTGGCCAACACTAATACCGATTCACTTTTCTTTATGAAATTCCAGAAACAAATGAGTAACGATTATCCTTGACATTCGTATTTATATTGGTGAAGAATCAAACACGTTCATGCAAGATTGCAAGCACATACACCACAAGTCGTATTCATTTGCACATCTGAACAAGCGTTGCGGACGGGACGGCGGCCGGCGCGGCAACGACAAGTCTCGACGCGTGTACTGAATATGGAATATGCAAGTTTTTACAAGTAACAGTCGCTGAGCTTCTTAAAATATTATCTGCCTATATTGATAAGAGAAGTCAACATTTTAGTAATTAAAATGTTGACTGTTTATATTATAAACAGTTGAAGTTTTTTACAAGAATTTCTTCATCACATGGACAAATGAGAAATCAATTGTTTAATAGTATATTGCTTCACTATCGAAACCAAATTAATTTTCACCCCCGTTGAGTCTCCCGTGGACCCCTGGGGGTCCACCTGAACCACTTTGGGAAATACTGATCTAAACTCTAATACCTTTTTCGCTACCCTGTAAATTATAAAACATTTTTTTATTTTAATTAATAAATTATATGTTAATTTTATATCTGAATTTCATTATCCTTATCTGATAACACAAAGTAGTCAAAAAGAGTATGAATAAAAATTTATCCAAATTTTTGGGACGGAACAATCAAATATTTCATCATCAAAAATATCAAGTTATCATAATCCTCACGGAGTTATAATAGGGAAATTATATGCTCTTAAAAAAAAAACTCGCAAACAAATAATGGTTTTAGAGATTACAACGGATTTACGAGGAAATATTGGAAATGTATAACGCAAAAACGATTTTTACTCGTATCGCAAATATGAGAACATACGAAAATACGATAAATTCACTTCTTTTTAATAGGTAGTCATAAAGTAGAAGAAACAAAAAACGGGATCGATAAGATGTTTGCTTTTTTAATTTTTTTATGATCAAACGAAAAATTCGATTAATACCTTTAGAAACTACAGTGTGAAAAAGTTGAATAAATACACCCGTTCAGAAAGAAATATTTTTTTCTCCGTTTTAGAATCTAAAAGACGAAAACAGAAAAGACCATTATGCTTACAAAAACCATTCGTAAATCAAAGCATTCTTAACAAATAAGAAAATTAACCTAAATTTGTACTACAGAATTGTAAATTAAAATATAAATCATGTCTAAGGTGAGCCCTAATTGGGAACGTTATAATTTATTTTAGCTTCTCTTATTACAAAGGAGCTGTCAACTGAACTAATTTGTTAAAAATACTTACCTACAATTTGCATTCTTCAATATGACATTGCTTTTAATCAATCTGTAACCTATAGGAAAATATAGCTTTCTATTACAAAAACTTTGCATCGATAGAACTTTCTACGTTGTATTAATCTAGTAGGATTTTTGATAGGTATTATTGATAGATAATATTTATAGTTCGGTGAAAGCTTCAAAAAATTGCAATTTGTTCCTAGTTTTTTTTGCAAGAAAACGTGTCTAAAGTATTTTTACGATAAGAAGCCAGTGACGTTACATGATGAAAAACCTGCGGCGTTGTCAGGTAGATTTTTTTGCTTCACTTAAAGATAACATTGTGACAGTGTTCTTTATTTTTTCTTGTCTTTAATATAAGTGTATCTAACGTGTTATCAAATTTAAAGTGCTATTGAATGGTTGAAAAATAAAAGATTTCAGGGTAACACGATTGATAATTAACATATATAACATAGATAAATAACATATATAACACATATAAACTATTTAAATGTACATACTATTTCTTAGGTAAAATTTCTCATTGAGTATATTAAATTAACTGGTTGATCCATTTTTCCGATTCAGACTTTTAAAGTGAAAAACCATTTGCCTCTTTATCTTTATCAAACGTTTATTGTACATTTCCATTTCCATAATGATGTCAAGTAAATATCTTATCAGAATAATTAAATTTTTCCTTTTAGCGGGTTTTGTGGGAAACAAAAAATTTACAAATTTGTGCTTACTTCTTACTTCATAGTATTTACAGTTGGTTATAAAATAGACCATTTTGGAGTAGTCTTAGAATTAGAATTAGACACTGAAACAAAATATAAAACAAATTAGATTCGTAAAACTTTATTATAGTTAAATAAAACAACAATTCTAAAAATAATTTTATTTACCTTGCCTTGAATTGACACATATACTTTTAATTTATTAATGTCACAGTTCTTAATTAAACACATTTTTTTAAATGAGCACAAATAATTAAACAATTAATTAAACAATTAAGTTTTAAAGTAGAGATTGGTAGAGGAATGACGGAATGACAGTTTGTTTAACTACAGTGTTGCCAGAATATGTTATTGTTATGTAACAGATTCCTTAAATGTATCAGAGTTTTCGAATTCTATTTGCAGTGATATCTAATTCATTGAAGGGAAAAAAAGGGGGTCTTTATTGATAACTATTCAGACTAAACCAGGCGGCAATTCATCGATATAAATAATAAAACGGATCGGTCCTAGGATAGATCCTTGAGGAACTCAGATTTTATTTGCTAATTGATGAAAAAAGAAGATGGTGTCGGTATTGCGATCTTCGTTACCTTTACAGATTTTTTGTGGATCTTTTTCTTTTGTTTTTAATCACTTATTCTAATTACTTATATATGTCCTTTTTGTGATTCTGTCGCAGCTTATGATTCATTTTTTTTAGAGCAAATATAATGAAATATTAATTTAACTTTTATATTATAGGTTTGGATGTCACTACTGGTCTTCGGTTATTTAAAAATGGAAGTTCTTCAGAAAAAGGTAATTAGAATTTTTATTAATTTTTATTAATGTTACTGACTTAATTTTAAGGCAGCGAGATTTATTATTTTTCCTTACTTGTCAGTTATTTATTATTACTTATTCATTTATTTACTATTTTATATACTGCTTTGTAGAATCCTCAAATACCGAAATGTTTTGTTATGCTTACCTATTGCAACTTATATTCAATTTTCTCTACTTAAAAAAAAATATAGTTTGTGCAACAAGAGTGGATATGATATCCACATACCGCATGATGACATATTTATTGAACTTTTTTATTTCAGAAAACTCCAGTTTTCCTGCTATGATATTTTTTGATATATTTTCCTTAATTACAAACTGTCTTCTATTTTCTTTTAATAAGTCTTTGATGTATCCATCTAAATTCTAAGTTGTTATTGACGATCATTTTTTTTTATTATCTGTCATATTTTTATTACTCCGTTTTTCTCTTGTGTCAATTTTCTGATGATGTTAAATAATAATTCTTGTTCATATCTGCCCATGCCATTAAAGAAAAGTAGTATTGAAACAGAAACTACAAACTTTTCAGTTTATCTTTGTATTTTGTCTTACTACATACTACACTCATATCATATACAGTGTGTCTCGTAAGTTTTTTATTATTAGTTTTATCAACAAAATGAGTTCTTCATAAAAAATTGTGCATAGTCTAAAGCAGGCCTGCACAACTCAGATTTTCAAAGGGCCAGTTTCAAACACCGTAAGGGCCAAGAGAATCCTGAGCTGAGCTTATAAAACAGGTCGAGGTTGTCTAGTCCAGATTCTTCTATCGAATTCTTAAAAAACAAAAAAATGTCTTCAGCTTATAATTTATAATACTCCTGCTCTCCAGCTGCTCAAAAAAAGGGTCCTTAATACCTACATGCAATTATGTTACTGAATTATGTATATTTTGACGTAGACGGGCCAAATTGGTCAATGGGCAAAGGGCCAGGAAAACAACAATGGCGGGCCGTATGTTGTGCAGGCCTGGTCTAAAGCCTAATATACAACCATCAGATATAAAATTTTATGAGTCGTATACGAGGTTTGTCAAAAAAAATATTTTTTGTCAAGAGAAAAGTACATTCATTTTGGACAAAATTGATATATGATGGTTGTATTTTAAATTTTAGACCACGCACAATTTTTTATGAAGAATAATTATTTTTTCTAAAATTAATAATAAAAAAGTTTTCTATATGCTGTTAACTTACGTAAAAAGTTCTTTAAGAACTAAAACCTCAAATTTTATTGGTCGTAGTTGTTAAAAATGAAGGTAAGTACTTTATTCTTGAGTAAAATTTATATTTTTTGAAGCACCTCGTATACGGCTCAAAACATGTAATATCGTATGGTTGAATTTTAGGTTTGAGACTATGCAGAACTTTTTATAAAGAATACATTTTTTTGATAGAACTAATAATAAAAAAGTTTTCCGTATGTAGCCAACTTACGTAGACACACTGTATATTTGTCGACAATTTTGATATCTGGCTATATACAGTTTATACAGAAATTACAGTCATTATCCGTTCAGGAAGATATTCACTTTTTTCCCGCTCCACATGATTATTTAGCATTATATTTTCCAATCAATTTCACCCGCATTATAACTATAATCATTTCGTTTTTATCTTAGTAAAAATATATAGTGGGTCATGAAATTGTGTCGATTTCATTTTTAATGTTAATAAATAATTTATTGTCAAATAAATTGGTTTTGTAATCAATTTCTTTATTTGTTTCTGTTTTATGTAAAGTCATCTAGTTGATATGTACATAGGGTGTTGTTAAAATACGTGAATGTTAGATTAGAATCTACGACTCATATGCATATGACAGTGCTGCCAAATTTTAATTTCTCCCATACATATTAATTTTTATTCTTTTTTAAATAAGTGGTGCGTATTATCAGATAAGTAACAAAATTTGCAATCTAATGGCGAAATGGCCCTATATGTATAGGTATCATTTAAAATAGTAAAATTTTGGTAAAAAATACGTTCTAAAAAATAATTTTTTATCAGAAGGGTTTATTTTTAACTCAATTGGTACAATAATTTTTGTTTCGGGTTATTCTAGGTTGTAGAACATTATATTCCAGTTCATAGCCTTCTTCCTAAAAAATAAAAAACTTTTTTTTGGAATAACGCGGTCACTTGCACCTATCTCATGTCTCGGTCTCACGTTCCTAAATAGTACCTTTAAGAGTTCTACAAAATGGTATGTACAAATATTGCGCTGAGGTTGTTTTAACAAGCAAGCGTCGAATAATAATCGGAAATTGACTCATTTTTAATTTTTAGAATATAATAGATACTAATATTGGTGTCATTCGCTTATGGACATCATACACTGTTGTCACTTTTAATATGATCATGTACCGTCAAACGGGGTGAAGTCGATCGGCAGGGGTGCAGTCGATCAATCCGGTGTTTTCACTTGTTTTTCAGAATTATGGAAACAATACATTACAAATCAGCTGGTTTGTATTTATGTTCGTGTGGCCAACAGGTGAACATCCATTATACCGGTGGTGCTGGTCAATCGTGAAAGGTGAGTTTTCCAAAAATAATTAAGTAGTAAAAAAGCAACATTTCTCAACCTGTAAAATATGTGAAATCAAAGATTTGTACAGCCGATTCTGTAAAAACTAGGTCTGTCCGAGCCCCTCTGGATGATAAGGAATATGTATACGAAAGGGTGCCCACAATCAGATATGAAATTTTTTTTGTGCGGTTTCAACTGCAATTTTTTTGTGCCGAAATAAAACAACGGGGTGAAGTGGATCACTTGGTTTTCGCTGTATTTTATGAGGCTGTTAGGTTATGTTTAAAGCAATTTGTTTTTGGGTGATTCTCATGTGAATTTCGTGTGCTAGCATATGAAGGGTGTCGGGCAGAGGGGAAGAATCGTATATGATTATTTTTTTATTTTTATACATGCCACGAAAATACGTGAAGAAGCTAGGTGCTTATGGCAAAAGAAACTACGACCCCGCGTATTTAGAGAGAGCGCTGGATGCAGTGCGCAAGGTATTCTAAAATATTATTACTATTATAATTTCTAACTAATTCTAAAATTCTCTGGTCAGCTAATCTATATTTTTTTTAATTTTAAAGGTGGTTGATGACCACTCACAAACTGTTCGTAATAAACATCTCGACCTTCATGTACTTTTCTCTACCTCTCTATAAATTTCCAAATTAAATTAAAAGTAAATGAAACGAAGAGTCCTTAAATTCTCACAGATTATATTTAATACGATTGGTTTAGAGGTTTCCTACTACCTTCAACTTTATTGGGGTCTATTCTGTAACAATTCCTTTATATTTAACGGCCTTTAAAATTATTTTCTTCTTTACTTCTGTCATTATTTAAACGGATTTTTAAAATACATTAGAGGACTATCTTAAAGAAATCTGTTTAAATAATGACATAAGTAAATTAACGAATACAAATATACTTTTAAAGGCCGCCAATATTTTTAAAGGCCGTTAAATATAAAGGAATTGTTACAGAATAGACCCTAATGTATTTTAAAAGCTCATTATTGCCTACCTTGACTTCCAAAATAAATTAATAAATATGTTTTTCATTACTCTCTTAATTTAAATTGTATATCCTGATGGCGAATCGGCCGATGGAGAATCGACTCCGGCGAATGAGCGACGGCGAATCTTTCCATTCCCGGTGGCATATTCGTATCAAGCGTCCAGGGTACCTATTCTTGAATCTCAGGGAGTAGAAACTTTGAGGGAAGAATAAGACAAAAATACAAATTTAGTGCGTTGCAGATAAAGAGGAAAAACCGGTTTTCTACTCCCTCGAATTCAAGAATAGCTACCCAGGGTAGCTATTCTTGAATCTCAGGGAGTAGAAATTTTGAGGGAAGAATGAGACAAAAATACAAATTTTGTGTGTTGCAGATAAAGAGGAAAAACCGGTTTTCTACTCCCTCGAATTCAAGAATAGCTACCCAGGGTAGCTATTCTTGAATCTCAGGGAGTAGAAATTTTGAGGGAAGAATGAGACAAAAATACAAATTTTGTGTGTTGCAGATAAAGAGGAGAAACCGGTTTTCTACTCCCTCGAATTCAAGAATAGCTACCCAGTATCGCAGGCTCACCTTTTCCGAGTTCCCTCGAATCCGTTCAAGTATACAGCGCGCGGGAACGCATTGTTCAGACTTTTCGCGTGGTACTCAGCGTTCGATATCGCAACATATTGACAAGACATGCGCCCCTAAGTAATATTTTTAAATTTATGTGGCATATAATCCAAAACACATTCGCCTTAAAGTTTTATTACAAGTATAAACAAAGTAATTTTAATGTTTTTTTAAGAAAATACACAATTTGCTTATTTTAAAAACTTATTTTCTCCTAAAGGTATATTTTTCTCCACGCACAGGAGTAAATTGTGGGGTGCTTTCGCCTTCTTTCTAACTAAAGCAACTTTTCGTCCACTTTGCACTTTTCTACGTCCACATCATGCATGAACCTTTCTTCTTGAAACTGATGTTGGTTGAACCGATATCTTTTTTCCTTTTCGGCATATTTTTTTTTATTATAATGTTATTTTAAGTCTTACTGTGTCATTTTCTATAACGCAGGGAAAATCTGGCGGCAAACAAAAATTCTCCATCTTAGTTGCACGATACGAAAACAAGTGACCATGACAAATGCCAAAAATTAATAATTGCAATTTCGAACGTTGGATACATCTAGCATAATGCGTTCTCGCGCTCTGGATACGTCGATGCATTCGGCGGTACTCGGAAAAGACGAGCCTGCGATATTGCACGCTTGATACGAATATGCTTCCCGGTGGCTCATATTGCGGACGAAAAATTAAATATTTTTTAAAAAATTCCTACAACTAGTCAAATAGAAATTAAGAACTAAAATTCAGAGGAGGTGTTCGCCCAGTTACATTTCATAAAAACACATTATTTTAAAACAAATAACATAAAAATATAAATTAAATTTCAATAATTTTATTGTCTTCATACGTGTTAATCTCTATTTTTTGGAACACCACTGCGATCTGGCTAATCGCCTCTCCCTGGCGTACTTTTCTGAGTGACCCTGAAGAAACCTTTATATAACTTGATATAGGTATATTTAAAAATAATCTCAAAATATGAAGAAAAGACAGTTGACTAACAAATAATGTTTATAGAGGGTTTTCAACGTAATAAAAACAAAACAAATATTACAATAGCTAAAATATTCATTTATTCATTCATTAATAGTTGTAGTGCTTGAAAACAGTATGATATTGATAATAATAATTACACCTTATACAAACTCAAATAATAAAAAAGAACAGCGATATTGGCTTTTGTACAAAGTTTTGAACCGAACTTACAAATGATAAAATTATTGGAAAAAGTGAACACCCATTTTAAATTATTACAAGCTGCTACTGCACCCAGCTCTCACTAATTAAAAGATGGAACACCTCAGCTGAATTTCAGCTCAATTTCTATTTGACAAGTTGTAAGAATTTTTTAAAAAATATTTTTCTACGTTCATGCAAAAAACAAAACTTTATTGAACTATATTTGGTGAAAAAACTGGGTCTTTATTGCACTAGTGCAATAAAAATTTTACTGCACTCATCTGTCATTTTACTACAGCGTTTTATGATTATGACAAACATAAATATTCCAATCAACGCCAAATATTTAGTCCATTTTCATTTTCTGTGTTTTATATTATTTTCAATCATTTAATAAATAAATTAATAAAAAAATGTATTTTATTAAAAATGTCATTACAAATTATAAACACAAACGTAAATAAATGCCTTAAACAAAGGTACACGATCACAGCTACTTTGATTTGTTTGATACAACTGCAGTTCTATAAAACATTTTTTGGTTTTTGCATGAACGTAGAAAAAATATTGTATGCAACTCGTGCAAAAAGTGTTTATTTCACGTCGCGTGCTAAACACTTACTTTTTGCACTTGTTGCATAAATAACTGTTAATTTTACGTCCACAATAATATAATAGTACATTTTTTTGACTGCCCAATAACTGTAAATTAAAACGTTCAATTTCTGTTTTTCCGAGAATAAGGTACCATGTTCCTCTTAATATTTAAAATCATGCGAGAAATAGTTTTCAAAATAGCGAAACCTAATCGTGTTAAATGCAAGTTGGCAACACTGATAATCGGTTATGTTCCCTTTTGTTTTCGTTTCCAAAAATAAAATTAAATAACGATGGCCGAAAGCACTTATACAAATTACATTATTTGATGATGTATGTTTTTAGTCCCTTTTACATGGGCTTTTGTTTTGGAACGCTGTCAAATAATAATTCATTGATTCAACAAACATTTATTGTACCTGTAGGTAGGTACGTACAAATATTGATTTAGAGTTTTAATTATTTAAAATTTAAAGTGAATGTTTTTATAACTAATTACTTGGGTCGTAATGAAAGAGGGACACAATGTCAAATATATTAATTCAAAACTGAGTAAATTTAGAGAAAACAATGACTAACTGCCAAAAATTTAGTTGTCTGTATTATTCTAAACCTCAAAAGGCCTTAGACGGTGTTTACACACTGATCTGCATAAGGAGTAACAATTTAAAAATGTACATTGCATATACAATGTGTGCCATAAAGTTGGATCCATTTGGGATTTTTTTGCAATATTAGGATTGGGAAAAACGTTTTAGGTAGTGGCGGCTTGTAATAATTTAAAACGGGTATTCTTTTGCCAATAATTTTAGCATTAAGTTCGGTTCAAAACTTTGTCCAAGCGCTAATATCGCTTTATTTTAATTTGTTTGTATTAAGTGTAGTTATTCTTATCAAAAGCATACTGTTTTCTAACACGACAACTATTGACTAACTTACTGTACTTTAGTGATATATAATCGATAAATAAAATATAAAAAAATAATCGATTATTCCTAAATAATCGATTAATCCAAAAGAATAGATAATCGATTAATCGAAAATAACAGATTAAATTAAATCGATAATCGATTATTTATTTTCATAATCGCCCCACCCACGATACACAGACTAACGGTATGTTCCTGCGCATGCAGCTGACTGACGGTGACGTCACGTGGGACATATAATTATAAGCATTAAATGGGAGATCGTGTTTAAAATTCGATATTTTGCCAATTTTAGATTTTATGCAGTTACTTAAGGTTTATTGGTTATTTTGTAATATATTCGTTTGCAAATATGAAGGTTTAAGGTAAATAATACTAATAAAAATATTAATTTTTCTCATAAATTATAGGTATTTTGTCACAAAATCCATGACCTGGTCATAAGATAAGTAACAGATATAGACTAAAAATACAAGTTTGACTTAAATTTGTACTTTCTGGGCGTAGTAGTTCTCTTGCAATCTCTTTTCTTATTGTGTGAAATAAAAATAAGTGTGCAGAAACAAATTGTTTATTTACAAAAAATAGGTACACAAAAACGTTACTTTTTATTTGGTAAATTTAAACATCTTTTGCCAAGTTTACTTTGAAAATACTCAAAAACATTTTTCCTGTTCTTTAATCTTATTCTTATATACGTTCGTGTCCTCTGCTCATGCATGGCATTACCTCAAAATGACCGTTGTATTGGGACAGGAAACTACTGTTTTATCAGCTAAAATTTTTAAATACCAATTTATTTTCTTTGTTTAATGAGACCCGTGCACCTGATGGAATTCAGTTTCCTTTTCTTGCGTTTATGTTTAAGACGAATCTCACAACTACTTTTCTCAAAATGGATAGGGCAATTTCAATTAAGTTTGTCCTTTCTTCGATAAGAATTTACCCATATTTTGTGGCATTCGGAAATATCTCCACTGCGCAGCCCGGCATTTTATACATTAATTTAGTTCTTTCCTGTTATATATAGGAAAATATAGTCACTACTAACACAAAAACCTAAATTATTAAATTATTTTACACTACGCAATCGAAAAGTGTCAAAATAACTTGAAAGTTCGTCCCGCATTTCGTCAGCCGCGGTTTGGACCAATTTTGAATCGAAAGTCGGCATACCTTTAGTATGTGTATCCTGGTCCAACCCTAATTGTAACCTAAAGTTTTTATCAATCATTTTTAACGACACAATTATTTAAATAGGAAGTTTTATTAGAGTTATTTAGCATTTTTTATTAATTTATAGAAGTCCACTAAAATCTGCAAAAGAAATCTAATAAAACTAGCCGAAAAAGCTGAAAATCACCAAAAAATAGAAATCTACCAAATCTAGCAACGTTGGATCAAAGTCAGAGTGACCCGACTAAGCGAAACAGCGTTGTTTTTTATTTACAATTGTGATAGATCTATTTCATTTTGGTTTATGTCATTAGTACAATTCAAAAATTATGTGTCTATTACTATTGTGTAATTAAACCTAAAATAGAACAAACGTTCCCATCTAACGGGATATTTAAATATATTTATTTAATTTTTTTTTTAATTACAACTTAAAAACCAAAATTGTATGGTCAAGTTTAGTTACCAAACATAGGACATGCGCGTGCGCAGAATCAGATAGCAGGATAAATAATAGACGTCCGTGTTCACTACATTTCTGTTACATTTTTATATTAGGCATTCCAACGACCTGCCAAAATGCTGACAAGTGAGAATTGACAGTTTAGATATGGCAACCATGTGGGCTGTTGTCATTGACAGGGTCAATGATACATATATAGTTATAAAGATTGCTGAAAGCGGGTCATTTCGTGAGTGGCCATGCTCATTAATCAGAAACGGTTTAGAAAAACTGTTTAAAACCAATTTTCAGGCTTTGAATGTAGTAAAAAAAAATAGCTACATTTTTACTTCAAGGCATAAGCTTATGTATATTTTGAAGAAAATGGATGATCAATCCATATAACTATCTATTCCATTGACCAAATCACCAAGCCTGCAGGGTTGCCATAATGTTGCCATATCATAAGCTGTCAAAACCCACTGGTAGCTATTTTGTTTGAAATGCCTAATTGAAATCTAGATAATTTTTAGCCCCCTCAAAAAGATGGGCTACTCAACAGTGAAAAATTAGATCTGTGTTCCACCGTCATCTGTAGTCGTTGCTCATAGTTTGGTTAAAAAAAGAAGATAACTAATAACTATACAGGGTGTCCCGAAATTAGACGGTCATATTTTAACAGCGTATTCTACATCCTAAAATAGGAGTAAAAGTTCATATAAATATAGGTCTGAAAACGTTTCATTTTCGAGATACAGGGTGTTACAAGTGAAGTCTTGATGGCACATGTTTGTAAATATTTTCTAAAATTTCTGTAGTCACCGGCTTTCCAAAGTTAAAAAAAAAAAAATTGTGATTCTACAAGCCTACTAATTATTGTTTACACTTTCGAATAAGATAACATCAACTTATCATGAAATTTTCGAAGTAAGGTCGACCTTCACCCATCTGCTTAGCGGATGAAGGTTTTCCTCAGATGTCTCGAATACGGTCCATTTTAGAGAAATCATGTATAGGACCAAAATTATAGATAATGACATCACAAGTAACTTCTATCATGATTCCAATACTTTCCTTATCTGTATACAGAAAGATGTATTACATATTGCAATTATGTGTTTCATATAGTGTAATTTCTGAAATGAGAGTGGTCTGAAATTATTTACATCCATCTGTTATAAAAATTGTTTAGATCTCTTAATATTATTTAACTACACGGAATCTCAACTTTCAAAATATATAATAACGTGTCTTGAAGTAAAACTTTAAATATTTTCTTTTTCTAAATATTAAAATGCTGAATTTTATTTTAAAACACATTTGGGCTAGAACGACACTAGGAAAGGCAAGATAGAAATACGCTTTTCGTAATCTTTTTTATAGGTGGGTGAGAAATCTATATAATTATGCATATCATTGGGTGTCTCATAAACGTCAAAGGTGGATGAATGACATTTCGACTAACATAAAGCTAAAAAGAAATATTATTATTATTATTATTATTATTCTCAATATTTTTTATTAATTTACATTTTTTAAATGTTATTCTAATACTTTTAAATTAAGTGTTACTAAATACCGAATATTTTGACATTAGGTACAACTTTACAATTTATTAGCCATTTAAATCTTTTTGCTCAAAATGTATATATTTTCCAGATTTTAATAATTTTTCACATTTTATATCATTTTGACCATGTACACGATTGTTTGTTACGGGTCGGTATCTATATTTAACTATATTTAATATTTAAAAAATATCCTTTATTATTTAGTTGCAATCACATACTTTGATTTTCTTTCACTATACGGAGAATGGTCGCACTGCGCAGCTTTCTGAGTGCCCTTTAAAAGGAGATAGAAAACTCCGCCATTTTGAACCCTTATTACGTGTTGCCTACATCTTGGCGCAATATTTTTAATAGGTGCGTTTTAATCATCCGCTTCTGCTTCGGAATTGTCAGTTTTCTTGTTTTAATCTGACAGGTTAAAACGACTAAACCGACAATTCCGAAAGCAGAAGCGGATGATTAAAACGCACCTGATATTTTGCTTGCTGCTGTCAGTGTCAGTCACATACTTTGATTTAATCAAAGTACAGTTCATCAAATTTCTAGAGGCTTTCGACGGCTAGACAGAGAAAGCACTACTGAGAGGCATCGGTTGGCGGGGCCGACGGATTTACGCAATGAAAGTACACTCTGCGCATCAAGTATTTCACTATTTTATTCAGACGTAAATGTCAGATGTAAATTTCGCTAAAACATTTCTTTTTGTTTGTGTTTTTTGCTCATTACAGTTTAATAGAACCTAAGTATGGAGTTTAATAGCAAATTAAGAGGCCGCGTGATTAACAGTCAATCTCGCGAAATAATAGCCAATGTTATAGAGTTTATGAGAAGAGAAGGAAACTTTAATTCACCTTCAATACCATTTAAAAATGTAAATGATCGTGTTGCTGCAGCCACAGGAGTATCTAAAAACACTGTCGTCCGCATTTCTGGAGAGAAAAAAAGAATCGATAACCGTGAGATATCGGAATTTTCATCACCAAGAAAAACCATTAAAAAACCAAAAACAGTTAATGATATAGATGTAGCTGACAAAGGTATTTTAAAAAGAATTATTCTGTTCATGTTAATCTCGGAAAATATTGTTCCAACATTAAAAACAATTCTGACTAAATTTAGAGAAGCTACAGGGTACAAAGGAAGCTATGAAAGTTTAAGAAAAATAATAAAGTCGCTAGGATTTCGTTGGCGGAAAACAAAAACAAACAGAAAAATATTAATGAAAAGGTTTGATATTCAAAAGCTACGTTTAGACTATCTGATTCGTTTAAAAAGTTATCGAGCAGAGGGCCGTCCAATTGTCTACTTAGATGAAACATACATTCATGCCTCCCACACACACCAGAAAGCTTGGAGTGATAATTCAAATGAGGGATTAAAGAAACCAATTAATAAAGGTGATAGACTAATTATTGTCCATGCAGGAGGTGAAATGGGCTTTATTCCGAATGCCCGGTTAATTTTCAAATCTGGAACCAAAAGTGGAGACTACCACGATGAAATTAATTTTAGTAATTTTTCTAAATGGTTGAAAGAAAAGCTGTTTCCGAACCTCCCTCCAAGAAGCGTCATTATTGTTGATAATGCTCCTTACCATAATGTCCAGGTAAATAAAGCACCAACGTCAACTTCTAAAAAAGCTGACATGCAGGATTGGTTAAGGAATCATAATATTGCTTACGAAGAGGATATGCTCAAAACGCAATTATACAGTTTAGTGCTATTGCATAAGTCACGATTAAAGAGGTATGCAATTGAAAAAATGATAAATGAACATGGTTTTAGTTGTTTGCGATCGAATTAGTGTGGGCATCATTGAAACAATATGTAGCTAGTAACAACACTACATTTAAGAGGCAAGACGTACAACTGTTGTGTGAAGACTTTTTTGATACGTTTTCTAAAGAGGAGTGGCAATCTCGTTGTAATAATCCTAAAATGTGGGAATCTAAATTTTATGACAGAGAAGTTACTTTGGATGAGGCAACTGATAGATTTATAATTAACTTAAACAGTGACAGTGAGACTGATTTTGAATCTGATATGGAAACTGAAGAAAGTTTTTCGGAAGACCATTAAAATTATATCTGTACCTAAGATCAAAAAAGTATTATCTATTTTTACAACGAAGATGCACAAGAATCAAATTTTATTTTTTTATTATTAGATAGCTATTTTTGTTTCTGAGTTGTGTTCATTTACAGGCTCAATTTTTTTCCGTTTCTCCTTTTTGATTTTATATGGTGTTTCAAGTTGTTTTTGACTTATTTCGACGTAAATCACAACAACACACTTTTTTAATAAAGCAAACAAGTGTAAAGGTGTATATTCGTGTAAACTACAATTACAAAAAATTGATATGAAACCCATGAAACCACCAACAAAAATGTAAAGCTAGCTTCCGTACTAGAACATGGTGTCATTCGTCGAGATAATTTATCGTTTTGTTTAATAGATCAAGAAATGTAAATATTCCCCTGTTATTTTTTATAAAATTATAAGAGAAATACATTTTTTTCTAAATAGTATAGTTTATTATTTTGTAGAAAAACAAAATTTCGAAAATTTTAGTAATGTTTCAGAAACAACCGTTATTAATAATAGGTACCATTTTCCTTAATAAGGTAGAAATAAAATATAAACTATTTCCACGATTTACAAAGGCCAACAAAAAAATTATAGGTATTTTCCGCTATCCTATAAAATTTATATTTTCTGACTCAATTTCAAAAGGTTGAAGGAATTCCAAAACAAAAAATATTAAAAACTATTTAAAATAACTTGTTTAGCAGACTGTACAATAGCTATCTTAGTCACACGTAGCGCGTTCTCTGTCTGGGCGTCGAACACCTCTAGAAATTTGATGAACTGTATGTGGTTGCAATGTTTACCCCAATTAATTCTAAAACTAAACACTAGAGCGGGCTACCTTCGGCAGTAGTGCTGCCTCTATATTTCACTCACGGTCCCTATTTGTGACATATTTTATTTGTAAATTATTGTTTCAGATTCAAATGGCAATTAATTTTTTTTTATTATCTGTTAAAAATCATTATACATCATTTTATGGCATTCATTTTATTTCGTTGTTGACCTGTTAAAAGTTTATTAGCGTCTAGCCGAAGTAGACGAGTACGTGGAACATGTACGACAAATGATTATGAAGGTGAGGGAGCACAGCGGAAACGTATTGTAAATCGCGTGCTGTAATAAATATTTTGTGTTATGAAAACCGTTAAATTGAATAATTTTGCAAGACAAATATTAATGGGCAATAATATACCTGGGTATAAAAATGACTGAAGAATTATTATTATTGAGGTGATGAGAAGTATGCAGTATGTCACGCTTTAGACTGCACCTACTCAGTATTTTTTTAAACATAACTAAACCAAACATAACTATAATCATTATGGGAGACTTTAATATAGAATTTAAAGAAAACGCAGGCGTTCTAAATGGATTCAAATGTTTATTAAAATTCATGTTTAAATACCAGAGTCACTGCCACGTCTTGGACATGCATCGATAATATTATTACTGATTTTGATGAAAATTATTTTGCCAAAGTTATTGAGTCTTGGTTATCTGACTATTGTGCCTATAACATTTTTATTAATAAAAATAAAAAAATAAAAACATAAATAAATCAGAAAAAACGAAACATATCCCACAAAATAACAATAGGAAAATCAAGCCATGGATTACATATGGTATTACCACGTCCATTAAACACAGGGATTATTTAAAAAAAAAAAACTTAATTAAGAACTATTCAGATGTGCTAGAATATCAGTATAAAAATTACATAAACAAACTAAATACATTAATTAGGAAAACAAAAAACGACTACTATAGAAGAAAGGTGGAAGACGCAAATAAAGATTTTAAGAAAATTTGGAAGGCTATAAATGGTATAGAAGGATATGAAAAAAAATCTAATCAAATCAAAAACTCAACTATTATAAATGATAAAAACGAACCTATAAGTAACAATAAAGAAAAAGTAAATATTTTTAATAATTATTTTAGAGAACTGGTGAAAAAATGTCAAAAAAAATTAATCAAACCGTTCTACCAGAAAATTTCTTGGAATCAGATAAAAATAACTCTTCGATATTCCTACAACCTGTTAAAGACAATGAAATTATTGTGTTAATATCAAAACTAAAAAATAATTCTGGTCCTGGAACGGACAAAATTTCTGCTAAAACAATAAAACATATCCACAATTATATTAAATCTCCTTTGAAACACATAATTAATCTCTCTTTCGAAACTTCTAAAATACCTGCCAAAATTGATATCAAAAACACTCAAAATTTATATACAAAAAAATAGTGGATTATCAAGGTCTCGTTATATTACGCTTTATAAGTATTTACAAAAAAGCAAAAAAAATTAATTTGGAAACTATCAACTTTTTGACTAAGGTAAATTGGACTAGATCCTTATATTTTAGCGTAATGAATTTGTGCTAGCGTTCTATACAGTCCTTTCATAGGGACAACCTGCATATTATTTTCACGTGTGGATAATGTATGGGTCTTCTAAAAATATCTCACTTTTATGTAGTTGTTTCTCATTTATGAAATACATTAGTTAAGTTTATTTCGTAAAAATAAAGTATATTACGTTGGATCATATTTACATTACGCTCTCCAAAGTATTTCGGTCCAAAAAAAAAACAAATTTAGGTTTTAGGTCCCGCTTCCACTCTGAACATTCGTAAAAATCCGGTTAGCGTTAGGGTCATTCCACATGAAGTGGCTGTTAGATAATTAAAAAATAATGTCTAGTCCTTACTAATCTCTGTTCGAATAAATACAGAGAGCATTGGAATATGGTACCCAGAGTTGTACGCGGAATATACTGTACATAGTTAATTTTAAAAGTATTTATATTAGCGTATACTTTTTTTATTTTATATTTAAAGTTAGTTTTTATTTTGAATAATATTGAAAAACTAATAAATGTAATAAAATTATCAAGTTCCCCTCGTATATTGATATTTTGCGTTAATATAATCAGTGCAACAGCTGAAATAAGAATACACATATAAACAATAACTCATCAATTATATACAGCATATTTTTTTACTAAACCATTTAGATAGACCTTAGATAGACTTGCTTCAACATTTATAACAGTTTTTACGGAGTAAGCTATAAAAGTTTTATAATGATGTTTCCATAAGAATGCTATAAAATCTTATAAAACTTTAAGTAGTCAACACTAATCATAAAAATAGTATAGAAAGCTAATTCCATACATCAAAAAAGCAAATAGTGTGTCGGAGCGCATGCGCATAACGGTGCCGGCTTGGACGGGACCGGCTCAAGTTTTATATTGATCGAATACATAAGTGAACATACACGATGATTCAGGTTAGTAGCAGTCATACATTTTTAGGGGTATTTCTATAAAAAAAAGTTTAAATAAACATGGTTCTGAAAGTCCTTACTAAGAGCGGCGTCTGGCCATATTTTTAACTTTTAACTATCCGCTATGTTTAGTGATATATCACATACAAAATATATTTGGGTTTTAATAAAAAAAAATATATAATTTGAAACCTAGCTTTCAAGAAAACTAAACAATATTTTGAAGTGTGATGTGTTTCATTATTTTCCTGTGTTATTTGTAGGGGTTGTAACGTAAAGAAAAGATGTACATATGTTTAGTTTTAAAGAAAATACCTAGGTAAGTCAATGATTCATGTGGTTTAGATTACAAAAGTCAAAGACATTTTCCGAGTATTTTAAAACAACTTCGTTCCTTAAGACGTCTTTACAACACTTCATAAACGGTTTTCAATATTAAAATTAATGCTAGGAAGTATATTTTTCCAGGAAGCTACGTTTAAAGTCAACCGCGCGTTTACGGCAGATTTCTATGGGCAAACGCCAACCTTAAGACAGATATGACAAAATAGTTCAGCAACCACTAGTGCTACAAATAGTAACAGTAATGGGATTTTGCCTGTAATTTGACATTTTAGATGGTTTCCATTTAGTGATATTTGCTAGAAGTACATTTAATGAGTGATGTGCCGAATAAGGGGAGTTGCGTTTTACCCACTTAACAAAATTATGTGCAATAGTTTTTTAAATTATGATTCCTCACTTACAATTTCTCAGAAAACCCGTCATGTTACTATTTTCAATTATTCAAAGATGGAATCTGCATCTATCAAGATTTCAAAATTAAAAATACTTCTGCTATATTTTCTTGTTGCTTCTTCATAAAACAAATTGGACCCGCTTAACAAGGTCTTTCGGGTCCATGTAAAGATTCGATACTGCATACTAGAAACAGTCCAAATCAATTTATGGATTGTTTTCGATCAATTTAATTCAAATAATTAAAGTTTTCAATCGATATTTTGACAGTACTGGAAGTAGATCTTCAAGTTGAGTATAGAAAAATTAACACGATTTAATCTTCTTATTTTGGCCTTAAATATAAAAAATTATTGTATCCATTTAAAAAATTGAATTGAATGTTTCAATAAAAATCAAAATTTAAATATGTTTTTTCTCACCCTATACAATAAAGGATAATTTAATGTTATGCAATAGTTAATTATTACGTTCTTCATCATAATTCAATTAAAAAACTTTCAAATTTTAGCTCAAAAAAAATATTGTTTTAATACCCGCAATGTTATTTTTTTTTTCGAAAATAATTTTTATTTTATATATTACTAATTTTAACTATAACCCTTTATTATACAAAACGACCCTAAAATGTAATGTTCTATCGGTATCTGGACTAAAAAAAGTGGAATAAATTTTACATCTACTTCCGTTATAATCGGAAATGACAGAGCTGTCAAAATTTTATAGTTGGAAAGACCTGTTCACTATTTTTAGCAATTTTTAACAAAATCCATTCATTAGTCTGTCAGATTCAGATCCAGATAGTGTTTCCTGTCGCTGGACAACCTGTATATAAATAGTCTTAATTACATAAAAATAGGTAGGTATACATTTCTAGACATAAATATCTGGATTATACTTGTACTTCCTTAAGAATAATAATACCTATTATTCACTAGTGAATAATGATTAATTAGTCACGGTATGGCGTCACGACAGCACGTATGTCTAAACTGATATGAAAATATTCTTTCTAGGTAATCGACAAATCGAAAAAAAAATCGAAAAATCGAAAAATCGAAAAATCGAAAAATCGAAAAATCGAAAAATCGAAAAATCGAAAAATCGAAAAATCGAAAAATCGAAAAATCGAAAAATCGAAAAATCGAAAAATCGAAAAATCGAAAAATCGAAAAAAAATCGAAAAAAAATCAAAAAAAAAATCGAAAAAAAAATCGAAAAAAATCGAAAAATCGATAAAAACGAAAAATCGAAAAGTCGAAAAAACAACACTTAGTTACCTATGTTTAATAAAAACTTTCCATTCTACACTTAACTTTTATTTAATAAAGAAACCATAATGGTCGTGGACAAAGTATAGTATTAGACTCGCAATTTATGGCCATTATTCACTCGGGTGACTTGCGCTCCTCGCCTACGGCTCGGGACGCAAACGTCACCCTGCGTGAATAATGGCTACCTTAAATTGCTCGTTTAATAATATACTATTATGGCATGCTTATAGATACACTATTCTACGATGTCTTGAGTAGAGACGCATTTTTGTACACAGTAGGTTTTAATTTCTGCTTTAATGTTCCATTTATATTGATCTTCTAGATTTATTCTAAGAAATTAATAAATAATTTAAAAATAAATATTCCAAAATATGAAATGAAACCAGTAAGTTTATTTGATGTAAATGCCTAATACTCACCCACCTTTTGTACAGATATAGCACGGGCAGAAGTTGGAAAGGCTTTTGGTAGGTAGAGAGGGGGTAAACGTCAAACCACGTCGGACGGCGTCGAGAATTTCGCAGTAATGTTTACCTGTAGGTGTCGAGAACTGGCAAAAGCCTTTCCAACTTCTGCCCCTACTATATATGGATCCATGTAATGTGGCGCCAAAAATTGGATTATTATTAAATATAACTTGAACGGTTTGAGCTACAGCGTCGACGAGTTTTCATTTCTGATACCAATAAGAATCTCAATTTGAGTGTATCCGAGTAAATTTAATCAGCGTCGCATGAAACGAAGAAGAGGGTTTGCTTAGATACGCCTTGCTAAAAAATTATCCGCTATTTTTTCTTGGCGCAGGAATTCTCACTTAAATCAAATATACACTGTGAGACAAATTAAACTTTGAACACTTTTGAACCGAAACTTTTTAGCTGTTGCATCTATTTACCTATTTAGTTCTTGTAGGGAAGCGTTCGCCCAGTGGTCGAATTTCGACCATAATCATCATTCAAAATTTGAGGACAACATATAATGTATTTACATGTATCTAAAATTTTTTTAATTCTTGTACATTCGTTTATTTTATATCTGCGATCATAAACTTTTATGTGTAGTTACGATACAACATAGTTCAGTACAATTATAATTAAATAAAAAATAAATTCAATAAAATAACTAATTCACAATTTAAAAAACCTCATTTATTGATATGATAATATGAAATACAATTTTTATTTTGAGGTTATTCTTGAGGCTCTTAAAAAAGGTGGATTTGGTGTATGTAACCCCCATCGCTCTACTATATGCGACCTCAGCTTGCACCCTGTCATGAACCATATCAAAAATAATCATTAACCGCACAGAAGAGGTATAAAAAAAGGGGATGTGGGAAGGAGGTCGGCCTACTTTTTGAATTTTTCTAATTTTTTAATTATCTATACAACCAATATCTCAAAATACTCAAATTATTAAAAAAAATTCACCCCCACCTTCACTTAGGGGTAGGGGTCGATTTCACCATCCCCCCTTCACCACCCCTCCCTTCACCACCACCTATATTTAGAGGGGGGCGAATTAAAGAATATTCCCTTGTGAAATTCAAGGAAAGAAGGGATAAAACAAGAAACTGCAGAGTTGCCAGGGAGCCCGTAACTTATCTTGATAACATTGTAGTAAACAAATACTTGACTATAACTAGACAAAATCTGAGCCTAGTCACAGGCATTCTGACTGGCCATCGCCAAGTACGGAAGAATCTCCATGTCATGGATCTTTTAGAATCCGCAGTCTGCAAAGATGAAACCATCGAGTATATCCTTTATGATTGTTCAACGCTCTCATTTATAAGAAGATTTGTGTTCGGCAAGTATCAGCTAACACCGGCCGATATAAGCACCTCTTGACGACGTTGTCAACTAAATTAAATCTGTAGGCTGGCTCACGAGATAGGAGGTGTCTATCATCTTAGGAGGATGCATAATAGGCCCAGTGAGGTCTAAGTGCCGTGTGGGGTAACCCACCCTGCACACATTACAGATACAGATAGGAGTAGGGGTCGATTTCACCCCCTCGTCGAGACGAGAGAACAGTTTTCTTTCGCCCTACGAGACGAGACGAGAGAGGCCTCTCTCTCGTCTCATCTCGTCTCGCGGTATCACTAGTTGTATGTGCATTTATTTATTAAATACAATTTTAGGTACTTTTTGAACATCTTTTAATTGTCAACACATTTTATCTAAACCATATGTCACAAAATAATACGAACGACCGTTTTTCTACGGAAAACAACTACATACTCCTTTGGCTAAAACTGAATATATGTCAAAAAAAGCTTATGTGAAGAAAAAAATAAAAAAAAGTAAACACCAAAGTAAAATATTTGAAGAGCGTATCTAACATTTTTTAAATAAAACAATAGACTTCAAATTAATAATAGTAATATTATATTAATCAATTAGACATTACAAACAACTCATACAAGATACTAAATTCAATTATGAGTCCAATACAAAAGCAGTTTGAATATTTATAATAGACGTAAAAATTTACAATATAAGAAAAATAAACTGGTTAAAACTAATATAATATATCCTAGAGGTATTCTTGTACAGAATAATAACTCTTCTTTAATAGTACGTTTTTTATACGTGTTACGTTTCTATTAACTTCTTTATAAAACCTAAGAAACTATCAATTATTCGCTAAACATAATCGCTACTCTTATAAAACTCCTATAGCACCTAAATTGAGAATATTATAAAGGCAATGGTGATTAATTTTTAGTCCCAAATAAAACTGTAGGAACTAAGAGGTTGCCGTTACCTTTATAAATCAATTATAGATTTTATAACGGTTAAGAAAACATTTTCGTCATTATTAAAAAACCCAAATATTCTTTATAAACTCTATTATAAAACTTCGCTACCTACAGTCTTTATAAACACCAAGGAAAATTGCACTTGCACATGAAAAATATAGCATCCTACGTTCGTTTAAGTTTTAACTCTTTCTATTTGATTTGCTTACATTATTTCCTATTCTATTTCTATTTCGAGAATGAGTTTGACAGAATTCTCACTTATTTAAAATTTAAAAAAATAATAGTAGCTTGGTTACCAAAATATGAAGTGTGGTTAGTGAATTTCACCTGGAAAATTTGCTGAATGTCAAAGTTCCTTTTTTTCCTCTTTTTATAATGTATCGAAACAATAAAATTTCTTTAAAATAATTGATATATAAAGGAAGAGTATGGGAAAGAATGCGTTTTCCTAGGCAAAAAGTGAAAAAATATAATAATTACATATGCCGCTCATGAATAATATTACGAACACTTTCATTACTTTCGGAATTATATAATAATATGGGTACCTACTATTAAATCTGTAATTTAAATGATAAAAAGGATAATTAATTCTTCAAACTTCCATTCAGTTTATAACATTCAACCTTCCCAGAGTCGCACAATAACAATTCTTGGGAAACAATATGTCTTTATTCCCAAGTATTTATGAAGTGATACTCGAGCTGCAAGTTCTTTGTATACCATTCATGAAAGGAAAATAAAGTATAAATGGCCCAAACACAGAGAAACTCTGTTTTCTATTCGAGCAAAATCCTTGTGACAGCCGTTCTGTTATGTAAACACCGTCTCTTTCACTTGGGGAAGTTATTTCTGGGAAATCCATCGTGAAAATAACGTTTTCAAATTATTATAGACGTCTGCAGCTTTTATGCTAGAGAACGCGTAATTGCCGTGCAATTTATGAAGATTAACTGGCAAATTTTCAGCAATTACGAATGCTATGATTATTTTTCCAACAATAAAACCTCACAATGAAAATACTTAATTTTTTTTATAAATACCTATAGAATAATGTATATGACATTCGCTTTTTAAATCAGGATTGGCCATGAATGTAAGACACATTTCACTAACATATCTATGGAGTGTATAGTAGAATCGCAATCGACACAGAGTAATAAAGCAACATTTTATGGGAGTTTTACAGAACAGGCGGCTTAAACAAAATCTGTGATTTTAAAGAGCCGACAGTTAAAAGGTGCGGTGAACTTAAGAATTTTACCTGTGCCGCCGGTTTGGTGGAACGTAACAATGGGCTATCCTTATTTTAATCCCTTTTAAGACTCTGATGACCGCACGGTTGAGTAAATTAGGGGGTATTTGTTTGTATTATTTTTTTTGTTACTATTTTAAACTTAAATAATTGTAATTTAATCATCGGGAACAGGTACCATGTTGTTAATTTACTCAAACATTTACACAACAATTGCAAATAACTCAAAAAACATTTTGTAAAGTATAGTATGAGCAAGAGATATAGTGTGACTTTAAAGCTTTAAAGCCAGCCGGCAAACATACAAAAAAAAACTGAGGAGACTGTTACATCACATTTAAAAATAGTAGAGGAGCATTCAAGAGATTGAGTATACTTATTTTATTTTTACTTCCCTCGATAAAAGGGTTAAAAAAACATTTATTTTTAAAAGTTTCGTTGAAAATTGGTTTCTCATAAAATTGGTATCTGATCAAAGATAACAGATCATGAATTACTTTTTAAAAATTCAAAATGGCTTCCCTGTTTTTACAATTTATACAGGGTGTTTTTTAATGGTACGCTAATATTGTAGAGTGTGATCCCTCAGGTCATTTTATAAAGAAAAGTTCATAATATGAACATAGTCCGCATTCCGCAAACTGCTTAAATTTTTTGATAAATATTTTTATTATTTTCAATTTTGGTATGTGTTAATAGGATATAAAACCACATACTTTAAACGAAAAAGTCATTCTATTGCTTCATCAGTGGCGTTTATCTTATCGTTAATCAATTAAATTAAAATTTCTTCATTTTGCCGTATTGACGATAAATTTTAATTATTTTAATCTAGAACCGAGCGGCTGGCGTGAAAAATACAAGATGCCGTATTGATGTAGAATTGACCAGTCAAATGAGTATCAACATGGAAAAATGTCAGTGGCGTACTACTTTTTTTGTAGAAAATATCAGATGACATGTTTGCAGATACGCTAATGGTAGAGCAATAAAATAAATTGTCTAACTAAAATATGTGGTTTTATATCCCATTAACACATGCCAAAATTGAAAATTATATTTAAACTATTTTCAGAGATATTAAAAATATCTCTTTAAAAACAAATTTTCAACTCCCCGTAGCAAAAAATTTAAGCCGTTGCGGATATATGTTCATATGAACTTTTCTTCATAAAATGACCTGATGAATCACACCCTACAATATTAAAAAACACCCTGCATAAATTGTAAAAACAGGGAAGCCATTTTAAATTTTTAAAAAGTAATTTATAATCCGTTATTTTTGATCATATACCAATTTTGTCAGAAACCAATTTTAGTTGAAATCTGCTGACTTTTAAAAATAAATATATTTTTTAAATTATTAACCTGTATATATCTGACCGGAAGTATAACCGATTTTGATCGAAAAGAAAGCCTTACCTGCATACAAAATTTGAAGTGTTTTACTTAAGTCGTTTTTGAGCTATCGCGCCAACAAACAGACGGCAGACAACAGACGGCAGACAGACCGACAGCATGAGGAAAACATGTTTTTCGTAATCTAGAGACCCGAAAACGTGAAAATCTAAATTTTCACGATCACAATACTTCCCTTTTTTTGAGGAAAGTAAAAATAAAATAAGTATACTCAATCTCTTGAATGCTCCTCTACTATTTTTAAAGGTGATGTATCAGTCTATTTAGTTTTTTTGTAGTCACACTATATCTCTTGCTCGTACTATACCTATATACCGAAGTAATACTTAATAATACATATTCAAAAAAATATATTTTTAAATAATGATTTTTTGTACCCCGTAAATAATAATATAGACACCCACACTCGAAATTTTCTGATCTGACAGATATATTACTCCGTGTCGATAGGAAAGAGGGACAAAATATTCATAATGTATAAAATTAAGATGGCGCTCGTGAACTAGAAGGGAAAAATTCAATGATATAGTTATATATCAGACGACAAAAAGCATAGTACTTTCGTCGTCTATTATCAAAATTTCTTTACGATTATAAACTCAGTGGCTTTTCACGATGGCTTTTTATAATGTATTTTTTAGTTTTTAGGCCATAATCTTTGAGGATATATACCTTTACCTCTTACTTCATACATATGGGTGAGCAATGTGTCATTGTGTGATCTGAATTATCGACTGTCGGCGTCTCTCTGGTACAGCAGCGCCATTTAAATTTTATACATTTTGAAGGACACTTTTTGTATACAGAGATAGTTCTCCTCATAGATATATAACCAAGACAGATAGGATTATTTACAAAATTTTTGAAGAATGAACGGTGGTGTCCGCGGTAGAAACTCAATAATCGGATTGAACATTGATGCCAAAGTTACGTGCTTTTAACTATAGATATATATAACCAATACTGATTACACAATTTCTGAAGTCAACGCAAATGATCCTCGACAGAAATGCAATATTTGGATAAAATTAAAATATTGATGCCAAGTTTGCGATATTTTTAACTGTAGTAATGTTATTGCGTTTGCTTGAATTACTGTTAGGTCTTTAAATTGTCCAAAAAAAAAATAATGTCTGACAACAGCGGAAGTTGAGTAGACCGCAATTGTGGAGGGTCGTATATTGTTTCATTCATAAAAATTCCTTCGATACAGTACTAGTTCAGGAGCCAGTGAATTTTTTCGTACTTGTTTTCCCGGTCCGTGTATATTTAAATAATCTATTCCCGGTGAACTGTATATTTAAAATGGAACGCCAATCTATTAATAAAAGTAAGCCAGATTGAATTCGCGCATTACGTCACATCGATACAAGTGAGATTGTTTACAAAGTGCCTTTGCAGGCCTATTTTGCCCATTTCATGTATTTGTTTTTAAATCATGTTAAATTACTATTTTTGAAACTCAACAAGGAGAAAATCCAATTAACTCTTCCGTTGTATATATATATATATATATATATATATATATATATATATTTATTTATAGGCCTTGATGGCATCCCTCCATGTTAAAATTGCGTCTGCCGTGGCATCCGCGTCCTCGTGGCATCCGATATACAGATGCCACGAGGACTTTCAATGAAACTTATCGCAAATGAAAGGATCCTACCCCTACTAACTCTCGGCAAAATATTGGCGGGATGCCAAAACAGCCTATTTTTGTATGTTTTTAAACATGGTAGTTTGAGCAATGACCGCAACTGCCGCCACTTTCGTGTGCTGTATATTCTGAGATATATTTAAAGGAGGTAATGGCATCCAATGATATACATATTCATTTTGAGTACCTGGTGGCCTCTGTATATTCCGTGTTCGGTTTGATGGCATCCATTTCGTTGTTGCCAGATCTTATATTGGTTTATAACTCAGCCTTTTCATTTTTATAGATTCTGTAACATACTTTCACTAGGATGAGGCACCCTTGCGATTTACTTCCGAGAAAATAACATGTGTTTTTAAAGCTATTTTTATTATATCTTTTGAAATATACTGGTTAAATTAGGTACACTTATTCTGTCACTTTTTAAACTGTAATCTGTAAGGAACAGTTTTGTTTTGTATAAAAATTTGCACAGATTTGTCTGCCAATGTTGATAAAATTAAAACGCTTTTAATCGTATAATGCATAAGCTAGGAGAAATTAGCGGACAAACTGGGCGGCGATGCTTGAAAATTTCAATATTGTTATTCGCTGAAATCTTTGGTTTAGATGGACTTTAGTGTCATGAAAGTTAAAAAATAAATAAAAATTATCATTTTTATTAAAAAAATCATTAATTCAGTTTAAAATATTATTTAAAACAAAATATAATTTTTATACCGATTAACCGATTAAACAAAACATTAAGACTAACCAATGATTCAAAATATATATTTTTTTCTTTTAAAGTCAGGTTTTTTGCCGCCAAACAACTATGGGAGCAGAGAGGGGAAAACACATTTAGCCCAAGATTACAAATACAATTCTTATACTACCAATTCAGTACACTACTTTCAATTAATTAAATCAAAATCATTAAATAGCAAGAACTGCAACATATAATTTTTAGGCCTTTAAAGTCATTCGTATCCGCCGATAAATATTATTCCATCAACTTTCCGTTTCAATTAATTTATTACCTGGAACGTTACATAGTAAGTCTGTTTTTTCTACCTAGGCAGTAAAAATATATCTTTTTAAGTCTTTAAAGTGTCAATAAAAAGCCGCTTTGGGTACAAGAAACCAAGTTTTTTTTTTAAATATTTGAAAAATTACTAACTTTTAGTATCTATATAAACGACGTGGAATCATTAATTTTCCTACGAATTTCTTTCAAAACTAAACATATTTACATGTTTTCTTTTCATTACACATAATGAAACACATCAAACTTTTTTTGTGAAAAACAATTATATTTTTTAAAAAAATATACCTTTATCGCGAGATATACGGTAAGTTACAAAATTAAACATATTTTATTCCAACGATTTTGTTGAAAAATCTAGAAATTGTTCAGGTAAACAGTTCCCGAGGTAAGGCCAAACTTTATTCTCGTGTGTTATTTACAAAAAAAATTTTTTTATTCCATTCTATGACTACCAGTTAACACAAACTTTTTCATAAATTTAAATAATTTTTCAAAAAATCAAAGAAGCGACATTATACTTTCCAATTATACAAGGTTCTCCAAGAAACTGATACATATAAAAGTTTTCCAAAATGGGACACCTTGTATTTCATATATTTGAATTTTCCTTGCCTTTCTTATTATAACAATAAAATAGTCTGAGATTATACAGGGTATTTCACACGCTATAACCAGTTTTATATAAAAATCGTACTGATTTCAAAGACGTGTATAGTGCAAAATAAACATTTGAAAACCATTTTTGTGCAGTAAAAGGTTTTCATTATTAGTCAAAAATTTTTACCGATGTACTACTTTTTTAATTTTAAACAAATCTTTATAGGGTACGTCAATACAAAAAAATTTAGTAACTATTTCTATTTGGGACAAATCTATTGAATTCGTTTAATATTATTTTTATTTTAAACAGCATTTTTAATAGATAAATGTTAAATTGTCATTTGTTTTATTAGGCAAAAAAGCACAAGATTTAATGTCGTGGCTGGTGTTTCATAGGCGAAGCGTAGCTAAGACTAATTAGAAATTAATAAATTGTAATAATATTTACATTATTATACTCTTCACACAGTAGTCTGTGAAGAGTATTATATGTTTACTTTTGTCCGTCTGTCTGTCCGTCCGATGTCACGTTTTTTGTCCGCACGATAACTCAAAAACGAAACATGATATCTTCTTGAAATTTATAGAAAAAATCAAACTTTATAAGGGGACAAAGCCTATTGATTTTGAAAAAAATCGGAAAAAAAATGAGGGGTTTAAGGGGGGGTTGAAACTTAAAAAAAATTATAAATCATTTAGGAAAAATGAAGTTCTATGAGAGGACGAGACCTAATAATTTTTTAAAAATCTGATTAAGAATAGGGGGTTATAGGGCAGTTAAAACTTTAAAAAATCATAATTTAAAATCGAAATATGATATAAATTTGAAATTTTCAGGAAAAATCAAGCTTTATAAGGGAACAAAGACTATTTTTTTTTAAATAAATTTGATTAAAAAGGCGGGGTTTAAGGAGGGGTTAAAACTTTAAACAAATCATAAATCAAAAACGAAACATGATATTAACTTGAAATTTTAAGGGAAAATCAAGTCCTATAAGGGGACAAAGTCTAGTGAATTAAAAAAAATTAATAAAAGTAGGGGTTTAAGCGGGGTTTAAATGTAAAAAAATCATAAATCTAAAACGAAACACGATACCAACTTGAAATTTAAAAAAATCAAGCTCTATGAGATGACGAAGTCTCTTGATTTTTAAATAGATCCGATTAAAAATGGGGAGATTAGTGAGGGGTTGAAACTTTAAAAAAATCATAAATCAAAAACGAAACTTGATATCAACTTTAAATTTTCAGGAAAAATCAAGTCCTATTAGAGGACGAAACCTATTAAATTTTTAAAAAATTTGAATAACAGTAGGGGGTTAAGTTGGGTTAAAATTAAAAAAAAATCATTTATCTAAAAGAAGTATTATATCAACTTGAAATATTTAATAAAAATCAAGCTCTATAAGGAGATGAAGCCTATTAATTACTAAAAGAAAAAAATCTAAATAAAAATTGGGAAGCCTATTTATTCCCAAAAAAAAAAAAAGTTTATAAAAAAATCGCTGGTTAAGAGGGTCTGTTAAACTGTGAAGAGTATAATATAGAATGCCAAGCATTATATATCCTCATTCTAAATTTAAAATGGCTTTATTGCTCTTTATTTTATGTATTCGATACATTTTTTGTCTAGATAAAAACATTTTTACTTTTATTCGCTGAAAAATGTTTTTTAAAGTAAGAACAATAACATATACGAAACCAATAAACACATTTGTCACAAATAGGTAGTTACTAGTTAGTACTTTATAAATTTTAATAATATTTAACCATTTATTTGAAATTTTCTTCTTACATTTTTTTATTACTATTTCTTATGTATTTATTTAAATTGTCGTTTCAATAAAAACATTTTACACATATTTATTAAAAAATATCTTTTAAAATAATAATATTTTTACGATTCCAATAAACACATTTTTCCTAAATAGTTATTAAATTTTAAGGATATTGTAAAAAAAAATTTCAATCAATAAATTACAGCTAGTAAAATTCTAATCACTAATTAACACACAGTCTATTTCCAGTCAACCAGTCACCAGTTAAAATTAAACTATTTTGTGAATTATCTTCTTTGTCATTTAGATTTAAAATCTCCCAAAATTATTATTTTAGGTATAGAGAATGCTTAAATCAAATTAAACTTTAAGAAACGTTCTTTTAAATGGTGATATAAAATACAATTAAAGAAAATGGGAAAATGATGTATTTCCGTACTGATGTACCCTATAAAGATTTGTTTAAAATTAAAAAAGTAGTACATCGGTAAACATTTTTGAATAATAATGAAAACCATTTACTCCAAAAAAATGGCTTTCAAATGTTTCTTTTGCACTATACACGTCTTTAAAATCAGTACGGAAATCTTTGATATTGTATTACTTTTTTAGAGAACCTTGTATAATTGGAAAGTATATGTTGCTTCTTTGATTTTTTGAAAAACCATTTAAATTCATGATAAAGTTTTAATCTCAAATTTAACATGCTTTTTAATAGAATGAAATAAAAAGAAAACATTTTTTAAATAACACACGAGAATAAAGTTTGGCCTTATGAACAGTTTTCAATATTATAATAATTATTGCCAGAAATAATCCATTGGTAAATTTGTATACGCGAATGAATTTAAAGGGCGAAGAGACCAATTTGTTTTTAGATCATTCGATATGCCTAAAATGTTTTTAAAAAGAGATTCTAATTCTTTGAACCGCTCTCAAATAGGTAATAATAAATCATTTCGTTTTAAAGGATTCCATTGTAAAGGTTTCCATTGTAAATAATAAGCTCTGAAATCAAGTGTTGAGCAAGTCAAGCATATGTTACTTATTTAGCATTGTATTTAAAAATTTAACCAACTATTAAAACTTTAGAAAAGATTTTTTTTGTAACATTATAAAAAATGTTAAGTTTAATAAATAAAAATGTCTATTTTATGTGACACGTGCACTGCATAGGTTTTGGAATGGCTAATATCCGAGTTATTTGATCATAAAATAAAATAAAAAGGAAACAAATCTCTTGTAAAATCCAAAGTTTGAATGTTGTCTAATATTTCTCTAATTTTTACAGTAATTTTGACTATTAAAGCTAAAAGTAGAACAAATATATTACTGAAATTAGGATAAAAATCATAATTACAAATATTTAAAAATAAATGTAGGGATAGTTTGAGAAGTGGTTGGTTTAAATACAAGCTGTAAAATAATTTTTACCCTAAGTACATCATATTTTTTATTTTACTTTATGGAGTACCTACCTTAAATATTAATTATAAATGTTATACTGCGTTAGTGACAAACAGTTGGTCAAATAAAAAATAATCAAATTTCTTTATTCTACTACAAGGCGTGTTGATTTTCAAGAAAAAAAATTTCTTAAGTTTTATTTGTTTCCTATTTGTGTACATACAGATAAGGAAAGTATAGTTATCATGATTTTTTTTTACCTTAAGTTTTTGACGGATTTTTACGTTTCGGGGGCTCTTGAATCCGTTTTAAACTTAAGCTTTAATCCACCCTTCGGTGAACTGATTATATTTTGCGCCTAGTCGGAACATCTGGGGGTACTGTATGGGGGATCTTTTTATACTTTATGGAATACATCTGTTATTTTTGCTCAAAGAAGAAACTTCTTTAAATAAAAGTTTTTCTCTAGAATTTTCTCTAGAATTTTGCTCCATATATAATTTTCCTAAAATGGAGCGTATTCGAGAAATTTGAGGAAAAGTGAAAATTTAGAATTTTGAACATTTTGAACTCAAAAACGGATTAAAAAAAAGCAACAAAATATAAATTTAAGCTTCAATCTACCAAGCGGTAAGCTGCATAGATTTTGGGCAGAGTTGGAACATCAGGGGGTTACTTTATGAGAGAGTAATTTTCTACTTTATTGAATATATCTGTTATTTACGCTTGGAGAAAAACTTCCTTGATTCAAATTTTTTGGCAAAATTTTTTTTTCTTTTATACATAATTTTCGTAAAATGACCCGTATTTGAAAAATTTGAGGATAAGTGAAAATTTTGAATTTTGAACATAACTCAAAAGCGGATAAAGAGAAAAACACTAAATTTTAAACAAGCTTTAATCTATTATGTGGTAACCTGATTAGATTTTGGGCATAGTCAGAACATCTGGGGCTACTTTATACAAGGGCATTTTTCTACTCTATTGAATGTATCTGTTATTTATACTTGGAGAAGAAACTTCCTTAAATAAAAGTTGTTTGCAAAATTATTCTCTATATGTTTTCTTTTATACATAACTTTCCTAAAATTGTCCGTATTTAAGAAATTTGAGGATAAGTGACAATTTTAAATTTTAATTAAACATAACTCTTCGCTTCGGCTATGAAACACCAGCCACGGCATAAAATCTTGTGCTTTTATGTATTATTAAACAACTATTTTTTCCAAGTTTTAATAGAAAATAGTAACATTATAAAACTAAAAATCCATTAATATTACATGTTTAACCCAAATTTATATTAACTTCAATTTAAGTTTAAAGTAAAATTTTAGAAAAAAAAAATACCCTATTACAGTTTTTCTTTGATTGATTTTGTTTACTAAGGAGAACGTCATTTTTGGACTGTTTTTTGTCTTTTTGGGAGTCATAAGAAATACACAAGTTCTATATAGAACATTTTTTGCATTCTTGGTTTTGAAAATGTACAAATTCTCGAAAATAAATCAAATAAAACAAATCCCTGAAATGATACATATTAAAAAAATATTAAAACAGACAAAATATTTATCTAACGTTTATTTTAATTCTAACTAATTGTAAGCTTTTTAATTTTATTCCATATTTTAACGCCACTGATATTTTTTAAATTTGTAAACACTCATGTTTTTGTTTTCCTACTGTATACATCTTGTTAAATCAAATTATATTATTTCGAATACACCTCCACACGCTGTAAAACAAAAGATATGGCTTTAACTGTTTTAAAAAATTACATGTGTTTTAGTTCCTCATGTTTTTAAAAATAATTTACTGAACCAGAAGATAAAAATATGTTATCCAAAATATATCTGTCGCCTATAAAATAAAAAAATACAAATGTATGACCAAACCAAGGCACTTTATTTATTTAAAGTAAAAGAAATACGAGCAATACCCAAATATCTATTTTTGGGTCTTTATTCAAAGTACAACTAAACGTCCGTAAAATAAACACATGTGGTTTTAAGGTCTAAAAGGGGCTGAATTTTACACAAACTAGAAAAATTTCATGCAATTTCAAACGGATCAGTGTTGTCAAACTTACAGAGTTCACGAAAGACGCTATTAGTATTTTTAAATTCTTCTCAGTATACATGGTGTATATTGGGCGGATGCCATAAAGGGTCATATCTATACGGATGCCACGGACGACTACAATTCAATATATATATATATATATATATATATATATATATATATATATATATATATATATGTATATAAGTAACTAAAGTTTTATTAGTAAAGTATTAATACTAAAATTTTAATGTAATTTACAGAAAATAGCTAGGTATGTATTTGTTTTTAAATAATTTGATAATTTATGAAAAAACTGAGTAAAAGTGGAATGACCAGTGGCCAGTAGGTCAGTCAATACAAAGTATCATATATTTCTATTATAACATAACTAAAATACCTACATCTTTTAATCATAAGGACATAAGTTAAAAACCATTTTAATATATGCATTAGAATGAAGTAATAATAACTTAAAGAGACGAGGTCTTAAAGTAATAGCTGGTACAGCATGTTTTTTAAACGTTTCCCCATTGCTGCTAGAATGAAATCACTTACTATGAAATGTGCTCTAAAAACGGCATTTATAGCAGTCAGTGTTCAGTCTTAGGATCTCTTCCTAAAGCCCTCATCCAAGCTGCATACATATTAAAAAATAATTAAAAAAAAAACATATTATATACCTATATAGTTTTCGGTTCTGGGTGCCCTAAAAGAGGACACTTAGCCGACAATTTGGCTCAGATAGCTAAAACCCAAAAGTCACACCCCGAACTAGGACGTATTGCTATCCTTTTAAGTAAAAAATAACTACAAATAACTTACCTGAAAAATGAAGGCGTCTAACTTTACACCAAAAAAACCATACACTTTTTCCCATTGTTGCAAGCACCCGATGACGATTAGGTAGATATCAACTAGAAGCATGTACTTAATGGTTATAAAGCTTATTTTAACACAAAAAGAATAAAGCACTAGTCGAAAAGCAGCAATCAAATATAAATAGACCACAATATTAAAATTCAAATTAAAAACTATATAAAAGACAAATACTCTAAAAGCGCAAAAGATCAGAACCAAATAAAATGAATAACCATAATAACCTAAAAATCACACTAAAATTGCAAAAACTATTACTGTAAAATCATGAGATTACATCAATAATGCATATGCGTCGGAGTATCGCAAATGTCAAAAGTATAGTGTTTCCATGAAAATTTAGCTATGTTTTTAGCAGTATTATAGAACCATTTCTATCACGCGCATCCAACGATATTGGCGTTCCACGGTTCACTGTATTTTCCTCACACCTCTAGTATAAATGATTTGACATAACGAAACTAACAATAATTATAATTATTGTAGAGTAATAAGTGATTCGTGAATTCTAAATAAAACAATTATTATATAAAAGTGTAAAAGGAAATGTAATTTATTTCCCTATTTTCTACTGTAATATCTTCAATTATTATGTTTAATTTCTATAAATAAACCAACTGGTTAGGTGAAACATTGTGATATAAGATTTTATTTATGTGTCCTATGCGTACACTTTAATATACAAAACACCTGGAACATTCTTTAAATAATTGTGGTCGTAGAAATAATTGTGTACATAACTCGTTTGAAAGTGTATTTTATGCACTTGCCAAATATATTATCCATACAGATTAATCAGACTATTTTTTTACTTAACTTCAGTACATCTCTTACTACTAAAACTATTTTTATCAATGGAAAAAAAGGGCCGTGTTCTCGTATGTTTTGACGCATTTTCGGCCTCAGCCCATCGGATCCCCCTCTAAATATATATGAATTTTGCTTAGAATTGCTAATCCTACAATTCTCTATTCGTGCTTGCTGACTGGGAAAATAAATACCGAAAATCGTCACTGTCTCCTGGACTATACAATAGATGATGATGAGAACTTCACAACAAATACACTTTTATGAATGGCTAGTTGGGGATGTGAGTTCTCCTTACCTCTACACTCCATAGATTAATGCTGCGTTTGAGAATCCACATCGAATGCATCTGAGATGTAAAAAATCTTTGATCACGTGATTCAGTATACGTAAATGTAATGGGACAGATGTGTCCGATGTGAATAAAAAAACGCTCGAGATGTAAAAAATGCATCCGATGTGGATTCTCAAACGCAGCAATATTCAAAGCGAAAATTTGGATTTCAATTAATTTTAAATAATGAAAGATTTACCGGCTACAGGGACGGCTGTAGGAGTAAATATTGTTCGGAAATTAGTAATACTAAATGTATATTGAATGAAATGTTGAATGTATTTCAACATGTATATTCCAATATATCCTTAGATAAACAAATGAAATATAGATAAGTAGGAAGCCGTTTAACATAGGCTTTGTTTGAAGCCAGTATATACAAACGTTTGACAGTTGTAATCTCTATGGGCGTATCAAATAGTTTTGTTTATCAGAATCCAAAGGATTGTATTGTAAATATTTTGTCTACGACAGATTTAAAGAAAAATGCAATTCAAACATAGAATTTCATTTTAAAAAAAGAAAATTTTTTATTAAAATGTAATAGCCGATATTTATAAAAAAAAGGTTTCAAATAATTACAGTGTTAATATTGTTAATAGGTAGATACATGATAATAATTATTATTATCGTAATTTGCATGGGGTGGAATAAAATTTGCTTCTGATGCATTTTCGCTTATGTAATTTTTGGTCTCTTAAATATGTTAGAAGCGAATATTGACAGATATTCTAGTTGCAACCTTCTTTTGCTTCGCTGAATTGAATTTGACTTTTGTTCCAGATTAACAACCTGCTCATTAATAAACTTTCAACATGGTTTTAAAGTTTTTGGAAATTTAAAATCTCCAAAATAATATGTGCCATAAATATTTTAAAATGTAGGTACTTTTTAGCATAACTTTTTTTTGAATTTTGAATTTTTAGAAGATACAAGATACTCTTTGGAGTAGTTTATATGTTCATAAACTATTTTTTTTCCAAGGATCACTAAGATTTATTTTACTTTTTCAGGGATAATACTATAACATACATTTTTTTATACGGAGTGGCCCAAAAGTCTGGAAACGGCCAATTATCTCGTAAATTGCTAATCCTAATTGAACAAAATTTAGGGTACACCCCTTTTGGGATACGGAGATTCCAGATTTGATATTTGCAATGTTGCCAGATTTGCCGTTTCTCTTATATTATTAGCCACTGTGGTTTTTTAAATTCATCACCCTATATATTCAGTCATTATTGGAATCTCCTATTCAATACGAGTTCAACCATATGTAACACTTATGATTTTATGTAGTCTGGAAGGTCTTAAATAAATAAAACAATCATGGAGAAATGTGGTAGACGCATTCTCCCATCAATTAGGGTACTGTCAACTCACAAATGGAGCACATTTTGAACACTTGATAAAGTAACCATTATATTAAAAATGTTATAATCTTTCAATTGTTACGTTTTAATGTAGTTGAAAATAGTTTGTATTAAAAAAATTATTGAGACAATTAGGCGTTGCCAGACTTATTTTATTTATTTAAGACCTTCCAGACTACATAAAATCATAAGTGTTACATATGGTGGAACTCGTATTGAATAGGAGATTCCAATAATGACTGAATATACAGGGTGATGAATTTGAAAAACCAAAGTGACTAATAATTTAAGATAAACGGCAAATCTGGCAACATTGCAAATATTAAATCTGGAATCACCGTATTCCAAAATAGGTGCACCCCAAATTTTGTACAATTAGGACTAGCAATTTACGAGATAATTGGCCGTTTCAAGTCTTTTGGGCCACTGTATAAACAAATTGTATTAGGTATTACAAAATATTACAATTTATTGAGAATTGAATAAAATAGGAATTGCTTCCAGCTTTAAATTCGTTTTTCCCGGCGTAATTCATAACAAAATCATAATTTATAAAATGTTTCCAATATATTTTAGTGTTCTTCTTAATTTTATCAACTTCAACTCTTCCTAATTCAAGGTTTTGAATCCAAATTTTAATTGCTTCAAGGTCTGTTGGAAACGTGCATAAAAATTACTATTAATATCCTACAATATATTTTTTTATGTTTATTTACTTACCTACCTTTGAAATGACGTGGATCTTCTCCAAATGTATGTTTTAGGGCAAATATAACATTGAATAGTAATTTTTAGACTTACAGCTAATAAAATTCGTTAACAAAACATACTAGAAACTCTAAAAACTTTAAAAATATGTCTTGGGAATATAAAAACACATAAAAGTGGTAATTCTGTAATTCAATACGTTTATTTTTAACGGGTGTTAAATTTTACGATTTTAACATAAATTGTAATTCTGTAAAAATAAAATTAACGCGTACGTTAAATTTACAGAAAAAATGAATATACGTTAAAAGTAGTTCAAATTTGCCATAAAAGTTTGGTTAAGTTTTAAGGTCTGTCAAATAAATGTCATTCCTCTTGTCATATTTATTGTATCTGTCTGTTTTTGCACAAGAATATTGAAAAAAGTAGCGGCCGAATTTACTTTAAAAACTATTTGGTAGGCCATCAATTTTCAATATAAACAAAACTAACCCCAGTAACCTTATAATAGTGTCCTTCTACGGCAAATCAATTACTAACTACAAAAAGTTTATATACACTATAAAAAATATAATTTATAAATACAATTTGTCTAATTTCTACTGTTAAAATTACTTGAGTACTTTCAAAATGGTTTATTTTCATGATCTTCTTGCATTATAAGTTGAATTAAACAATAAAAAGTCATAATTTCTTATATGTTAAGTTTTAAAGCCTACTAATTAGTACCTGTTAATATCTTCGATTTAACGCATAAAATTAACACATTTATGTTAAATTTTTAACATATTTCTGCTTATAGAATAGATTTTTGCGGCACAAATGAACTACTATGTTAATTATGACAAGTTAAAATTTTTCATGAATTTACAGAATTGCTTTCCATATTTAACATACGTTATATTTTTAACGTCCGTTAAATTTTAACATATTTCTTTATACTCGTAGAATTACCACGAAAATGTACAAACAAAACTGACAATTCCCAAATGCTTGTTGACAGTTGTTACTAAATTTTTGCGCTGCTATTTAAAATAGACGAATCACATCAAAGACCCAGGAGAAAGAGAAAGTAATAGAAAAAACAAATCCAAGCCGTTACTTATCAGTACTTCATTTGTTTATCTGAGGTGATATATAGTTAAAACGACAAAAAAAATGACAATACAACATTTTACACTCATTTTAAATTACTATTTGCAGAATAATCATTACAATTTTTTATTTTTCATTTAATTAAGACTTGTATTTCCGAGTAGGATAGCGATTAGTTCCTTTAATGAATAAAATAAATTTACCCATATGATCGTCCAAGTGAAACGGCATGTACTGAGAAGTGCAATTATATCTAGCACATATGTGTGCGGCAAACTATAATTTTCATTGTTACATGTAAAAATTAATGAGATTAATTTTTTGACTCGCAAGTTATAACTTATAACTAACTGTACAGGATGGCCACACGAATACTAATATCAGTCTACAGGGTGAATCGGGAGGAGCGCACCAAACTCTACACGGAAAAAAATGTGACTAGAAAATTTTACTACAATGTTGTAGTAGTAGACTTGTAGAAAAATACTTAACAATTTGTAGAAAATTTCACTACAATTTATAGTTAAAAACTATTAATTATTGTAGCAATTGAATTGTCGAATAAAATGCTACAACAATAGGAAAGAAGTCCACAATGTTTAGTATATTTTACTATTGTTTGTAGAAGTAGAAATTTATTACAATTATCGTAATTACTACTACTAACTTCTGTAAAAATTTGTACAAATATTAATAATTATCTCTACAAAAAATAGTAATTTTCTCTACAAAAAATAGTAATACTTTACATCCCTTCTAATGAAAAACATTCAATTTTGTTCAAAAATATTCTATAATATTGTAGAAATTCTAAGTCATGTGAACAAAACAGAATTCTGCTATTGGCCAACGTTTTCTGACGTCGATCATAAATGGCCAGACAGCAGTAGCCGTTCGCCATGTTCACATAACAAAGCACGGTACATATACGAGTACCTATAACACATTATTATATTATAAGCACCGATACGTTTGAGAAAATTTTAATAATAAATTCTATTGGTGGTAAGTACATTTATTATTGTTTCTGAATAATTTACCTTTAGATAACTAATTTAAATAACCTTAGTAGATTATTTTAAAAAAATAGTTGTGGCCAACGATGGAATGTTGTGCCCAACGATCGAATTTTGTGCCAAGTTCAATAATGTTTCTTTGTCTTAATTGTGACATACCTACTTTCTCATTTTTGTTAGTTATCTGACTTAGTCATTTAATATCCAAATCAGTGTAAAGGTGATAAATATCCCCGTTTTAAGGGTATGAACAGTTCAATTAGTATTAATTTTTATTTCATATTTTTCAGGTGCAGAAAAGTAAACTGAGACTGAGGGCGCTATTATTACTGTTATTTATTACATAATGTAATTAATACTTTGTATCTTTTATATTAAAACAATAAATTAAATATTTTATTAAGGAACATTTTTTTCTAGGTTACAATTATAATAATTATGGAATACTACTACAAATTTTATTAAAAATTACTACAATTTGTATGAATTTTTACTATTTATTGTGTAAAATTTTCGTATTTATTTTCATAAAATGCAATACATTTTTAATATAAATTCGTACAATGAATAGCAAAAATTATAACAATTTGTAGAACAATTCTTATGATGCATTTGGATATTTTTACTAAATATTGTAGATAATAACTCTACAATACATTCTCCACAAATATTTGGAAATTTTTACTACAAATTGTCCCTGTCCCTATATGTACTATTTATTGTAGAGAAAAAATCTATATTTGTAGAAATTTCTTCTACAATTTTTTTTCCGTGTAGAAGTATATTATACACGTGAAAATAATGTAAAAAAAACTCATATGTTCTTATCCGATTTTCATTTGTTTTCAAGTTATGGCGTAATTAAAAATGTTCATCTAGTTTTCCACTTCTGAATTTTAACATTATCAAAGTATGTCATATGTTCAAGGCTCAAAGGCATTTGATAATTTTGACGTTTTGATGAACTGTCAGTGTACAGTGAACAGTAACTGAACGTTTAATTTCGAATTTATGTGATTGTTAGTGTTGCAAAATGCCAGATACTTATTCAAATTTAGAATATGCAAATATGATGTTTGTTTATGGTTTCTGTAATGGAAATGCTACAGCTGCTGCTAAAGAATATCGTCAACGTTTTCCATACCGAAGACATCCTGATTAAAACGTATTTATTAGAGTTTTCAACAAATTTTGCGAGACTGGTAAGCTTCCCAGTGCTTTCATAACATCTGAACGCGCTACTCGACAAGGTTTTGTAGAAGTAGAAAATATTCTGCATCTAGTAGAAGAAGATGCAACTACTAGCTCACGGAGAATTGCCACTCAATTGGAATTCCACAAAAAAGAGTGATAAACCACTTCACGAGCAAGGCTTATATCCTTATCACGTACAAAGAGTACAGCACCTACAACCACGGGATTACGCTAACCGTATGGAATTTTGTCGGTGGATAAATAATAATCATCGTGTTGTATCGAATATACTCTTTACGGATGAAGATACATTTACCCGTGATGGCATTAATAATACTCGTAACTATCATGTATGGTCAGACGAAAATCCCCACGCAACAGTCTCACAGGAGACAACTACCTCAATTTTTTAAAATGAATTACAAGGCCTGCTAGAGGATGTTCCTGTAAATATTAGAATGCAGATGTTCTATCAGTACGATGGAGCTCCTGCACATGTCGCTCGTTAGGTCAAGCAACATTTGGACGAACGTTTTCCAGGGCGTTGGATTGGTCGTGGAGGTCCTATTAATTGGCCTGCAAGATCTCAAGACCTCACATTATTAGATTTTTGTTTATAGGGTTGGATGAAAAATGAAGTCTACAAATTAAAAGTGGACACACGGGATACACTAATTAGACGAATTGAGAATACTGCAACCCATATTAAAGAAGAAAGAAATAATTAACTAGGAGAGCAACAAACGCTCTTCGTAGACGAAGCAGAAAATGTTTAGAAGTCAATGGCGGTATTTTCGAACATTTATTGAAAGAACGCTTTGATTAAGAGAATTTTTATGTGTAAATTTGTTTATTTGTTAATATGCTATAACTTGAAAACAAATGAAAATCGGATAAGAACATATGAGTTTTTTTACATTATTTTCACGTGTATAATATACTCCTAGAGTTTAGACAAAAGCTTGAGTTTTTTATGAAATGAGGACATATTTCTATTATATCCTCAACTGGTATCCGTCATCTCTCTCCTCTTCATCATTCTAACGCAATTCAAAAGGGAAAGAACCAAGTATGACAGATCCATGAGCGCTGCCAAGTGGGGATAGAGGATCAGTTGCTACCCCCTGGCAATAAAGGACTACACTTTCTTTTTGGAAAAATGGTCATCTGTTGAATTTTCTAAAGGACGAGGCACGAATTACATAAAGTGATGGACTGTAGCAAATATTAACCATATTTTGAAGTTACTATCACTTAAGTGAAAATTATGTAATATTATGAAACTCGTATATCTGAGATAGAAGATACTAGCACCCAAGAAAATTATTGCTCATAACTAGAGAAGTATTCGAGAGTTAACGATTATGTTCTCATTTAATAGGTAATTTAAAACTCTAAACCACTCTATGTATTTATAACGGGTTGGTATACTTTTTTATATGCGTGAAATTGAAAACAAATTTATCTTTAGTTGAAATATTATTTGTAATCAGTAATTTTTTTTTATAATCTGTTTTTTTTTTACAGAAGAGGCTTAAAAATGGGTTGTAATTAACTGAACAGTATTTAATTCATTATGTACAATATAATACAGTCAGTAAAATATTGTAAAAGACTCAGTACTTTTATAAAATATGATAAGTAAACATTGAATTTTGGAGCAGTAAAATTACTGCTTGGCCTGTATTTCTATGTTCACTTTTGTGATTATAATGGTCAGTAAAAATTAATGAAATATCAGTATGAATTAGCCGGTAATAATTCTACAAATGGTCAGTAAGAATTAATAAATGGCCAGTATGCAGTAGTCGGTAATAATTTTGAAAATGTGCGTTAAATAAGTAGTATTATGTTTTTATGTTTTAGGTCGGTTTCGGTCTAGTAAAATTAAATAGTAGTTGCTGTATTTCTTCAAGAATTTATTTAGCACCAACGTCTGAATTTATGCTGTAGTATTGTTATTTATTCTGTGCTGTAGTTGTTTTTGTTTGTATACGCGGTATTGCACTTGGCGTGTTGTTATTAGTTTCTGAGAAGTAAGGTTAAGTGACTCGTGCTCTAAGTTTCTTTGCAACGGTACGATATGGGAGATGTACCAGAATATGAAACAAGTTCCGAAAGTGAAAGTGAAGAGGCGATCACGAAGAGAAGGAAGAAAATAGGTAAGAAATGGCAAATGGAGAAAATGTTCGAAAATAAAGCTTCTGCAGTGGCTGCAGTTCAAAAGGAGCACGTGTGGAGTTTTACTTATAAAAACGTCGACACATTAGGAAATATAAGTGAAATTTTTCGATGTAACAAAGTTAAAAAAAGAGGAGAGCAATGCGCTGCAGGTGTGTACCTACATTATCCCTCCATTACAAGTGAGGTACATTTATACCGATCTCAACTGGCTCACATATGTAATGTAATTGTTACAAGAGTCAAAAGTAAAATGTCCAATGAGGTAAAAAAGGAAATCAAGTCTCTATTTAATTTCGATTCAAAAATAAAACCAAAAAAGATTCTTGATATTTTAATGAAAAAACAAATTACTTTACCAAGTAAGACTGAGTTTAATAATTATTTGTCTTCATTAAGAAAAATAAAATATGGATCCAATGTTATGAGTCTTGGTGAATTTGAAAACTTTTGTTTACAAAATTCCAAAGTTCCTGATGATGTGGATGCGGCGTTTGTTGTTTCCTACTAATTGTAAGAAGTATATGAAGAACAGCCTTTCTTTCGATTATTTGTTTCTACTATAAACTTATTAAAGTTGTCATGTGATGCTAACCACATACATGCTAATGCGACATTCGAATTAGTGTGGCAAGATTTTCCTGCATTATTATTAGGAACTACAGATCGAGATCGAGTGTTTTATGTTTTTGGGCTATCGGTTTGCAGCAAAGAAGAAACTGAAGATCTTATGTTTTTGTTTAAAACAATTAAGTCTGCCTGTCAGGATATATTTCAAAAATCAATTGCCCCAAAATACCTCATATGTGATACTGCTAAAAGTATCCAGAATGCCTTTATTAATGTATTTGGATCAGATGTTACTATCATAATGTGTTGGGCACATATGAAAAGAAAGCAGAACAGCTGGTGCATCCAAAGGAGAAACGAATTGATTTATTAAAAGATATTGACTTCTTAAAACTGAGCGAAAGTAAAGATGCTTTTAAGAAGGCGTCACATCTGTTTGTTGCAAAATAGGAGGAAGAACAAAAAAAATGTATGGAATATTTTCAACATGAATGGTTAGAAAGAAATTTAAACTGGTTTGAAGGTGTTTCAAAGCTGATTCCGTCTACAAACAATGCTTTGGAATCTTTTAACAGAGTGATTAAAGATGAGAATACTTTGCGGGAGAGATTGCCTTTATCTCGAGTTGTAGTTGTTCTCATAAATACCTGGTCTCTTCAGTACACTGCAAATGCAAAGACAGTGCATGCAGTTCCTACGCTAAACTTAGGTTTATGGACCAAAGCTTATCAATGGGCTACTGAAAAAAAAAAAAAGATTGTCTCACATGTTAATTCCGAAGGATATGTTTATTTCATTCCTGCTGGTCAAAGTAATGAAGTCACAGATTTAGAGGAAACTCTAAATGCGAGTTTTTCCACTTTTGAAGAGTTTAAAACTGTCGCGTTCAGCATTTGGACTACTACTATTCCGAATGATTCAAACAAATGGATTGAAGGCACTTGCAATTGCCCAGGATTTTTCAAAAAATTAATTTGTAAGCATGTAGTGGGTATCGCAATAAGGCTGAAATATGCAAACCCACCCGCTGAAGCCAAATCGGTTCCCATTGGAGCAAAGAGGCGACGTGGCCGACCATCTAAAGCAAGGCAGGCACTTCTTGTCCAATAGGGTAGGTATTTCACCTATATATGTAGTTAGTGCGTATTACTAATTATAATTATTTTCAGATTAGCACCACTATCTTTGTAGTTCATCATGGTATATCGGCATAGCGTTTTTTCTTTGTTAAGTTGTATTTTGTTTTGTTTTAAATGTTTTAAGTTGTGTTTTGTTTTGTTTTAAGTGGTTTTGTATTTTTATATGAAATAAATATGACCAACGATTTGTCGTTTTACCGTCGTTTTATTAATTTTATCGACTGTTGATTATTTTCATCACCATTTATTAATTTATCTGACCGTTTTTTTTATATTACTGACTATTTATTATTTTCACCGACCTTTCATTAATTTAACTGCACTGTTATTTATACTATACTGACCGTTTATTATTTTCACTGACCATTTATTACTGACCATTCATTATTTTCACCGACCATTTAATATTATACTGACCATTTATTATTTTTACTGACCATTTATTATTTTCATCGACTATTTAATATTATACTGGTCATTTATAATTTTCATCGACCATTTATTATTATACTGACCATTGAATATTTTCACCGACCATTTAATATTATACTGACCATTTATTATTTTCCCCGACCATTTATTGTCATACTGACCAACTGAAATAAAATAATGGAAAAGTGTACTTGCCATAAAATTTAAATAATGATCATTTAATTTGTGCCGTTTAAAAATTGCTTCTAGATATTTACTTGTACATTGACAGATTAGTTGCATAGGTCGTGGGAACAGGGGTGGATGGGCCCACCGGGAAAACGGGAGATTTCCCGGTGCGCCGGCCCTACAAGCGCCGGTAGGCAACGGTTCTAATACCGAAAGGCGCCAGTGTTACAGGCGCCGATAAATATAGGCAAATGCTGAAAGCGCCCATACCCACAGAATCGCAATGTTTTATGTTTTTTTTTTTGGTTTTCATAAATGTTTTCGCTGTTGCTAGGTACACGCTAAAGTGTACGCAAATCAAAAAATTATATACACGCGAAACATCATATTGCGGTGGTGGGAGGTGTTTGTGTGAATGCGTCTTGTTCGTTTTCATTTACGCCGTGACTAGCACAGTAGTATTTTATAAACCTTAGAAGCAAATTTCACATATATGAACAAATAATAATAATGCTGTGACAATAAGAAAACGAAGTAACGACTTCTTGTAAGGTGGCGGCTTCGCCGCCATAAAAAAATTTCAATCCATACCTCGCTACGACCGGCGTAAACACGAACGGCCTGCACACAGCTCACCTACTCTGTCATGACGTTTCGCGTGTATATAAATTTTTGAATTGCGTACAAGTTAGCGTGTACCTAGACACTGTGAAATGTTTTAAATTTTTCTAGGACATTTTATTTACTCATTTCCCTACTATAGAAGTTATCCTCCTTCTCAGGGTGGTCTGCTCTGATTACAAAAGTAACCTAGCTTTTCAGCGTGCGAGAGACGTATTGTTTCCTGAAGGTTTGGAAACGTGTGAGGATGGAGGTGTTGGAGATGTTTTAGAAAACTTCTCCGCTGGGGGAGCGAGAGGGGAGATATTAGCAACGTCTGAGTATACGTTTCTCGAGTGTGGTGAATTTGTGGAACAAGTGTGTGGTAAGTATGCCGTAGGGTACAGCTCTGTATTCGGCAACGGGTCGGATGAAGGAATTGTAAGTGTGAATAAGAGTGTTTGTGTTGCAACGCCCCATTCGTCACAAGGAGGCTGGCTCGTTTTCGCATCTTGTCAAGAGAGCATTGGACATCCGAGGATCAGTTAAGTGTATGAGAAAATCGTACCCCCAAATAGTCAACTTCAGTCTGATGAGCGAGCCTGACTCCCAGGAGATTTACATTTACGAGTTTGGGGTTCTGGGAGGATCTTTGAGAATTTGGGTGTTTAAAGACGATGAATTGTGTTTTCTGCGGATTTAATGAAACCCTTCATTTGCTACACCAGTGAGAGAACTGGTTTAACAGATTTTGGGTTCGAGTATTTAGTTGGTTAGAATTTTTGGCTATCGAGATTAGAGCTGTATCGTCGGCGTATAGGAGGCATTTGGATGTAGGGTGGTTTTGGGGAGGGAATGTCGTGAGTGTAGATAAGGTAGAGGAGAGGGGCCAGGACGGAGCCCTGTGGAACACCCTCGAGTGGGGTGAATGTGTCTGATAGGGAGTTGCCCACTTTGACGGTGATTTTTCTGTCTGTGAGGTAGGAGTGTAATGTTTTATGTCACGTTGAATTGTTTATATATGAGAATATGAGGTATCTCGTATCTCCTTCTTATTCGTCTGACTCTGGCCTCTGCCTCTTTTTATTATTTCAGGAATAAGTGAGTAGAAAAAACAGGCGAGTAAAGAGTGTTGCAAAATAAAATATATGTTGTTTATGTACGTTTACTTATTACCTTCGGTTTAATAACATTTCCTTTTCAAAATATAAATCTATAGGTATTGAGATTTTAACTTTGTACATAATTAGATATTTTTCGCAATTCTTTATACAAATTTACAAATTTTCATTGATAACAGTTTTTTGATGTTACCGTCTAAATTGAAATTAAAGGAAATCTCTATTTCTAATTTGTGCTCGTTGCCAAGCGCGTCGCCACAGTCAACGCATATGGAACTTTTTTCCAGAAATTTGTACTAGAATTATTGTCGAGTAATTGTCCAAGTACAAAAATGATACTTATAGAAATCAACCGGTAATCAACAGGTCGATGGTAGTAAAGAAACCAATAATCAAATTTCAAGAATTTAAAATGGCTGTTGCTGTTGTATTTGAAGGTGCATTGGATTTTGAATCAGCTAGATATATTTTCACTACCGTCCAAATTTAAGCATCTTTTCCAAAGATGGGGAAATGGGTTTCAGTAATAATTATTAAAGCACTCACAGATATTGGTAGTGATATATTGAATGATATTATGCAGTTGTCATTTTAAGGATAACCAAAAATATTAGTCTTAGAAAAATGCAGTTCTTAATACTGTTTTGCGCCAATGGTAAGTAATATTTACAAACCAGTTTTTGATAATGTGTTAAAATAATATTGGTTTATTTCAATTTCTTTTTGTTTTCAGTTTTTATTGATCATTTTTATTGTAAAGAAAATACCCTGTACATTGCTGAAATCTGTGAGCCTCGGCCATCAACATTAGAAATTGGCATTGAACAAAAAAAAAATTAACACACAAAATATTGTGTCTGTAAGTTTAAGCTCGAAAGCCAGATTTATTTATCACAATGCCCAAAGGATGAATATGAATTTGGTGCACAAAAAAATAATCTTAACTATAAAAGAAACTGTTTTTAAACTAGGAGGAGCGATTTGAATTTAAGTTGGCAATTATGTAGACTTCTGATTGGTCAGATTGCAGTCAGTTTCACACATCACTTTTTAATATTAACATCAGCTAATAATTGATATTGTTGACAGTTCTAACATTTTATATTTTGGTATCTCATCATTATTAGCTTTTTACTTTATTTTGTTAATAATAGTTCTTTTTAGAACTTCAGTAAGCAATTGTATTGAAATTCTACGATTATGGATTATGTTTCATTGAGTACTATTAAGGGTAGCAATTCCTGAAAAGCCCTACAAGAGAAGGACTTATTTTACATGCTGATTCTGAAGAAGGTTTTGTAGAAAATGCATTATTCGTTTTTAAGGCAAAAAGACGGGAGATAAGCATGAACAGATGAATTCCAGAAAAGACTAACAACTTTATTACTGATTTTTTAATATTAAAAATTAATAAATTTCTTACCAAAATGATTAAAAGTAACTAAATAAGTTTAAGTACATTTTATTTATTAGGAAATTATGACACCATTTACAAAATTGAAAATTCACATTTAAAACGCCATATACTGCATTAGATAATCTTAATTTAGCATAATGAGCTACCATTACTTCCACAACAATTATTTTAAAAATATCTACTTAACATTAATACATAGGTATGTATGAATAGTTCACTTTAAATTAAAAAATAGGTAAACATTACAACTAGAGTTAAAAGGACCTACAATATTATTAAGTTAAGTTTTAGTAATGATATAATGTTGATATGTAGTGTTATGCAAATGTTGGTTCCAGTTTTTAAAACAAATCCTGACTCATAGGCCTGTAAACTTTTGAATGCCTTCGTTTGCCCTTTTGCGTATTAACTATGGGTTAACACTAAATAAGCTACAATGTTCATATTTTTCATAGGAGAAATTCCAGTCATTTTGTGATCCAGTTGCCATTCACTGATTACCTTTTACTTAACAACAAATATATCCTTAAAAATGTAAAACGATCATATTTTTATGTTTTATACTAACCGCATCTTGATACTTTTACCAATTTTCTTAAATATTTAATACCAGTGGCGGCTCGTGGGGGTGTTCACAGTGACAGAATATAGGTATCAGTACAGATGTATGAAAAAACTTTCAGTGTTTTAGAAAGTTTATAATATACCTTTCTAAAACACTGAGTTTTTTACCTATATCTGTACCGGGATCTATATTCTGCTACTGTGAACCCCCAACATTTTGGTCACGAGCCGCCCCTGTCTAATACCCATTTTAAAAAGATCATAGTTATCCTTAAAAGGTCTATTTTAAAAGGAAGAACATATTTCTGATAACGTCAACAAATCAAAGACCTTAATAAAGAATACCTACCCAAGAAGCGAAACTAAATGGGCGACTCGTGGACAAAAAACTGCCAAGTAGAGCAACGTTTGGTATATTATTATTAGCGTTTTGTGAAAATTGCAGTATAGTTTAGTTGTATTTAACTAAGTAGCAATTATAAATTAGTTTAAAAATAAAAAAAAAAAATACATAGCGTTGATCGTAAATTTTATTAAACTGCATCTAACTGTATTTTTTTTTTAATTTCTTAATCAGTATTAAGTACCTATAATGATAATTTACGCCTACATATTATGCATTGGTTAATTTCTTGGTCTTTTATCTAAATATGTTACTTTTTTGTTTTTCAAACCATTCGAATTAAAACAGTAAATACACAATAATAAAAAACAATAATTAATATATATGACAAACTCACTCCGAGGAATCAAGTCGCTGCTATCAGGATGCAATCGAAATACAGTTACAGCTACCTACAGTACTTCTGGATATGTAACGTGTGGAGGGTGGGTAAACCCACGGCACTAGACCCATTGTGTATCCTCCTAAGATGATAGGCACCTCCTAGCTCGTGAGCCAGCATACAAATTTAATTTAGTTGACAACGTCGCCAAGAGGTGCTTCTCTTATATCGCCCAGTGTTAGCCAATACTCGCCGAAAACAAATCTGCTTTCACTACTGTCATTATTGTACCTTCAGTACTTATTTCGTTAATAAAATAATCTATTTGACATAATGAACATAGTTACATTGTATATGTTTAATTCTTATAAACCAAACGACAAAAATTGATTAATTTTCATACGTTTCCCAGTGTATTAAGTTCCCTTGCTTTGGTACATATGAAAACTAATTCAGTTTCGCTTCTTGGGTAGGTATTCTTTGACCTTATTATTAAATTTCACTTGAAAGTGACAGTTCGTTTTAGACACACTTTTCAGATCACAATAATGTGAAATTTACGACCGTTTTCTGAAACCAATAAAAAAATCCACTCCTATGACATTTATTTGTTCCTTAACCCCTCATTGGCAGTTCGCCTATTAGGGCCGATAATAACAAATTTTTAACACGACTATACTTCCGAACCTTCGAATACATTATGTTCTAAGTTCCGAACACTCTCTTAGTAATGAATCTAGTTACTTTTCCTTGTGTAAATACGTCTTTTTAATTCGCCTCTCCTAGTTTAAATATAAACATATGACATATTTTATCCACATTCAAATTTACCTTAACTAGGCATTCCAAACAAAATGGCTGACCGTTTGAAATGACAGGCCACTGACGGACACATGACATGTTATAATATGGCAACACTGTGAGCCTGGTGGTTTGATAGGGTCAATGGTATAGACAGTTATATAGATTGATCATCTACGGTTTTAAAAATAAACATAAGCTTATGTAGTCTATTCTGTATCATGCAGTTGCTAGCTAGCAAGTGGCTTAGACCTAGGTCAGTCGATATGTTACCACTTTGAAAAAATCAGAATTCTTTAAAATAAAATCTATAATAACTAGTGGTTATAAAAGTGAATTTTGAGTGACTTATAAAAGCAGTTAAATATTCTTGGTGCTTAAGCATAACAACTAGATGCTGAGAAAGAAATATGGACCTTTGGATAATAAATATTTAAATGTAACAAGAAATTAATAGGAGGTATGTTTAATGATAAGATAATCGGAACTTATCATATTTTTTTCTAATGATTTGTTTTAGGAATAAAGTAAGACTTCAGCAAAGCCTACTATTTATATTTATTGCTTGTAATCTGTATCTGTAAGGTGTGTTCCCCTTACATTAGTTAGGCCTCAATAGCCCCATTGTGCATCCTCCAAATGCTGCCTTTCAGGTGAGATGTCTATAAGGATGACTACCTCTCAGATCGTCAAAAGACCTTCAGATCTGCTTGAGATAAAATTGCATTTTGCTGTATTAAGTTTTTTTTTAATTTCAAGCCAGTCCACCAACAAAATGTAACCATTTTCAAATGATAAAATTACACTTCACTCGACGTCCCGGCACTTCCGACTCGAAGGTTAAGTTGTTAAAAGCCTGATCTACACCACACTTACAAGTTGTATTATTTTTATAGTAACCGTATAACAACTTTGACGAAACCCAGCAAACATTTTGTGCAGGGCAATAAAAGGCCCAATAACTGTTACTCTCCAACTTCTATAATTAAAAGGCCGGCATAAATAGGTCACTACGGCCGACAGTCGGGCCGAAGTCACTTAGCCATTAAATCCAGTTAATAGGCCTCCATTTTCCCTTTAATATCTAGAAATAAATATATTGGCAATTAATGACCTTTTGATGGAAAGAACGGGAAATTGCTGGCCTTTTACCATATTAATACTGACTGCTGAATAAAGGCCATGTGTCAGGCACATGACCAGACAGGATATTTGATAGTGCCTCTTTAACTAGTAGTACCGTTTAAACTATAAATTCTATACAAAAACAGAAGGCTTTTCAATATAGAATATTGTAGACATTTTATTTAATTCTACTATATAATATAAGAATATAATAATATAATAAAAATTATTCATAAAATATTCTAAATTAACATGTAAACGTAAAAAATTACAATAAATACTGAATAGTGAATACCACCAATGCGAGACTGGCCTCATAGTACATGTCCACTCGTTGAGTATGTAACAGGCGATCATCGGTGTCTCCATGAACGCGGGACGGAGCCGTCTTGGACTGTTGGAGTTGGGTTTGCGGCAGTTAAAAGCCTTTTGACTTTTACCATGCTTTTACCCAATACAGTTACTTACCCTTCATAAGGCCACCATCAAGCAACCTAATGCTGGGCCACTATCGAAAGGCTAAAAGTAGGCTTTTATATTTTAATCGTCGCGTTCATTTTCCCTTCAATTTCAGCAAAAGGCCAGCAATATCCCGGCAATTTATTGTTTGTTGGGAAGTAGCTATTCTAGTATTCACAGTTGCTATAAAGTTGATAAAGTTGTATGTGTGGTGTAAATCAGGCTTTTAACAACTTAACCTTCAAGTCATAAGGGACGGGACCAATGAGGTTTATATCTCCTGGTCATGGATGTTAACTGAAATATATAATTTAGGACTTTATATTTTGTTGGTGAACTGATTTAAAATTGAAAAAAAGTCATAAATATGTCTTAGTTGTAAACTTTCATCAAGGTCTTAAATTCTCCTGAAGGATGCACAATGGGCCTATTGAGGCCTAAGTGACATGGAGCGTAACCCCCTACTTACATATACAGATCGCAATAAATAGTATACCCTGTGCTGAAATCTTACTTCATTCCTAAATCAAACCATTAGAGAAAATAATATATTTGTTTAGTTCTGATATCTATTATTCTATTGGTAAATATACTTTTCATTAATTTCTTGGTCTATTAAAATATTTATTATCTAGGGTCCATAATATTTCTTTCTTAGCAACTAGTTGTTACGCTCAACCAACAAGAATATTTGGTTGCTTCCAAATAACTCTGAATCCACTTTTGTAACCACTAGTTGTTACAGATTTTAATTAGAGAATTCTGATTTTCTCAGAGTGGTTATACAACAACTGACCTTGATCATTTGGTCGGTAGCATAACTGTATGATACAGCATAGAGTAATTTAGAAATCGTGAATACTAGAATAGCTACTTTTGTCAAAGTTGTTATATACAGTCGCTATGAAAGTGATTAGAAAGTTACCAGATAACTACTATAGTTACAGAATAAACCCCTATACCTTGTAGTAAAAATGTAACCAATTATTTTTTTTTAAATATCCAAAGGCAGAAAATTGGTTTTAAAACACATTTTTGCTAAACCGATTCAATTTAATAAATATTTGCCAGGCAATATGGCCGCTCGCAAACGACCAGCTTTGAGCATTCTATATAACTATATATGTATCATTGACCCTGTTAATGACAACATGACAACAGGGTTGCCATATCTAAACTGTCAGTCCCCACCTTACACTAGGTTTTACCTAGACCACGGCGCACTATAAAGGTGTTTCAACTCCCTGAAAAAAACATACCAAAACCGGTCGTACTTAGGGCAAAAATCCGCTAGGTTCGCTAGTGTCGTTACGGCGGAAAATTGCGGCAATCTTTTTATCTGTCAGAAAAAGTTCAATCATAAAAATAGTTCTTCTATGGTGAAAATTCGAGTTTATATGAAATAAAAAATGACAAAACTATCAGAAGAAGTATAGATGAAAAAATTAATGGTCAACAAATAAGTTTATTGTTATTGATGGTTGCTTATAAGTGTTTTTTTTTTTAAACAAGCTACACTGATGTGTGCGTTTATACGATCAAAAAAAGTATTCAAGATTTAATAAATATGCTCCAATTAAGTTACAAGTTGCTGCCAGAGACTTGCTACTAAATAAGTGAAATGGGGGGTGTTTATAAAAAACAGCTGATTTTGTTTTGTGTTCAAATATTACCTTTGGCTTTGGCAAAAACAGCAATACAGTGGGTTACTGATTATAAAATGAAGAAGTGGACCTTAACTATGGTACTCAGATTGAAGCTTAATATTTTTAAAGTGAGTTTTGTGATTTTCATTGCCCAGATTAAAGATATTCAATAAACATTTAGTTTTATACCTATTATAATCAAATCCATACATAGTGATTGGAATTACAAACATTTCTGTGAAATAGCATTATACCAGAATAATGAAGTCTCACTGGACTGGAGTATATATGTTTCCAAAGATCAGTAAGTGCCTATATCAATTATTATTATTATTATTTTTATTAATAAGTATCAGTAATAAATACATCTCAAAGAATAACAAGGTTGTAACTGTACTTTTTGGAAAAAATGAGATTGGTAGAATATATTAATTAATTTGTTTTTGTGACCAATATGTTCATCTGTTAATTATCAATGTTGTGTTATCGAAGCACTAAAGTTATTCACATGGTTCTATCTGCATGTACATAGAACTTATACAGTTTTTAGCAAGTGTCATTATAGTAGTTAGATCTTTGTTATTCCCTAATCCCTAGCAAATGTAGTCTCCATCCTCCACAATTATATTAAGATTAAAGGCCAGGTTTTTACCTCTGAATAAAGTTGAAAGTAACTACTTGCTGATTAGGCTATAGATTAAACTTATGCGTAACTTTACTCAGACGTTAAAAAATCTGCCATTAAAAGAACAGTGAGTTTTAGAGCATAAACCGTATTAAATATAATGGGTATTTTTTTATTAAACTTTTTGTTTTTAAACAGTTTTGATTGAAAATTATAAAAAAAATGATAGAGGATACCTAGAAAGATTTATAATATAAAACAACATTTAAAAATTCTGAATTAACAAAAGTATGTATTTTCTGTTCCAAGCCTTGTCTCTGTTACCTAAACTAAATACTAGAAACAAAGTTTTAACTGGCAGTTACTACTATGCTTTATCAAATATTCTAAAAAATGTAGGTCGCTTAGTTCTTTCTGCATTTTTTATCACTTAAGATTTTCTCTTAAATTAGAGTTAGAAACACAATGAAAATCAAACAAGTTAATGGCTATACAAACTTCAACTACAAAAAATAACTGCCTGTCTAGCTTAGATTAAAGAGACCGAAGATGTAACCTTGCACACTGCGCATGTTGTCTATTTTAAGCCAAAGTAACCCACCAATTGAAAATCATTGTTGCACGACGCCACCCGAATTGCTCCGATTTCCATTCAGCGATCACCTCCACCTGAGTTTAATCACCATTGACAGCTGTTTTTTGATTTATTTGTTGGTATTTTAGCAATTTAAAGTGTTCTAGTTATTCAATTTCAAGTTCAAAATGTCACGATGTATCTTGAAAAATTGTATGTACTTATAATACAAGTACTACTGTTATGAATATATTCGTTTTCAGCGGTAAATATTTATTAACGTTTTGACATAAAGCGCCATGATTCTCTGGGCTGAATACTTCAGATCCGCATTAAGGGGTTTCAATAAATATTAAGCATCAGAAATCAGATTTCATATTACTTACATAAATTTACAAAAGGGTAAAATTTTGAACATTTAATTTAAATAAATCGTAAATAGGCATTATTGCTAACGAAATTTTGTATTTAAAAAGTAGTTTTATAAGAATGTTTTCTAAAGGTAGTTTTTAGGCCTTTTTGGTAGATAAATAAGAGGTAAAGAATCATAGTTGCTAGCTAAATTTTATTTTTATAAGGTATTTTTATAAAGTATTTTTATAAGAATATTAGATGAAATACAGGATGACCTACTTAAAATTTCAAGGTTCATCTTATTTGCGGTCAAATCGAAAGTGACATTGAATTTTCAGTCTTAAAACAAAGTAATCTAGTATAAGCCCAAAAAAAATACTAAAGTTACAGGAGTTAGGTCCGATTCCACCATTGTTAAACGGAGATTAAAATGACAGTGTTAATGTAAAAATGTCATTTTAAACTTCGTTTAACACAACGGTGGAATCGACCCTTAGTCACGTTAATAAAATGTTACATTACAAACCCCTAAACAACTCGAACATAATTTTCGTTTACTAAAAAAAATCCAAAATTTAGCAATATTTATTTATTATACAATCGAATGCGATTTCAAAGATAACTGGATCAAAAAATCCGAATCTCTAAATTAAAAAAAAATTAAAAGTAGATTTATTCAAAATAATCGATTTATCGTTTAATCGGTTTTTTAATTATTTGATTATTTTCGATTTTTCAAGGATATATGAAAATAATCGGTTATTTTACATAATCGATATTTTTGTTATTTTTTTAAAATTATCGATTTATTGGATAATCAGCTTTTTAATAATCAATTATTTTCGATAATCGAATAATCAATTTCAAAGGAAATATGAAAAAAGGATTATTAGAAAATAATAGATAATTCGTTTTATTTTTTCGAAAATCGATTTATCATAGAATCGGCTTCTTAATTAATTGATTATTTTCGATTAGGCGATTATTTTGGAATTATCGATTATTTTCGGTATTTCAAAGATAATCGAATTAACGATTTTAAAGGAAATACAATAAAAATAGATTATTGATAATAATCGATTGATCGAAAATAATCAATTATTTAAAATAATCGATCTTTCTGTTTTTTTTTAAATCGATTTATCAGTTAATCGACTTTTTAATTAATCGATTATTTTTGATTATTCGATTATTTTCGATTTTTCATAGATTATAGAATAATCTGTTTCCATGGACGAAAAAAAATGGTTTATTTGAAAATAATCGATTATTTAAAATAAACGATAATTCTATTTATATTATATTTTGTAAACACTGATTTATCGGTTAATTGGCTTTTTAATTAATCGATTATTTTTGATTTTTCAAAGATAATCAAGTAGTCGATTTTAAAGGAAATGACAAAAAATATATTGTTTGAAAATAATCGATTGATCGAAAATAATCGATTATTTTCAATGATCGATAATTTATTTCGATAATCAGTCATCCCTAGCGACCAAATGACTTTTAATAGATTTAAATTTTAAAATGTTATCTGCTTTCAGACATATGCATTTCTAGAGTTTTATGTGACTCATCCTTTATAATAATTAATATTCTTAAAGAAAGAAGCCTTAATATACTTTTTTCTGAGGTTACAATACAAAACATTATTTTCTAATTTTGACTAATTTTTAATAATATGTAATAGCCGTAGAAAAAATATAATGTTCAACTCATAAGGGTAGATTTGCAGTATTAGCCTGCGCACATGCTATTTTTATAATACTCGTAGACAATGAGTAACATTTTTTGCTCTATTAACAATATATTCTATTTCAACATTTTACTGTAATCTCTTGCAGAAAAGTCCGTAGTAAATAAACGCTAACGAAATATTCTATAAAAGGTCTTCTCTTTACATAAAATGTCGTGGCATCTGTTTGATATTAAAAAATCACGTTAATTTTATTTCATAATACAAAATTCGATTAAACACCTTTTAAATAAACCTAATAGTTCATTAAGATGCTAATAAACAAAGTCCGGTCCCTGTCACAGAGTTCGGGTCGCCGCGTGTCGCCGCCCAGTTCCCCCACTCCGTTAACCCTTCTTTAGAAATTGGCAACATTTGCGCAGGTTTAAAACCGGTGTATGTTATATCTCTGGTCTCTTTTATCTAAGCTGTCTAGATACAATCTTGTTATCCTAATATGACAGATGTAGAAGATTTATACAAATGTGAAAAACGTTTTACGTTCTGCAATGCTAGATGAAATCTTTAATTAGGCATCAAATTTGTAAAATGTTAGAAATAGTATGTAGGTATATAGGGAAAATAAAAAATATAATTATAATGAAGAGTAAGAACTTTTAAATTTTAATATAACTAGAACAAAATATTCAGTAATTAAAAATTTTGATAGGAATTAAAAATTTGCTCGAGTATAAATGTTGTGCTTGTTTTTAAGTGGTTCGATTTACTTTAGGTTTTTTCCAACAATGCTCAGAAATGAGTTACTGACATCAGGATTCTGCACAGTAGTTTATTGAGACTGCAAAATTGTGTACTACCCAGTGGTTTGTTTCTGATCGTTGTTGGAATAGACCTTTTATTCAATAAATAATCGAACAAGTTAAATGTGTATTTGGAATTTTTTTAATTTTACAAATCTGGAGCTTGAATATGGATTTTCAAATGATGCACTTTTTGTAGTTTTTAATAATGCTTATTTTTTTTTTTTAGTTGCTTGTTCATTTAATAAAGATGCTTTTTTGTATATGGGGTGATAATTTTTAAGCAGAGGCGTGCAGCACCCACAAGATCACTGCCAGAATTAATTCAAATGGGTAATCTAGAAATATGGAGTAGGTTCCCTGTACAAGATTTTCAATAACTTGTAAATACAATGTTTTAATGAATTATTGCCGTTATCAAAGTTAAATGTGATGAAACACTCATGAAAATTTGTAAATATTTAACCCTTTCAGTGTATTTGTCCCTCCAGAGGGACACTGTCTTAATTAACCCTGAAGTATACATCTGTTAATTTTGGTAGAAATTTTTTCTTTTTGATTTATTTACTTTATTTGCATTACTTTTAAGGATTAATATTATAAAAAAATTATTTTCATAGTAAATTTTTGTTTTTGTAATGTCCCTGAACAGGGACGTTATGTCTTGGAGTAATAAAAAATACTATGAAAATATTTTAATTTACTTAAAATAAACAAAGAAAACATACAATATACTACAATGGTATTTTTTTTAATGAAAGTGGAAGTGAAAGGGTTAAAAAAATAAAAGAATTTATCAGATTTATGTATGATTTGTTTTTGTAGTGACAGTCACTATAAATTTGAGAAGTGTGCTATGAAACGGGACAGGGCTTGTATAGTTTTATTTAAAAAGTAAACCTTGTCATTAATTAAATATAAATGATTATTATATTACATTGTTGAAATATATAATGTAAAACAAATTGTTGTAATGTTTTTCTGAAATCGGAAGTGTTGTCAGGTTTGTTACTGTCTGCTGCTAACTGTGACATGTACAAGCCAACATAATAAACCTACTTATTGAGTACATTAATATAAAAAACTCATAATAAATCTGGAAACTATACATTTGAAATTTTCCTACTTATTTTTTCATTACTGCTATTATCCAATAGAACAATTCCTATGCTTTTATTTAATATTTCATTTTCCACAAATAAATATAAAAAAATAATTAGTAAAATTATAAAATGAGTTCCAATTAAATAATGAACTATATTATTAATTTAAATTGTTAATATAAGAAATGAATAAATTAAGAAAATAAAAGTGTAATAATGGGAAATGTGTAAATTGTATTTATTTCTAATTTTAAATAATTTTGTGTGTATTGTTAATTTTCTTTCTAATGTAAAATTAATAAATTAATAATTTTAACAAAAATTTAATGAGATGTTTTATTTGTGTTAGAATCCGAATACAATAAGAATAACGCTGCTGTCATAATGATTACTCTGAATTTCAAATACATAGTATCTATAACTTATCAATAAATAAATATTAAGTTGTTAGGTATAAAAAATATTTCCTATATTCCTAAAAGATTAACACTTCACCCCCAGTGGATAACTTCGGTAACTGTATCAGCAATACTTTCCACATTCTCGTCTCCTTTGAGAAGTAGTCCCATCATAAGTAATAAAAGCAGGAACAGCATTTTTTAGGTAGTTTTTTTTATATTTGCACTGCACATTAAATAATGGTAATCTTATAATTGAAGGGTCTGGAAATGCACCATTCTTGTTCCGGCTAGTTCTGATAGTTGGAATCGTAACATATAGTTGCAAGGTTATATTTAATTATTTGGAACCAGGGAATAAGCATATTGAAATAACTTTTACTTTTTATCATGTATTTACCAATTTTTACATCGATTAAAAATAAAAAAAAATCTAGATTTTCAAGTAATACGATCGTTATTTTAAACTTCAAATTTGTGTCAAATTCTAGACTTCAGTGCGGAGTGGTGTGAATATGCGGATTTCTAGACTCGTCAACTACAAGATAACCTTAAATAATTATTAGGTACATCAGAAAAAACATTGTTTAAATTATTAACCATAGTGTATGTACAAATTATTCAATACACAAATTACCAACATCTACGACCCCGAACTACATTTATTTACTTAAAGGGATTAACTCCTATAAAAATACAGAATTGAAAAATCTTAAATATTTCTTACAACTCAAATTTTTATTAATTTCAAATCAGTACTTCTATAAAAACCTAGTAAATACATTTAAAGAACTGGAACAAAACACATTCGGGGATGATTATTATTAAACAAATGTATATTTAAAGACTTGAAAATAAAAAGGCTACAAGTAAAATTAATTTATCATAGTATCTATTTGATTTTTATAACCAGATACAACTTTCTAGCATTATAATCAGGCTAAAAGGAATAAGTCAAAGATTTTATTTATTCGCAGGGTCAGAAAAATATCAAAAGAAATAGGTACCTTGTGTATATGAAATTTATACCATGAATACATTATAATAGGGTCTAAGTCATAACATTATTAGTACCAAGGAGACAGGATAAATAATACGAAATATTTATATAGTAAAACTTTATACTAATAATTCTTTTTATTACAGAAAAGACAAAGTTGAATAACCTATTTACATAACCTACAATCATTTAAAACGTAGGCATTAAACATATTTACTTGAAAAATAACGTTTCCTAGTAGATTTCTTAGCACTTTTTCACGGATAACATAATTTGCATTAAAATGTTTTTCATAAATGGAACTTTTGGGTTTAATGTTTATTTTCATTCCACCAATAAATAATTGCACCATATTCTGTATAACTGTTTTTTGGCATTATAAAACTGCTATTAATATGTTGAAGACTTTCTCCCATATTCACAATTAAAAACAGCACAACGATCCACCATGATTTATATATTTTAAGATTTTAAAAAATATTTCTGTCAACACTTTTCAAATTGCAGCTCCTACCCATGGAGGAAGGATAATTACTCCTACCTTTATCTTTTATTTACTTTCTCGCCGGATAGATACTAGCGAACCTAGCGGATTTTGGCTAGGAAGTACGATCGGTTTTATCGCCGTTTTCATTTGTTTTTAAATAGGAGTTGATACACCTTATAGTACACCGTGACCTAGACTAAGGTCCCTACTGGTAGCCATTTGGACAGGTCGTTGGAATGCCTAATAGTAAGACACCAAAAGGACGATGCTTCAATTTTATTAAACACATTTGCCACTTTAGTCGCAAAACTCTTATAAAGATCTTGAATACTATATATATATATATATATATATATATATATATATATATATATATATATATATATATATATATATATATATATATATATATATATATATACATGATTTTGTTACAGAAAACATTTTTGATAGGTTTGTTTTATACCTATTTAATTATTTAAATGGTGTAAATGCATATTTGTCCAAGCATTTTCATCTTAAAATAGAAAGTTAATGATGTGACATTAATTAATTTAAAAAATAAAATAAATGGCCTTTTATTTCAAGTTTGAAATAATTAAGTAACCAATTTATTTTTTGTTTGCTTTTCTTCATTACATTTTTGACCAGGTGGCAAAAAATTAAATATTAAAAAGTCCGCTCTTAGCGGCCATATAGAATTTAGTATCACTCCAATTTGATAAATGGCAGCACATTGCTTCAGAATTTTACCATTTGCAAATACAATATGTATACAGAGGCTTACCCAATGTTGGCATTAGTATATAAACTTTTGCTGATAATTCCAATTTCAGCAGTGGGATTCTCATCTTTCAATACGACACATGTCGAGAGGCCTGTCTTCGGCAGAATGCGATTCATATGTAATGTATCTCTCTATTCAACACGTAACGTGTTGAGTTCTCACATAAGAATCCCTGTCCAGAAGTACCCTGACTGCGAGAGTATTTTTTTTTTGGCATTGACATGTGTCATTTAGCCAATCACAATTCGTCTATAAGATAAGTTCCTAACTAACTAAAGAAAAAGAAATATAGAATAAAGAAATACAATAAGGATCTTGACAGTGATACTCCGCTTCTCGTCCAGGGGCCCATCAGGATTTTTTTTTACTTGAAAGTACTTAAAAAACAGGCTAAGCTAAAGAGTACTCTCAGTCATAATCGACGACATATCATCATAAATACAATAGAAGATGACGACGTCATTGACGATTTGTGAAGAACCAATTTTTCATTCTCAAAGAAATAATTGTAGGTTTTTTTTATGTAAAAAATGAACTTTATTTTTTATTTATAAGTTATTGTAAACTAATTTGTATATAATTTATTATTAAAAAGAAAAATTTAGCTTTTTCATTTTTTTGATGGACCGGCGCAGCGCCGTTTTTATTGACAGGTCCAATATACCTCAACTAAGTTCTTTAAATATGTGGACAAAGGAATTCAACATTTTAATATTATAATCACACATAGTTATTCTTCTCTATTTTAGTTAAAATTGCACACAAAATAAATCCCTTACACTTATATTCAATTTTTCTTCATTTCAATTTTTTTATAGATTTTCGTTTTTTGGGCCCTTTCCTAAAACCACCTCTGAAAAAGGTTTTATTCATTATGAAGTTCATCACAACAACGCTATCTTCCTAATATTATCCCGTTAAATTTTGAGGTAAAATCCTTATGATCAATTTCCGTAAACGTGAATTAACAATATCCTTCAGTCATGGAGAATTCTGAACGAGCTCTATTTTTAATTTTTAAATCCTTCTGGCCAAAAATTAACATGATTGCATATTTATGAAGAATTTACAAAAACAGTTACTAAAAATGCCCCGCAACTATTTTTTTTATAAAAGTTTTGTTTATCGACAATGAAAAACTGCACTTTTTTTTTTACTTCAATACTTTTTGGCCAACGATGATTTGAAGCTATTAGAATATTCGCAATCGTAAGCTTTACTATATGGACATAGGTAATTTGAAATTTCTCGACACTTTAGTAATGACTGTACTCAAAAAACCTGCGACGTTGTCAGGTAGAATATTTTTTCCTTCACTTAAAGATATCATTGTGTTCTGTCTTTTTTTCTAGCTTGAATATAAGTGCATCCTATGTGCTATCAACTTTAAAGTGCTATTACTTAAGTTATAATTTGAATGAAGATTGGAATGGATGTAAAAAATTATTGTTAGTTTATAGAACAATAAAATATTGACTATAACCCAAGCAGCAAGGTGCCGTCATTATGACGCGATTTTTTGAGTTTACTCGTCAGAAACGTCACTATCCCAATTAATAACGTTACTTTGACGTCGTTTTTGCAACGTTAATTAGACGTTAATACAGACTCGTCATTATGACGTAATTTTTTAGTATTAATTTATCCGAACTACAATATCCTAATCAGTAACGTTATTTTTTCGTATATTTCTGGCAATGTCATATTGTCAATTGTCACTTGTCATTGTTGTTTCCTGTTACCTCCATCTTCATGATTCTCGTGAGTGACAGTCATGACGACCTTGTGATTGTGGTGCATTTTTAAATTTAACTTTATTTGATAAGATGTTTTAAAGAAAGGTAAAAAATAGAATGTGACAAAATAATAAAGTATGTTAAACCGAATTTGGTATTTTACAGATGTATTGTATTATATTGTTGAGTTTGAAAAACCGGATGTGAGGTGAGCTCTTGTTCATGACTTTTTTATTTATCAGTGTAATTTATTTTTTATAACATATTTTTCATGTGTTTTTTGGATTAAATAAATAACTTTCATCTGCTTAGTATTTTTAATAATTCCATCCAACTTTGGGACGTCCAATATAGACGTCACTTTGACGTTAGGTAGATTCGTGATAATGGCGTCAATTTGCCTAGCCTATTACACCCGATATACACGTTACTTTAAGGTGATATCGATTTGTCAAAATGACGATATGGAATGACATCATTTCGCTGTGACAATAGAGAGTTATTAGGCATTCCAACGACCTGTCCAAATGGCTACCAGTGGGTAATAACAGTTTAGATATGGCAACCCTCTTGTCATGTTGTCATTAACAGGGTCAATGATACATATATAGTTATATAGATTGCTCAAAGCTGGTCGTTTACGAGCGGCCATATTGCCTGGCAAATATTTATTAATTTGGATCGGTTTAGCAAAAATGTGTTTTAAAACCAATTTTTAGCCTTTAGATATTAAAAAAAAAATAATTGCTTACATTTTTACTTCAAGGCATAAGCTTATGTTTATTTTGAAAAATATGGATGATCAATCTATGTAACTATCTATTTCATTGACCTTGTCAAATCACCAGGCCTACAGGGTTGCCATAATTTTGCCATATCATAACCCGTCAGAACCCACTGGTAGCCATTCAGTTTGGAATGCCTAATTGCAAGTTCACTTAAGGTCAGTCACTATTAGTGCCGTTCTTATTTTGACATCTGAGCATGCGCAGATCACTAACTTTAATAAAGATTGTGCCTGTTCTTAATAGAGAGATATTGCAAATTTCTATAAAGCCAGCCACTAAACTTTAAATTATAGTTCATCTTTTTTATTGTCTATAATATTAAAGAGGCATTAGAAATTATAATTTTAGAAGGTTTAAATGACGATTATATTAAATATTTAATATTAAAAAACTTCTAACGGATACGAATGTCGGCGAGTGCATCCGAAAACTATAAAGTCGCCATTACCTGCTGCCCTTAAACATCCACAATTAAGGACAAGCACAATCCTTAATAAAGTCAGTTTTAGAACATAAACATCTACGCATGCTTAGATGCCAAAATAAGAGCGGCACTAATAGTGACTGACCTTAAGTGAACTTGCAATAACTTTCTTATTAAGAACAGGCACAATCTTTATTAAAGTTAGTGATCTGCACATGCTCAGATGTCAAAATAAGAGCGGCACTAATAGTGACTGACCTTAAGTGAACTTGCAATAACTCTCTATTTTCACGTTACCATAACGTTATTTTCACGTCATCAAATGACGTAACGTACACCAAAAAATCACGTCATAATAACGGCATGGTATTGCATGAAGCATTTTTAATATTAAAAAACATTTAGTTCACTTGTTTTTTTTGCCAAAAAAAGGCATTTAAAAAATATATTATTTTATTTGACGTGTGACAAATTGTGAGAATGATTAAATTTATATAATAAAAACAGAAAAATGGTAGGTAAAGTTTTATATAATAATATTTTTTACACAAAAAGCTTTCTAGATAACCTGATATACACACAACCAAACTTATATGGAATCATCTATTTTTTTTTTCATAATTTTTGAGATCTATGAACATTTTTTGTTTATGAATAAAACTCAGTTCTTACCAAAGACTTTTAATGACATAGCAATAAAAATAATTAATTAGTTGACAAAATAAACACAATGTTATTTTTTTGGTTTCTGAAACGAAATGAGATTTAAATTTTTAATAGCCGAAAAGCAAAAACAGAAAGAAAATTGGTAATTTTAACAATCCGTGCTATCACCTCTAACCCTTATGCAAGCTTCTATTCGCCTTGGCATGCATGTTATTAAATTTTCAACTTTGTCTTGGGGTATGTTTTCCCATTTTGCTAATGCTGCATCAATAAGCTGTGCGACATTTCCTGCATTGTTTCGACGAGCCCTCATCCTTCTTTTGAGCTGGTCCCACAAGTGTTAGATAGGATTTAGGTCTGGTGAACATGCAGGGCAGTCTAAAACTGTGACACCTTCTGTTTCAAGATATTCTGTAGCCACTCTGCTGGTATGGGGAGGTGCATTATTGTGTATTAAGATAAAATTATCCCCAATTGCAGCTCTCCAAAGCCTTACTATTGGTTCTTGCTCTAAATCAACATATCTTGGACCGGATAAAGTTTGTTGAAGTGGTAACAATGGAGTTTTTGCTTCCAGCATAATACCTGCCCAAAACATTACAGTTCCTCTTTGATATCTTGGGACATATCTGGCAGCGTGAAGTCTCGCTTATCTTCCTGGAGCTCTGAGAACCCGAATTCGATGGTCATCTGATCTTAGGCCAATTCTGGTCTCATCCAAAAAAAGAACATTTTGCCAATTCTTAATTGTCCAGTTTTGGTGTTGGAGGCACCAATTTAGCCGGTCAATTTTATTTTGCCTAGATAACGGTGGGACCCATAACTCTTTCCTACTGTACAAACCTCGTGCGCGAAGTCTTTCTCTTAAAGTTTTAATTGAAACGTTCACATCTGTAGCTTCCAGAACTTGTCGTTATAGCTCTAGATGAGAAACACTGGGATTTCGTCAAATAATTGGCAAACAAAGCGGTCCTGTTGTTAAGTTGTGACTCTTTGACTACTTTGTATGGGCCTGTTTTTGAGAGTTTCTAGTTCCAAGTACCTTTTATATGTTTTCAATACAACACCCTGGGTATCGCTTACTACCTTTGCTACCTCTCATTGGGGCATTCCTTGTTCAATGAGAGCAATAATTCTCACCCTCCTGCATATCTGTTAGTCCAATATAAGACATTTTGTTGTTTTTTTAGACCGAAATAAAATTACCGGAGAATCGTGATTTTACTTCTGAACACAAAATTCACAAGATAATAAATCTCAGCAGTTGTTTCTTCTTTATTATCATGTTTGTTAAGAACAAAAGGGCTTATCATAAAGTTAGTTACCAAATTTTTTCCTTACAAAACATTTATTCAGAAATACACAGTGATTCCATATAAGTTTGGTTGTGTGTATATTTAAAAATAATCTCAAAATATGAAGATAGGTCAGTTGACTAACTAATAATGTTTATAGATGGTTTTCAACATATTAGAAACAAAACAAATATTTCATTAACAAAATATTTATTTATTCGTTCATTAATAGCTGTAACTGTACTTACAAATGATAAAATTATTGGAGAAAGTGAACACCCATTTTAATTTACTACAAGCCGCCACTGAAATAAAGTGATTTTAAAAATCGCGATTCGTTTTTGGACAGATGTATATTCCGTAGAAAAGGAAAATCTGTAATATTTCCACGTATCATCAAAGCCGAATGCAACAAACAAACAAACAATAATGGAAATAGCACAAACAGCGAAACAGTTGTTATATTGCAACGGCTGATAAGCAAACCGTATTATCCACTTAAATTATAAAGTTATTGGAATTAGTCTAGCATATAAAATGAGGAAGCTAATTAGACTGGCAAAATTGAATTTACTTTTTCAGGCAAGCTCTATAAAAATATAATATTTCAATTTTTCACGACGAAAACAAAGCAAATTTCTTTGGTCTCTTAATTGAGTTGAACAACCTACTAGGTATGCTATAGTTTTTCACATAGGATATTGTACAGCTATGTAGATTGCCGCTTTTTTGTATTGTGAAATTTCACCAATATTGTATAAAATATAATTTGAAATTTTGGAAAATAATAACAATTATTCACCCTCTTACTAGTGAACTTGTGAAGCTTTCGCAATTAACAATTTTAAGACACTTTAAATTTATTTAGGTTTTAAAAGTGATTAAATTTTTTCAATAAAACGATGTCGGTTTTAAAGATAAACTAAATATTCTTAAAAACCACTTATCTTATGCAGAATTTAATATACTCTTTAAATTTAAAATATAAGTAATTGCTCTTAATGTCCTCTTTAATCTGCCGCAAATATATTTTAAAATTAAATGGTTTTAATATTGTTTTAAAATTTAGTCTTTTTAGGATAAACGCTTTTTGGCTAGATCTGCTTTATGATGGTCTTGAAGCTGTTTTGAAGATCATTTTATTTTATTTGAAATTGTATTGTATAGTTTAAAAGCTACCTTGAAGATAGCAATAAGAGAACTAGCATTATTGGAAGATAGTTGTTGTTGATATTTGACTATGCACTATACTTTGCATACAGTGTACAGTATGATTCAATAGACATGTAAGAAAAAAACGAAGAAAAACTGTTTTCCTATCTCGCTCTGTTTATTCATTATTCAATACCCTGTATATTAAAAACCAGTCGTAGAATGTACAGGTATACTGTACACCCTGTATAACACTACATTAATTTGTGATTTAGTAACAACTTTTTGCCATGATTTTATTTTAGTTTATTTTCAAACCATTTTTTATTTATATCATTAATGGATATTTCAATATAATTTTTTAAATTTAATTTCATGTGTACCCAAACCTATAATTATACGTTGTTTTTACTCTTCAATAAATATTTCATGTCCATGCCCTTATTTATTTCATTTTTATTTTTTAATTTGTATAAACCTCGCTAAATAATATTTGGCTCTAAATTTAGTAAGCTCCTGAACTAATTAACGTTTTGTCTTATAAATATAGATGAAGGAAAACTTAACTACATTATAAACCATAAAGATGCGGATACAGAATATTTAAATCATTCTCTTATTAGAATGTGTTCCCATGAATCCCTATATAACAATATATGGCGTGAGTGTAAACGACTGATACTGCCAGATACCATTTTTACAGTAATTGCTTACAAAAATGTACCACTTGCGTGTCTTTTTGCCATACGTGAAACGAAAAATTAAACCAACTTTGTTATTAAGTTTTCTTTTTTAAAGAAACCCTATTTTTCAGAACTATATATTCGAAATAGTCACACATTAACGAAGATATAATTTAAGAATGCCCTTGTGGTAAGTAAAATGATAAATTTTTTTGTGAAAAATAAATAACTCAAGTTTGTGAACTACTTCGTTGTCATTACTATGAAATTATTTAATTTTCTCAGGAAAAACTTGAAATCTATTTTTCTTGATTGAAAAATATTTCCCGAAACTGCTCGTAACTTCCACGATATCAGTTTTATGACTCTCTTTCTGATGAAAGATATCAAAGGATAGCATACAAGTATACATATAGATATGTGTTATGTTTTAGATCAGAATACTGAAGATGGTAACTTAAATACCTACCATTAAGAAATATATTTGGGATCAATTTGAAAAGTGTATGTAAAACTAAAAAATACAGAGGTACTCGCACGAAATATCTTGATTGTAGGCCCCTGTCATTTTTTTAAAATTTCGATGCATTATATTATAGGTCAAGACAAGTAACTTTCTTTACCAAGTTTTCAGTTATACAGGGTCATAGAGTCACTAGACCCTGATAAAGTTAATCAAATAATATTAATTTTGACTTTTATACTACAAAAGCAGGACCAGTGATAAAAAATCAATTCATGTCATCTTTTTAGTCAGTACAAATTACGAATTTGTATTGGGGTGAACTAGCAGCGTCCGTGAGCTATATTCAAAATAATGCGCCCATTAGTAAATACACCGGTAATGTTATACAAAAGTGTTATACAAAAGTGTTATACAAAAGTGTTATACAAAAGTGTTATACAAAAGTGTTATACAAAAGTGTTATACAAAAGTGTTATACAAAAGTGTTATACAAAAGTGTTATACAAAAGTGTTATACAAAAGTGCTATACAAAAGTGTTATAAAAAAAGTGTTATACAAAAGTGCTATACAAAAGTGTTATACAAAAGTGTTATACAAAAGTGTTATACAAAAGTGTTATACAAAAGTGCTATACAAAAGTGTTATACAAAAGTGTTATACAAAAGTGTTATACAAAAGTGTTATACAAAAGTGTTATACAAAAGTGTTATACAAAAATGTTATACAAAAGTGTTATACAAAAGTGTTATACAAAAGTGTTATATAAAAGTGTTATACAAAAGTGTTATACAAAAGTGTTATACAAAAGTGTTATACAAAAGTGTTATACAAAAGTGTTATACAAAAGTGTTATACAAAAGTGTTATACAAAAGTGTTATACAAAAGTGTTATACAAAAGTGTTATACAAAAGTGTTATACAAAAATGTTATACAAAAGTGTTATACAAAAGTGTTATACAAAAATGTTATACAAAAGTGTTATACAAAAGTGTTATACAAAAGTGTTATACAAAAATGTTATGCAAAAGTGTTATACAAAAGTGTTATATAAAAGTGTTATATAAAAGTGTTATGCAAAAGTGTTATACAAAAGTGTTATACAAAAGTGTTATACAAAAGTGTTATACACTTTTTTATTTTTGATCAAAATACTATTGACAATATAGTTTCACTGTTCGCAAACTTGTTAATTAATCTTTTTGACAGGCATATGCCGGTATCCGGACAATTGTCCGAAAACAATTACCCGAAAGACAATTCCCAGAAGTCAGTTGTCCGAATGGACAATTGCCCGAATGGATAATTTCCCGATACAAAATTATTCAAATGGACAATTGACCGAATAGACAATTTCCTAAAATAACCTAAAACTGTATGTAAGCGCAACTTTATAAATTTATAACGGGTTGCGATTTATAACCAATATTTTCGGCACATGTACATGCTGTACTTTTTCGCTAAAAATGTTGTAATTCCTCTTAATAAATAACATCCTAATGTAACCATAATTGGCTTTTAAATGTTGTTTAGAATAAACAATAAATACACCCCTTTAGTCTTAATACTATAATAATTAAGGTTACTTATTGAACGTCTCCAGGTAGGTATCTACATTAGAATTATATACCGCTAATTGATTTTACAATGAACAATAAGTCATTATTTAATTCATATAAATACTGCCCTAAAGGTTTCTATTGCTTTATTTTCCAAACTCTGAGCAAGAGTCACGACGCAAAATGGCTTTGGAGTTTGTACTTAGTGAAAAAGGAAAGAGTAAATTATTGATCGACGGTTATCTTTACCAGAAAGATAAAGAAAATCAAAACATTTATTGAAAATTTGATTACTACAAGAAGTTCAAGTGTAAAGCTCGTGTTATAACCTTAGAACTTGCAGTAGTAAAAAGAAGTGGGACACACAACCATGTAGCGGATGCAAGGCAAGTGGAAAAAAGAAAATCAATGGCATACGTGAAAACGCTAAACAAACCCAAGATGAGCCACATCATATACTATCAACTGCATCTGTTCAGCTTAGTCAAGCTACAGCTGCGACGCTTCCGAAAGTGAGCAGCATTAAAAGAACAATAAGGCGTGTACGAAGTAATCAGCAAGCCGCTCCGGCTTTACCTCTTCACAGAAGAGACATTGCTTTTCCAGAAGGGTATAAACTAACAAAAAATGGAGAACAATTTTTACTATTTGATTCAGGCCCACACGATGATCGGTTGTTAATTTTTTCAACCAGACAAAATCTGTTTCTTCTGGCAAGGTCACAACACTGGTTTGCCGACGGAACTTTCAAAACTGTACCTCACCTTTTTGTATCAGCTATATACAATCCACGGATTAGATAAGAATACTGCGATTCCTTTAGTATACGCACTACTACCTAACAAGACAGACTTTTGTTCGGTTACTTTCAAAAGTAAAAGAACTTTTTCCTGAGGCTTCGCCTGAAACTATATTAACAGATTTTGAAAGCGGTATGATAAGTGCTATAAGACAACAATATTTCGACTCAAGACATCGTGGGTGCTTTTTCCATTTCAGTCAATGTATCTTTAGAAGAATCCAGTCAGACGGTTTAAAAAGAAGGTACGAAACTGATGCAGATTTTGCCTTAAAGCTCCGATTATTGCCGGCCTTAGCATTCTTTCCTACTGCAGACGTAGTGGAGGCATTTGAAACCATTTGCGAGCAAGATGTGTTACCTGTAGAAGCCCAATCAGTAATTGATTATTATGAAGATACCTGGAGCGGGCGTCCACAAAGAGGTAGACGACGTTTGCACTTATTTTCACATGGGGTACAAGAAAGTTTGCCAAAAACAAACAATTCCATAGAAGGATGGCATCGAGGGTTTGAACAACAGATTTCCGCAGATCATCCAAACATTTGGAGATTTATTAAAGTCATTCAGCCGGAGCAGAGCTTACATGTACTTCAAATTGAACAGTATGTAGGAGGCTTGGAAGGCCCTCCTGCACGTAAAAAATACAGAGATTGTGCAGAGCGAATTTCAAGTCTGGTAAATAATTACGATCCTGCGAACACTGATGAATTCTTACGGGAAATAGCACATAATGTATCGTATTAGTATAAAGGAAATACATAAAAAGGTCAAATTCATAAATAAAAATCGAAATAAATTGTAAAAAAACCAAAAACCAATAAAACGTAAAACAAATTTGAAAAATAAACAATCTTAAAAAAATGACAAATTGGATGTTCTAAATACGCCAGCGGTACGCTGCCAGTCCTAAGCCTGGGTGAAGTGTGAAGGGAACATGTAATAAAATATGTATTTTATAATAATAAATTAATTAGATTTAAAATTATACATTTTTCGGTTAATTCTCCTTTCGGGTATTTGTTCCCCGGGAAATTGTCTATTCGGTCAATGTTCCATTCAAATAATCGTGTTTCGGGAAATTGTCCATTCGGGCAATTATTCTCGGGGAATTGTCTTTTGAGAAATTGTTTTCGGGCAATTGTCCTAGATCCGCATATGCCTATCAAGACTACTATAACAACTGAAGGAGACGATGAGCGGGCGGCGGCCCAAGTGGTGCACTCACTGCACATACACTATTTACTATATAATAATTAAAATTAAATTAAATTTGATGAGCTTATCCATAAAATCTTTTTACGTATATTTTAGAACATCTAAAATAATTTCTATGAAATTTGGGTGAGATACTTGCATTTTTTGGCAGTTCTGCAGCATTCATGCACTAGCCACCACTGATTCCTAGGTCTAGGGTACATTTCAAATATTTAAAACATCGTTTCACTGCGTTCCAATGAGTTTCTGTATGATTGGTCTCATGACCCCTGTTTGTGTACACAAAAATCGTCGATTACGTCTTCACGCCAACACTGATGACGTACCGTGTTTTACATGTACACAATATGAGATGGTCCTTCAAAAATTTAAATTGACGCGATTTAGCATTTTTATTAAAAGTCGGCTATTTTTAAAATAATTAATTTATTCCATATATTTGCGTCGTATGTTTGTTCGTTATAAAATCATTATTATCGGGGCACCCGGTATGTATGTATTTTGATATTTAAATTTAATTACCTATTCATAGTTAAAAGCGATTGAACTACTTCAATTCTTTGTCAATAACAATTAATTACAGTCTGTGAAACGAAATAAACGTGTGTAATAAGAATTAACGATTTTTTCCTTTATTATATTTTATATTTTATCGTTTTGACATAACGTGATTCGAATACACCAGAAATAATTATTTTTATCTCTCTATTCAAAAAAGTACGAACAATAAAAATTTAGATTAGTCATTGTTGTTAATTTTTTTATTTTACTTTTAAAATTATATTTTACATTCGTATATAAAAAATTGTCTATATAAGCATTGTTTACAATTTTATGTCTATTTTATTTCCGTTGGGTAATATAAATTATAGCAACAAATGCACGTACCACTTAATATGACATATTTTAAAGTTGTGTTAATTATAAACTATTCTTTTCTGCAAATACTATTACAAAGAAATAGGCTTTTTAACACGCAATACTGTCAAAAGTGTTTAAAGGTAAAAAGTGCTATGAGGCACTAATACTACAGGTGTGGTTTTAAAAAAATAATCGGGAACAAAATACATTTTTTTATTAATAGTACAATTTGAAGAACTAGAAAATAAGAAATAAGATTTTTTTGGTGGTTTATTATGAACAATATTGACATGACATTAAGAAACACCCTATATACAGTCGTATTTTTTCTAAAACGATTTTCATTTAAAATTTTATACAAACCATCATAATATTATACTTCTCCTAACTTTAATCTTAGATAGGTTATTTCATCAATTCATAGAGGCCGAAACAAGTCACCGTTTAAACAATACAATTCTGTGGTAAATGACTTTCAGTTTTCTGAATGTATGAATGATTTACTAGACTTGAGCTAAAAGAGGCCTATAAATTTATGAGGATGCACAATGGTCGTAGTGAGACCTAAGTGCTGTGGGACAACCCACCCTCCACACAAAACAGATACAAAGAACATGTTTAAGTTTGCATTTATGCATTGGCACCGTTGTAAACCGCACGACCTTGCCCATATCGATGGCACGTGACAATTCTACGAGGCATAGTTCAAAACCCTAAGTGATGTAAGGTCGTTCGAAAAATAATGATGTATTATTAAAAAAAATACCTATTTAACCTGATATTATAATATTTATCAGGATTTAAAGCTAATTATGTAATAATGTTTAAATTTCCGTATAATATTATTTGTATAAGAAAATGATTTAAATTAAGGAAACAATGTTATCACAATCTTTTTGTTGTTTTGAATCATTTTACGTTAACATTGACATTAATTACTGGTAATAATTATTATTAAAACACCAGTAAAAATAAGGTGACTGTATTTTTTTAAGATAAACTTATAAGGGACCCCACAGTTTTCTTATGGCAAATGGCTTTCGATCGAATCTGCTGAATTTTATGTCTTATGTTGTAATTTTTGATTTCCTAATTAAAAGTGTCCATGGGCACAAAGTTCTCCTGTCATAGGACTATTTTTTGGGATTCAGGGTGTTGACTTTGTGAATTCTCATTTTCAAAATACATTAAAAGGTAAAGGTTGGTATTTTGCTGATACTCATAAATATGTTATCCAAGATATTTGTGATTATCCAAATGTGATACCAATCTTTTTAGAAAATAACTATATAGTGAGTAATATTTTAAATTAAAATAGAAAAACAACATAATATTTAAAAAATCATTTAGTATAAGAAGATTATTTTAAAAACATAAAATATCTATATTTCTTTAGCCAAGTTTATGTCTAATTATAAATCGAAATCACTACTCTCAAATTTAACTAAAATAGTTATAAAATACAGACGAGAATTGTCTCTTTTTAAAAAATAATATTGTGTTTTGTCTATACATGGACCTCGAATAGGCCTTCGATACGGTGGATCATAAACTTTTGATAGGATCTGTTATTTAGAGGAACAGCTTTATATCTAGTAAAATAGAATATGGAATACCGCAAGACACTGGTTTAGGTCCAACCCTTTTTAATATATATGTAAACGACATTTTCAAACTGGCATCATTGGTCAAAATTTCATTATTTGCTGATGATATCGCAATTATTTTCAAGGTATTGGAAAGAAGTAAATCCTATGGCTGAAAACGATTTAATACATATTAAAAGATGGTTCAATAATATGTTTTTAACAATTAATTTTGAAAAAAAATTGTACATTTACTTACATAACCTTACAGTTAGAAAATATTATTATCCACAGATATCTTAAATAGGACATGCTTAAATGTTTAAAAAAAATTAAGATCTATTTTGTACAAATTTAAATGCATCAGAAAAATATTAGATAATACTCATTTAAAAGGGTGTATTTTCATTGTTAAGAAAATTTATTAAAGTGATATATGATAAAAAAAAGGATTATATAACCTCTCTTGTTATAGAGAGTAAATTATTTGACTTTAGACAAATTTATTTGCAAACGTTAGTTACTTATCAGCACAAAAAATACACAAACTATTAAGTAGATACCTATTTAACATGAACACAATACAAGGCATAAATCAGCAACCTAAAAAATGATGTCATACGTTATACCTATATAAAGCCGCTTTAAGTCTGAAAAAAAAGTAAGAAATTAAGAAAATTCTAAAAATTTTAGTAAAAATATCAAGTTTTGGCTAAAAAAATTTAAATACTTATTTGTATGAAAGTTATTCACCATAAATATTTTATTCAAAAACATAGTCAGTCTACAGAGTACACTGAAATAAATTTGGTGCTTACAATGTGAAAAAACTTTCATAATAGTTTTCTCAAAACATAATGATTGAAAATATAATACTGATTTTTTATTGTAAAAATTACAATTTTTTTTTTTGTTAAAATAAACACTTTTTAGAAAGAAAACACTAAGCTTTAATTGTAAAAATACGAATTTACTTACTTGCATTTTTATAGTTTTAGTGGAAAAATTAAAAAGTTCCATCAAGATGTGGCCGATTTTAGATTTGTTTTTAGTATATCTCATTGAATAATTTTTAAAGTGATTTACAGATTGTGTTTTGTCAAAATTAAAAACATTGTGATTTCATTTATAAACAATTTCATAGGATGATGATAAAGATAAAGTAACATTAGGTATCAAAAATATTAGAATACAATAATGATTTTTATTAGTTTTTAAATAAGATGAATAACCCTGAACAAAAACATTTCATTATTATTTATGATTACCCACTTATCTACTTCCTATTTTTTTCTGAACAGTATTTAAAATAGTACAAAATAAACAGCGAAAAAATTAACTGCAGGAGTTATAATATTAGGATAAATGACATTTAAAATAAATAAACAACAATAGTCATAAATTTCCAATTTTCATAATTTTGCAAAATTAAAAATTAAAAAAGATTCTATATCGTGTATAGAACCCGCGTTGCGACATGGTCGCCAACGTAGAGCTCAAAAAGTTGGTTAAAGGGGGGAAGGTGAAAATAAAAAAGAATCAAAAATCGAAAACGGAAAGCGATATCAACTTGAAATTTTAAGAAAATATCAAGCTCTATAAGAAGATGAAGCCTATTGATTCTGAAAAATCTAAAATAAAATGGGGGTTGAAGGGGATCAAAATATTTAAAAAAAATCCTAACTCAAAAACAAAAAAGATATCAACTTGTAATGTTTATCAAAAATTAAGCGCTATAAGGGGAAAAGACCTTTGATTAAAAAAAAACTAATGAAAATTAGGAAGTTTAGGGGGTTAAATTAAAAAAAAAACAAATCAAAAATGAAAAGCGATATCAACATATAATTTTTAGTGAAAATCAAGCTCTATAGGAAGATGAAGCCTATTGATTCTGAAAAAATCTAAATTAAAATGGGGGAGGGGTTTAGATGAGTTGACATATTAAAAAAATCATAAATCAAAAATGGAAAGTCATATCAACATGAAATTTTTAGTAAAAAACAAGCTCTACAAAGGAATGAAGCCTATTGGTTCTGAAAAAAAATCTTAATAAAAAAAAATCCTAACTCAAAAACAGAAAACGATATCAACTTGAAATTATTATCAAAAATCAAGCTTTATAATTTTGAAAAAAAATCTAATTAATAAAGGGGGGGTTAAAAAAGAAAAAATCAAAAATAAATAACGAAAAGCGATATCAACATGACATTTTTAGCAAAATCAAGATTTATAAGGGGAAAAGACTCTTTAATTTCGAATAAAATTTGATTAAAAATGGGGTATTTAAGGAAGGTTGAACTATTGAAAGAAATCCAAACTCAAAAACGAAAAACAATATCAACTTGAAATTTTTAGCAAAAATCAAGATCTATAAGGGGACAAAGCCTATTGATTTTAAAAAAATTTTTTGAACAAAATGGAGGGGTAAGGAGGGTTGAAATAAACAAAAATTGAAATAAAACACCAAAAGCGATATCAACATGAAATATTTACTAAAAATCGAGCTTTTTAAGGGGATGAAGCCTATTGATTCTGAAAAAAATCTGAATAAAAATGTGGAGTTAGAGGGGGTGTCTGTTAAACTGTGAAGAGTATAATTTATAATTCCAAACATTATATATCTTCATTCTAGTTTAATTTGGAATCAAACCATTTTTTTATTTCAGACCAACATAATGTTGTAAAAAGAAACTATCAATTCTTGTCTTGTCTTTTGTAGAGGCTCTAAACTATTGTTTTACTATGTTACTTTTTATTTTTTTATGTTAGAAATAAAATGTTGTTTGATATATAAAAACAATCTAAAATATGTGTGTCGTGTTACTTTTGTATAGTTTTTGTATATCTACCTACCTTACATTGTCTAAAATATAGAGGGATTTATATTGACATTATATTTTTTGTATCACACTGTATATTTTACCTAGTAATACATTTTAAAAATACAAATAAATCATAAGGTAAAATCGCAACCCAAATTAATTACCTGTTATACCCACACAGAATTGTTCTCATTATGCTAATTATCAATAATAAAAATTCGTTAAAAAGTCAAATAAATTTATGTCGAACACAAAATCATATTCGATATGAAATTTTACTTAATTTTGGCTACCCATTCATTGGTCATACGTATTTCGCAATTTAGCTGTGAATTTAGAAATTTAGAAACTGGAAAACAACTTCTCTCGATTTCTTTTAACCACTTGTATGTTGACAATTTTTCCCAAAATTCTACGGCCTGTTTCTAAGTTACTACAGACACTGACAACCGATGTCTAATATTTGCTAAAATAATAATTAAGAATAAAAAATCGATCTGATATCATTAAATAATATTTAATGGGAAAATTTATGATATTAAATATTTCCCTTTAAGACATATGGGATGTTTTCATACACCCATCAGACGCCATGTTACGCGAACATGATTATGTTTCTCGAAACAATACAACATTTAAACTACCTGATGTGCGAAATTTGTTTTTGAAGGCAGTGTCAGATGTAAATGGAGAACATTGGAAAAAATGAATTGATCATGTTAAAAAGGTGAAAAATTAAATTTGGAAAGTGAATATAGCAATGGAAAACTTAATTAACCCTATAATAATAAACCTCAAAAAGTACAATGATAATGATACCAATAATTATAGTGAAGACAGTGACTTTTAAAGATAATTTTATGACAATTTTCAGCCAATAAAATGCAATCATTTCTGAAGGTTGTCATGACAACCTTCGTATTTATTCGGAAATTGCTCTACCTAGCTGTAAGATTAATAAGTGGAAATTTACCTGCTTTGACAGCTGTCATAAAAATAAGTGATGTAGAATAATTTCAATAAAACTAAGCCAACAATTTTTCGCTTTTTTCGAGTATTATATAATTGTGAGATATTTATAAAATATTATCTACCTTATTCAGGTATATAAACTACATCTTACTAGAGCCTAAGGATATTAAAATATTCAAAATCAAATCTGCGATTATTAATTAACTGCATCCATGTTCAACAGAAATAGACGTAATTTTTTTCCTTTTCTCTAGTGCTATATAATTGTGTGATATTGCTAGAATAATACACTAGTGGAAAAAATTAAGGGATCAAAAAAAAGTGGCTGTATCTTTGGTAAAAATGTCTAGTTTATTTTTCAACCAACAATTAGCACAAAATCCTGATGAATATTATGGATAGAACATTTTTGAAAAATTTTTATTTTAATTTTTATTGTACGGACTTGAACAAATTTTTTCGACATAACCACTATATGCATTGGATAGGTGGTTCAGTAAGCTTCAATTTCTTTTTTTTTGATGGCCTCGAGATGACCCTTACTTGCTGAGTTATCAGAAAATGAACGAAAATGCGTCATTTCCTCTTCTCTCGTCAATATATCAGGAACCAATTGCCGCTCAGAAAATGGAAGGGGGGTTTCGGAAACTTCGATTCATTCTCTACAAGGTTCTGGTATGTTCCTTAACGAGAAAATTTTTTTTTCATCCCTAGCATGACTTTGAAGAATTTCGGAAAACAGGTCTTTTTGAGGTTTTTTAGAAAATCACGTGCCACATTGCGAATATTGGGAAAATGTTGACTGTTTATCTTATAGGCCATTGTTCCCCCGAAAGCCCTACAAAATTTCAACCTGATCCATCAAGTCGTTTCATTGTTTCATGCGAGTGAATTTTTGAAGAACTTGAGGATCGCTTTTTTTCTATCCATGATATTCATCAGGATTTTGTGCTAATTGTTGATTGGAAATTTTTTTATTGCAAGATCCATAAACTAGACACTTCAAACTTCAAATTGTTTTTTTTTTTTCATTCTCGTACGACCATTTTTACCAAAGATACAGCCACTCGAAAAATCGCAAAAAATCGAGATTTTTTTTGATCCCTTAATTTTTTTCACTAGTAAATTAACCACATTTTACTAGAACATAGGAAAACTAAATTATTTAATAAACACAACTACACACCTTGTTTTGCAATTGGTCAGGCAAACTCATCATTCAACAACCTACTATGATACCTCTAATAAAAAAGTATGTGTTTAACTAGCACCTGTCAGGAATTTAATTTTCCTGTCAAAAAGCAGGTACCTAAAGGATTTTTGGAAGGTTTTGTTATAAAATTTTCTTACCGAATACTCCACGTGCCAAAATTAATTTCAGGAAATTTTTTTCTCGGTTTCACTTATGTTTTTGTTATGATAATTCTCTTCGAAGACGAGGGAGAATTATCCTATCGTGACCTTGAAAAAAATTTCGGGAAATAATTTTAGCACTAGGGATTATTATAAGTGATAATTCTTGAACTTTTGATTTTTTTAATCTTTTATTTTAGGTACTGAAGTGTTACTTTTAATTCCAAGAGATTAAAAAAAAGTTTAATCCCATTAACAACATATAATCCTCCTTGTAAAGTGCAACAATTTTGTCAGAAGCATAAGTGCGTATACTCCATTTTATAGACCTTGGCCTTATTTATATTATTGAAACTTATTTTACAAAGTACGCCTATAGAATGTGACGTTATATCCCCACTTTTACTGCACTCCTTTTATTCAGACTATAGTACATATATTTTATTAACAAACATATTTATTTGCAGACAAAAATTGACTGAAAGAAAAAACTGGATCCTGGCAACTTAAACAGGCTGCAATGTCCAAATCTTGCAGCCCTCGACAACACATTCCAACAGAAAAGCCCGACGTTTCTGTCTCAAAAACCAAACCATCAACAGAATGCGACTACAAAAAAACACGTACTTCAAAACTCGGTAATCTTAGAAAAACGCTACAAAACCAATGAACCCACAAAAGAATCGTTACTGAACAATAATAATTATGATTTTTACACTTCAATTATATCGCGTAAAAACGAAAAAATTCCGATAGTAGCCAAAGAGAAAAAAATTTCGAAAAAATTTTCCTATCTCAATGCAGCATTACGCAAGTTAGATAATGGTTTAAAGAAAATAACAAGTAAAGAGTCTGGAACGGAACTGAATAACGAGACTTGCTCCTTAATTCAAGATAACTTATCACCACCTTATCATGTTACCGATAGTTCGACACAATTCATACACAACAGACCACTCGAATTGAACAAGTCGGGTCTGAGGAGAGTTCGAGATGTAGGTAAACAGACTGAAGTGATTGAAACCAAAGATTTATCCAAAGAAAAACTAATAATCGTTAGTCATAATAATAATAATCATTTACGCCTAAAAACTAAATATTCACCACCGCCAGAAGCAAACGAACCAAACAATTGCATAATACAGTGTGGTGTCGCGTCGTCAAAACTCAAATCCGCTGAATTCGCTTCGTGCAATTCGAACTCGTCGCAATTGTCGCAAATCGATCAAAGTGTCGCGGTTTCGAAGATGATTCGCGGCGGGTTAAAATGGAAAGAACGGGTGGTTGTCGGTTTGTGCGTTGCCGTGGTGTTGTTCACTTTGTTGGTCCTTGTGGATGTTCAAATGGATCTTGGGTTCGCGACGAGACCCGCTTTAGTGGCGAGTCACGGACGTGTTAAGTTTGATATGCCCGAAGAAAGACCCGAAAGTGTTTATAACAGATTCAAGAAGAGGTTGTTGCAGAAGAACCAGAGGTTAGTTTAAAATTTGCTATATTTTTTTAATCGAAAATTTATAATTTTCGTAAAGTCTTTATTATGGTTTTACTTTATCAAGCCGAATGCTTACAAAGTGAGATAATACAAAATAAAAACTATACAGGGTGTAACAACTTAATTATCTTTTAAACATTAATGATATCTTTTAATTAAATGAAATTATTTCTGATCCAACGTATTTTAATAACAATATGACCTTAATAGATCATATTATATATACACTAATTTTGATTTGGTTGATTGTGGTGCCAATAAATGTGAACACACTAGACATTTTTAAATATAATATAAATAGATTTATAGACACTTAATCCAAAAACTAAACAAAGATTTAACAAATCGCCTACCTCAGGAAATTGAAAATAATATAAGCTTCTTTTTCTAATTTTTGTTATCATTATTTCTACATAATTTTGTTATAATATTTAAATCAGGGCCGGCGATAGCAGTTTCGCTGCCCCGGGCAAAAGGGTAAAATGCAGCCCCTTTATGACAAAAATTAAAAAAGATAACCTAAACCCTTCCACGCTTAGTAGTTAAATAAAACATGAACAAAAAAATTAGTATTAAAAATGTTGAACTTTTTTGACTTATGATTTTAGTACTAATTGAAATTAATGTTAAACGAAAAAAAAAAAAATTAAAGACCCAAATCTAATTATAATAATTATAAAATGCATATATTAAAAAGATAATAAAACAAATTATCGAACCACTAAAAATAAAAACTTAATGTTTAAAAATACAGTTAAACTTTTAATTCTGAGAATTTTTGATAATTTTTTTGACATAAATTTCTTTAGCTAGCTCATGTACAATGGCTAATGTTGTCAAGCCCTTTAGCCGATCCTCGGTAGTTGTAGAGAGTAAAAACTTTTAATTAACTTTAATTTGAAGAAATTTCTTCCTCCACTTCCCATACTTATTGGCAGAGTAAGCAAGATTCTTAAAACTATATCAAGATTTTGAGCAAAATCCAGCTTTGAAATGAATTTTAAAACCTCGGTTGGAATTTCTTTTTTATTTAGTAAGGCAAAAACCGATACTATCTCGTCTGCCAGGTCTAGCGCGTTTATATCCGATGTAATTCCATCAGTTACCACTATTTCTAGATCTTTACAATAAATAAAAATTGTGTGAAAACCGGAAATAGTTGCTGTGGGTACTGATCAAATCAAACCTAGATTTAAGTGCATTGATAGATTGGTCTATTGTTGGCTGGGTATGCTCAAAATTAGCCGATATGTCAATTTAGTCGGTGAGTTCTCGCACATGGCAAAGCATTTGTTTAAAGGGCGTTTCAGATCTAAGAGCCTTTAAAGAGTCATAGTCTTTTGTCTGCAAGAGCTTACTTATTGGATTGATACAATTTAAGATTTTGTACCAAACTACAATGGAACATAAGAACTTAAATGGTTTAACACAACTCAATAATCCAGAAGCCTCAACTCTTATAGAGTTGTCAATCTCTGAATTATTACAAACAGCAAATGAAGCATCGTATATCCCTCCTAATTGATACCTCAATGGGTTTATACATCTATTTACTTAAGACATTTTTTTATTAATATGGTACATAGAAAAGTAGATGAGGAAAAAATAAATTATTTTTAAACCGTATTAAAAAAATTGGCGGTTTCGAAGGATGCTTTTGCCATGTCATTAACGACCAAGTTTAATAAGTGGCTATTACATGGGAGGTAAAATGCTTGAGGATTTAACGCTTTCTTTCTAGATTTCATTCCCGATTTACCGCCTCTCTTGTTGACCCCATTATCGTAAGCCTGTCCCCTCAGATCTTGCAAATTTAATCCCATTGTTTCAAGTCTTTTAAGTATTAGAGTTCAGAGCCCATCGATATTTCATCCGGAAAAAAGCCTAAAAGATTTAATTAATTTTAATGGAAACCTCATTAGGGTTGGATTTGTCAATGGATACATACCTTACTAAGACTGTCATTTGCTCGATATTGGTGACATTAAATTAGATTTAATTGGGATTGTGGGCCATATGACCTCCCCCACCTCGACCTTTTCAGATCTATTGTGAAAACCCTTTAATCTTTGTTTAGAGTATCGTGTCCAGTTTGGTCTTTTGTAGTAGACTCCATAGAGTAGGAAGTACTTCTCCAGCGTAAGGAATCTCATTCTTGACAAACCTTCACAGTAGCACAAAACGTGTACTGCAGTTTCCTCCTCTTCCTGACAGAGTCGACACAAGGTCTCTTCTGCTAGACCACCGATGTTATACATATGTTTGTTAAGCCTGCTAGTAGTCTAGTATCTTTCCTATTGTGGCCTAGTAGATGCTCGATGATTTTTGGGGATGGCCCTTTTAACAAATCTTTGGCCTGTCTCTGGCCTGGTGAATGTATCCACCATTCCTGACATTTTTTAAACATCCACTGCTTTCTGCATGTTCTAATACTGTCTTTGATACCATAGAAAGGTCTGAGCCAATAAAAGCCTTTGAGGCTCCTTTTCGGGCTAGTAAATTAGCCTCTTCGCTGCCCTTGTGTCCTGTGTGGCTTGGTACCCCGGCTAAGGTTAATCTGTTTTGACTACTCAGCTCTGTTAGGGCTTCCAAACAGTCCCTCACAAGCTTTGAGTCTACCTGCTTGGAACTGAGTGCTTTGAATGGCTCTTGACTGAGTATATGACATTTACCTTATGTTTTAATACCGTTTTTGCGAGGCGTGGTGTATTGCTACTATTTCCGCCTGGAATACTGTCGCATGTTTATCTAAGCTCAGTGATATTCTTGTCTTTGGTTTGGTACTATATATACCTACTCCTAAACCTTCATAGGTTTTGGAGCCATCTGCGTGAATAGGTGGTCCTCTCGTCTATGCTTCCCTGTCTGGTATAGCTACTTTATATTGCTTTTGGAAGCTATATTTTGGGAGCATTTCGTCTGAACGCATTCCCATTATTTGGTCGTTCTTCAAGTCTTCAGCTTGCTGTATTCACGTCCATGCAAACTGCTTATGGCCTTTGTGCATTCTGTATGTGACAAACCTGGTTTCGCCTTGAATGAATATGTGTGTTAGGTTTAACATGACTTTTAGGGTTACTGTTGAAGTCTTTATCATGGTTCCCGTGGCTCATAAGCATTCTTGCCTCCTCTGAATGCCGTTGAGCTGTCGAATGGATCTAGCTTGCCGAGTCTTTGGCCACCTTGCCACCGACCTGTAGGTTATCATAGGCCTTAAGGCTCTAGTATACAATCATAGGAACCTTTTTGGTTGTAGTCCCCAATTTTTTCAATAAAATCTTCGACATAAGTTAAAATCTTTTTTGGGCGGCTTTTGCAAGTGTTGATTCCATGTTAACCTGTGGTCAAAGATGACTCCCAAGTATTTGGACTCTTGGGAAAATGGAATCTTTACTCCTTTCAGTACTGGTGACTCTCCAGTCCTGTCAGTACCTTTAGTTTTGTGAAGTTGACTGGTTTTGCGAAGGTTTACTGTTAGTTTCTCCTCCCTGCACCACTCGTCAACGATATTTAGAGCGGTTTAATTGCGCTCCGATGTTGTTGATCACATCAGAAGAACAATCTAGAATTAATAAATAATTTTAATGATTTAAATGATTTAAATGATTTAAATGCCATACTGTATAAAACAGCAAAGTGGCTAAAAAATTGTCCAAAAACATCCTGTAGAAGCTATTTAAATATTTGTTTAGAAAAGCTGCCTATTTTTTAATTCTTTACGTTGTACAACACACCTTTTGGAACAATTTTAAAAAACTCACAGAAAATAATAATTGTATGTAACGCACTTTACTTTACTAGTAACCAACCTGTAAGGTATTTATTTCATAAATAAAACAATAGAACTGCCTCTTTTACTTTTATAATAATAAAGTAAAAATCTTGTCATGACTGATTTTTCGCGACGCCATACATGTTCCGACAAATTATTTTACAGCACTTTGTATGATAGTCCATTTATTTAAATTATAATAAAAAGGAACATTTTTATGCTATTTTTAAAAGGGAGTTTATTATGCTTGCGAGCGGTTTCCTTGAAATATTTTATCTATATTGCTCTGTATTTTTGATGCGGTTTTGTATTTGCTCTTTAATAAATGAAAACTCTAATCATCTTCTTATGTCATTCTCATGCTTGACAATTTTTGAAGTGAGGATACCTATACATAAAAGTTCGTAGAGCATATTAAAAGCAAATTTTATTAAAATTCCACCCATTAATTTTTCTCAAGTATTCAAATGAATCTTGGTTTCTTCATAAACTAGTTAATTTTACAGCCCATTTGCTGCTACCTAAGGTTGCCGCCCCGGGCAGAGGCCCGGCTTGCCCGGCTTGCCCGCCCCCCGGCCTTGGAAATTATATACAATTCATGTTTCATGTATGTTTATGGCTAAGAACACCTGTTGCCAATCAGAAAAACCATAAGTATGAGAAAAACTATTGAAAGTCTTACTGAAAATTTTACAACAAAAACAAAATATAGAATTTTTCGAAACTGAGTAAATGAGCCAAATTATGTTTGCAGTAAGGCTGATTTACACGTATCCAATAGTATCTGGTGCCAGTCTCATCGTCATGCCCAGCACTGGTATATTAGTAGCACCGTGTAAACACTTGTGTGTGCCAGCACTGGTGGAGCAAATAAAGAGTGTATCTATTTTTCTTGCCAGCAGCTTTTACCCGCGTACCACGTAACACCAGTGCCGGTGTTGGAATATCCAATGCGACACATACAAAAACAAACGAACGCGCATATCGGTTCTACAACTAATTCAGAAAGAAATGGAAGGCCTTACGATTAAAAAAATAAAAAATTAAATTAAAAGTATTAGATGTACATACTATTTAGAAGTCGATAAAATTGAGAAATGGACGAAGGTTCACGATTGACTGGACTCGTGTAGACGACCTGGGTCCAGTGCATTGCCAGCCAAGAATTGGCATGCCAGTGAGACTGGCACCAGCTACTGGGTATATGTAAATCGGCTGTAATGCTATTGATCTCGTATTCATAGAGACATGAATTAAAGGCCGATTTACACGTATCCAGTAGCTGGCACCAGTCTCACTGGCATGCCAGCACTGGCTTATTAGTAGCACCGTGTAAACACTTTTATGTGCCAGTCCAGCGCTGGCCGCCAGCAATGGAACGAATAGTGTGTCTATTTTTCTTGCTAGCGCAGCTTCCACACCCGTAACACCAGCGCCAGTGTTGCAGACAACGCCTGAAGACGTCGGCGGCAGTCGCTAGCACAACTACGAAGGTTGAACATTGACTTTATTGAGTTATTTTTTTGTTTCTTTGATAAAATGGCTCGAAAATTCAGTGAAGATAAAACTTTTAAGCTTGTTCAACTGTATAGAGAACAAGAAAGCTTATGGAATAACCAATGCGACGCATATAGAAACAAACGCGCACTCTACAACTAATTCAGAAAGAAATAGGTATTGAAGGCCTTACAGTTGAAGAAATAAAAAATAAAAAGTAGTAGAAATACATAATATTTAGAATTCGATAAAATTGAGAAATCAACAAAAACTTATGACTGACTGGACTCAAGTAAATGACATGGGTCCAGCGCTTTGCCAGCCAAGAAATGGAATACGTGTAAATCGGCCTTAACTTGGTGAAAATAAACTTGTTAACATTGTTGTTTAAATATTTTGTGTGTTCCATAAAGTTGGATCCATATGGAAATTTTTTTCTTACGATTGGAAAAAAAAAACATTGTAGGGCAATCGCCTCTGCTTATTTAAAAACTTTAAATAGTCCATATCAAAGTTGACTACCAAAATTAGTTTTCTGTCAAATTCACATTTAAAAATTTTATTTGAACGATATATCAAAAAAATACTGAATTTGTCAAATAACTAATGCAGTACCTAGCCCACTTTAATATGGGCTATTTTATGTTTTTAAAAAATCAGAGTTGAATATCCTACGATGTATTTTCCCAATCGTAATGTTAAAAAATTCCCATATGGATCCAACTTTATGGAACACACTGTATATCAAAATCATACTTGATTTTTGTATATTTCAATTTTATATAACTTTCAACTCTCCCTGTAAGTAAGTTCTCCCATTTATTTAAATATATATTGCAAAAATATGTAAATATGTAATAGAGAGAAGAAAATAATATAGAGATCTATCAAATACGAACAAATTGCTATAGGACTATGTAATAATAATTACAGGCTATGTATATCTATAAAGCACAATTTAAGATTCTCTAAAATTCGTTCAATATGAGAAGAAACTTCAGCTTCTCTCGGAGGGAATAAAAATGTATATTTGAAACTTGATCATCATTCTCATTAGAATATTCAGATCTTGAGGGAGGAATTCGAAACAATACCTATGGGACGCTACAGGGCGTGCACACTGCAAAATATTATAATGGTGATATGGCAAAATTAGATAAATTTTTTTGAAAAATTGGTTGTCTTCATCTACCCTGTGAAGCTAATTATTTTTAATTATCTTTTTCACTACACATCCTTGACAATGGCCACCGAGCATGTAGTTTTTGGCTTATTATTACCTATTATCAATAGTTTAATGATAAAACAATGTTATAAATAATAATAACAAAAAAGCTCATTAGTAAGATGATAAATATTTAAAATGTAAGTCATATGAATAAAAGATTATACACGATTAAAAACAATTAATAATATACATGATTATTGTATTCTAATTTCATGTTTCCCCTATACTTATCACTGCTTTTTAATTACCTAATAATATTGTTAATAAATGTATCGCGAAATGAGGTTATTTGAAAAAAAAATATTCTTAAAATAAAATGCAATTAACACTTATAAGCAGACTAATATAAATTTTTAAAAAGTTGTCTTCAAAGCCTTCTCAAAAAGGTTATAGTTATTTTTAAAGCTAACTTACGTCTATTAGATCCTTCAACTGCCTTCAACTAGTACGCATATTAAAAAAAATGTTTTATTAACCGATTTCAAAAAAAGAAGGAGGTTTTCAATTCGTCGGAATATTTTTTTTATCTATGTTCAGCGATAACTCTTTACAACGTTGTCAGATTTTAATGATTTTATAAGGAGGTACCTTAGGGATGGTCTCACATAAATTTGGTCAAGGTCTGATGATGGCATTTATGAGAAAATTATAAAACTTAATTTGTAATGGCATACGCACGATTTTAAAGTCGGTTTTTTAAAATTACTTTTATAACTTGTAACTTATACAATCATACCTTTTACCTACAAAAAAAATTAGTACTACAGCCCTGATAATGGCAATATTGGCCGAAACTGGTAGCTAACTTTTTCCAATAAATATTGTATTTATTTAGTACAAAAAATAAGCGTCAATTTTAATTAAAATGATCATTTTTCTTGTTTAAATCTTTTTATTTACTAAGCAATTAAAAAAAAAAAAAATTTGTCCAAAGAAAATTCAATTCCTTCTTGAAATAATAGAAATACTTAATTATGGCTGAAATTAAACCCTCATTCTAAACGGAGGATTAACATCGCAATCCCTTGATAGATTCCGGGAAAAACTTTGCAAAATAAAAAAGATTAGGTCTACAAAAATAAAGTTAGATCTCCTCGGAAAAGAATTCCTAGATATCACAAAAAATCCTAAGAGTTGAAAAAAAAGGGCAGGGAAGACTTTATTTTTATATGAATTGCCCTTATGAAAGAAGGTTTTTCTTATCTGGCGAACAGTCGTCGAAAAATATACAAGTAATTGGATGTTTAAAAGAATAAAAAAATTGTATGCGGTTTGTATGAATAAAAACCAAAAGATAATGCAATAAAAGAAATTTTCCAAACAAAATGTAAACCTTTTCTTTTAGTCAGTTGTTCGGTTGTACGAGGGGATATTGGTAGGGATCCGATTACAATATAAAGAACACAGCTATCATCATTTGGCTATCGGCGCCTATTGGGGATTTAGTGGAGTGTTAATATTATAGAAATATAGGAAATATTTTTTTTATACCAAACAACTTACTTATTCTTTATTTATTGACAGTTATAGATAATATGTATTCGAAATACAAAATAATGGTTATGACGTAGCTGTGTTCTTCTTATTGTAAACGGATTCATCTAGTTAGCCAGGAAATTTGAATATAGTTACTGGGTATAAATAAATAAATAAATAATTCATAAATGAAATAAAATCATGTATTGAATGCGCAACAATTACAGAATTAAGAGAAACGAAATGAAATACAAAATGTGGATTAAAGCTTTCCTTATAACATCAATAAATAAAAAAATATAATTATTTAAATAGGCTTATAAAAGCAGCAAAATAGTTAATTATGAGGCAAAATTGCAACACAAATGTTTTTTTTTTGCATTATACTGTGAGAAATGTCTATTTTAACATACTAAAAATACTCAATAATCCCGGCCCAGGAATTCAGTCAAAATTGAAGATGGCTGTAGGATTTTGATTTTTCATTTAAAAATTTATAACTTTGTTATTTATGATGATATTTCAATGAAATTTGACAAACATTTTTAAAATACAAAGATAAAAGTATAAAAAAATAACCATTGACTTTAATTAATTTTTTCAAAATGGCGGTATTTCAATATTTAGTTATTTTGCTTTGAAATATTTAAATATCATAACAACGTGTGAATTGTCTTTAAGTGGTACTGAAGTGGACACAACAAGTGCTATATTCCTTTCAAATTGTAGAGCTTTATTGTATGATGCTAAAAATCACAGGGCGTGAAGTGTGTCTATAAGGTATCTTGAACGAAAATGACAGTGTAATTGAACAGAGTCCTAATTGCAAAGGTGCTAATATTGACCTGGGCTGAGCAATGGGCCCGTTCACTTTCATTTTTGAATGTGAATTAATTATATATTTATAAAGAAATTAAACTCTTTTGTCTGGTGGTACTTTTCCCGTTAAGATATTTTTGCTAGAAGTAAGGGAATTCCCATAAAATTCTTTCAGTGACTCATTGCGTCAGAAAATCCCTAATTCCGTTCACGTCTCGTATCGGTTATGCTTAAAGACGGCGGGGTTGTCGGAAGTATCCCTAATATACCATTTCTGCATTTATATGTAATTTAAATGGTAAAATTCCATTATTTTTCTAAAAATCGTGATGTTATATTTTCAGATTTAAAGCTGGGAGCTTATTTTTTACTTTTTAATTAAAACAATTATTATTACTCAGGCTGAAAATTAACCAGACCATAATTAAAAAGTAAAAATTTGATTTGCAATATTTATATGGTAAACGTGGCAACGTTGCATTTATTTCTAGAAGTGTGTAGACAACACTATTTAGAAGTACTTACAACGTTGTCACGTTTACCAGATACATTTTCTCAAATAAAATTTCGATCTGGTAATATTCAGCTTGAGTAATACTAATTGTTTTTATTAAAATTTAAAAAAGGTAAGGTTTCCAGCTTTATCTGAAAATATAAACACATTATTTAAAAAAAATAATATATTTTTATCATGTAAATTTCTTTAATAAATGCAGAAGAGGAATGGTGGTGCAATGATACATCCGACAACCGCGCCCTTTTAACTATTAACCGATACGAGACCTAAAGGGAATTAGGGGTTTTCTGACGCAATGAGTCACTGAAAGAATTTTATGGGAATTCCCTTACTTCTAGCAAAAATATCTTAACGGGAAAAGTACCACCAGACAAAAGAGTTTAATATCTTTATAAATATATAATTAATTCACATTCAAAAATGAAAGTGAACGAGCCCATTGAGGCTACTTTTAGATTTATATCTTTGAAGTTTATAATGCAGTGTGCTCGGCCCAAGTAAATATTAACACCTTTTCAATTAGAACTAAATGTTCAACACCTTCATTTTCATTAGATACCTTATAGACCCGCTTCAAGCCCTGGGATTTTCAGCATTACAATGAAGTTCTACAATTTGAGAGGAATGCAGCACTTGTTTTGTACACTTCATTACTACTTAAAGACAGCATGTTGTTATGGTATTTAAATATTTCAAAGCTAAATAGCTAAATATTGAAAGTAAAGCCAATGGTTATTTTTTTATACTGTTATCTTTGTATTTTAAACATTTTTGCCAAATTTCATTAAAATAATATCATAATTAACAAAGTTATAAATTTTTAAAAGAAAAATATAAAATGCAGCCACCATCTTGGATTTTGAGTAGGTATGTTAAAATAGTCACGTCTCACAGTATAATGCAAAAAGAATCATTTGTGTTGTAATTTTGCCCAGGTCAAGGGAATTTTTACAGTATTTTGACTGTACTAAAAGGAGAACATTGATCTGCCACGATTGGTTTAGCATCATTATTTTTAAAATTAGAAGTTGATGTTACTGGATCTTCTAACATAATATACTCCTCATTCTTCCTTAGGTTCCTTTAAAGAATACACAGTATGTTGATTAAATATGAAATACTTACATATACAGAGTGTTTCAGAGTGAAATGTACATAATTTGTTACCTATATAAAGGGTGTTTTTCAATTTCGCCTGAATTATTATTTGACTAAAACTTAACAACCAGTCTGTATAAAAATGTAAAATCTGGTAGGTAGACTTTTCTCTTTATTAAATTGTATATAAAAACTACAATTTTTAATAGAGAATTACCATGAATAAATAAACTATATTGTAAAACGATTCCTATCAAGTTGTAGTAAATCTTTTTTTAAATTACGTAAAAAAAATTATAGTCCAATCAAATAGACCTTAAAATCAAAATTTTGGAGGAAATACAGGAATTTTTGATATAAGTCACTTTAGAGTATTTGAAAACGATATGTAAAGAAATTTTGTTTTTCAGGCACCGGCAAATGTCAAAAAACAAGAAAATGAGGTGTTTTTTTAGGGTTATTTAAAAACGACAGGTGCTATAAAAAAGTTCTTAATAAAAATTGTAAAGCTAAAGTTTTACATAAAAATAATATTTGCCATTTTTTGCTATTATTAAAACTGACAGAGTTAGGGTGGTTAGAATTTAAAAGAAGATATATATGACTTGGAAAAATCATAGCGAGCTGAAAATTCAATGATTTTGTAGTTTCTTTTTATTATTTACTAAGAAAATTATAAATTTCTTTTAAGAAAATTTTTGTTTTGTTGTTTTAAGTTATAACAATTTTAATTTAGAAATTTTCAATGTATTATACTAATTTATATGGTAAAATAAATTTTGAAGTAAACTTATTAGCTTAACTGACATGAAAAATATGAGGAGTAAACTAATAAAAACGACATCCCGACAGTTTGGTCCCCACTTGAAGTTAAATAAAATTAAATACATATAAATAAAAACAAATAAAAATGAAAATAAAAAAAATGAAAATAAAAAAAAATAAAAAATTAATAAATAAAAATAGGTAAATTAAAAAAAATATATAAAAAAAGTAAATAAAAATAATTATATAAATAAAATTAAACAAAATTAAATAAAAAGATAAAAGAAAATAAATACAAATAAATACAAATAAATAAAAATAAATAAAAATAAATACAAATAAATAAAAATAAATAAAAATAAATACAAATAAATAAAAATAAATACAAATAAATAAAAATAAATAAAAGGTGATTACAGCACCCCTTATAATTTTCGAACAAGGATATCTCGAAAAGTAATTTTTTTAAACATTTAAAATTTTGGCAAAATAAATTAGGCAATAAAATTTAAAATATGCATATATTTCAAAATTTTAATTTCTTTCAGTTTCCGAGAAAAAAAAATCAAACGGCTTTAAATTTTGAAATATCATAATGAAAATAAATGCATTCCTCAACAGCACTATTCTTAATATAATTCCTAAATTTAAGCTCTTTATGTCTTGTTAATGATTTTTAAAAATTCGCCAAAATTACTGACTAAAACGCCTCGTTAAGTTCTGATGTAAACTAGTGTAAATCGTTGCAAGAAACGAATGATGACTAAGAGTGTACGATACGATAGCTACAGGCGCGTTACACCAGAAGACGAGACGTTTTAGTCACTAATTTTGGCGAATTTTAAAAAATCATTAACAAGACATTAAGAGTTTAAATTTGGGGATTATATTAATAATGATGTTGTTGAGGAATGAATTTATTTTCATTATAATATTTCTGAATTTAAACCCCTTTGATTTTTTTTTTCAGAAATTGGAGGGAATTAAATCTTTAAAATATATGCATATTCTAGATATTAATGCCTAATTTATTATGCCAAAATATTGAATTTTTAAAAAAATAACTTTTTGAAATATCGTTGTCCGAAAATTATAAGGGGTGCTCTATTCACCTTAACGTAAGTACATTTCACCCTGAAACAACTTGATTTATCTGTTAAAAAAATGTTTATTTTTAATATAGCACATTTTAATATTATACCCATTGAATGCATGGCATCCTCTTTTAAATTAATACACGACCATGTAAACTTTTCATGAAATTCATCTTGAAAAAATTAAATCGTATATATTTCAGTTAACAGTTTCTGTAAATGTTTTAAGATGATTATTAGAAATTTAAAATACATTAATTTTGATCTATAGAGATTGTTAGTTCATCAATAATAATATCCATTTAACGATATTGTATTTTGTGCGATAATATGATAAATGATAAACGGTGTCGGCCACTGAACGTCTTTTAATATGCGTTGCACAAGTGCGAGTAAAAGCTACAAAGAGTTGGCATTGGAGCAAGAGGAAAAGGGATGGTGTCAACGTTGCCATTTATATGAACCGACCGCGTTGAAACAATTCTTTCCTACTTGCCTTAGTGCCTAGCTTTCCTGAATCTAAGGGAGTAAAAATTTTGAGGGAAAAATAAGAAAGAAATTTTGTACGTTGCAGATAAAGAGGGAAAGCCGGTTTTCTATTCTCTCGAATTCAAGAATAAGTACCCTGTAGTTTTCACACGCACTTGTGCTAAGGGATATTGGAAGATGTTCGATGGTCAATAATGAATATACATTGTGATGCATGTATTGCTATCTTGTTTATTATAAAAGAAAATCTATCTATTTTTCACCCTTCTAACTAGTTTGTCGACAGTCGTTTCAGTTCATTTATACTTCTTTTTTTTTAATCTTTATCTTTATCGGTTGTAAGCTGGTAGGGTTAGGTTTGACCCAGAACACTGCGGCCTCTTGGGTCTATTGTATTCCCCTGCTTTCCCCGTATTCAGGTACTATCTTTGGAATAGTCCTATGTCTTTGGTTAGTTTTAATAGGTTCCCTCCTAAGTGTTCCTAGGGCGTTCTTTTCAGCTCTAAGCCAAAAAGGATAAAACGTCGCCCAGTAAGAGCTCCGCATTCGAAGATCACATGTTATGAGGTTTCTTCCTCTTCCATGCAAAGCCTACACGTAGTGGGATCATTATGCAATCCCATTACATGAAGGTGTTTCAGTAAGCAGTGCCCCGTTGGTAATCCCACAATGGTGGATATCTGAGGCCTTGTGAGTTGTAGTGCCTCTGTAGCCATGCGTGGGTTTGGTCCCCTTAGCATGAGCTTACTGATTCTGTGCCCTCTTATCTGTTGCCAGTGAATTTGGTGTTTTGTGTTTATCCACCTGTTCACTGCCTGTCGAGCAGAGGTTCTGCTTATCCCAAATACAGGTCTGGGTCCTGTGAATGGTAGATATGATCCCTCTTTGGCGAGGTCATCAGCCTTTTCATTTCCTTGGATACCTTTGTGCCCTGGTACCCACCCTAGTTTTACCTTGTTGTGGGTTGCCAGATCATTTAGTATTCCAAGGCAGTTCCAGACAAGCTTTGACTTGATTCTGTTTGAATCAAGAGCCTTTAAAGCTGCTTGGCTATCTGAGAGAATTAGGATGGTTTGTTTTTTTGTACTTCCTTCTTAAATTCTCTCGTACACACAATTCGATTGCATGTATTTCAGCCTGAAATACAGTGGCATGTTTTCCCAGTAAGGCGATGATGTTGCATTTGGATTTAACTCCATGTACGCCAGAGCCTGATCCCTTGTTAGTTTTAGATCCATCCGTATACATACCAGACCGCTAAGGAAGTATTTATCTATTTCCTTATTTACCTCGTTCCAGTTACAGTTGACCTGGAAGAGTCTGTTAAAGGTTCTGCTCACAGGGTGGACTCCTTTCTCCTCTGCTGTGGAACCTAGTGGCAGATGAACTGCTGAAAACACTAAACAATCAAGGGCTGTACGCACATGTCATGTTATCTGATCCCATATTTAATATAGAATCATTTACTTCATGTGTTATTCTGGTATGTTTTATCTGTCCCAGTGGGTTCCAGTTGTTGGAGATTTCCAGTCTGTATGCACTCATTCTGGTCTCCTCCTTTATGACTAGGTCAAGGGGTGGGAGGTTTAGAATTATTTCCATAGAGGCTGTCGGTGTACTTCTCAGTGCTCCTGTAATGCAAAGGCATGCCAGCCTCTGTACTCCTGAGAGGGTATTGAGGGCTGTTTTCTGGTTTATTTTTGGTCACCAAACAACCGCTCCATAAGTTATCATGGCTCTTGTTATAGCCAGTGGACCATTTTTGGTTTTAATCCCCATGTTTTTCCAAATGCCCGTCTTCCTACAATGAGAGACATTTTACATTTGTTGGTCACTTTTTGTAAGTGTTGGTTCCAAGTAAGTTTGCTATCTAGAATTAGACCCAGATATTTTACTTGGTTCGTTTTGTTTAGCCTTCCTCCAGACAGAGTCGGAGTTTCTAAAACCTCCAACCTTGTTTTCCGAGTAAAGGTTATATGAGTTGTTCCTTGTCAGGGTTTACCAAGAGGTTTGGTGTTTTCCTCGGATAAGGATGACTATGTCATCGGCATATCTTTGGGCGTACAGCCCTTGATTGTTTAGTCTTTTCAGCAGTTCATCTGCCACTAGGTTCCACAGTAGAGGAGAAGGGAGTTCACCCTGTGAGCATCCCCTGCATGGTTTCACTGAACATTTGTGCCTGTACTTGCCGTCCGCATAACATGTTTCTATCCACCAGCAGATGGTGTCTTCTATTCCATGTTTGCGAGCGGCAGATACCATTGATTTAAAGGAGGCATTTATACTTAGGTATATACATTTTGCTTGCAATTTTTGTTATTATTATATATCTCTAAAGGAAAATTATAGAAAAGCAATGTATTATTATAAAATTTTATGTTCTATTTGACTTTGATAATCATTATCCATAATAATATTTTTACCAAAACACCTGATTATCTTTTAAAACCATTACAAGAATGTTGTTGTCTGTAGGCAGCATAATAAAATTTGTTATCTTACTATTTAATAAGTGAAAACAATTAAACATATTTTTTCTACATAAAAAAAAGGAACAAACAATATTGTTACGTAAGTGGAAAAATTAAGATTATAGAATGGTTGCATTTTTTGCATTTTCTACAATTCTCACACAGGTATTAACATTCCATAGAATTGGATTTGTGAATAGATATAAATAATATGCATTTCAATCACGTAATATCAAACGGAAAGGCATATTATTAAAGAGCATTTAAAGGTTTTTAATCTTTTTAATTAAGTTTACGTATAATATAATCTTTATTGAAATAAAGGGAAATAACTCCAATCTTAAATATAACCAAGGTATAAATAAAGAAGTAAAACTCGCTTTATTCCAATAAACAACTACTTCTCTGACTACACACCTCGTAAGGAGATTAATTAAATTGGTGTCAAAGAACAGTACTAGTCCAAAAATGGACGTTTTGAGTTAAGATAGCCAAATCGATAATAACATGTGTCTCCACCTATTGACATCAAATACAGTACAATAGGTTCGGCAATATAAATTACGTTGAAACTGGATGAGTGGAAGAGCAGTATAGGTCCAGGAAATGTACCGTTTTTACACTCATTAATGTCACTTTTCTGTCAAATTATAGGCAGTTTATATATGGCACCAGTGGATATGTGAAAACTTATGAATATATAGGTGGTCTAGTATCTTATAGCTTTAAACTAATAAAGCAAAATAAAAATTGTCCCCCCCTTATCCTACGCGCATACCAACAACAAATTCCAATAAATGTGAAAAAAATAAATGACATAAAAGGTAATGCAATATATTACAGGAGAATTGCTGGAATTTTACTATCAGGTTACCTCCTGGTCCACACTTGCAACCGATGAAGCCAAAGGAGGGGATGCTGAGTAAATTTCAGGGGGGCACCCTAGACCCCCCTAGCTACGTGCATGGGTTTTCCAAAAATATGTTATCGTATATTATCTATAATAAAATAGTTTATTTAGCAACCTTGCATTATTTCTAAAATAGAGGCTACTAAAAATAAAATATCAACTATATAATTGACTTAAAAAACAGTACATGTCCACAATATATTTTTTTAAATATTTCATATACAAACCCTTTTTAATAGTTAAAACATAATCTCCTATACTCATCTTAAATAGCTTTACATTTGATATGTACAAGTCAAATTTATATGTCAAATAACAAAATAGTTATTTAGTTCTTTTACTTTACTCAGAATGCCATTTTGGACTAGTACTATTCTTTGACTCACCGATTCAATTATAATTATATTTACAGAAAAACAGCACATATAGAAAATTATTATTTTTGATTTTGGTTACTAAGACAAACGTCACTCATTTTCAAAATACATTTTTAAAACTCATTCTTAAAAATCATAAAATATGAAAGTGATGAAAACCAGACTTTTGTTTGAGTTAAAAAAAAATATAGGTACTTTTTACACGTAATAATGTATATACAAATAAAATATGTGAAATAATATTATATTTTTCATTTGACCCATATTTCGTAATAGTTATTCATAACACCAGAGTTGTAGAGTAAACATAGCAACAAGATAATTTAAACTTTGTACTAGGTAATAAATACTAAGTAGAAGTAGTTATAAAATAAAAATGTCTTATTATGCATTTAATGATGTATACATCGGAAGTTATGAGAATTATAAAGAAATAATTGCGGATAAAAAGATAATAAAAAAATATGTCCCAATAAAAATTTTTTACGTCTTGTAACAATTAAAATATAAAAATTTAAAAATAAAAATTATGTCCAATAAAATTGAATAAAATTTAAAATGAAAAAGACTGCAGTTTTAAATGGTTTTTATTCGGTCGAATCTGCTGAATTTTATATATTTATGTTAAAGTGTCTATGGGTACAAATTCCTCGTATGACTAGTTTTTCAGATAAAGGATGTTGAACTTTCTCATAATTTTCAAAAATAATTTAAAACGTAAACCTTGATATTTTGCTGATATTTGTAAATATTAAAAGTTACGGTTTGTAAATACCAAAATGAAATTCCAACTAGATTAGATTCCTCTTCTTCTTCACAAAACCTGCACAAAGTTTCTTCTTCTGCTGGATTGATGACACTCATGTGCCTTTTGAGGCGACAGTGTCCAGTAATAATGCCTACTGTTATCCTAACGGTTTGACGCTTTTGATCCAATAGGTTTTTCGTGAACTTGGCCGATGGTTCCTTGATGAACTGTTTGGCCTGTCTCAGTCTTGGATAGTTGTTCCACCATTTCTGAGACTTTTTGCATTCACTGTTCAATGGATGTCTTGCACAATGCCTTAGCAACTCCACAGAAGAGTTCGAGGCATCATGGCCTTATCTGAGCCTTCTCGGGCTAATTCGTCGGCCTTTTCGTTGCCCTGATATCCCTCATAACCTGGAACCTAGGCTAGGGTCACCTTATTTTGACTACTTAGCTCTGCCAGGTCTTCTAGACAGTCTTTCTAGACATTTTTGGTGAGAGAATTGCCTTTAGAGCTGCTTGGCTATCAGAGTATATGGCAATAGTTTTGCCTGATACTTTCTGATTTAATATTTCTCTTGCACAGTGTTGTATGGCTATTAGGTCAGCCCGGAACACTGTTGCATATTTTCCTAAACTCACCGAAATCGTTGTTTTCGACTTGGGTCCATAGATTCCAGTACCGGCTCCTTCCTTGGTTTTTGAACCGTCTGTGTACCAGACGAGTTCAGCCTATCCCTGTTTCCAGGATTCTCGGGCTGGTATTTGAATTTGAAAATTTCTTTCAAATTTGTATGTGGCTCTATCAGTAGGCATAGCTAGAATATTATCCCTTCTTACTTTCTGATTTAGTCTTGTGTGGTCGGCGCTATGTAGTTGGCTTATTGGGTTTTGTCTCTGCAGTCGGCGTAGTGCGCATGGCCCCAGTAGCACTTAGACAGGCAAGCCGCTGAATGCTAGTGAGTTAGTTATCATGGTTCTTATTACCCTTGTGTATGGTCATTTTGGGGTTTAGTCCTCAGGTTTTCCCACATATTCTTCTACAGCTTACGAGAGCTATTGTAGCTTTGTATGTGAGTTTTTTGAGATGTTGATTCCACGTCAGCCTTTGATCAAATATGACTCCGAAGTATTTGGTTTCTGTAACAAATGGGATAACTATGTTGTTTAGAACTAGTGGTCTTAGTCCTGTGAGTACCTGTTTTTTTGTCAATGGTACAACTGTTGTTTTTTGTGCGTTATTGGACAATTGTTCCTTTTTGCACCAGTTGTTCAATATGTTTAGAGCTGTTTGAGATCGCTCCGAGACTGTGCCTGCAAATCGCCCCCTGACGATAATTGCTAGGTCGTCTGCGTATCCTAGGCACTGGTAGCCTTCTTTGCACAATGTTTTGAGTAAGTCGTCCAATTATATAGGGTGAGTATTTTTTAAAATAGAGTAGGAAAACTGCAGTGTACATTAAAACTAAAAAAAACTCGATTACCAAATTTCGTGCAAATCATGCTATTATTAAAATAAATATTTAAAAAAAAATATCAAAAAATATAAGTTTAACACCCTGTAATTTGGAAACTATTAACTTTTTGACTAAGGTAAAGTTGGCTAGATCCTCATATTTTAGCCTAATTAATTTGTGCTAGCGTTCTGTACGGACCGATCAGGGACATCCTGTAAACTTCAGACATCACATACAGGGAGCGTAAACACTTGAAATATTCTCGTATACTTTTCAAAAGTCCCCTCCCCCTTCGTTTCTATTGAACGGTGATACTTAGATTCATGAAATGTGAAAGATGATAAAGAACTAGTGGTCGGATACTATCGATAGTCGCAAGAGTTACTATCGATAGTACTATCGAAACTATAACAACGTTGATAGAATGGTTGATACGTATAGTAAAGTATTACATTTTACTTATAGTTGAAATATTAAGTACCTACCTATACCTACTTTTTATTAAAAAATATTTGAATTAAAGAAATGTACATGTAAAGAAAACGACAACCAGTAGGTAAGCAGAGACATAAGAAAACAGGAGGAAGCAGGAGGCACACTTGTGGCGTGCATACTTATATGATAAAAAATTAGTTAGGGCAACCTTTAAAATGAATTTATGATCTAGTACTGGATTGCTGGATGCGTTCTTATAAATTTGGTTGGTTTATGTTTTTTTTTTTTGATCGAATTCCGTGAAAAGTTTAAACTATTGATGATTACTTAAAACAATCGATAGTTTTCGATAATATCGATAGTATCCGACCACTATAAAGAACTATTACAAGCTTCTCTACTAGTGGTAACAGGTGACGTAATAGGTGACCTTATGGCAAGTAACACCTCGTTTAAAATGTATTTCTAATACCTATTCAGTCATACTAATTATGTTTGGATTTACGTTGATTTTGATAAATTAAATAAATAAACACAAAAATTTGAGTTTCGCTTTTAATTAATAAAGATTCCAGAACCAGTTCTTATAATAATTAAGCAGACTAACAGTGATGTACACACTAATAGTGAGATGAAAGTTAAATGAATGCCCTAGTGTGTATGTAAATATTGAAATAATTTTATTAAAAATTAGGCTGCGCGTTTTCGGCTTACAAAGCCATCATCAAAGCCATCGTAAAATATTAATTGATGGTAAAAACTTACGTCTAGGATACCCTCCACATGGGATCAATGACAATATACATTTGGGTTGTGAATTAAAACAAATACAATAAATTGAGTTTGGTAAAGGCACCGAACCTATAAATCCCTTGATTAGGTGTAACATTAATAATACTACATAATAGTCTATAAATTATTTAAAACATCGCCTGTAACGACGCAACAGGTGACAAGCGTACCTATTCTGACATTTGACAGTAGACAGGAAATAAACAGACTGACACAGGACAATGACAAGTAGATTGGAGAGCTTGAGAGTGATTCTGGGGTCAACCGGGTTAGACAATACTGATCATCAAGAAACAAAAATATATAAGTAGTGAAAGATGATGAGGGATATACTAGGTTTCTAAGGATATGAGCCATACAGAAGTTCGAATAAACCTAAGTACATTTGTTTTTAGGAAACTATTGTTCATCAGAATTTGAAGAGTAGAATGAAGAGTAATGACTTTAGATCAATACTAGGCCAAAGAACTTGAAAGTTATTAGACATTACTATAGTTCGGGACACACTAATAACGCAGTATGGCAAAGCATAGGCAATTTCTTTCTACACTGTGTTGTCGTCTTTCCGATAGCTGTCACAGAGTCCACCCAGTAGTGGTCAATATCATTAGAACATGTATTCTTGGTTACATATATGAGCACTTTGTCCTTCTGGTTCTCTAATTGGACAGCTTCCTGCAAAAAAGAAGCAACCCACAAATTTGTGATTTTTAGACTTTCGCATAATATTGCATTGAGAACCGTAACTTTTTCTGAAAAAAAAAAAGAACCAGGCCACATTCCTGGTACCTAGCGTTATTTGTTAGCTAATAAACCAACCGACTAAATTGGTTAAGCAATTAACCTGCCTGCAGAAGCTTGGTTGCTTTCTGCATAATAGAGAAGAGAGTTGGTGACAGTTCGTTATTTGGTTCTCTGTGAGAGTTAGTGTGAAGTATTAAATATAGGAAAACGAATATTTTTATGATACAATATGAATGATAATATTAGCATTTCTCGAAGAATTCTTCTGATGACAAAAATTATTAAATAGGAGAAGGTTGGCCCAAGCTTTGGTCAGATAAATTGTGCATTAAGATAATAAATAAGAATAAAAAAGTTAGGTTAAGTTAAAAACACGTAAGATACTTCTTGATAAGAAAATTTTCAATTTTTCTAAAAAATAAATTTTGAAGAGAAGTATGCTGAAATAGATATCAAAAAAACAAATAGGTCGTCCGGTATTATCTAAAAACTTGCTAATACCACTGTGGCTTGAAGGAAAAATGTATAAAATCCAAAGAAAAGGGACAAAAATCTGTGATGCAGTTAATTCCGAATGATTGCATGCAATTTTATGAACATATAACCGGCACGGACATCGACGACAATGTGGATGGATTCAGCGGAGCACCTGATTTTGAACTGGAACCTATTATGGTAGAATGCATTAAAAAGACAATATGTATTTTTTACCTACTTCCTTCATTTATTTTACAGAAAGGAGCCCACTAACAAAAACCAAAAAATCCAAGTGAAATATCTTCTTTTTTTAAATTAGTAAGGCTAGCGCCGCATTAGGCAGACGTTCAGCCGCCGATCTTCGGCCTCAGAATGTCTGCTGCAGACACATCCTATAATATCTTGAGAGCAATTCGTTAATCAATAAGCATTAAGTAAAAAGTTGTTGACGAATTTTGACAAGTTAGCAAAGGTGTATTAAAGAAACTGAAAACTGGTCTCATTGGTTTATCTGGTTTGTGAATTTTAGTCCATAAAGCTTAGGATTAGGTAAAATGAAATTTTTATAATTGATATTATCTTTAAAGAAAGTATAGTGATTATTAAGTATGTTTTTTAAATCATTGATGAGTTTATTAAGAGGATTTACTGTAAAATCTCAAAGTTTTCTCGATGTGGTTATTTTTATGCATAATAATTAGACACTTATCTTTATCAGCATGGTTAAAAATTAGAATAGAGAGAATTCATATTAATGTTGGTTTGTATCTTATAATAATTGTTCAAAATGTGCTCCATCTACTTCTTGGCCGTAAAACCTCCTATTATTAAACTCTTGTCAGAATCATTCAAATGTATCAGGGAAAATTGCCCTAAATTCTTTAACAATTCGTTGTTTTAAAATGTCAATACTGTCACGAGCTATAGCGTAAACCTCAGATGTAAGGTATACCCACAAACAAATCTAAAGATATTAGGTCAGCTGGCCATTCTATTGGACCGCGTCGTCCAATCCATCTACCATCTATATAACATCTTACTGCGAAGTAATAGTGTGCAGGAGCACCATCTTGTTGGAAAGTTATTTTCAAAGTACCAAATTCATCTATATTATCTTCCAGAATTTGAAGAATTAACGGTTTAATTGCGTTTTTTAAAATCTCCAAATATACTTCATCGGTTACGTTAGAATTTAAAAAAATAGGCCCGACTATGTGGTTTCTCAAAGTACATACCTGCCCGGACATTTACTTTTGATGAAAACTGTGTATGTTCTTCACGAAACATGTGAGGTTTATGTCACTCCAGTACCTCACATTTTGAGTATTAACATTTCCATTAAGGAAGAAAGTACTTTCGTCACTAAAACAAATTGTTTTTACATAGACTGGCTGTTGGACAATTTTATTGGACATATTTTCATAGAATTCCTCTTTTGGGTCGGGGTTGGCATCTGAAGGTTGATGCACCATATTTAATTTGTATATATGAAATTTATTTTTGGTCAACACTATGACTGACTTCACAGATAGACGCACTATGAAGACTAGAGAGAAGTAACGCTAATAATTAAGCTTTTACAATTCACTGCAGGGACGCTGGTGTTGTTAGTGATGTTAAAAATACATGGCGTCTAATGGAAATTGTTAATAATTTTGTAAAAATAATAAAAATTAACTTTTTATTGCAAAATAAAATACAGAAAATATTGTATTTATTTCTAAATAAGTCTTGCTTGTTTTAAGTTATAAATTACTTAATTTTATCTATAAAATGCAAGTTAGGTATGACCAAATTTGAAAAGGTTTGTTAAATGGTGAAATTTGGTAAGTACAATTTTGTAGCTAAAGTTTTACATATGATTTATATCTCCTTTTACAACCTGGAACGAAGTAAATCTTGCTTTGTTGTTTTTTGTCACTCATTACTTGTACTTAGTTACTTTTTTTTCACATTATTTTGATTCTATTCACCAATTTAACAAAAAAAAACACTTTATTTCACATTGACTTACATAGAAAATTAACGACACTAACGTTCGACTCGCCAACTACAGTCAATTTGGTGAACTTTATAAAAAGAAAGACAGAAATTTGAAATTCACAGACTACTGTGTGAAGAGTATAATAAGATGGGGTTTAAAAGAAAAGATAGCTGCAAAACTTTATACAGGGTGTTTCATCTCAGACGAGCCACCCCGTATATTTCTTATCCCATAGTAATTGGAAAAATTTCCCGAAACACGTCGGATGATTTTCTTTCGGGGATATCTTTTGACATATATTTGAGGCTTGAATGAGCAACCCCCTATGAGGGGACGCTTCAACCCCTCAAAATTTATTGGGGAAGAGGGGTTGAGTGATACTTTATTTTTAAGGTCTTGAAAGCCTCTTTACAACGGTGTATGAAAAAATCACATTCCTAAAAAAATTAATAATTGTTTTATCATACATGAAATGATCGAAAAAACGTGATAAACACCTTCTAAGAACAAAAAATGAAGGCAAGATAAGAAAATGTTTTGATTTTTTTTTATTTATTAGTTCGAGAGAATTTATTATTGTATGAATGTCAATGGAGGACAATTTAAACATTTGACTAAAAAACGCAGTTTTAATTTTTTTGATTGTAAGCATGGGAAATTTTTTTAATTACTATGGGATAAGAAATATACGGGGTGGCTCGTCTGAGATGGAATACCATGTACGTATTATACATATAACATCCTGTTGATATAAATTCAGCCAAAATTTCTTTTGGTTGAGATATTGTTGGGTTCCCACTTACTTTTGGGTTCCCATTATTTCCTTTTATTAAAAAAAAACAATGTCGGTTATTTAAAAGACAGTCGTTAATAAGCGAATCTTAAAAAGACGAAATTTTATTTTAAACTTAATTACATTTTGCATCTTTGCAATCTATATCTTCGTTTTGATTGGTTAAGAAGTTTGGCTACAAAGCAAACTATTTCTACAAGATTCTCAAGAATGAGGCTCCGATCGTTTGGCATCATGAACACTATATGTTCTTTGAAACTTATGAAGAAGCTCAATGAAATAAGTCCTCGGTATTAAAAATGTTAAAATGCTGTTACTTTGTCAGCTAGAGCACGTTATACAATAATTAAACTAAAAATTTAAGATATAAACACCCCTAAAATGTCAATAAAAAAAATGTCAACTTTTTTGACAAGTAACCATAGGCATACTTATGAATCTTTATTAATTAAAAGCGAAAATTACATTTTATTGTTAATTTATTTTATCCATCAAAATTACAAATCCAATCAAAATTAGTATGTCTGAATAAGTATTCTAAATACCTTTTAAACGAGGTGTCACTTGCCAAAGGGTCCCATTTAATAGTATTGGTTCCAGTCGTCTTATGACGTCATCGATGATTATTACGTCGCTTGTTAGGGTCCGATTACAATTAGAAGAACACCGCTAAGTCATAACCACTACTTCGAATTTCGAATGCATGTTATCAATAACTATAATAAAATAAAAAATAAGTAAGTTGTTAGGTATAAAACAATATTTCTAATATTCCTACAATATTAACACTCCACTAAACCCCCAGTAGGCGGCGATAACCAATTAATTACTTTGCTAAATGATAACGTAGCTGTGTTCGTCTAATTTTAATCGGATCCTACTACTAGTAGAAAAGCTTACAATAGTTCGTTTTCATACTCCAAATTTCATCAGTCTAAGTGTCACCGTTCAAAAGAAAACATGAGGATGAAGACTTTTGAGAAGCACTGTATAAATTATTTGGTCAAATGTATTAAAACAACTGTGTTAACAAGTTTATTCATGTTCCTATGCTTTTACTTTTACGTAAAGTAACTTTAAAATATAAAAACCAAATACTGTAAAACAAAGGTCGATAGGAATTAACAAACGAATCATTCGAAATACATCCACAGTAATTCTCTTTTGGGCTAAAACGACTTATATAGCAAGTGTAGAACCTCCCTAGGCTATGATTCTATAATTGACTCTAAATTGCACTTCGGCAAAGTTGAATAAACGAATATAGTGCAATTTTAAAGTTTTATTTAAGTTTATTATTTGAAAATATACAGGATGTAAAAACTATTAGTATTATTGTGTTAAAGCTAGTCATCCCTGGCAAACTAAATAAGCCAAATGTGTTTAAAATGGTTTATTTTATTATCTAGCATTTATGAGTAGATCAGATTAGCCAGTTCTGGACCAAGGTCAGAGGTAGAGAGAGAGGTAATTGGGTAATTAGTAATTATCCTTAGTACCCACCCCTCACCCTTTGCGCAATTAGCAAGTACCTCCCAATTACTATCATGTACTGTAATGAGTGTAATTGCGTAGTGTAATGATGCCTCTCATTACTCCATATACCTAGAGGTGTAAGTACCTCTCAGAGAGTATTTACTATGTAATGTGTAACGAGCATAGTAAGTACCCATCAAAGTGTAAGTACCTCTTACTATGTATATCATATAATGAGTTTAGTCTAAATACATCTCAGTGATTACTATTGTGGCATAGGGAAAATAAGTCCTTGTCTAAACACATCCTTGACTCCCAACCGCCATAGCTAGAGTGAAGCGCTAGTCTTCAGCAGACACGGGCCACGTAAACATTGGTAGAAGGGGTAGAACCCCACCCTTCGCGCATCTTCAGACTTGTATATTATGAATAGCATAGGAGAGGTGGGAATTTTTAGAGAGGGTATATAATAGCGCCCATATCCAAATTAAATCAGTTTAAAATCGTAAGCTTTAAGCGGGTGCCTCTCAGGCTTGTATATTATGAATATGAATTGCATAGGATCTTGGACACCAATGCTTTTTAAATGGAAAACGTGTAGTTCACTCTGTACAGTAGAGTGCTGTTCTGTTTTGCTGTCTCCGTTTCTCGTTAGCTTCTTCCCTCCGCTTTATTCCTTCGGCACCTCTATCACATCTACATGTGGATTTATCATGAAATTAGTAATAATTACAAAGAAAAACAAATTAAGAAAAAGAAACTAATTACAAGTTTACTGAAAATGGGCCTAAATAAAAAAGCTGAGCTTCAAAGAAAGACAATGTTGAAACTTATTGAGTTACTGTAAATACTTAATGCTGTTACTTTAAAAATATAATTTTAAAACGAAATATATTTTATTATCCAATGTTGACTTTTTCTTATAACAAATAACTTTTTCCCATTTAAATTATTAGCAATATTTGTCCTATCTTTACTTAAATGTCCACACCAACACTCTAGTGTCCAGAGTGAACTACACGTTTCCCATTTAAAAAGCATTGGTGTCCAAAATCCTATGCAATTACACTCATTACAGTACATGATAGTAATTGGGAGGTACTTGCTAATTGCGCGAAGGGTGGGGGTGGGTACTTAGGATAATTACTAATTACCCAATTACCTCTCTCTGTACCTCCGACCTTGGTCCAGAACTGGCTAATCTCATCTACTTCAATGGTATTTAAAAATTATTAAATTATACCAAGGACAAAATTATTTAAAAAAGACGGATATTCTGTGGTGTCCGTTATGGGACCATATCTCCGAAATCCTACGATACAGTATATTTAAATATAAATTAAATACATACTTAAAACAAAAAATTCAAGACAATAGAAGAAATCGTGCACTCAATTGAGTTTATTGCATTAAACAGGTGAAAAACATAAAATAATTTACAATATTATAGTAAGGAAAGGTTTTTATGAAGGATATACTACAATAATTAAAAATATTGATCTGAGATTCAACCGTAGAATAATTTTGAGTATTTATAGAGGAAACGACTTACATTAATCCTAGTAGTATTTTGATAAAATACCTGATTAAGGCGCGAATTACTTCTTGGAATGCAAAAGTTTAATATAGGTTAATAATGAAAATGTACTCTAGTTCATTATTGACAATTTTTCGTAATTTAGAATTAATATCTGAAGCTAAATAAATATCTTGCCATGTTTCTTTGATTAAACATCAGGCTCACACTAAGAATACTTGATAATAAAATTGTTACCTACAAAACGTCCAAATAAATATTCTGTTAAAAGTAATTTTATTGTTTCAGCGGTGTCAGTGCGAACGTGTCCAAAGAAAGTCTTCCGAACGAGCCATCAGCCTTTAAGCACATCCAATACGGCTCTACGGGCAATCAAGACGAAGCGCTCCTGAACTCGAACAGTCAAAAAGGTGGTGGTAAACCGTCCGGTCAGCATGAACATCAGCATGACGATTTCACCGACATCGTTGACTACATCATGTTGGACGAACCGGAAAGGGACAAATTTAGGAATTCAATGGACAAACGTCAGCCTGTCATTTACGATGAGAAATTTAAGGACAAGAATAAAAACAAAAAGGAGCTTCCTACTATTGGGAAAATAAAGAAGATGACAATTGAGTAAGTACATTTTGCAGCTTTTGCGTTTTCGTGCCGGGGTCGACGATTTTGTGTTTGAAGTGTTTATATGCCGAGGCACGTGCTGCTGAAAATACACTTTCTTTTCATTTATAAAATATATTTCTTTTATAAAATAAATATGATGAAAAACTGTTCTTTCACGACAAAACGCATGTGGTGCTTTTATTTCGAAATCGGCCAGTCGAAATAACTTTTGATTTTACGAAAATTTAAGATATCAAGGGAAATGTGTAATATGATACTTGTCATTTTATCTATTTTTTATAGTGTTTTAAGCTCTAATATTTTTGGGAGTGGGTCAGGTTATTAAATAACTCGTATTACTTTGAAAAAGAATGTTGGGCACCACTATATTTAAAACTTACTAAACTTGACTATCGATTAGTGACAAAAATATAGAAAATCACCAACCATTAAGATACTATAATCAAACAAAGCTCTAGACAAGGTAGCAACAAATTCTAATTCACAGAGATTTACTTATTCAAATTTAGATGATTTATTAAAAATAGACTTATCTGTTGTAACAAGAGGTAGTATATAAAGAGTGATTTGTATTGGCCTTCTTCGAAGGGACTCGAACGATACTCTTCGGACAGCACCAAACTCCTAGGTATACATCTTTATAAACTTAAATCTCCAAAAAGCTTCTTCAGATGTAACTTGAACCAAACCTCTTGATATAGCTTGAAATAAACTTCTTGATAGAAATCACCATAAACAGTTTTAGGTATATCTTGAATTAAACTTCTAAGATATGACACGAAATAAACTTCTTCGATACAGCTTGAACTAAACTTCTAAACCGTCTAGATATAGCCAGGCTAAAATGGAAAAGGTAAAAATATTAAGAAAGGAACTAGGAAATGTGCATAGGAACCAGATAAAATGCCTTTAACTAATAATTGAACAATTTAAACTATTAAGTGAATAGTTTCACAGAGACTAAAATTAATATGAAAAGGAAAAGTCTTATTTAACATATTTAAAAATAGTAAAGCATAATATCTCATTCAAACAAAATAATATATAAAATTATATAAAACGTTTTATTATGTGTTATTCAGGTATTGCGGTTATGTTTAAAATTTTACATTTCATTTAAGAAATTCTTGTACAAAATATATATTTTCAACAATATATTGGTATTCAAACTTACCTTATAAAATCAGACGGCCTATACGATAGATAAACTTTATTTAGTACATCGGATGACCTAGATAATTTAAAATTTAAATCAACATGCTTCGTTGACAGATATAAATCGAAAATGAATTACCAACTTTTGAAGCAAGGCATAAACGACAAATGACATTAGAGTAGAGATGTTTGCGTCAAAATAACGAAAACGGTTCCAACCGTTACAATGTTTGGGTCTAAATAACGAAAACGGTTACAACCGTTACAAATGTTATTCTTTTATTTTCCAGTTTCGCCCCGTTAGCGACCCTTATCCCTTATAAAAAAGTTAAATGGACACGCCTGCCTTGTGATACATCAAATTTAAACCTAAGAAAAATGTAAGCCAACCATATATACACAAATTATGTCGATTTATTTTTCAGGTACTATTGAACATAATGAAATTCGACGACGAAAAACTACTAGACCAATTTTGTTTATAAAAATCGAATTGCAAACATTCACGGTGTCATCCACATAGTTGCCAAATTATTATAGAAGAGTACGGCTAGAGTATCGTTACAAGAATTGTTTATGGTTATATTCTGTATTAACTAAACATAAGACTAAAGCGCACAAAATGCTTCTATAATTACATTGGGGAAGTATATTTGCATTATTAATGTCAGTTATTATCAGTTTAATGTATTTTCTCTATTGTACGCAATTAATTTTGAAGTATAACAGCAGTGTAAAGTAAGCGTAATAGAATTAAATACTGATTCATTCATAAAATGCATGTTCGCTTTGCAGATACACATACTCGCACAAACCATCCCCACTCAAATTAGTAACTGTCTCCTTCCTTCTAATGCGGAGCTGATGCGACAACTCTATCTGCGTAATAATTAATACAATTAAGGTTTACTTTGAATAGTTATTTACATGTCCCATTTGTGGAAAGTAATCTGGGTTCTCAAGGGAAATCATCATGTTTAAAGTTTACCAAGTTTGATAAATTAGTAAAACAGTTGGAGGATGAATTGGGTTTTCCCCAAAATGTAGGTCCAGCATAATTCTTTGGCTGTCGAAGTTTAGACAGAAGAGGATACGGTGTACTGGTGTGTCTTCTACGCCATAGTTCATGCAGTTTTAGACTATCTGCTTTTCCTATTCTGTGAAGGTAAATTACAGTGTTTCCATGTCCTCCGGATAGGATGCTTAAAAGGTTCTGTTCTGTTCTCTACACTTCTTTAGTGTTATTGTCCGACTCGACTTGCCATATCTGTACCAATAAAAGCGCCATCCAGAATCTGTAGTCTGCTGCTACGATGTGGTTTCCTGCGAAGTAGGTCTATCCTGCTTTCTTTAGGTCAGACATCGATTTGAGGAACATCAGGTGTAGGTGTAGTGGAAGCTGCTTTGCCAAAATATATAGAGTGTCGTCGATGTGGAGGTGTATGTTACCAAGATAACCATCATAACACCTATGCTAATATTGAAAATCCAACAATTGACAGCTATCCGCAAATTAGAAAAAAATCAAAGAACAGCATGGACTTGCAACTTTTGAAATGAAAGCACTGTATATAGAAATTACATTAAAAATTCTGCCGATCATTGGATAGATAAAAAAATTTGATTGTAATATTTTTGAGTACGTACTTCAAAAATTAAATACATATCCACTTGATATCTTGATATAATTATCGGTACTACAGATCTATAGAGTTGTAGAGGTGTGGATTTTATTTCTATATTATATGATTGATTGATAAGATTGATAACTTATACTTCCTGTGATTGCAATTTATTTACTTTTAAAAAATTTGATTTTTCATTAATTTTCTGTTGATATAATCTCCGAAAGTACTCTATTTAAGTCCGTATAAGCCATTTGATAAAATTTATCTCATTAAAATTTGATAAAGTTTTATTTAGTTTTTTTTTATAAATAGTCAACAGTTTTTACCGCACACAGACAGTCAGTATCATATAAATATTGGAAAGTTTGGTGTGGCATTTCGTGTAACGTTTCTAATATTCAGGGTCATATGATTGAACGTTTACGTTATCCGTAACGTACATGTTAGGCCGAGTTTTAACATTAACGAGGCAAGTTCGTATGATGGAAAACTTTTTCCAGCACATTACTGTTATTTTCCGCTTATTATGTTCTAATTTAACTTGCCTCGTTACTGTTAAAACTCGGTCTAACATGTACGTTACGGATAACGTAAACGTTCAATCATAGCACCCTCAGTCGTTGACAAATTCAACAATGAGCAATGCGTTAAGGTGGTAGAAGCTTTTTATGAAAATGGGCGTTCACATAAAGATGCATATCGTGCACCTCGTGATTTTTTTGGTCAACATAATCGACCAAATGTGCGTACAATCGGAAAAATTGTGCTTAAACTTCAGAAAACCGGGTCTGTAGGAGATGTGAAAACACAAAGACATTACAACATATAGACAAAATGTTTCATTCATAAATCCCATACAATTGCGGACTGTTATTGTTTTAAAATTGTTAGTGAGTGGAAGAGAGAAAGACAGATCTCTTAGGACCGGCTGGCAACGTTGTAAACAGTGTCCATAATATGCTCGCCAGTGGCGTATAGTTTTAAACTTACCAGTATTGTCAGAGTAGTATGTTAAAAAAAATACGTAAATATGTAGGTATATTTTTTTAGTAATATAATTTCGATGATTTTTTCATGTAGGTAGATTAGATTAGATTATGAGCTGGACGTTATTTGTCCTTGTCCACCGCGACCTTTTCAGATCTATTGTGGGACTCCTGTTTATTTTAGAGTATGTCGTCTAGCCTGGTCTTTTTTATTAGTCTTAGTAGCTTTGACAGAGGCTCCCGCATGTAATTGCATGCAATTGGCTTTTCTTCGCCCAATGTTATAAACCTCGTTCCAGCCAGGCATTCACATTGGCACAGGACGTGGAATATTGTTTCCCCTTCTTCTTCACAGAACCTGCACAAAGTTGCTTCTTCTGCTGGATTTATGACACTCATGTGCCTTTTGAGGCGACAGTGTCCAGTAAGAAGGCCTACGGTTATCCTAACGGTTTGACGCTTTTGATCCAGTAGGTCTTTCGTGAACTTGGCCGATAGTTCCTTGATGAACTGTTTGGCCTGTCTAAGTCTTGGATAGTTGTTCCACCATTTCTGAGACTTTTTTTGCATCCATTGTTCAATGGATGTCTTGCACGATGCCTTAGCAACTCCACAGAAGGGTTCGAGGCATCATGGCCTTACCTGAGCCTTCTCGGGCTAATTCGTCGGCCTTTTCGTTGCCCTGATATCCCTCATGGCCTGGAACCCAGGCTAAGGTCACCTTATTTTAACTACTTAGCTCTGTCGGGTCTTCTAGACTGTCTTTTACCAGTCGTGATTTGATTTATGGTGAGAGAATTGCCTTTAGAGTTACTTGGCTATCAGAGTATATGGCAATAGTTTTGCATGATACTTGCTGATTTTTCATGTAGGTAAATTCAAGTACAAGTAAATTCAAATACAAACGAATTCAAGTTAAGTACCTTTCGATTTTTAATATTTATTGGTTTATAGTTTATTGGCATTTACTATTTATTTGCCTGGTATGATGTTAACCAAAATTATTTAAAATTTTAAATTAATATTAAGTAGGTAGGAGTATCTAAATAAAACACTGTCCTAAAAATATATAATTTTTTAATTAATAATTACAAAAAAACATGGTATGGCAAAAAATATTGTAAAAAAACTGTAAAATTTTTTAAAATAACGTTTTAAATATATAAAATACTTTAATTTTATTAACTAAAATTTCATTTAATTTTTTTATGCTTTGTTATTAATGTTATAACTTACTGCAATGTTTCTTTTTCCAGCAGGTGGTGTTCCAAAAACAGTTGAATCAGAACTAAAAACCCATACATTAGATATACATATAGGTAATAAATAATGTTTAGAGGTAAACAAACAATTAATATTTTGTATTTTTACCTGTTGGATAAGTCATCCAAAAATCCTCACACCGTCTCGAGTTTGCATCTTTTCTAATATATCTATCTATCTATCTATCTATCTAGTACCATTTGCACGTACCAAAACATTTTCAGGAAAACAGTGTTCTAAACACAACTCTGGGTTTTTACAAAGGGGCTGATTTTCAAGGATTCCTATTAGAGAAAACCAAAGTTTTCTTTTCTCAGGATCTTGCGGAAAACTAAATAGAATAATAAAAAATATGTATAGGTGATCAATAGGTAAATCATTTTTAAGGTATTCTACATTTTACGTTAAATTTTCTTTGCCACTATTCAATAATTATTTATTGGTGTAAGAAAAATTTACTAATTTATAAAAGGAATATCACTTTAAAAACTGTTAAAGACTGTTTTAGACTACACAAGTTTTTGAAAAAAATTCTTGTACAATTTAAATTGTATATTATCAAACCTGCAGTAAATTGTCTGAAAAATTAGATTGGATAATCATTTTTCAAACAATTTACTATGTGATCCTATATAATTTAAATTCTATAAGAAATTGTATCAAATCTTGTACAAGAAATTGTATAGTCAAAACAGTCTTAAGACGGGCTCCACTGGTTCAAATGAAAACAACATATCTTAACCTAAAAATACTTACCGATGAAACCATACATCTCGACTTAAATGATCTACCTTTTTGAACACTACACATGCATGTACCATAATTCTTTATATTTCTCACAAAAGTTCACAAAAATAGTATTTTATAAAGAAATAAATTAATAAGTCACACAGAAACTGTCAGAAATACAAAATAGCTACTACATTTCATTCATAAAAATTGTAAATTCGTAAAATAAGATATTTATCGTTGCCGTATTTACGGAGTTCTTAAACTTCAAAGAATAATTTGATTAAAAACATATTTTTATTTATATAATATAAAATTATAGTTACAGGACACATCAAATTTTATTTTTCAAAAGTAATTTCTCCACATAATTTTTACAGACTGATAAAATCGGCAAAGACGCAATAAACGAGAATCTGGTGGGAATAATGATTTGCCACATAAAAATGTAAACAATTTGGTCTCTTAGTTGTAATGTCTTTGTGAAAACACATGTGCGTGTTCGTATAGTTCGTACTGCGGAAAACATTGCTACTGTTCGCGATAGTGTGGCAGAAGAGCTGTCAACTTTGACTCGCCGTCGTGTTCAACAATCGCACATCTCACAGACCTCTTTGATGCGAATTTTGAGAAAAGACATAAATTTACACGCTTACAAGGTTCAATTAAATCAAGAACTGAAGCATTCCCATTTGAAGCGTCGTCAATATGCCGAATGGTTATTCGATATTCGAACATACGGAAGTTGATGTGAACTTTACGAAGAAAATGATCTTTAGCAATGAGGCACGCTTTCACCTCAGTGCATTTGCTTTCTTTTAGATAAAAAACGTAAAATATTATGATTCCTGATTTACTTTATCCATACGAGGCTTGCCTTTTATATATCGGGATTGGACAACCCTAATGTTGCAAACTGGCAACTGACAGCTCTGTAATAAAGTTTGACATTTTTGAGGTTATGCGTACTCAGAACGTTTTGACATACGAGCACTATTTGTGTTGTTTACAGTAACTTAAAAGATTCATCTCGGCCAAAAAATGGAATTAAATCGTGAACATTTTCGTGCGATTATTTTTTACAACTTTCGACGTGGATTAACTCATCAACAGTACATCGATGAACTTAATTCAATTTTTGGCGATGAAGCTCCATCAAGGACCAGTATTAATCGATGGTATGGTGAATTCAATCGAGGTCGTAGTTCACTCCAAGACGAATTTCGTGAAGGTCGTCCAAAATCAGTTGTTGTTCCGGAAACCATTGATTCCTGGACGCGAACTTATATTGAAAGATCGTCATGTGACCTAAAAAAAGGCTCATGTCGATTGGTCGAAAGAATTGCTCAAAAAATACGATCGCAGTGTTTCGAAACACGTCTATGACATAGTGGAAGGTGACGAATCGTGGATTTATAAACAGCAGTCGACTGTATGGGTGTTTCAAGACGAGCCAAATCCAACAAAATTTGTTCGCGCACGAAGCACTTCCAAGCAAATGGTCGCCTTTTCGGAAAAACTGGACATGACGCAACCGTACCATTTGTTTGCCAGTTGTCTTCCAAGAAATGAGGAAATCCAACCGCCGAAGACGGATCACTCTCCACCACGACAATGCGAGCTCTCACACATCGGCTCAAACAACTGCAGTTTTGAGCACTCATAACGTCGATGTGATGAGTCATTCGCCGTATAGTCCTGACTTGGCACCGAATGACTTCTTTTTCGACACCTGAAGAAGCTGTTGATGTGTTCAGAATTCATGTTTTGGAGATACTCAATCAGAGTGGCAGACGTGCTTCGACAATTCGTTTAAACGCATGCAAAACTGTATAGATCTTCATGGAGAATATTTTGAAAAACAATAATAAAGCGATTTTCAATGATTAATATTTTTTTTTTGTTCTCTAATCCCAAAATATAAAAGGTAACCCTCGTATTAATATGGATTTTTATCCAATGCCAAAAACACAAAAAGGTAGCTGACTATGGTCCAGCAATATTGAACATACAATATATTGAAGGGGTCATCAGTTAACATGTATAATGAGCATTCCTTTTGTTTAATTTTTGTAATAATGATAATACAATCTACGTATTTATGATCACAATACAAGAATCCCCCAAAAAGTACATACCTAAAGAACAGTAAATTTCCTTTAAAAAAAAATATTTATTCAAGATTTTCAAAACTTCTCTATTATAATTATCACCGGATTTAATAAAATATTTACAATCGTAGAGTCATATATTATCATGATAGGATTCTTTCAAGATCACGTGTGTAGATATATTAATTAAACAATTAAGTACACCTTTACACTTTTTTATGCTTTCTCTTCTTAATTTATCATTAATTTATAATATGTAATTAAGGCACTTTTATATACAATGCGTCCCAAACTAGGTCTGCACGAATTGTTTTCTCAGCTATTAAAAGAAAAATAGAAAGTTTCTCAATATCTAAAACAAGTTTAAACAATCTGTTAAAAAAGTAAATAATTCGAAACTCAAATGTGACCAAGAAAAATAAAATAAAAATTAAAAGCCATAATAATACGAGCCGCCGTTTCTATCCTGAAAACAGCTACTCATTTGGCTAATGCCGCAACAGGTAATGAATTACATCAAAAGACAAAACAGTAGTGACACATTTCTTGTCACACATTTCTTGTCACAAATTTTTCTTTATTTTAATTGGTATGATGTTTTTGAAATGCGACTTTACGTTTTTAGTTTTTGACATAATATGGATAAAAAATTGAATGTTTGTTTATTCTTTTTTATGTATAAATATACAATTTTTAAAAAGAGGTTAATTTCCTGACCGCAGTAGATTTTTTGGAAATAAGTAAAAGTTCTTTGATATGATCGGCCCCGCCCTTGACACCCCTTCCCCCCCTCTCCACTTAAGAATATAATGTTCACAATCCATGTGATAACAACAGTATTTAATAGCTATTTATGCAACCAGTTACGAAATGCCTCGCTCTGCTCGTCCCTTAACATAAACAATATTTTTTCTAATTTTGACTAGATTATTTATAAAATTATGTTTTAGTGAAAAATTACTGACATCTAAGGTTTGTTTCAACACGCGCGAAAACCGTAATATTACCGTACAAATTATGCGCTCTACTTAAAAATTGTATACTGCGCATGATTTGTACGGTAACATTGCGGTTTTCGCGCGTGTTGGAACAGACCTCTAAGCGACCAATATTATTTCCTTGTATTATTAGTTGCATATGCATAACTTCATTCAATTTATTGACAAACAAAAAATCATATTTGTAATGCCGGCCTTAGTTATTAAGTTTAAAATAGGCTTAAGTATAATTTTAATATTTGTAAATATAAATCATAATATTGTATCTAATTATTGTTAACGAAGAACTATGCAATTAAGTAGGTTACCTGTATTTTGACACCTAAGCAATATGAGGTAATTTGTTTAATTAGATAGTTTTTCCAATATAGACTGCAAGGTTCAATGAAAGAACGAATGCAGTAATTCTTTGAAATGTAACCCATATTCAAGTTAAAAATAAAGGATGATATATATATTCGATTCGACTTTGGTTTCATTAAATAAATAGAAGATAGTCTCCTGTCCTAACATTACAAAATTTATTCTCAACGACTTGTCGTGTGCTTATATTATTTGTTAAGTTATTTAGAAAGAAAGTGTTTTATTTTGTCGTGTACCTATTAGAAAAAAATTATTTATAATAATTCTATGTAGGCGTTACCAGTTATCATTTATACATGATACGGTATTTAGTATAATTCGCTTGTAAAGCATAAGGCAATAATTATAATTATGAATTAATTAATTAATTAATTATTGATTGAGGCATTACGGATAAATATAATTAACAAGGGATGGAAGTGTTCGATTAATCAGATAATATCGCATCATACAAATATTATCAATCCTGCTTCAATTTCATAAATCATTTTTAAAATTTTATTTTGAACATGTTTGTTAAAAATCGATTATCATTGGAACACAAATTACGCCACACCAGCGCCACACTAATATAGCGTATACATTTTAAAAATAATGTCGTATTAATAATTAACTAAATTTAAAACAAGAATGATTTTCATAAGCCCTTCGTCTTTTCTTCATCTATACTTGATAAATTTGGTAGCTGATTATATTATTAAATCACAAGATTTGGGTCGATGTATAATTTTAGTTCTGCTTGATTTTAGTCATTCACCTCTACTGTGAAACATGGTCCTCAACACCCTCATCAGCCGCTTCAATAATGACAGTCACTACACAATAGCGTATGCAGATAACTTGGTCATTCTGCAAACAGGGAATTTTGAGAACATACTCTGCGAAAGAATGCAAGTAACTCTCAAAACAGTGGTACAAGAAAACAAAAATAGTCATTTTCTCAAGGAAAAGTATGAAAATTGAATTAAAACCTCCAGAACTCCTAAACACAAAGCAAAACTTTGCAATAGAGGTACAGTACCTAGGTCTCACCTTTGACAGCAAGTTAACATGGAACTCACACTTAGAAAACGTAGTCAAAAGAGTATAAATTGCTTATGAACAATGCCGCCAAACCCTGGAGCACCCCTGGGGTTTCTCCTCCAGAATCGTCGCATGGACTTACGCGGACATCATAAGATCTATGCTAACATACGATGCAGTTGTCTGGGTACCGAAAACCCAAAAATTGACAGCTTTTCTCAAACGAGACCAAATTCAAAGAACAGCATATCTCAACATAACAGGAGCCACACCGACCAATGCCATGGAAGTAGTGTTGCATAAATATCGATAGCATCGATAGTAAATCAACTATCGGAACAATCGATAGTTTTATAAAGAACTATCGATAGTCAAAACATCTCTAGAGACAACCCGCGCTAACCGCCGAGTCGAGTGTAGAAGTGGCCTTTCACATAAAAAGTGTGCACTCAATGTATTTGCGCCATTGTTCATCCAGCAATATTAAAGTAGGATAACAATTGCTAATGCATTCAGTTTTCTCATTGGGTTACCTTTAAAAATGGCGCAATTTTAGAAACAGCTTTGCCGTGTTTATAATGGATGTATGAAAATAAAAAACAATCTAATATTATAAGGAAATAAATCAAGACAAGACAAAAGGTAAGCAAATATAGTACAAATGGAAATAAAAGTTCAAGCCTTTCGATTTTTCTCAACAATACGACGTGCTTATCGGAAAATTTGATGACACCATAACAGGTGATTATAAGCTTGGTAACACTTTCTCTTTAGTCCCCATTCTATTTATGTCCATTTGATATAACTGCAAGGCGCAAGAGGAATACACAATACTGTTCTCGGGGAAATACCAGTGTTTATTGTTTACTTGCTCTTTGTTCTTTTCAAATGCCTTTCAAAACTATCGATAGTACATCGATACTATCGATAGTTTTTATCAAAAACTATCGATACTATCAATAGCTCTGACTATCGATGTTTATGCAACACCACATGGAAGTCATTCTTAGTCTCACTTCCTTAGATATTTACATCAAGGAGGTAGCTCTGCCGACAATGACACGCCTCTGCACGATTGTAGGATCTAGTGAGCAAAATAAATCACCAGAAATAATATCACTGGACGAAATATGCTCATCTATACAGCTAGCAGACAAGTACTACTCACCATGGAGAGACCACTCATTTATTCGCGGTTAGTATTAGAATGTCACGAAGCTTTGGACGAAGTATTCATCAGTAATGTGGTCAACTTAAGATGGATCAAAGGTCACGCCACATCAAAAGTAACCGTCTTGCTGATTCACTTGCCAAGAAGGCAGACAACAAAATACTTTTTGGACCTGGCCCTTCTATTGGACTGACAACATCAATAGTGACAAAACTAATTAAAGGACATTTCCTTGGGAAATTTCAGGAAAGATGAGATGAAACAAGAAGCTGCAGACTTGCCAGGGTGCTTTTAAGTTATCCTGACAACACTACAGCGAACAAATACTTGACTATGACTAGACAGAATCTGCGCCTGATCACAGGCATTCTGAGTAGACTTTGCCAAATACGGAAGCATCTCCATATCATAAGGCTGTCAGAATCTGCACTCTGCAGGAGGTGCAAACAAGACCATCGAGCATATCCTTTACGATTGCCTGACGCTCTTATACATTAAATATGTAGGCTGGCTCATACAATACCCTGTCAATTATAAACTGTTGTTGGCGATTCGTGGTTGCGTTGTCCTAACAGGATCTGCAATTGGTCTAATTAGCTCCTATTTACATGGTCGCCAACTGATGGTTGTGATTGATGACAAAAGGTCTAATAATTATATGTGTCTCACATCCGGTGTATCTCAAAGTTCAATTCTGGGCCCATTGTTTTTATGCTCTTTACACTTCTCGTCTAATGAAAAATTGAAGTTTTGTAATAATAATTTAGACGTAAATGACCCACATCTATTTGCTTTTTAATCCTGATTTTGTACTAAATGCTTCGACAACTTCGAGTGACAGTTGCCAACCCCCAATTTGTAAATAAAGAGTATGGGACAAAAATATTATAGAAAATATTAGCATTATTGTGTTATAGCTAGACCGTTCCTGGCCAACTAAATGAGCCAAATGTGTTTAAAATGGTCCCATTTATTTATTTAAAAATTATTAAATTTTACCAAGGACTTTTAAAATTATTTAAAAAAATTGATTTTCAGGGGTATCCATTATGGGGCCATATCTCCGAAGAAGGGGTCATATTCTGGGATACCTTGTATATTCAAAAATACTGTGGTTTTTAAAAATTAATAGTAAAAATATAAATAAATTAATAATAGAATTTCGTACATGATATTCAAATTTAGGCTATAACTTACTATTTAACTTTTAATTTAACTTACTTTTAATTTGACTTACTGTGAATTTAACTTACTTTTAACCTAATTTATCGTATTAAGTAATACGCTATTGAAACTAGAATAATTGGTGAGAAAATAGTGACACTTATCACTCTCTTACAGCCAGATTTGACATTGTACTGGCAAATAGTTAATATTAAGTTTGTATTTTATGCATTAATCTAAAATATGGCGATATTTTACTTATTTTAATTTTATAGAAAATAAGCGATATAGTATCTATAGATACTAACACTCTGTATAGTGAATTAGAGAGTACCTAATGAATTTTAGTAGATCATTAGAATTCAAATTATGGTCATCCTGGTTGTAGGCATTAATGGGCGCCGACCAGTTTCAGTTGCTAGTAGTAGATCGTGTTTCTGTTATATAATATCCATAGCCATATCGCGATAACGAAATTATCTCACCAACAGCCCCAATTTAATTATAATCGAGCTAAGTTTAGACAGTTTATAGCTTTTCTTGAGGTCGTTATCCCTCTCCCGTGAACTGCCGATATAATACTGCAGGTGGCGGGACTTTATTAAGTTTTGGTTATTCTCTCGTTCGGATATATGCCGAAAATCTGACGACGGGGAGCAGTTTACCCGCCGGGTCCTTCACGGTGCTTACAACTTTGAAAGCATTACAAGGTCGTTTACAACGATACAACTTACTTAACCGACTCACCAGAGGGTATTGACTTTCATCCTTGACAGCTACCCTGGACCAATAACCGCAATCAAACGGGCGTTACGTGCATCAGAGACTAGGAGTAAATTTTCCAAAGTAGGATCGTCTTTTTTTATTTCTTTCTCATTATTATGAACATTTCGGATCCAATATAAATATGCCGCGTTTGAGAATCCACATCGGATGCATCTGAGATGTTGTGAATTTTTTATCACGTGATAGAGAATTAGATCTGAATGTAGATGTAATAAACAAACGCTCTAGACTTTATTTGGTCACGTGACAAATGTCAATGACAAGTTAGAAGTTTATACTTATTAAATTTGACTCTTGAGACTACAAATCAACCTAAATTTGAAATATAAACAAAAATTAAGCAAACTAATCACTTTTATATTCATGCTAGCATAAACAAAGGAAAAATTGACAAACAAAACAAGGCTTCACAGAACACTTACTTTCTAGCATGGAACAAACATCTCATTCACATGTCATTTCAAATCGAGATGTAAAAAATGTAATCTGAACAGGTACATCTGGGATAAAAAAACGCAGATGTAGATGTAGTAGATGTGTTCGATGTGGATAAAAAAACGCTCGAGATGTAAAAAATGCATCCGATGTGGATTCTCAAATGCAGCATTAGATACACTGTGTACTAGATTGGTGATATATCTATTGCTATGGCAATGTTTCTCAGAATTCTATTACTATTTTAAAACTGCTATTACAATTTATCAATTATTTTTGATTTTTTTTAAATAATCATGAAAAACCAAAATGGTGCGTTTTTTATTAATTATTAGGCTTTTATTATGTAATTTTTGTAATGTCGCGATGATGGCCTAACCGCCGAAAGCGTTCGTCGTTATTTAATAAATACAAGGAAATATATTAATATATTTATCTACTTACATACTTCAAATATAGAGTATTTAATTTTGTTGAAATATTTCAACATATCTGTACCATGTGGGCCAATTATTTATTTGTTTTACTAATTTTTGTTCATCAAAACAGTTTACTTTAAACCGGTACTGCCATTTTTAGAAACAATCTATTCGCTCCGTGCGCGACAGCAGCGCCAATTTGTTTTGGTATTAAAGGAGTATTTCTGCCTATACTGACAAATACAATTTTTAATAGAATTCGTAAATAAAAAGTATATATGTTAGTTTTAATAAAAGTATATGGATTTATAAAACAATTAAAACATTAATTTATTATTATTATATATTTTTCACGCTTAAATTGAAGAAAATTATGTATAATCATTAAAAATCAATAATAAAATATAGGCAGGCAACAGTATTTACTGGAAAATGTATGAGAAGTTGCCTAAGTCTAATAAGTTGTCAATGAAGAAACCATTTATAATAGCGTGAAGTTAAAATGTATAAAAAGGATCGCTACTTATATTTTCATTTTTGTTCTAAAGAAAACATAGAATGAATGATTAAAACTGGTTTCCGATAAGTCACAAAATTTCATACCAGCCAAATATTATAATCAACGGCAGAAATCTTGAAATCTAGTCCTTGCTGAATGAACATTTAAGAATAAAGGGATATTAAAGAACATCGTAAAATGATAATTTATTGTTTATTTAAAAACTTTCTAGTTTCTGATGTCTACTATTTCCAGCATTACTGTTATTATCACAAAAATAAAGGTAATTTTTCTTCTTATTGTACACCTATCCATTTATTTCTTTGATTTAATTTCCACTTTGTTAGTGAAATTTGTTATATAAGTTTCACTGTTTTTTTTTGCTAGTATTTGTACAATTTTCAACACAGCAACTCCGGTTGCTTATTGTGTTGTTTTTACCTACTTTTTTAAAAAAAAGTAAAATGTATACGTGTATTTGATATGCCAAAATTACAAAATATCCCCCTAAAATGCACGAATTATCCGCAGCTAGCGCTAGAATCGCTTTTGCTTCCCTTTCCATGACTTCGCACGGAGCGAATAGCGATGCGTCACTTTTCTTTGCGCTAAATACAAACCACAAAATGCTCTCACATGAGCGCTGGCTCGCAGATGGTTGGTTGAACCTAACCGACGTGAGAAGCCACCTTTCGTTTGGCTTTGCGTCCCCAGCAGTAGCAATCTTCTCACCGCAGCGTCAAAAAAATGGCGTGCATCGCCATGTTGAAATTTTGCTAATTTTAAATTAATTAATACTAAAAGGCTGTGGTTAATTTTCTTAGTATTAAACTCATAAAAGTGTAGTACAGGTCAGTGATGTATACGTTTTTCTTTTATGCGATTGAAGAAATAAAGGAGTTTTTAGTGAAGCCGGTGATTTTCTTATTCGTAGTCACCCAACATAGTAGTAAAAAACCAGTGCAGACTCGTACATATACTTAGACGAAACAATTTATTATGTAGAGCAGGGATCTCCAAACTACGGCCCGCAGGCCAAATTCGGCCCGCCAGTGTCATCAATCCGGCCCGCGACAGGAATTTTATTTATAAAATTAGAAAGGAGAGAAAAATAAAGTTGAAAGCAGAGATAAGCAGAAACGGTAGAGGATAGCACGCAAGTAGTAATAAGCATACAGGTAGAGACTGGTAGACAGATAGAGTACGATTCAACTAAGAAAAAGCCACACACATCATACCTGACAAAGGCCGCAATCATTTGCCTTTCTCTCAGGTCCATCCCATTTAAGCGTCAGTGGCGTTTTGGCGATTTTTTTCGTTTTTCTAATATAGAGATACAATTGCTTAATAATTTGGCAACGACTGCTGCATGGTCCAGAATATAATTGGAACAGAAGCTATCGCGTAAACATGGATCCCTTATTATTGTGAGCCAAACTTCGGCGTTGCCAAGCTTTTACTTACGAACAAAAATACGGGATCATCGGAAGAAAGTGAAGACAGCGAGAGTACTATTATAATAGTTCATTAACGGACGAACTAGGATGTACTCCTCTAGTTTCACTTTTTGCACTAGTTGCATAAATAACTATTATTTTAATTGAAATAAAAATCTTAAATTACAAAATTGTGTTGCTATTTTTATTTACTTCCCACTGAATGTTTTGCAAGTCTAAAGTCGAAAAATATATGTAATGTTATTTTAGTTTAGTTATTTAGGTAATATACATAAAATAATATATATAAATCATTAAAATTTAACTTTTTAATCCTATAAATGTTTTTTTGTTGGGAAACTGCTTTAATTCTTATTTAAATAAGAGCCTACGCCACTGGTATATCGATCTGGAGCAACGGAGAAGGAATATTTTAAAGTGAGGCAGACGATGACTAGTTGATGACGCCCGTGGCTTTTTCTAAGTTGAATCGTACTCTAGAGACGCAAATACGATTCTTGATTGTTTCGGCTTTGATGAAAATCCATATTATTAAAATGAGAAAAACCGAACATGCTAGATTTTCACAAACACTTTTATTTAAAAAATTAAAATTAAAAATTACAGATTTAAAAAAGAAGTTGTACTTCGAAACAATTTTTTGCAGTGTCCTTACTAGGTAGAATGAATATGAAATATATTCGTTCACTTGAACGCAATGGCATACTTTTTCGTTTTGTAGTATGTGTGTAGTTAAGCTAGCATCCATGTGGGTGTAGAAAAAATGACCTTTTGTATTTAGGTAGTTTTAGATCCGTAATCATGTACGTTTAAAAAAGCATTTTTGACAGTTGTACCTGTAGTAAGTGTAGTACATACTCTATACAAATGGTTGGAGCGGTTTTCGAGTCAAAACGGTCCACAATTACATAAAAACACCCTGTAGATAGTAATTTATTACATATCACGTATTATTCAGCAATAAACTAGGTACTTAACAGCTTTCAATTTACTCGCACGTTAGCTGATATTAACAAATAATTTATAAAAGAAAAAAGAAAGTATTGTTATTAGCTTTTGAAAAGAAAATCTACACTAGTAATTAATTTTCCAGACGTACTAATTGAGTATTTATAAGGAACACAATACTTCGTTAAAAATAATGGAATAATAAATTAAATTAGAACATGGAGGCAGAAAACAATGACCGAAAGCGCAATACAAGGACCAGCGCCACCTATATTTACGACACGGCGCTAGACATTTCATTAAACTCTTAATCCGACTTTGGTTGTACTTGATTAACTTTTGCCGCTTCCAATTTTGATAACAATAAACCTAGAAATAGGCATTTTTCCTTTTGAGGCGTCACGTGTCACGAACACCCTCTCCTCGAGTGTTTACATTTTAAATTGGATTGAATATTCCAATTAGATGATTACATTAAAAGTGTTTTCTATTTTCTTAATTCGGTTTCCTAATTTTCTTCTTTACGGAAATATTTAATAACTGTAAACAACATGGCTTTCATGTCTGTCACTGCTTTGTTTTCCTGTTACGAAAAAAAACATTTAATATGTTGATTTTAAATATGTGATTTTTCGTGTCCTCCGCAAAGCATTTGACTGTGTAAATCACGATATTTAATTGTCCAGATTAATGAACATACCTAGAGGTAAGAGGTATGCCTCATTCTTGGATAGCGTCAGTTCTAAACATAGATATATAACCAAGACAGATAGGATTATTTACAAAATTTTTGAAGAATGAACGGTGGTGTCCGCGGTAGAAACTCAATAATCGGATTGAACATTGATGCCAAGTTTACGTGCTTTTAACTATAGATATATATATAACCAATACAGATTACACAATTTCTGAAGTCAACGCGGATGATCCTCGACAGAAATGCAATATTTGGATAAAATTAAAATATTGATGCCAAGTTTGCGATGTTTTTAACTGTAGTAATGTTATTGTGTTTGCTTGAATTACTGTTAGGTCTTTAAATTATCCAAAAAAAAAATAATATCTGACAACAGCGGAAGTAGAGTAGACCGCAATTGTGGAGGGTCGTATATTGTTTCATTCATAAAAACTCCTTCGATACAGTACTAGTCCAGGAGCCAGTGAATTTTTTCGTACTTGTTTTCCCGGTCCGTGTATATTTAAATAATCTATTCCCGGTGAACTGTATATTTAAAATGGAACGCCAATCTATTAACAAAAGTAAGCCAGATTGAATTCGCGCATTACGTCACATCGATACTGGCGAGAATGCGCACAAAGTGCCTTTGCAGGTCCGTTTCGGCCATTTCATGTACTATTTTTTAAATTAAGAGAAATTAATATCTTTAAAACTCAACAATAATATTAATACTAAAATTTTAATGTAATTTACAGAAAATAGCTAGGTATGTATTTGTTTTTAAATATTTTGATAATTTATGAAAAAAGGGAGTAAAAGTGGAATGACCAGTGGCCAGTAGGTCAGTCAATACAAAGTATCATATATTTCTATTATAACATAAATAAAATACCTACATCTTTTAATCATAAGGACATAAGTTAAAAACCATTTTAATATATGCATTAGAATGAAGTAATAATAACTTAAAGAGACGAGGTCTTAAAGTAATAGCTGGTACAGCATGTTTTTTAAACGTTTCCTCATTGCTGCTAGAATGAAATCACTTACTATGAAATGTGCTCTAAAAACGGCATTTATAGCAGTCAGTGTTCAGTCTTAGGATCTCTTCCTAAAGCCCTCATCCAAGCTGCATACATATTAAAAAATAATTAAAAAAAAACATATTATATACCTATATAGTTTTCGGTTCTGGGTGCCCTAAAAGAGGACACTTAGCCTACAATTTGGCTCAGATAGCTAAAATCCAAAAGTCACACCCTATTCTTTTAAGTAAAAAATAACTACAAATAACTTACCTGAAAAATGAAGGCGTCTAACTTTACACCAAAAAAACCATACACTTTTTCCCATTGTTGCAAGCACCCGATGACGATTAGGTAGATATCAACTAGAAGCATGTACTTAATGGTTATAAAGCTTATTTTAACACAAAAAGAATAAAGCACTAGTCGAAAAGCAGCAATCAAATATAAATAGACCACAATATTAAAATTCAAATTAAAAACTATATAAAAGACAAAGACTCTAAAAGCGCAAAAGATCAGAACCAAATAAAATGAATAACCATAATAACCTAAAAATCACACTAAAATTGCAAAAACTATTACTGTAAAATCATGATATTACATCGATAATGCATATGCGTCGGAGTATCGCAAATGTCAAAAGTACACTGTTTCCATGAAAATTTAGCTATGTTTTTAGCAGTATTATAGGACCATTTCTACCAGGCGCATCCAACGATATTGGCGTTCCACAGTTCACTGTATTTTCCTCACACCTCTAGTATACATGATTTGACATAACGAAACTAACAATAATTATAATTATTGTAGAGTAATAAGTGATTCGTGAATTCTAAATAAAACAATTATTATATAAAAGTGTAAAAGGAAATGTAATTTATTTCCCTATTTTCTTCTGTAATATCTTCAATTATTATGTTTAATTTCTATAAATAAACCAACTGGTTAGGTGAAACATTGTGATATAAGATTTTATTTATGTGTCCTATGCGTACACTTTAATATACAAAACACCTGGAACATTCTTTAAATAATTGTGGTCGTAGAAATAATTGTGTACATAACTCGTTTGAAAGTGTATTTTATGCACTTGCCAAATATATTATCCATACAGATTAATCAGACTATTTTTTTACTTAACTTCAGTACATCTTTTACTAATAAAATTATTTTTATCAATGGAAAAAAAGGGCCGTGTTCTCGTATGTTTTGACGCATTTTCGGCCTCAGCCCATCGGATCCCTCCTCTAAATATATATGAATTTTGCTTAGAATTGCTAATCCTACAATTCTCTATTCGTGCTTGCTGACTGGGAAAATAAATACCGAAAATCGTCATTGTCTCCTGGACTATACAATAGATGATGATGAGAACTTCACAACAAATACACTTTTATGAATGGCTAGTTGGGGATGTGGTTCTAAAAGGCAGGTATCAGTTTGTATTCAAAAAATACACCAGTAGAGATCAATATAAAAATTTTTATTCAGATATCTTGTCAGTACAGATGGCGTTGCCATAATGCTATTGATATTTTTATACAAAACAATTCTTATAATAGCTATGCTGATGACTTTTCCATATTAATTCGTGAAACAAAATATGAACTGATTTTAAATAATATTGTATGAAAATTCTTTAATAGTAGTTTCTTATATTTTAATAGATAAAAAACCGAAATTCTAAGGCTACACATCGTGCAAGGAAAAGTTGATGATATATATTTCTCGATTGATAAGTCATTAATGCCCAACTCAATTTTGTTCGACATATAATCACGATTTTTTTTAGGTTAGAAAACTTGCATTATTGATTTTTTCATTCGAAGTAATACAAGACGTCACTTTAAATTTCTATCTCTTTATGTCAACAAATATGTAACATGATGAATTTATAAAACGTATGTCACTAATGAATATGTGGCGGCAACTGACGGCAACACTGTAAGCTACTAGAGTACATACAGATCCGGTATAAGCCATATATAAATGGAAAATAATAATTTACTGTTTTGATTGAGTTAAATAAAATATCAAAATTAAATATGTTTATTTTTAAGTAATCGACATTTTTAAATGTATACGTCTTCAATCAAAAATAATATAGGCTAATACTCAAGTGTATACGAGTGTACTGGACAAGAGATAATTTTACACTTTACTAGAGTTTTTTGTATTAAACCATCGATCATTGTAATAAAACCAGCGGTAAGATAGATATTTGTGTACCAAGGCTGTGCTTTGGCCGAATTAGACATTTGCGTCCGAGGCTAATCGACTTCTGGTTAAGTATAAGAATAATAGACAAGGAACGGATGTTCAATGAAACTTGACATCGAGATAGATGTCACATAAGCAGGTGTACTGAAGTTGAACTTTGCAGGACCCAGCATCAGATAGGTATAACACTTGATATTCTGAAAACCATGCATACTACACTGAATAAAAACGAATGGAAGTGTCAGAAGGAGGCTGAAGGCAAAAAATAGACGAAACAGAGCTGAATAGATAGATAAGTAATATTTTAGCCAGGAGATAGTCGATGAATGTTATAAATATAATAAATTTATGAATGTATTTTTAATGTATAATTTCAGTTTATTTTCATTTTTGGTATAAAACTATGGCTGACATAATAAAACTCTTAAAAGTATATATATTTTCTATCTTTATTACTATACTTTATTTAGTTTTCATTTATTCTCTCTGACCTAGGGAAAAGGTTAGAAAACCCTGGTCATAATTGTTTACAATGTTGATGTTCCTAATGATACAAAACATTACAGAGGAATGATACTTAGCCGATGAAATCGCATCGAGTTCACACATAACGTATTGTGGTACAAAATATGGCTATCTATGATGCCTATGCAGATTTAAATTTATTTTTGCGCACTGTTTTCGATCAACTGATACCTCAAATTCGTACAAGCCACGTCTTCGCACCACAATGTGACGTAGCATCAAATCTGCTTAATCTCATACCATTTTTTTTTAAGTATGAAGGATAATTCTTTTTGTAGCTGATCATCATGTTTCGAGTCATTGAACCTAAAAAATAATAAATGTCAAGGAATTTATTAAAAAAACATATTTCTTTGGGAATTATATAGGATTTCTCGTTAATATACTGACAAACTTTTAAAGGTGGTAGGTGCATCAATATAAACATTTTTTGCTTAATTAAATAAAAATAATTTTATTGCCCAACAGATTAAACCATTTACAGGACAAAATACATGAAATAAATGTCAAACATAATATTTCGACAGAAAATAATTTTAGCAACAGCAAGAAAAAAAAGAAAATAAAGAATCATAAATACATTAGCTACAAATTAGTACAATTAATGGTCGAAATAAATATCACAATCAGAACAAAATTAATTAAAATTTGAGCACATTAGCGTTATAGGCGAATCTCTTCCCAAGTCTGTTCGAATACTTGCTGTATAAAATGTTTCATGATATCTAATGGTTGTCTGGGGAATATTAAAATTTATTTGATTTATCAAAAATGGTACATCAATAGTGTTATGTAATATTTTATAAAGAAGTGTCACACTGGAAACTACCTTTTTATTTTCCAAAGCTGGTATGCTGAACTTTGAAAGCAGCAGAGATTGTTCAATACCTCGAATGGAATACAGTCCATCTATTATAAAAGAAAGGTACTTGAGAAATCGCCGCTGAACATTTTCCAATGATCTTTTAAGAATATTGTAAATAAGATTCTAGATAAGAGATGCATATTCTAGCTTGGAACTAACTAAAGAAAAGTAAAGGATCTAGCTTTGAGAGTTTGTAAAAGAACGAGTATTACAAATTAAGAACCCTAAGCTTTTCAACGCAGAAGCAAAGTATTATCAATATAATCCGAAAAAGTAACTTTTTGGTGGAATAATATACCTAAATTTTAAATTTGTGCACAAGTCGATAAAGGTAGGCCGTTAAATAAGTAATCTAACTCCACCTTGTTAATACTTCTAGTACTAGTATAAAAACTTTTAGACACATTCATAAACAGCTTGTTTTCATTACACCAATTTTCAACGATGCCCAGTTGGGTCTGTAAAAAGTAGCAGTCTTGAATTGGTGAGATTGAGGTAAATATTTTTAAGTCAGCTGCGAACAGCAGGTGATTTCATGTTTATTGCCAAGTCATTTATAAATATACTAAATAATAGTGGCTCCAGATTGGAGCTCTGTGGAACTCCAGATGTTGCTGTGAAGGGTGAGGATGAAAATCCGTTGTAAAAGACATAATTAAAACGATGATTTAGGTAAAAAGAAAATAATCTCAACAGCGACTGATCAAACCCTAAGCTTTCCAATTTCCTTACAAGAATATTATGATCTATTCGATCAAAAGCCTTTGAGAAGTCTTTATATATTACATCAATTTGACCTTTCTGATCGACTACATCTGAACATAATAATATGTCCGAAAATGCTTCGTTTTTGAAACACATATTTATTAAGCAAAAAAGTTTATTTTGATGTCCCCTCTACCACCCCTAATTTGTCGGTATATTTACAGGACCCTTTGTATATTTAAATCTGTACCCATCAGATTTTTGTACAACTAAAAATATAATAAACCAGAGTTCAGAAGTTACAAGGAAACTATTACTGAAAAAATAAAAATAATAGTTACCTATATAGATTATAGTTATTACAAAATACATTATGGGCAGGTTGTACAAAAAATATTCTAAACTCAGTTTAACTAATAAGAGTTTTATTTTTAAGTAGTTATATTCAAAAAGTCATTTTTAAAACTATGTTTAACAATAACCGATGAGTATAGGACAAGGTTCACAGTATAAACTAAGTCTACATTTTAACTGCCTATTGTACAACCCGCCATATGTACAATTAAAAATTAATTGTATTTCTTTAAAATGCATTTGATTCTGTTGATCAGAACCATTCGATAAAAAAATCAAAAAGTATCGGTATAAAGGTGGTTTTTTTATATCTATGCTATAAAGCATGCATTGGAGTAGCATGTAGATTATCTAAGTAATAGGTCAGGGAGGTTAAAATTAAATAACAGATGCAGTGGGATTCTCATCTTTCAGTACGTCTCCTGTCGAGACTCCTATCTTCGTTCAACAGACAGCGATTTTAATGTAATGTCTTTCTCTATTCTGTATGTAATGTGTCGCTGTCCTGATCAGAACAAATTAACCACATCAAAGGTGTTACACAAGAAGAAATTTAGGTCCTCTGTTATTTTTAATTTATATCAATGACATTGTTGATGTCGCAAGGGTCAATATGACATTTACCTGTTTGCTGATGATATCCTTATCTATGTTTCTTGTAAGTTGTAAGGATTCAGATAACTTAGTAAGAGTTGTTAATGAAACTCGGCAAATTTTTTATAAATGATGTTGCAATCATTTGTAAAAATCAACACAAATAAAACAAAATATATGCTGATAAGTAATAACTATATGCAGTTTGTGGACAACAATATAGTAAATTGGAAGAAATTCTATACCGTTAGTAGAAAAATTCAAATATTTAGGGGAAATTATTCAGAAACAAATGAAATTCACTTATCAAAACAATTGCAGTAGAAACATGGTGGAAAGTCCATAACTTTTAAATATTTGTCAAATATCACTTATTAACATATTATGCATTTAAAGTAAAACAAACTATAGACTTTCCACCATTCTTTACCGAACTCTGACTCTTTTTAAAAAACAATTTTTGCAAATATCGTTCAGAGCTGTATTTTTTGTGATAAAAAAATCGCCGTCACTTTTCATTGACAACGCGTTGAATTGAACTTTAATGATGGACAACCACAGTAACGTCAAATTTCTAGGCATCTTATTAAATGAATATTTTAACTGGAGACACCATTGTAACAACCTAATATTTGAATTATTAAACTCACTGGAGTTAATTTTTCTTAATTTGATAAACTATGCATAAGTTGATTCTAGATTACGTTATGGACCCGAGACCGCTGAAGGCAAATAATTTACTTATATACCATACTATCGTAGAAATCCATATTATTCAGGAAATCACCGAATTTGATTATGCTACAAATAAAGATCTGGCTGCTAGGCAATTCTACATACATACATATACACTGCACTAAATAAAACATTTATTTATATAGAAAAAAAAATATTTAATTTTAATAGCTATTTATGAAACCAGTTGCGAAAGGCCTTATTTTATGTAACGAATGAATATTTGCGGGACGAACAGAGCGAGGTCCCGCAAAACCTTTGATTTTGCTTACTAAGGAAAAAGTCATTCTTGGACCGGTTTCGTTCTTATTAGGATTCATTAGTAATAATTAGACAGTCTGCCAAGTCTGTTGGCAATATAAAATTCGCTCGCACACATTAAGTTGAGAATGTGTAGATATTCACAAGCGAAAATGGTAACACCATGTGCGCTTAGTAAGGAATATCAAAGGTCGCTGTAGTACTTAGATCTGAGACATAAGTGGAATATGAGCCAGGTAGGGAAATAATAGATGATTTCAACGGAAGACATCCTGAAGTTGGCGATAGTGAGAGTGAAAACTGAACTGAAGAAGAAGGCAAGAAAAAAAGAAAAAATGTATGCTAACGCCGCCGTAACTTTAGACAGATTGCCAAAATAATAATTTACAGTTTTCTTTATTATTTTATTAGTTGTTATGTAAACTTATAGATGGCGCAAAGATCATCCAATGACCTTGCAACTTCAAGATGTCTTCCGTTGAAATCATCTATTCTAAACTTTTTGTGGCAAATGGCATTGAGTTTTATTTGATTTTACACAAATTATTGTTTGGAGTTTAATTTATTTTTCCAATTGGAAATAGGTATTTACATTAATATTTGCCAACGTGGATGCTGTAAATATTTTAGTTTCGAGATATTACAGCAAGATAGTAACAAATACTTATGCTGGCCTCAAGCCATATTTATTTTAAAACAACATTCATGTAAAAACATTCTAAAGAAAAATGGTCTTGTCATAGCATATTCCCCAAACGTTCCACAACATCGTTATACACACATTAAGATCTGAAAATGCTGTCATTTACAAGTTGACATCATAATTTCTTGAATTATACAACCGGAGCTCGGTATATACATATTCCGGGTAAATAAAGTGTTTGGAATTCCAGTGTACGGTAGCTGTTCATGGTAATTTAGTAGGAACAAGGGACGACAGTGACACACTCGTGAGTTCCCCTTTTGGGGCTCCGGTTGATGTTTCGCCCCTCCCCGGGACTGGAGACGCTCGTAAAATACAGTCATGGCAATCCTGGGTGACCCTGCGTCAGAATAGTGTGTCCTGTCTAGGGTCTGGCGAACAGGTAAATGTATAAATTAGCCGTTGCGTTCTTGTTCGCCGAATAGCCTGCCATCTCAGAAAATTTACTTTACTACTACTATTGTCCATTTCAAAATAAGGATTGTGGTTAAAATAACAGTTTCCCCATATTTATTTACATTAAAAAAAGTTTTTTTTTAAGTATTAAAGAACATCATGTATAGTGCTAACTAGAATTATTTCACGTTATTTCACAATTAGATTTCAGTATTAGATACTATTATACCTATATAAAGTGCGTTTATAATATGTGGAAAAGTTAATTATTTTTGAAAGAAAAACTCGTACAGGTCGATTTTTATTTTAGTTTAAAAAAAATTCTTACCCCCACCACCTTAAAGATATGACGTCATCTATATTTTTTTTTTATTAAAAAATGACAGCCATATTTTTCTGAGTTAAACTATACCACATACGTCATATGTAACACTTTTCGCGGGTGATCTACCGTCAGGTAATCGCTTGTTGCTTTTCCATTGCTTTTGTTAAACATGTTGTTCTAAGTATATATCTGACTTTGTCGTAAAATCCTTGTCTAAAATAAAGATGTTTAATTTGATTCGAGGAGTAACCAACTCATTATAAAACGTACCAGTATTTCGGAAATCACTTAAAATTGGTATGATTTCGGTAATTTCGCCGAAATCTCCCTTAGTTTTATATGATTTCGGTAATTTCAGCGAAATCGTTGTATATAATTTCCTAATTTTTCTATGATTGTTCTATATATTTTCTTCTGTAATATTCAAATGATCTTTTTTGAGAGAGCTCTTTACTTGATTTCTGATCGACCTTTTTTTACTCTTTTTTACTCTTTTTTTGCTATTTTTTTTTTTACTTTTTTTACTCTTTTTTACTCTTTTTTTACTCTTTTTTTACTCTTTTTTTTTACTCTTTTTTTACTCTTTTTTTATCTTTTTTTACTCATTTTTTTTTACTTTGTTTAACTCTTTTTTGGATCAATTCATTTGTCTTTTGATTTAAGGAATATTCAGATATATTTTCAAAAATTGTGTTTCAAAACAAATATAAAGCACAACGAATTGACGTTGTTTTGACATTTACACAGAAAATTAGATTAAAGATGTTACTCGCCAAAAAAGAGAATCTTCCAAATCAATTAATAGTATTATTACTAATTGAGACATCCCGTTTCCACAACAATGGAATATATTTATTTATTCACTGAATATTTGATAAAAAAACAGTTAACCAACTTTTTATTTAACTAACTTACTGCTTACGGATTCCATGATTCTAACATACAATTTGTAACTTTAAATCCAACATTAACATTTGTGAAAAAACCGAGGATTATTAGAATCAAACCATGAAGAAGCAGACACTAGAATTCTACCATACTAAAACTAAAGGTTTTCCTTAAATAAGCCATAAATAAGACGTCTTTAAGACGACTTATTAATAGCTTACAATGGTCTTGTGAAGCCAATAATAAGCCATAAATAAGACGTATTTAAGATGTCTTATTAATGTCTTATAATGGTTGGTTAGCCTTAAATAAGCCATAAATAACACGTTCATTATTTTTATTCGACTAATTCTATAACCTATCTATAATATAAAATAATTTAAAAATGGGTCATCTTGCAAAAAAAAAAATTAAAAATATTTATTGATAAAATACCTATTAATCACAGGTCACTAAAAGTTATTATTTTCTTTGTAACGCATTCGATCTCACCTCTTTAGCCATAATTGGATTGATTTTTTACTCTTTATGATTTGCAGTTGCCTTTGCATTATTAGCAGCTCCTAAAAAGAAATTTAGGTAAGAGCATTCTCGTCACAAAAAAATGAATTTTATATCAATGAAATTTTTTAACAATTTTACTTTAACTTTATTCAAAATGGGGCTTTTGATATTAATAGTTCTCGAAATCTCCATAAAAACAAAAAAAAATGATAATTGACGAATATATGAATTACTTTTAAATTCATTTAATTATTCTTAGAAGAAACAGGTTATTAATGTTCTATGTATATAAACAAATATTCATTTATTACCTGTAGAAAGTGTGGCAACAAGTACTTAAAAAATAAGAGCAGAGGGATTGTAAAAATGAGGGAAAATACTTTGTATTTACTGTTCACATTTTTCTTCGTAGCTCGTTATTGTCTATAGTGTGGAACAAGTGGAGGGTTTAATAAATCAAAAAATATTAACAGATTAACACTTGTATTACATACTAAGAAGGAATTATTTTTCCAACACCTGGCGGCATTAATGAGTAATAAGAGTAAGTTAAGAATGGCTCTATTATTTAGCGATTAACTAGGATATAAATTATTAGGGAAAAATAATTAAAAGGGGACACATTGAATTCATTGTTCAACCCTTGTACTTACAGTGTGAGCTTGTGAAGTGCACATACAGGAGATTTGTACAATGGAGAACCGGCACTTAGCACATAACATAAATAACGATTTTTGAGTTCACAAAAACACGTTCAGAGAGCTTGACTTATAATGTACCACACTATTCATTTTATGTATAAATGGATTCAAAACTAGTAACAATGCATGTGTTATCACACACGTGCTCGTTATTTTTGGTGAACACTTTTTTAGCACAATAAGTTTCAGCATTTGATTTATAGATCATTTAACACACTGAGGTTTCGCGAACTTTATGCAGTCGACACCGGCTTAATTTTCACAATTTTTATATGATTTATATTACATTCTTTTTAAGGACGCTTACAAGCCTTTTGGCGTCGTATTCGTAACGTAATGTCGCCTGCATGCGGCGATCCTGCTAAATCCTTCCCTGTCGGACGTTTTGTATTGATGAAATGACCACTGACAAGCTTCTTCCGGGCGGCAAATTCAAAATCGATAATTGGTGCTAATTTTTGAATTATGTAAAATTAATTAATGTTTTCTTGTTCAGAAATGGTTGATTTCTGAACAGAAAGTATTCCAGGAACGTGCTACATCGGTAACAGAAACTCCACTATTCTTCCCTCTCTACTTTTAGTTTTTAGTCCCATATTATTTAGGTAAAAAGAGCCAAACACAAATGAACCAAATAGCCCAAAAACACTTTTAGCGGCTATGATCGTGTGAACAATAAGCCACAATCCACAATAAGCATAGGCCATAAACATTTTTGGCTTGAACGTAATGTTAAGTCAAACGTCAAACTGCACTTCATTTGATTCTTCTTGTTAAATTTGAATTATGTAAACCGTGCAAGTTTCCGTCCGACTGAAAGACGTTTGTAAGATGACTTTGAACTCTCACATTAATATATGGATTTGGCAAGATGTCTTTAAGACATCTTAAGAAAGTCTTTCAGATCTCACATTAATACTACTGAATTATGGCTTTTTCCAGACGTCTTATAAAACGTCTTAATAACGTCCTAGGACATTGAGACCAAACCAAGACACAAAAAGAGGTCTTTCAGACGCCGTGTACTAGCTGGGTTACACTCGACTCGACTGAACAAAAAAGAGAGAACGACTTTACCTTTCGACGCAAAAAACGTCGTAAACTTTTTCCCGTCGTGAGCTCGACGCTAAAAATATATTTTTTGAGAAGATGAACGTTAAATATTTGTATAACATAAATTAATGTTCTCGAATCTTTCACTATGTAAAATTGTTACAAAATGAAGAGAGTTTATTGTGTAAATAAAGAATACATTTAATTTCACTAATATCAAGCAAAAATCTGGCAGTTTTGTCTACAACATTATACTGGTCTACTAGCTGCATTATTACTCTCCACTACTCCCAGCTGTTGGGAAGGAAATCCTTCCTTCTGTGACGGCGATTGAGAAGGTAGATATTCAAAGTCGCAAAAAACATGGTTCTTCAAAGCAGAATTAGAAATCGTCGTTGTCCCAGAGAACAATAAGCTTTTTAGAAAATTTCGTAGTGTAAACATAAAAAGTTCAACATTTTTCGCAGTTTTTTCCTTAGATAAAACCGACAACCAAGAAAATCGCATTTTTAGTTTTTTTGGGCCGTAAGCCCCAATGGATTTTAAAATGTTTAAAATAATGCATTTTACGTAACTTGTAAAGAGACTTTGGATTTTGCGGTCATATTGTAGTACACGTTATGCACTGTACAATGGTACCAATATCTCGTTTTTTTTTTTAATAGTGCCCTTCAGTACATTCGAATTTTAGCTACAGAAAGCATAATTTCGATTGACTGGCACTACACTATAGTCGAAATATAGATTTAAGAAAACTTGATTATGTTATGATCATTAGTTTTCATAACCGTTAAATTTAACAGCGCCTCGTCCACTATTTAATCATGACAGCAGTGAAAATACTAGAAATGAAGCTGCCATCTGTTAAATTTAGTTTATCCATGATTACCTAAAACAGAAAGTACCGACTCTTATAGTACTACAAACAAACCAGTCAATTTTAATTAAAAGGAACTACACCTCCTTTAATATTGATATAACATTTAGGATTACCTAGTAAAATAATTAAATAAATTAAAGTAAAGGCTTTACGATGTATGTATTATTTGCAAATATTTAAAAATTCCATAATTAGACAGAACTGCAGATTTTAAAACTGTTCTTGACAAGAAATTTCCTGAAATTCTTCTTAGAGTCCTGTATCCTTCCTTGAATTTCTATTGCATTATTAAGTCTGTTTTCATTATTTGTCGTCCTTTATTCTCTCTAAAGCTTGTAATTCTAGAATTTGTATATCATATCGTAGTACATTTTTTCGTTGCAAATTGCTCGTTAAATTTCACGAAGTTTGTTGTTTGTTAAATAAATAATATATAAAATGTTTCATTCGGTTTTTTGTTCTATTTTACTAAATAAAAATTTAATGATTTCAGAACGTAAATCGAAAAGTTTTATACTTCATGCAGTTAACGCTCAAATGATATAATCTCAGAAAACGTATAATAAGTTAAAACTGTTTTGGACGAGTGCCTAGAAAAAGTACACGACCAGGCTATTGTGGAAGATATATCATTCGAATGTAGTTATATATCATACGGAAATTTGGGAATAAAAAAGTTACATGAGTGCCCTGTCATGTTTTCTAAATTAATGATTTGTGACTAACAATTAAAACACTTGATATACACATCAAAAAGATTAGAATTAGAATTATCCAAAAAAATTAGGAAAGAATAATAATAATAATAATAAAATATTTCCACGAAAAAGGTATGCCGACTACTGCAATCACTTCCCCAATTAAACATTCATGAAATTATGCTATTTCGAAATAGAATCAATCAATCAAAAATACTTTTATTTAACATAGTAAATTTTTATCTACATCAGCATTTTTATATTAGGCCCTGACGTCTTCCCCTCCTCTTGTTGGTGCTCTAGAGGAGTATTGGCATCGTGTTTGCTCCCAATCGCGAAAAAATGCAGTCTGTTTATTGCTGATAATATCTTAGTATCTCCTTATCTTACGATATTATATACTAATTTTACCAAGGAGATAATTGATTTGCATAATGAGTTTTGTCTGAAGTTAATTGTAGTTAGTTTATCTGAAAAAGGCTAAGAAAAAACAGGGTTGTCACTTATGTCAATGTGCTTATATAGTTTGTGTAAAAGCTCGTGATCTGAACGATTGATGGGTCGTCGAGATAGAGAACAAGAGTCTTGTTCTCTGCCTCGCCGGCCCCTCCACCATGCAGACCACTATCCGACCAGTCTTCTTAACAACTAATCGGGTTGAGATTTTACGTTATTTTGTCACAATCGTGGAGTCTTTGTATGTCTATGCTTTGATTTGTATTTTTCAGTCTCGTCTGTACAGTATGAGGGCTTTGTGGAGATATCCAGGCTTTCTATGAGCACTATTCTCCTCATTTATGTTAATGATGTCTTCCCTTACGTTATCGGGAAGACAGTATCTGTAGAAGCTTTCTAAATTCTTTAAAATGTAGTCTTTTATAGTAGGCATGAATGTCTCTACGTGAATATCATTGATTCTGGCGTAACGGTCATATTCAAAGGCCAACCTCAAGCACCCGTTTTGTACTATTTGCATCTTTTTGAAGTGATATTGGCCATCGAATAGAAAACTGGACATCTAGATGTTAAGATTGGCCTAATGATCTGTTTAAAAACTAATATTTTATTTTCTAGATAAGGGACCAGCGTACTGTTTATATGAATGTCCAGTCTTCTATTCGCTATCTCTGCAGGAGATGAGGTTTTGTACACACATGTGTCATCCCCGTACAGTGCCATCTGTATACCGTTAGTACCCATGGGTATGTCATGAGTCATAACGGTATACAGGTGAGGCGACAGTACTGAACCTTGAGGTACTCCCGCTATCGTATTGTATGGTCCTGTTAGAGTTTTGTTTATTTTAACGTGTAATGTTTTGTCCTGCAGATATGAGTGAATCGTTTTTACAATGTAAATTGGATAATCATTTATAAACATTTTATATATTAGCCCACATGTCCAAACCGTGTCTAAGGCTTTTTCTGTGTCTAGTGCTACCAGTACGGTCTGTCATTATATGCCTCTTTTGCTTGATGAGCGATTCTTACTACTTCAGCAACCGTACTGTGGCTTTCGCGAAACCCATATTGTTCCTGCGGGATAATATGTTTGTCTCGTTCTATGTCTTTTAGTCTATTTAATATTATGATGTCGATTGTTTTTGTTAATATGTTCAGTAGGGAGATAGGACGGTAACTCTCAATGTATTTCACGTTTTTCGCTGGCTTACGAATAGGTATATTATTCGCTACCGAGAATGCTGCTGGATAATACTGCATTTTCAATAGAGCATTTATTATGTTACGAAGTTGTACGAATGCTTTCTTGCTCATATTTTTCAACATTAAACCGTTAATTTGGTCAGGTTCCGGGGCTTTACGATTACCTATCTTCCTTACCGTAGAGGCTAGCCGCGAGATTAGTGTGCATCCACTTACTCGCAACAGTTAAGCAGTGATCTATCCGGTCACGTCGTAGATAGGTGACCGCTGGGAGGTTCCGCCATGGGCCGTGTCACCGACTAGCGGTTAACCATCGACGACGTGGAATGAATGAGAATTAATGAGGGTGTAAATGGAAAAGTAGTATAATAAGCCGCAGGCTGCAGTGCTGCCAGACTACAGACGGATGAGGGTGTAGCACGGGAGGTCTAAAGGGTGTAAAACAAAAAAAAAACTTACCTCTTTAGGGGAAGCAAGTTTACTGTTAGGTACATTGTGTGGTTTCATGTTACCTATGTTATTCGCTTTGTCCTCTGCTGTTGTTTCGCATTATTTTGTAAATAATTACGGATTTTTTTTTCGAAATATTTCCCAAATACTTCCCCTTTCTGGACTTCAATATTGTACGTGTCGTTATTGTCCTCTAGTGTGGGGAGCTACGTAAACGGTTTCTTGAACGATTTAGCAACTCCACAAAGAGTTGTCGCTTGGTTTCAAGTCCTTTAATAGAATTCCCCAGTTTCAATTCCTAAGTTCCTTAATTGCCTTGTTTATTGCCTTAGAGATGTCCAGCAGCCTGATTCCATCATCCCATGTTCTGTTAATTTGCCACCTTTTTCTGATACGATTTTTATTGTTGATCATTTCCTGAATTTCATCAGGGAGTATTTCTTAATGGGATTTTGCGTGCCTCAAGGACTGTTGAGCCATCTCTTGCCGCAATAATAGCTCTCGTCAAATTCTCAATGAGAGCTACCCCCTCTCTGTGCGTCCTGTCTGTCTTGTCTGTGTACGTCATAGTCGCGAAATAGAAGTGAAAGAACCGATTGATTATCTTGGCAGAACATGGCGACAAGCTCGTCATTATCTGCTGAGTGTATTGAAAACACCCATATGCTTATGAGTCTTAAGGGGAAATATTTTATATTTATTAATTTTTTCAGTAAATATTTAATAATATCAGATCCATTTTTTTAAACTTAACTGATATTCATTGTTTTCTAAAATATTACCAGGTGTCTAGAAACCATTTTTGTTAAAACAAAAAAATTCTCAGATATGTACAATAAATTATTCCTTACAAATTTGGACTACCGGTACCTGTTTTGTTGATATATTTTTATTTCTCGACTGACGTTTCGTAGTATTTTATAAAGGTTTTTCAAAGGAACAACAAAATGTTCTTAATAAAATTTCTAACATCTTGTGGGATTACCCTTGAAAGCTTTTAGAATATTACAAATAGGTTAGAACATAGCAATAAAACTATTTTATCGCCAACCGTCAATAAAGCCATGCAATACCATAGCGTTTACAAACACTTTATCTCACTATAAAAATCAAATATTTCATATGCCGCTAATAGTTTGATGACTAGAGTGTAAATTTAAATAACACAAACAGTCTTTTTTACTGAATTTGATAACTAGTTTCGAATAAATATTTAAACTCGCAAACAAAGACTGTTACAAAAAATTATAAAATAGATAAAAATAAAACCAGACAACGAAACGGAAATGAATTTTGCAAAATAAATCCAGAATTTATTATTCAATTTCAAATGGCCACGAATACTATTGATTGGATTCAAATAAACTGCTACTACCTACTACTACTACTTGCAATTTGAAGTATGGGATGTACAATGATTTAGAAAAATATTGGATTTCGTATACCTATAACAGTAAACAGTGGTTTTCTAATTTTGCTTTGATGCTTATTTCTGAAATCTATTAAATTATCTTTGAATAATGCATTGGAAAATGTATATACGATGCTTCCTATACAAGGAGAATCGTTTTGAGGAATTTTTAGGAAAACGTTTTAATTTATTTCTTATATTAAATCTTGATCGTGAAATTTTATTTGGCCATACCAGATTAAACTTTTTCTAAAGATTTTTGCTAATATTAGGCACTCCAATGGCCTGTTAAAACATTCCAATATGGCCGTCGTTAATTTTTAATGCTATATTTTTGCTTTTCTTATAAATTTCTAAAAAACTATACCATGAACTGTGTAGATAGCAAATTTCAGGTTTTGGATTAACATAATTCGTTAAATATTGGAATCCATTTGACGTTTGACATGTGATGTGTCAATGAAGACTAGATATAAGGGGGCGAATCGGCATACTCAAAACACAGTCCCAAAAAACACACGATAATTGAGCTTTTATAGTTAACCGCATGAGCGCTAGTACTGCATACGGTGTTCAAAATACATGACTTCTTATGGGAATTTTTTTTTAATTTGGTGTCATCGGCATCGACTGTTAAGATCATTAGCCTCGTGTTCTATGTAGGCTTTGTTACTGTTTCGCAGCGCCACTTTGGGAACAGCACTGTTAATTAGAACCCAACAGTGAATGGTCGAGTGGGGAATCCTACCAAGGCATCAGAATTAATTTTAAATAATAAAATTAAATAAAAAAATCCCGGCCAACGGTGGGATTCGAATCTGGGACCCCTGGATCCACAGGCAGAGACTCTACCACTGAGCCACCCACCCCTTTCCTTCTTATGGGAATTATACATAATTTTGTCAAAATAATAAAAATAAACTAGCTTATAGCTAAATAAAGCACAGATCATACTGTTGTATTTATTTCTAAATAAGTCTTGCATGTTTTAATTGATAAATTATTTAATTTTATCTATATAAAATACAAATTAGGTAGGTATGACCAAATTCGAAAAGATTTGTTAAATGCTGAAATTTGATAAGTACAATTTTGTGGCAATTTTTTTTTTATTGAACCTATATATAATTTTAAGAGCAAAATAAAAAACAGTTAACAGATTTTTTATTCTTGTAATACAAATATAAAGGAAGATTTGGGAATGTACATGGTATTACCTCATCCTTTAATTTCAGCTTTCCCCTTTTTATTTTGATAACAGTACCATCAGTAAAAATAGTCTCATAATATTTGATAATATCTTCTAAAAAGTATAGAACAGCACCATCTCTAGAAAGTGCTTTATCGGCACTAGGAATGATATATATGCTGCCACTGTTCTAAGCGTTTCGTATCCTATAAAAAACATTTACAATTGGGGTTCAACAAAATAAAAACAGTAGCAACTCTTTGTCTAACATTAAAACTTTAAAAAAATTAAATTTATTTTCTGGTAAGTTAAATTTAATGTATAATTATTGTTGTTTTTGAGTCAGGATCTATGACTGTAAAATTTTATATTATAGAAACTTGTAATAAACTACATTCCGTAAGATACATATTGTGACTAGTTTACAATAAATATTATATTTAGACATAAATACATTATTTTACTTACAGTAGAAGCTTTAAAAAGACATTGCATTAATTTTTCCTTGTGTTTTTTTAGTTTTACATTTAATTTGTTTCCTGTTTTACAATATGGTATGACGTAAGGGAACTTTATTTTCAACAAATCATATTTTTTCCTTTCAGCATTTAAAGGAAATTATAAAATGATGAGCCTATTCAAAAAGTAAAAATTTAGCTAAACATACAGTGGTTGCAGACCATTCTGTCTATCAATCTCAAGAAGCTAGAAGACAAATGGTCCTGTCCTCAAGGAAAAGGATGAAAATGGAATTAAAACCTCCAGAGCCCCTAAACACACCTTTGACAAGTTAACATAAAACTCACACTTAGAAAACATGGTCAAAAGAGCCATATATTATTTATAAACAATGCCGCCGATCCGTGGGGCGCACCTGGGGTTTCTCCTTAGAGTTGTCACATGGACTAAGATAGCCATCGTAAGACCTATGCTAACAAACAGTGCAGTTGTCTGGGTACTGACAGCTATTTGCAAACTACCAAACTAGAACAAGTTTAAACAACAAAACATGTCTCAGCTTAATAGAAGCCATGAAACCCACACCAACCAGAGCCACGGAAGTCATTCTTAGTCTCACTCCCCTTGATATTTACATCAAGAAGGTTGCTTTGATGACAATGACATGCCTCCGCATGGTTGGAATAGAACTTGATGTAGGATCTGGTGGAGCGAGATGTCACTTTTAGCAGGAGATGCTCGATACGCTCCCATTGCTTCAAACGAAGATATACTCCTTCTCACCACGATTCATATCCACACCGACGTTTTTAAAACAAAAGACTCAGTATGTGGAATATACCCCAGATCCTTAAATCGAAACATAAAATGGACTGTAAGCAATAGTGCCAGTGTAGTTCAAACCGAGCTTAAGGGGATTCTCATAGCAGGAAAAGAAATCACCAAAAACAATATCACTGGAAGAAACATGCTCATCTATACATATAGCAGACAAACAGTATTTACCCTAAAGAGACCACAAATTTACTGAGGGTTAGTACTAGAATGTCACGAAGCTTTGGCCAAAGTATTTATCAACAATGTAGTCACCTTAAGATAGATCAAAGGTCACGTCACATCGAAAGGTACCCGTCTTGCTGATTCACTAGCCAAGAAAGCAGCCAACCAAATACTTTTTGAACAACATTGGTAATGTCCTACCTAATAAAAGAACATTCCCTTATGAAATTCAAGGAACGATGGGATGAAACAAAAAACCGCCGAGTTGCCAGAGAACTTTTAAGTTATCCTAATAACCCTACAACAAACACATACTTGGCTATGACTAGACAGATTCTGCGCCTGATCATAGGTATTCTGACTGGTCATTGCCAAGTACGGAAGCATCTCCGCATCATGAGGTTGTCAGAATCCGCACTCTGCAGGGGGTGCAAATAAGAAGACACACCGAGCATATCCTCTACGATTGCATCGGCTAACACCGGCCGATATAAGAGAAGCACTTCTTGGCGACGTTGTCAACTACATTAAATCTGTAGTCTGACTCATGAGCTAGGTGCTTCCTATCATCTTAAGAGGATGCACAATGGGCCTAGTGAGACCTAAGTACCGTGGGGGTAACCCAACCTCCATACGTTATAGATACAGAATTTATCAGTATTTAATGAAAATACTATTACTTTCCAAATGATTATCCTATTTAGTTTTTGTGTAATCACATGCAATTTAAGTGTGTTACTGAACATATATTCTTAAAATAATGACAAACGGTTTATTTTTGTTGAAAAAAATTTATTAAATTTAATAATATATAATTTAAAATGCATTTTAATTTAAATATATGCAGTGTGACACTGAAACGTTTGCATTCTAATCTATAATATAAACTTACGAAAGGAAAGATTCATCGGGGCGCTCTGTCAGATAGGAAAATATACTATTCGTCGGAGCGTGCTTACTTATTTATACTTACTTATACATATTGACTTATCTGTTCATACCTGCTTGCCACGTAGTCATGAACAGAAATAAGTAAACAAGCCTACCGAGACATATTCTCCATGTTAAAAAATATCTGTTAAAATTAATTTTGTTCGGTAACCAGAAAAGTGAAGGTTATAAAAAAATGATTAAAATTGATTTAATTAAAAATAGCCAAGAACACTTTTGGGACGGCAAGTTCCCATAGGCGTGTGAATAAATCAATAAAATTTCGTAAAAAATATGTCTCATCTGGTTATTAGATGAGTGAAGGTCGATCTCCCACGGTCTCCTCTACTGTAGGCACTGTGAACCAGAAAACTTTTATATTTGACATTTTATCGTTTTTTTCAAAAAAACCCCGAGATATTTTAAACTTCCGCACACTAATGAGCCACCCTATATGTAGTTTACTAAACAAGTTAAGAGGATTTTTAAACATGTGGCACAAATGTAACGAGATATTCCTTGGGTCAAAATGTTAAAGTGTAAGTTTTTTTTTCATCTGTTTTCATTACTATTCAAAATATGCTTTCGGCTGATTTCATCAAAATTTTTAGTTTCTTTATAATTTTAGACGTATTATTAGACTTTATAGAAATTGAAGGAGCGTGCTCACGGGAAGCTCAATTGGAATTTTACACATAAATAATAACACTTATACCTTATAGTAGATTTCTGAATTTTCATAATTATTTTTAATAAAGCAACTGAAAATACAATTTTTCCTCTTGATTTTTTATCATATTTCGCCTCGTACCCATAATATCTCTAAGATGACTTGATGTTTAGAACATTCTATTCTTCAGGACGGAAAATAAGCATAATGAATAGTATATTTTTCTTTATGACGGAGCGCTCCGATGAATAAACACGTCCTTTAAATAATCCAATTTTGTACAAACTTGCGACAGCTTGACCACAACTATTATCTAAACTTATTTTTTCACTAAAATACAAATACTTAAAACACATTAACAATCGAAATTTCAACGCAAAACTAAAATATGTCTACTCTAAACAGTTTTATCTGTATTCTTTCTATATTAATGGAAGAGAGGTTCCTTATAATTACCTACCTGCCGTTAAACATTAATCTGATTTGCGAAAAAGTAGGGAGAAAGTTCATTAATAAAAACGGGCGCCGTAATCACATTCGTGCTGGAATTTACGGTTCTTCTCATACATGGAACCCTCATGGCTCTATATCAAATTCTGGGTAATGAGGGCGATGGGACTGTTGGGAACAAGGGCTTTTTATGGATATGAATTATGGAGATTCGGTAGCTTGTTATCAGTGAGTAAGACAGTGTGGCAATATCGGGAATATATATTTGGGCATTACTGGCGATTCGTATGCATGACCTTTTCTAAGTGTGTCTCTTTCTACTTAGGGTTTCATTGCATCTTCTATTACGCCGTGCTTCCATTTGAATCGACTCGTTGTTTTTGCATAGAATCTGATTTAGTATTGGACCGTAGCGTCGTTTTGAGGTTACAGGGTGTTCATTAATTAATGGATATTTAAATAGATATTTAAAAATGCATACTTAGTAATCTAATTATTTAATAAAAATGTTCCACCCACATACTCCTCCTTTGACTCAATTACATAGTCCGTCATATTTAATTTTTTTCCAAAATGAGTTGTAAATTTGCAAACATAAAAATCCTGAACCAGTAAAAACTGGTTTATTATTTTATAAACAAAGACTATTAAATGTAAGGAGTAGAAATGTCAATTCCACTGTTAATCAAATGAATAGTTGACAATTTCATAAATTTCCAAGACGTGTGTGAAGTTGGCCGGGAAAAAATCCCGGCAGGGGGGAAAAACGTGGAAATCGAACGACCTCCTCCTAATTTTTTTTATTTGAAAAAAAATTTCCCGGCCAACTGCACAAGCCGGGAACATTTTCCCGGTTGAGAGGGGGGGGGGGGAACGTGGAAATCAAAAAGGTTGAAATGAGATTAGAAAAAGCAGAAAAACAATTTACAACCCTCTCAACAATTTTACAACCCCCAAAGATGGCCCAACTGACTGACTTGCTTTGGCGACACCAAGAATAATTGACGTATATATGACAGCCAAAGGGTTGAAATTAGTTTACCCAAAATATTGAACACTTGTTGACCAAGATTTTACACCCCCTGTACGCCCTCAACTTGGCACGAATAAAAAATTACTTCAAAAATTTAAAAATATGGAAGACGTGTGGGTTAAATGCTTGGAAACATGGATCGCATTATGCAAACAGACAAATGTTCCCCCACAAGATTTTTCTCACACATCATTTCGTTTTTCCACCCCTTGGGAGATAGCCGGGATAAAAAACGTATTTTAAAATCCCGGCCAACTTCACAAAGTGTGGAAAATCGTAGGGGTTGGTTTTTGAGTGTTGAAAACGTTTTTCCCATAAAAAGTGCCCTCCCTACAAGATTTTTTTCACACATCATTTCGTTTTTCCACCCCTTGAAAGATAGCCGGGATAAAAAAAAAGTATTTTAAAATCCCGGCTAAGTTCACAAAGTGGGAAAAATCATAGGGGTTGGTTTTTGAGGGTTGAAAACGTTTTTTTTATAAAAAGTGCATACCCACAAGATTTTCCCACACAGCATTTCGTTTTTCCACCCCTTGAGAGATAGCCGGGATGGAAATAACGTATTTTAAAATCCCAACCAACTTCACAAAGTGTGGAAAATCCTAGGGGTTGGTTTTTGAGGGTTGAAAACGTTTTTCCCATAAAAAGTGCACCCCCACAAGATTTTCCCACACAGCATTTCGTTTTTTCACCCCTTGAGAGATAGCCGGGATGGAACAAACGTATTTTAAAATCCCGGCTAAGTTCACAAAGTGGGAAAAATCGTAGGGGTTGGTTTTTGAGGGTTGAAAACGTTTTTATAAAAAGTGCATCCCCAGTCACAAATTCAATGACAAAAATAATCAGTCCCACAATCATAGTACATACAAAGTATATTCAGTGATGCTTTCCATGTTCAAAAAAATCCAAACATACAATTTTCTTTATTGCAATATTAACCTTGACAAATAAAAAAGAGATGAATTGAAACGATTATCATTTTATTTTTCCTAATTTACAAAGACGCCCGGATATTCAAAAATGAGTACATGAATTTGACAATTCTCGAAAACGAAATCACGAAGTGAAGGAAGATCGCAGGTTGAATATTTAATAAGCAATAAATGGAAGGTTTTTAAATTTCAAACATCAAGTACCAGATTTCAAAATAATCATTTAAATACCAAAATTTTAAAATTTTATCATTTGTGGGGGTACACTTTTAATGGGGAAAACTTAGGCGGGATTTTAAAATACGTTATTTTTATTCCGGCTATCTCTCAAGGGGTGGAAAAACGAAATGATGTGTGAGAAAAATCTTGTGGGGGTGAACTTGGCTGTTTTCATAATGTGATCCATGTTTCCAAGCATTTAACCCACACGTCTTCCATATTTTTAAATTTTTGAAGTAATTTTTTATTCGTGCCAAGTTGAGGGCGTAAAATCTTGGCCAACAAGGGTTCAATATTTTGGGTAAACCAGTTTCAACCCTTAAATTGTGACCGTTTTGCTGTCATATATACGTCAATTATTCTTGGTGTCGCCAAAGCAAGTCAGTCAGTTGGGCCATCTTTGGGGGTTGTAAAATTGTTTTTCTGCTTTTTCTAATCTCATTTCAACCTTTTTCAGTCGATAATAGGCTTCGATAGTCCCATTACAGTCTCTATGGTAAATGTGAAAAAAAACTTTGTTATTAAATAACTTTTGGGAGGGGGAAAAACGAAATTATTTGTGGGAAAAACGTGGACTAACGAAGACCTTTCGATTTCCACGTTTTTCCCCCCAGCCGGGAAAATCTTCCCGGCTTGTGAAGTTGGCCGGGCAATTTTTTTTTAAATAAAAAACAATTGGAAGGGGGATAAACGAAACTAATTATTGGAAAAACGTGGACTAACGAAGATCTTTCGATTTCCACGTTTTTCTTCCTAGCCGGGATTTTTTCCCGGCCAACTTCACACACGTATTTCCAAGTTATAAAATTAATCAAAATCGGAGAGACCGATGAAAGATTTCGATTTAATAAAACTACATAATGCATAAAAAAATCCTATTTTACGATATTGCAATAAACTTCAATATCAATTTTAAATTAATTTTTTTATTAAATTAAAATGAAAAATATGTAGGATATTCGCAGTTAAATATTTTTAATGATCTCTTTTCAAGTTTCTATGAGATCGTGGCTAATTATCCCTGTTCTTCTTTGATAGCTGTCATTACGTCCAGAGGCACAACCCTAATGAGTTTCCGAGTATCCTGCTAGGAAGGAAGGGTATCGTTTTGTAAAATACATGTATTCAACTACTAACTATATTATGACACGGTTGCATGGCATGTCAATTTGAATAATAGTCTATTCATAATAGTCTGGTGTTTCTTTCATTTTTTAAAATACTTGGAATATTGTAACAAATTGTTTATTTATTTATTTATTTATTTATTTATTTATTTATTTATTTATTTATTTATTTATTTATTTATTTATTTATTTATTTATTTATTTATTTATTTATTTATTTATTTATTTATTTATTTATTTATTTATTTATTTATTTATTTATTTATTTATTTATTTATTTATTTATTTATTTATTTATTTATTTATTTATTTATTTATTTATTTATTTATTTATTTATTTATTTATTTATTTATTTATTTATTTATTTATTTATTTATTTATTTATTTATTTATTTATTTATTTATTTATTTATTTATTTATTTATTTATTTATTTATTTATTTATTTATTTATTTATTTATTTATTTATTTATTTATTTATTTATTTATTTATTTATTTATTTATTTATTTATTTATTTATTTATTTATTTATTTATTTATTTATTTATTTATTTATTTATTTATTTATTTATTTATTTATTTATTTATTTATTTATTTATTTATTTATTTATTTATTTATTTATTTATTTATTTATTTATTTATTTATTTATTTATTTATTTATTTATTTATTTATTTATTTATTTATTTATTTATTTATTTATTTATTTATTTATTTATTTATTTATTTATTTATTTATTTATTTATTTATTTATTTATTTATTTATTTATTTATTTATTTATTTATTTATTTATTTATTTATTTATTTATTTATTTATTTATTTATTTATTTATTTATTTATTTATTTATTTATTTATTTATTTATTTATTTATTTATTTATTTATTTATTTATTTATTTATTTATTTATTTATTTATTTATTTATTTATTTATTTATTTATTTATTTATTTATTTATTTATTTATTTATTTATTTATTTATTTATTTATTTATTTATTTATTTATTTATTTATTTATTTATTTATTTATTTATTTATTTATTTATTTATTTATTTATTTATTTATTTATTTATTTATTTATTTATTTATTTATTTATTTATTTATTTATTTATTTATTTATTTATTTATTTATTTATTTATTTATTTATTTATTTATTTATTTATTTATTTATTTATTTATTTATTTATTTATTTATTTATTTATTTATTTATTTATTTATTTATTTATTTATTTATTTATTTATTTATTTATTTATTTATTTATTTATTTATTTATTTATTTATTTATTTATTTATTTATTTATTTATTTATTTATTTATTTATTTATTTATTTATTTATTTATTTATTTATTTATTTATTTATTTATTTATTTATTTATTTATTTATTTATTTATTTATTTATTTATTTATTTATTTATTTATTTATTTATTTATTTATTTATTTATTTATTTATTTATTTATTTATTTATTTATTTATTTATTTATTTATTTATTTATTTATTTATTTATTTATTTATTTATTTATTTATTTATTTATTTATTTATTTATTTATTTATTTATTTATTTATTTATTTATTTATTTATTTATTTATTTATTTATTTATTTATTTATTTATTTATTTATTTATTTATTTATTTATTTATTTATTTATTTATTTATTTATTTATTTATTTATTTATTTATTTATTTATTTATTTATTTATTTATTTATTTATTTATTTATTTATTTATTTATTTATTTATTTATTTATTTATTTATTTATTTATTTATTTATTTATTTATTTATTTATTTATTTATTTATTTATTTATTTATTTATTTATTTATTTATTTATTTATTAAAAGAAAATAAATAGTTTCTAATTATTGTATCCCTATATTCAAAAAATATAATAAATAAAAGTGGAACATTTTAATTAAACTAGATACATCTCAAAATAAATTTAAATAAACTTTTTTCTAAAACGTTACAGTTTAGTAAGTCAAAAAGTGTGTACTTTCTTGTTGTGTATAACATAATAACAAATATAGCTTAGTTTATTTTTACTAAACAATCCTCTGGAATCTGATGAAAAATCTACTTGTTACACCATTGGAGACCCAAACTGTCAAACATTTGTTTACTTACGCGGGTTTCGGATTAAACATTTTATGAGTATTTGAAGGTAAGTACCCGAAAGTTTGACCTGTTCTTTGGGGAAATATCAACTGGTTAAATGAAATGAAAAATAATGTACAACTTTTTAATTAAATAATAATGGAGAATGTTTTGAATAATTGAGAGCAGAATTAAACTTCTTCATTAATGGAGTCTAATGTGGCTATTATAAACCTAATAATAATTTTATATTACACTTCAGACAGAAAATATGGTCTATGTATAATAAGAGGGTTATTTAGCTCAAATAAAATATTTTCTAACATAAAAATTTGTTCCATGTAGAGAATTTCAAATGAAAAATAAAAAATTGAACTTGCCAAAAAAAAATGAAAATCAGTCATTATCATCCAAAATATCATAATAGTCATCATCATCACTGTCATCACCATTATAATTGTTATTATGATTGGACTTATTTCGTTTATTTTATTTTCATGAGTCCACCAATCTTCTATTAGTTTCTCGCACTTGGATATACAGTTCCGCCTCACTTCTGGAGTTGCAATTGAAAGTGTTTTTCGCCAAGTTTCCCGAACTGCGTCGTCACTATAACCATTAGGCCCAATATGGTTGTCATAATATTGTTTTGCTATTCCCCATATATATTCGTTGGGATTAAACTGGCAATGATACGGTGGCAGACGTAAAACTTGATGACCGTAACTTTCAATAATCTGATTCACAACAAAGGTTTTTGGTTTTGCGTGTATATTTGCCAAGCGTAGTAATTCTGATTTTAATATATATTGAGGAAATGGTATATGTTCCTTTGTCAACCATTCTTTAATTTTATCAACAGTCCAAGAATTCATTGGACTTTTGTTTAATACTTCAGAATGGTAAGGTGCATTGTCTAAAAAAATTACGCTGGGCTCACTTAAACCTGGGAGAATTTTATCATGCAACCATTTTACAAACATTTCTGTGTTCATATTATCGTGATAGTCACTGGATTTTGATTTAGATGAAAATATTAAATCAGCACCTTCTATAAAACCCGATTTCCCTCCTGCATGTAAAATTATGTGTCGCTTCCCTCCTCCATCGGTATGTTTGATGGACTTTACGTTATGATCTTGCCATATTCTCTTGGTTGCACCCCTAGAAAATATCCATGTTTCGTCTAAATATATAAAATTCGCCCCTTCTTCTTTAAATTTAGAATATTTTCTTAGAAAGTTAATTCTCATGTGCATGACAGAACTTCTTTCACAAAGGGCCTTTCTGTTATCCTCCTTTTGAAATTTGAAACCCAAGTTATGTATCACTTGCCATAGACTTGTTCTGCCAATATCGTCAAAGTTTCTATCTATTAATTCCGAGAGAATTGTATTTAAGGTCACATGTTCCTTGTTGGCCCTCATTCGATAAATGGTATCACGAATTTCAAATTTCTTGATTCTAAGTGAGAATCGAATATACCTGTAGAGGAACGAAAACAAATAATCCATATAGAACCTTCAAATATATGTCCGAATTTATTATTAAAACCTATTCATCAAACACGAAATTTACAGTCGAGAGTTTCACCAAATTGGATAATTAAATTATCGCCGGACAGCGTCAACAAAACAAGCCATCGATAAATAATTTGGAATGAATTATCCATTTATTTAGCCTTGTTCATTAATATTTATTTGCTTCCATCAGTTATTTGGTTAGTCATTAACGACTGACTTGTTATGTAACTAACAAAAAAAAAACTTTGAAAAACATAACCCTTATAACGGTGTTTTCGCATTTTGTTTTGTTTGTGTCAGTCTATTTATTTATTCATAGAAATAATAGAAAGCCTATACAATGTGCCCCAGATTCGCTTCTCTATACAGGGATTTCGGCTACTGTTATATCTACAGCAAAGGTTAAATGGGAAAAGTTTTAGGGGAAACTTAGTGCATTTGATAACTGGCTTCAGAATTACGATCGGTCAGTTGGTTATGAAAATATCGGCGAAAAACCAAAAATGGCGGATTTCGTTTTTCGCCTGTAAATCCGAAACGAATAATTTGACAGCTGTCAAAATGTATGATTATTTGAACACTTTTTAAGACGAATAAAATAGCTTGTATGACATGTCTCAATTGTCTTCTGTTATCCTGCAATCCGCCTCAACTTTCATTTTTCTTATGGACGCCATATTAAATTTTTCGATTTTTAGAAAGACCGAAAAATGCCCAGTCTTGTGATGTCTCACAAGGGCCTAAAAGATTTAAGTATCATCGAAATATCACACTTCGTAAAGTTAGGTCCGAGAATACCGATCAAGGAGAAGCGACAGTAGCTGTCGGTGCCTTTGATATCGGATGAACCTTTTTCACAGCATGACTTTGATTAATACACAACTTAATACGCTGAGAAAACATGCTTATTTTCTACACTGAGCGAAATAATTTGGCAAAATATTTGAAATCATTGTTATAGTCCATGCTCAAATGTTGTAATGTGATTTAATTACATTGAAGTAGTTAGGGTTAATAGCAATGGTGAAATTTCGGCACCAAAATATAATTCATTATGTAATAATTAATTATTTGTTATAAAAGTAAAAGACGTCTATTATTTTATAATTTATCTATGAAATTTGTTCAATATTTGGTTTATTTATTGTTAAAAATGTAATAAAAGCCCCATATTTAAATTAATTACCTTTTCCTTAAGTAAAAATAAGGTAAATAAAATTAAGGGTACCAAAAAAAAATTAGGTAACAATTAAAAAGACATTTAGTTTGAGAAGTTTAACTAAATATTTACAATGTGCATATATTTTCAAAGCTTTTAGGTTTAAAAAGTACTTTTTAGAATTTCTGGATTTATATTATATTAAAAGGACGTTCAAGTTTATTACTCATTTCTGTAGAAACAAGTGTTTTCTCGCAAAGATAAGCCAGATGTCATTTAAGGTATATGTATTTAGAGTTAAATACCTGGCCTAGCTATCACCCAGACAATACAAATATGTCCATTGGACGTCCATTCGATATACAATTTTGGATGTGTAGACGTCCAGTGAAGTATACAAATGGCACATGGCACACTTTTGACCATTCAGAGGACGTCCAATCTTGGAATATATTTGGACGTCGTATACTGGACATTCAAAAAACGTCCAGGATTATATTTCCATTGAAACCACATCCTCACTTTTTTTACAGGACCGCAACTCACCACACACTATTTTATATTATTAATAATTTGTTTATTATTTTCGCAAACCGCTATACGCCATTTTTTTTTAAGATCGCTTGACCTGAGCAGTAATTGAATTCACGACACATCCATTATCGTTTTACGCTTTCAATCGCTAGACGAGCTCGACCAAGGAACCACTTGAAAACTTTTTACTAGATATAGTTATAATAATTGAATAAGATTTCAAACTTCCGCTGATAGAATTAAATGCAATAGATTCAATTTGTCAATTTTTAATGACCAGTTGTATTAAAAAAAAGAAGTGTATATACATGGATATTATCTGGTACGCTTAATAAATAATGACCTAAGATGGACGTTCACTGGACGTCAAAATACTACTAAACTTAAAATTAAGTCCAAAAACAGACGTTCTCTGGGTATCGATATTCAGCTGTCAAATTAATTAGCATAAACGGACGTACACTGGATGTCCGGATATGGACGTCCTGGCCCTTAAATAGATCTAAAGTGGACGTCCATTGAACTATGTGTGCTATCTGGGTATAGACGAATTTTTAGAAATAGTACTTATTTAAGTATGTACCAATTTGAAAGCTGTCAGAAAATTTTCAATATACGATTTTTATACAAAAATGTCCCAGAAATCCAAATTTACAATAAAAAAGTGGGTTTCAATTTAAAAATAAAAAATAAATTACGATTTTCTGTTATTTCCGGAAAAACCGGAAGTAAGCCATGACGTCACATAATAATTGAATCCATCGTAAGAAAGTATTTGTTCTAGTCTTTCAAACAAGAAAAAAATTATTTCGATAACTCAATGAATAACGAAGATAAGGGGGGTGGAACTTTTAAGTGGCCCACCCTGTATACAAGGTGTACCAATCTTATGGAAAAGTCCTATATTATCCTTGTAGGAAATATTAAAAAAAATGTTTTAACAAAATTTGTAGGGTGGCTTAAGGACCACATTTAAAGTTACATAGAGGTATACAGGGTGTTGCATGACTCAGGTACGAACCAAACATGTTTTTTTTAAACCAAAATAGAAGTTTATAATTTTAGATTTAGATTACTCTCATTTTTTTCATTCCTCTAATTTACGATCCGCGCGTTCTCTAGTTCTCAACCCTTTAGGGGTTATCTAAAATCTTTAGTCTACGAAATACCTATTTGCAATGAGAAAGATTTCTTAGCAAGAATAATGGCTAGTTTAACACATGCAGAAGCTATTCCAGGAATATTCCATGGGGTCCGCGAATGCAATTTTCAACATTTTCAACAGTTGTTTTAATTTTATTTTATTTAGTCCTTCTGAATATTTTTCATATTAATGTTAATTATTTTTCACTAAAATAAACAAAACTAATCCAACACATTTTTGTTTTTGTTTGAACCTCTCAAAGAAGCATTGGGCGGTTTAATGTGGAAATCTTTGTGCAAAACTGGCTTGCTACCCAACCAAAAACCATCTATAAAAAGGTATTATGACCTAAGATTATGACGCTTACAAACAGATGGCAAATGTGTAGGAATTAGATGGAGAGTATGTCCAAAGTTAGTATATTTGACAATCCATTCTAATTCTTATTTTAAGGTATTCTATATTTTCCAATGATCTGTAATGATTAGTAATTTTAAGTAATTCAGGTTTTCAACATTGTCAAACATTTTTATTATTAAAATTAACATTCTAATTTATTAAATACAACACAACTAAATTAAAAATAGATGCTCAAATAATGATTTGACGTGTTTTTGAGGCACCACTGGTAGACCCATAAAACAAATAAAATATAATCCATATTGATATGTTGCCGAAAAAAGTGATGACAATGGAAACAAATCCCAGTTCCCAGTGAACATATAAAACTCCAACCATTAAAAAACTCGTTAAGCGTCTTCCTCCATTTTCTCATGAATTTGTTAAGAAAGGTAATAAAATCCAAGAATTTTTCTCGAAGTAAGAATGCACTTAAAAATTCATCCACCGTATTCCATGAAAAACAAATAAAGGAAACATTTATGAGATGTTAAGTTGTAAATTATGTTGACAAATCAAGAAAATGTCTCCTCTAAAATTTATAAATTTATACACGTATTTCTTTATAATAAAAACATCGCAAAAATTATGTGTAGGCATAAGAAAATTATTTGAATATAGTATATTACATTACGAGTGTGGAAAGTGACATTTTTCACACGAGTGGGAAATATTGTCGCACGAGGCACAAGCCGAAAGCGACTATCCCACGATTGATGTACAATATTTTTCCTACGGCCACAAAATAATTTCATCAAAAAATGTAAAACCAGGTTATTATAATAATTAAAATGTATTTAAAAAAATAATCAACAATAATCGTATTTATTCAATTTTCATATTTTCTAAACAAAAAAAAAATAAAAACAAAAAAATAAAAAAAAAATTCTGGCCCCGCCAGGATTTGAACGCGGTCGCTCGCCAGGTCTCAAATGGCAAAGTTGATAAGTTTGACGCTCTAACCATATAAGCTAATAGGCCATGCGTCAATTTAATGATCTAATCGATTATGTGTTTAACCAGAATAAAGAGCAAACATATCTTAGTTATTTTAAAATTATTTTAATATTAATTGTTAAAGATAAATATCTAGGATCTAATTTACAACAATTTCAATAATTTAACAATCATATCTATTTTAGTATTAATATGGACATTACAAAGATCAAAATGGAAATGATGCATTTGACATTTTGTGACAGCTACTGCGGAAAGTAGTATATTCGTACACGGGTGGAAAGTAAATTCTTATTCATACGCGTGTGATATAGGGCACTTTCCTTAGGACTATATAGTGTGATATGTGTAACTTTCCTAAGTGGTCGGAGGAGAACATTTTATTTTTTATTTAACAAAATACCTTTTACGGGGTATTTTACTTATTACAATCTGATCATTAGAAACGATACAATGAGTAATTGAATTCTAATCAAATGGACTACGGTTTTGAAAAATTCTTCATTACATGTGGCGAAATTGGTAATAGTTAATTTAACATACTAGGTCCTGATGAAGTTTAGAGCTGTGGCAGTAACAGGGATGCTTCTACGATGTTCCTTAGTGTCTTGTTCTGTTGTTGAATTACTTTGGTGTTGCTTTTGCTAGCACGGCCCCCAATATGGATGCTATACAGGGTGTACCTACATTAAAGAATGGGCCAAACTTTAGATGTGGTTAGTTTGGATAAATATAAGTTCATTTATGCCAATTTACCTTTGTAGAATTTTGCTTGCTTAAGAAGTTACAGGGTGGAGAAAATAATTTACTTTAAAAAAGGTTTACTTGTTGCATGTCGCTAAAATGCAGTATTTGAAGGAAAACTTAATTTAAAGTTAGTACTGCAAATGTATGGATTACCCCATAATTTCTCAATTTGATTATGTTAAATCTAGTAGGCAGTTGTCAAATGTAGTAGCACTGTCAGGATTAGTCTTACAAACAAGCGACAGAGTTTTGAGTGAATGTTGGTTTATGTCGGGGTACTGTATCTAACATTTTACATGAACAACAATTATACCCGTACCATTTAACTCCAGTCCAAAATCTACTGCCAGATGATCTTTTAGTGAGAACAAATTTTAGTCAGTAAGTAAATAAAAATAGACAAGATCCGTTTTTTGTAAATAAAATTCTATTCATTGACGAGGCAACATTTACGATAAGAGGAATTGTCAATTACAAAAATGCTCACACATGGGCTGTAGAAAATCCAAACAGTCCGAGAGTGCAGCACTTTCAGCATGAATTTAAATTAAACATTTTTTGTATAGTCGAAGATAACCTTATAGGACTTTTTGAACTTCCAGCAAAAATGACTGGAAATGATTACTTACATTTCCTCGAGTACAACTTATTTGATCTGCTAGATGATGTTCCTTTAAATATTAGAGTTGGTATGTGGTATTTACAAGAGGCGCCCCTGCCCACGAGGAAGTAAACATCCTTGGCCTGCACGTAGTCCTGATTTGAACCCTCTGGATTTTTATTTCTGGGGTTATATTAAGACTCTAGTTTATTCTGGCCCTATTGTTAATATTTGAAATGAATTGTGGCAAAAAATAGTAATAGCGGCTAATTTTATTCGACAAGACAATTCATTCTTCGCAGAAGAAATTTCTTCAAAAGACGTTCATTCTTCGCAGTTAGAAGAAATTTCTTGAAAAGCTGTAGAAAATGCATTGAAGTAAATGGTGGACATTTCAAACAAATAATTTGAAATGAATTTTTCGCTTTTGCTAAAAAATATTTGAATTATCCTAAAAATATTGAAAAAAAAAATATTTTCTCCATCCTGTAACTTCGTATGCAAGCAAAATTCTACAAAGATAAATTGGCCTAAATGAACTTAATTTTGTCCAAACTAACCACATCTGAAGTTTGGCCTATGGCCCATAGTCCAGACAGGTTTTTGGATTTATTTATAGATACTTAATTTGTTATCCTCGTATGTAGATAGCTTTGAATTTCTTCCTATCAGCCAATAGGTATATTTTTCTGTACTTCATTTCAATTTCTTATCGTTTCTGTTTGACATATATTCTCCAGCGGATCTTAGCGCCTAGAGTCATGTCCATGTAATTGATTCAATCCAGTCAGGATGTTATTCTTCATCATTTGGCTTAAATGGCATTTCTTAATGGTCTGCAAATCTAAAAACCTTTTGGGAATTATTACTTGTTCGATACGATTAATAGTTATTGTTTCGTTTTAATCGCTGAGTTGCATTTTTTACGCTCTTTTATCAGCGGTGGCTCTGGTTTATTGCCATATCCTTTTTTCTTTAATTTTTTCTCTAATTTCATTCAGGTAATTGTTTCATTTTACCGTCTGACCAATTTCTGATGTGTTTAACCCATGCTACTAGGTGAACATTCAACATTTTATTGATCAAAATAAATGTGTACCATTTTTCGAGTTTTTAATATCTGGTAATTTTTTACTTTAATCAATTGCTAGGTACTCTTGCGAAACAAGGTCAAAATGTATCTTCAAAATAAAAGGTTTATACAAGACAAGAACCCAAATAAAATTAGTAAATTAAATTAGTAGATACGAATAAATATAACAACTGAAAATTTAAGAGTCTTATAAATATAATAAATATTAATCAAAAAGTAGAAAGTCTAAATGAATTGCAAAATAATAATCATAAAATAAATTAAGAAAAATTGACTCCAAAATGGTGCAGATGCCATTACAAATTGAGTTTGCTAATTTTCTCATAGATCCCATCACCAGATCTTTATTTATATGGGACCATTCTTGAGGTACCCCCTTTCTAACAAAAAAAAGAAATCACAGAAATCGGACAAGATGGTAAAGAATTATCGTTGAACATACATAAAAAAATGAAGAGTTTGATGATTTTTTTCATGGACCCATTTATTAGATCTTGACCAAAATTATATGGGACTACAGTAGAACAAAAAAAGAATCATAGAAATTGGATAACGTGGTAAAGAATTATCGCTGAACATACGTAAAAAAATATTCCGACGCACTGAGAACCTCCTCCTTTTTCTGAAGACGATTCAAAATCATTTATCAATAATCAATATAAATATATAGTCTGATTAACAGATAAAAGTTTTTTTTATTAAATAAAATATGTGTATAAATATACCGCAAATGGGTTGCCTAAGAAAATACGGTCGGGACTATTTATTTTCTTAAAGTAAAAAAAAGACCCTGTAAAGTATTTCCCAGAAGCTTCGACTATGTTCAAAATTTAATCAGCTTACCAAAGGCCAGAATAAAGGTCAAGTTTAAAATTTGGTATTTTTCTCTTTATCCGTTTTTGAGCTATCTTTAAAATTCGAAATTTGCACTTTACCTCAAATATATCGCCATTTTAGGGAAACCAAAATTATAGAGAATGGCATCACAAGCAACTTTTATCATGATTCCTATACTTCCCTTATCTTTATACAGAAAGGAAAGTAAAAAATGGCCGTGACTCTATTATTTCTTAGGCAACCCATTTGCGGTATATTTATAAACATATTTTATTTAATAAAAAAAAAGTTCATTAAATTAAAAATAATATAACAATATAATCATTTTGATAAAAAAAATGGATGTATTATAAAACATTCAACAATAATCATATTTTAGTTCATGAGATATGGTCATTGTAGATAGAATATATAGAATAGATACCGATGCTGTAGATGTAGATTTCAGAACGAGCCTGACCGTCGTCGGATCCGAACTTGCACATCAAATTTCTGTCTAAAGTCTATTCAAATTTAATTTACGCCTGATGTAAACAGAAGCAGGTGGACGCTAAAATTGAGCAGGGCCGTATTTTACTTTTCCGTCTTGCAAAAATTTAAAATAAAAGAGTGTAATTGTGAAATTATTTTTTTAATTCTATAAAAACATATTTTGTAAAGTAAAACTATAAAATAAATGCCATACACGGTCTCCCAGACTTTAGTGACATTTCTGGACGAAGATAGGTGAGCGTCATAAACTGCGTTAACCTGCAATACAAATTAATAAATGTATTTGACTTTAAAAGAGATGGTTGCATTATATTTAGTTCATTACATATGTCTACTGTGACACAGAGCATTAAAACAATCATATTATAAAATTATATTGTACAGGGTGTCCAAATAATTGCAAATTCTTTAATAGCTGATATATATCTACTAAAAGCAGTAAAAAAACTTTAAATATAAGAGGTATTTGGTATTTGAATTTGGTATTTGATTTAAAATTTTGCATCTTAAAAAGAAACCTTTTGTATTTTTGATAACTTTTGTTCTTTATTGTTCTTGTTCTACTAGTATTTAGATTAGACAACTTGTACCCTGTATTATAGCAATCTTCCTTACTTGACTTAGCACTATTCTAAATCGGATAAATTAGTTAGACTTGAAATGCTATCTTCATTAATCAAAATTACAAGTGGTTCTACCTGAACCTCTATAATATTATCCAACTCCCACATTTTTACTTCAACTTTTTGGCGAACATGGTCGATACACTTTTTCCATTTTTCTGGAGAAATTAATAATATTACTTCTTCAAAAAGAATTTTAATGTCTCCAGATTTAAATGTTGAGTTTTTGTCTGCTACATATTGTTTAACGTCAACCTAGATTAATTCAATAGGGTTGAGTTCACAATGATACGGAGACATGTGAAGTATTATGTTGTTTTGCTGCTTAGCCATTTCATCTATTACATACCTATCATAATGTTTATGTTGCTTACCAAGTTTTAAAAGATGGATCTTAAGCATTTGGTAGTCGAATTCAATTTTTTTCCCTTATAGCCATTTTTAAATATCACCATTTTTAGACGTCGTAGATATTTTTTCCAGCTTTCTCGAATAATAATGCAGTTATCTTCTAATTTTGGTAGGGTGTTTGAAAACCACTCTTTGAACGATTCTCCACACATTTCTTCATAGTAGTTACCGGATTTTTCAACTCAAATACATAAAGTGCATTAGAGACAAAGCCTTCTTCACTTCCAATATGGCATATAATGAGCTGTTTTTACGCTCATACCTGATGGGTTTTTAAAACCAGTTAAAAGTTCATCCAAAAAGGCTTGTCTGGATGAAAAAACCGACATATCGAAATATACTTTTGATTTGGTGTGGCCTGCGTTAATCCAAGTTTCATCAAGATAATATATTATTTGCTTTTCTTCTCTGTACCGTTTTATTTTTTGTGGCGTAGAACGAAACAATTTCATTTTTGTCTAAAAGCAAACTATTTTTTCCTCGAGTTTTAAATTTAAAATTAAGGGTTTTGAAAAACTTGTAAAATGTAGCTCGCTTAAAAGTAGACAAATATGGATCATCGTTGACTTCTTATAAAACCTTATCAATTGTTGGAAGTTAATTTCTAAAGAAGAATTGATGTACTTTGCGCCTTATTGCATTTTTATCAAAATCATCCACAGAGCCACTAATTTGTTTATAACGTAGCTTTCTTTTTGGTTCAGAAAATTTATGAATCTGCCTATACTCCTTCATAACATTAAAAACGGTTTTAGCGCAAATCCCTGTTTTATCAGCAACTCTCCTTTCAACATCATGTACCAACATATCAGGGTTCTATAAAATTTAATGCTTATAAATATTAAGAACCATTTCTTTAGTACGGATGACCAAATGTCCCTTTTTCAGTCGCTTTTTAGAAGGAGTAAAAACATTTTTCTGGACTTCATCTGCTGTATCTGTGGAGGACATAGTGTCACGCAGCAATTACAAAATATAGTCAATTAAATGTCCATAAAATAGAGTAAAACATGTTCAAACTAACAACAACCACAAAAACAAAACAAAAATAACACAATATATGTATATCTAAACTATAATATAATGAATTATAATCAATCAAACATACAAAATGTCCAAACTAACCAACACGGTGAATGCTACCAAAAGGCCGTTTATAATTATCCAAATTGAACTGAATTCGACTCTGACAAAAAATATTTGCGCGTCGTCTAAATGAGTAACGACCGATTAACCAATAGAAGCGCAAAAAAATGTCACGTGAGCTGTTGCTGGATGGGAGAAATTGTTTTAACGCGGCGTAAATGAAATCTGAATAGACTTTAGGAAACTCGACAATCAATGTCGTAAGGGTCTAGAGGCAAAGGCACTAGTCTAGCATACAAGGATGTCCGGGTTAGATCCCTGGCTACGACAGGCTCTTCTTTTTCAAATTTAGAAGTATTTCTTTTTAACTTTGGGGTTTGGGGATCGTTTTAATAATTCGTAGGGGGATTTTTGAGATTTGTTTCAGAATTTTTAAATTATTCAGCTACTTATTTCAAATATTTCTAACTTTTCGGATTTCGATTTGCGATTTTACGATTTATTAAATTCACAATTTTCGCATATTTATTGTTAAAAGATAATACTAAAAAAAAATTTATTTTTAAATATTTTTTTATTTAAATGTTATGATAGATACACCAGATGTACAGTCTCCTAATCAGCCCACAAGAGAACGGATAAACGCCTTTATCAAAATCTCACTTAAAGCTTAAAATGAAAAGCTCTCAAGGCAAAAATATTTTCACAGGTTCTCGACAACGGGTTTTCTTTACAAAGCTCGATTAAAAAACTCATTACCGGAATTAATCATTAATATAACTCCTTTCAAACAACTTTCATCTTTTTAATATCGGCGCAAACTTTTGCGAAATTGCTCGGACTTTGAAACGCTAAAGCTCGCAGCTCGCTTCATTATGTATTTGAAATGTCGAATTAAGGTTAACTTTCGAGGTTATGGTGTGTCGTAACTGTCTCAGAATATTCTGTAAATAACGAAGAAGAGGAAATAATTAAAATGGGATTTTCTTCTCCTTTTTTTAAGTAGGTAACTGCAACGTAACTCCTATATCATACTTTAAAATGTAATTCCGTCAGATCCAGGGCAATTATCTTACGGTTTCAAAATAATAGACAGTAGGAAAATTTCAGGAATAGAGAGATATTGCAAATTTATATAACGCCAGCCACTTATGGTGACAACGTAATTAAAGTCTAATAAATTCTAAGCTACCTTTCTTTATGAAATAAAAAAGTATTAAAAACAATATTACAACTTTATTTTAGACGTAGGTAAATATACAAATAGGATCTTACCAAAACATATCCTTTGGATTGCAAGTCATGATACCTACTTTCAGAATTATTTGTATAACGGTATGACAACTCTTTTCAGCGAATTGCCAGCAACAATTTTATACATGCCTTTACAATATTAAATAAATCAAGCCTTATATCCTATATATGCCTCCGTCTTAGAGATGCATCAAATCAAACTAGTTTGATTTGACAAGTCAAGTTTGATTTGACTTCAAAATCAAGTTTTTTTTTATAAAAGAATTTGATTTGATTTGAAAATCAATTCGGGAGCTTGATTTGAAATCAAACTGTTTGAAATACGAAAAGTGTACGTACCGGCACCGGCCGTAACGCTTTTTAAATTTTTTAAGGTTACACAATGAGACATAGTAGGGATACGTTATCCCGGCTGACGATGCGTCGTCGTAAGATTATTTGTTTTAGATTTATATTTTGCCAAGCGTCGGAGGCACAAAACGCAGTCAGAGGCTTATGCTGACCACTTATCTCTTAAAAAAAAAAATACTAATGAGTGATTTGGAAATGTCCGAGCCTGAACCATTTCAATCCGGCGGTTCAGAATTTATCCCTGATGAAAGTGAATATGATTCTGAAGCCGATGATGTGGCGGCTATTCAACAAAACGAATTATTAACAAAATCAGCCATCCAAAGCCAATGTAAAGATTCCGAAATTTTGATATAGATGTAATAGCTTTCTTTCAAACATCTTGTAGTAAAATCCCAGACGTAGTCGATGAAAATTCTTGGAAATATTAAATTACAAAATATTTATCTGAAGGCAGGGCTAATAGTTCAGAAAATGTATTGAATTGGTGAAAGAGGCACGAGACTGTATTTCCAATATCTACTTTTATTCAACATTAAAATAAAGAAAAAATGAAAATGTAAATCAACATTTATAATTTGTGAATCAGGATTTCTGTTCTATTTTAATATCCAATAAAAGAAGTATAAATACTTTATTTTTATTAAGCAGCTTTTTTATATTCGTACTTATAAAATACTTGCAAACCATAGCGATTTAATTATTCAAACTTTCAAACTAGTTTGATCAAAAGGTTTGATATTTCAAACTTTAAAATTTTATAGTTTGATTTGATTTGATTCAAAGCACTGCTAGGTTTGATTTGAGTTTGATTTGAATTCAAGTCAAATTCAAGTCAAACTCTTAAAATCAAATCAAACTCGTGCATCTCTACTCCGTCTATGCTTGCAAAACCTTACTTATGAAAAAACATTCTTATTAAAAATATTTTGGCACAATACATATTTCCTGACTATCCTAAATGTCCTTATTAAACAGTTAAATGTTTAAACTATTCTCGAAAATCTTAAAAAACCACAAAATGCTCAATAAAACTTAAGCTATCACCTGACGCCGTCAACGAAATGTCTTAGATTGCCAGACTTAAAAGTTATGAACCGGAATGTTCAATATCCATATACGATACAAGTGTAAAAGACGGTAAATAAAAAGCTTATGTGATTGTAATAAAAAACTCATAACGATGCTTTCATTTCTTTTTTTTTTTTTTAATTTTAAATTTAAACGCATCCACCAAAAGGTTATTAGCGACGGAACAATACATTATAAATCTAAATTTCATATAACATTTCGATAGATTTTATATAGTCAATAATGTTTTTAAGAGGAATATCAAATAGTTTTTTTTATGTTGTTTGGGATGTTGTGAGCATTTTGATTGATTTTATATTTTGGACATTCGATTAAAAAATGATTTACGCTATTGACGACTGCACTCTTCACATATTGGTGGGTCACTATTAGGAAATAGATAGGAGTGAGTAAATCTTGTATGACCTAGCCGTAAATTGGTGATAATTATGTGCACTCGTCTGTTTAATGTCGAATATTGCCAAGGTGTAATATCATTTTTAATTTAGACCAACTATGTTGCCACTCACGAGACCACATACACAATATGTTCTTTTTGAAGAACGATTTAAGATCAATCGCGACACTGTGAGACACTATTTCCGACACTTCACTCGTTATTGCATTACGCGCACACTGATCTGCTGTCTCGTTGCCTTCAAATTTCTTTATTTTTATTTTTTAATAGATTATATTTAATGCAGGATATTTGATGTAAGAGATCTGACAACATAGGAAGATCGTACTGTCAGTAAGATGTTGCGGACAAATTTAATGCTAACAAGGCGTATTTATTCTATCCCACAATATACCCACCTAAAGATAGGATCGTGGGCGATCCTTATTTGGACGTACAAATGAAAATCACTCTGTGAGTGACGGCATGCACGTGGCAGACGAAAATTGAACTGATTCAATTCGATATCTTTGATATAAACCGATGCTAAACTCTTCCTTATTTTTTGCAAAGGGCATGTACTGTTTGACTGAATAATTATGAGTTATATAGTTTTTCTTGAAGATAAATTTATATTAATTCAACTTATTTAGAACATATTGTTGTTTATTACTAATTAGTAAGTATGAAACTTATAAATACTAATTAAAACTTATTATAATAATCAAGAGCTAATTATTTATGAAGATAATAAATACGAAGATCATCAACAGATGTTCATGATCAACATACATTTATTTTCTCGCTATCTAATCGCGCTTAGATATTTTCAAAATTTTCAAATTTAAAAACAATGACTGTATAGTGCCTTTAATCTGTATCGTAAGAAATAATGGGCGTATTAGTGAATTTTATTAGTTATTTATGCAACAAGTGCAAAAAGTAAGTGTTTATTGCACGCAACGAGGCTGTCAGGCCGAGTTGGACAACACGTCGAGTTCAATAAACACTTTTTGCACGAGTTGCATACAATATTTTTTCTACGTTCATGCAAAAACCAAAAAATCTTTTGTCCACGACTGTTCTATAAAACATTCATTATACTTGTACTTCCTTAAGAATAATAATACCTATTATTCACTAGTGAATAATGATCCATTAGTCACGGTATGACGTCACGAAAAAAAAAATCGAAAAAAAATCGAAAAATCGAAAAAAATCGAAAAAAATCGAAAAATCGAAAAATCGAAAAATCGAAAAATCGAAAAATCGAAAAATCGAAAAATCGAAAAATCGAAAAATCGAAAAATCGAAAAATCGAAAAATCGAAAAATCGAAAAATCAAAAAATCGAAAAATCGAAAAATCAAAAAATCGAAAAATGAAAAAAAATCGAAAAATCGAAAAAAATTGAAAAAATCGAAAAAAAATCGAAAAATCGAAAAAAAAAACAAAAATCGAAAAAAATCAAAAAATCGAAAAAAAAATCGAAAAATCGAAAAAAAAAATCTAAAAATCGAAAAAAAATCGAAAAATCGACAAATGGAAAAATCGATAAAAACGAAAAATCGAAAAATCGAAAAGTCGAAAAAACAACAGTTAGTTACCTATGTTTAATAAAAACTTTCCATTCTATACTTAACTTTTATTTAATAAAGAAACCATAATGGTCGTGGACAAAGTTATTGGACTCGCAATTTAGGCCATTATTCACTAGGGTGACTAATGGCTACCATAAATTGCTCGTTTAATAATATTATACTATTATAGAACTGCAGTTGTATTATCCAAAGCATAGTAGCCGTGATCGTGTACCTTTGTTTGAGGCATTTATTTACGTTTGTGTTCATAATTTGTAATGACATTTTTAATAAAATACATTTTTTTATTAATTTATTTATTAAATGATTGAAAATAATATAAAATATACAATTGTTTTTAAAACGTAATACAGAAAATGAAAATGGCTAAATAATTGGCGTTGTGATTTGAATATTTATGTTTGTCATGATCATAAAACGCTGTAGTAAAATGACAGATGAGTGCAATAAAATTTTTATTGCACTAGTGCAATAAAGACCCAGTTTTTTCACTAAATATAGTTCAATAAAGTTTTGTTTTTTGCATAAACGTAGAAAAAAATATTTTTTTGTAATGAATAGAACAACATATAATTTAAAATTATTTTTTCTGTGACGGGAAAAAAGTTTGACATTTTATCTCTCTTGTCAGGTAACAAAATGTCACTTTTTATGAAATTACTTTATTCCCCGTTTAGCGGGAAAAAAGTGTCACCGGGAAAATAATGAGTACTTTTTCCCGGATATATATACACATAAGTAAAGGTAGATATTTTAGAATATTTGTTTAATATTAAATCGTCGTTTTTCCGGTCACAGAAAAAAATAGTGTATTATACACGGGAAAAATATTAGATTTTAGCTAAAACTTTTTTCCCTTGTATAAAAAATATCTCTTTTAAAACTTTTCCCTGTACACATTTAAAAATAATTAGAACGATAAAAGATCTTGAAAATATTAGTGAAAAATTCACGGAACTTTGTAATTATCCTTTAATGGTGTGTTCCTTCTTTTACCAACAATAGTAGTTTGTGCATAGTGCCGTAGCCAGCCATTTTTCATGGGAGGGGTTTTTGAGAACTATGGGGGAGTTCCATCAAGAAAGTGAATAAAAATAAACAGTCAATAGGGATCAGTGCCAATATTATAGCGGAAATGGTGACGCGAGGACCCTTCATTGGGGTGTTCTGACCCCCAAAACCCCCCGTTTTGCTATGCCACTGTTTCAATGACCCACTAACGAAAATCTAAAAATTTTAAAAAATATTTTAGGTTATTAAGACAAAATAACTAATTTTAAAATAATTTATGGCTTTTACTAATTTATAAAATAAAATAAACATTAAAAAACATTTAATTTAATTAGACCTTAACTTAGATTTAAACCCGGGTCTCTTGTGTGGAAGACCTTCACCGCCAGGTTTAGGATTTTAGTTTTAATGCTCTTAATTAAATTAGTTTTATATAGTTTGATTAAAATTTAAAATTTATTTCAAAATGTAAACGAAACAAAAATAGAAATGCTATTATTTATCGGTTCTACACAGAAATAACTCATTTTAATGTATATTTAATCTCAATAACTAAAAAATATACCGACGATTAGATTGACAGAATTATCACTTATTTAAAATTTTAAAAATAATAGTAGTCGAGTGAAAATATGAACTATAATTGATGGATTTAATTTTTTGCAGTATTCTTAACTACCTAGAATGGATATGAAATATATTCGTTCAGTTGAACGCAATAACATACTTTTTCGTGATCTGTACTTAGATAAGCTAATATCCATGTGGGTGTAGAAAAATATATTTCGTCTTCTGATATCTAGTTGGCCAGGAACCCGAATCTGAATTTATTATCGTACCAAATGTATATTCTTTGAATTTCCCTGGAGTAGGTTCAGTGGACGTTCCTGCGGTAGGTTTTTTGGATGTCCCTGTAGTAAGATCTGTGATAATAGCCTCATAAATATTAAGATTTGAATCAGTTTCTAATATCTGTGTCGTCATCGTTCCTTTTCGTACCTTGTTGGTAACTTAACAGACTTCCTTCATATGGGTTGATAAATATAAAAAAACGAAATAAAAAATTGAAGAAAAGAAAAGTGCCGTTCTTTAAAACAAAATAGATGTGTCCGATCAAAAAGTCAAAATTGCTTAAAAATTTATTTTTTCCGTCGGCCAAACATTTATGATGTATTTTAACGCACTTAAAATTGTTGATTAATGATCCCTATTAATGAATGATTTTCTATTAATCAACGATTTTATTATATGCAACCCAACGTACATTGCTCTTAATATACATTTATATTGACAGTTACCTATGGTGCACTGACGGCTCGTGGGGGGGTTCACAGTGACAGAATATAGGTATCAGTACAGATATATGAAAAAACTTTCAGTGTTTTAGAAAGTTTATAATATACCTTTCTAAAACACTGACAGTTTTTTACCTATATCTGTACCAGGATTTATATTCTGCTGCTGTGAACCCCCAACATTTTAGTCACAAGCCGCCCCTGCTATGGTGTAGGCAACCAAACATACATATACATTTGAAATTAAGAAGGTGTGTTAATACTGTCTGTCATTGTATGTCATTATTTAATTTCTTAAAAGTAAGATATTTTTATTTTTGAAAAGTACGGTCGACGGAAAAGTTCTGTAACGAACTCGTGAATTATAATGGCGATTAACAATCTCGAACATTAACGCGCTCGCTCTGCTTACGCGTTAAATTATCTTGATTGTTAATCGCCCTTATTAATACACTTGTTCGTTAAATAACCATTAAATGGTTCATAGCAAATTTAAAATTAAATATATATCCGGCCGGCTTGCCTGCCCCTAACGCCGTCCCTGGTTCACCCCCCCTACCCAACTACAAATAGCAAATAAAAAACACAACGGGCCACTTTTTGCAGAACACATTTTTAATAATGTTATTGAGGACTTGTTGAATAAGTGCGCGGATGATTGCATATCAGGTGGGATAGGTCAAAGAAAGGTGTGGCAACTCTGGAAAAATAAATTGTATCCCTTTCACGTTCAACTTGAACATTTCCCCGCAGATGTAATTTTTGTGAATGATTCTTACGACATAAATGTAATCAACAGTTTTCGACAAAATTCATACAGTTATACAGGACCGTATTAGATACATTTGGAAACAAATTAATGTAATTTTCTTGTTTTTAAGTTTTTTTAAAAAAGTCGTTCATTTTAATGACTTCTATACCCAATTAAAATAAGTCTCAATTTAGGATTCACCCTGATCAAACCCTAGTAAAATAAGAGTTTGCTTATTTTTTGCTCCTATTAAAACTGTTTCTTTATTCAAATGTGTAATAATAATGATACACAAAAATGTGGGTCTTTTAAATGGCTTTTTAAATTGTCTACCTGATTTATCATATTCAAGCCTAATATCTTCTTAAGTCTTACGGATATTACCCTGCTAATAAATCCGTCACACGATATTTAAAAATTTATTCTTCTAGTCACTGCTTGCGAGCAGGATCAGGATCAGACAAAATCGGGTCGTGCATAAGATCAACTTCGGTGTTATCGACGTTTTATGATTGATTGGGGTTTCGTGTTTGCATGAAGCCGTATAAGAAGAAGACGCGATTCGGCACAACGCGGCTTTACCGGATTTTGTTAAAGTGATTACGGCATTAACGATATTGTGGGCTGAATTAAGTGGCCTCCTAAACGCCCGACAAAAACTCTAATGATACCTTTCGGTGACAACGTTTTTGAATTACGAACTATTACAATTAACGAACAATAGAATAATGATGGGAATTTAAATAACTTCTTTATTACGAAGAGATTATGAAGTCAATGCTGTTTCAGAAAAATGAAGTCAATTAGTGAGAAATAACAACGCATCTGAATTTTTAATACTATTTACGTAAAAATGATCGATAAAGGTATTTAGTTTTGTTGAGAAAACCTTCATTTTTTTGTTTAATTAGACATTTAAAAAAAATAGTATTAAGATACTATTATTGTTTATTATCCGCGCTCCTGAGTAGCGAATACAATAATTACAAATGGTTGCAACGTTGCTAAATAATATTAATTAAAAATAATATGCTCAGTTTTTTATTCGAATCCTTGGAAATTTGACACATTTAACTGTGAAGTGTGTCTGAAATATCACTGAAATGTGACTAAAATGTATCTGAAATATGTTTGATTAAATTCAAACACATTTAAAAAGAAGAAGAATTATACGCTTGACATACGTGACATTTTCCAAGGCCTACTTCAGAAACATTTTTGTCGATCACTCTTTATAAAATATTACTATACAACATGTATACAGGGTGAGTCGGGAGGAGCGCACCAAACTCTAGGAGTATATTATACACGTGAAAATAATGTAAAAAAACTCATATGTTCTTATCCGATTTTCATTTGTTTTCAAGTTATGGCGTAATTAAAAATGTTCATCTAGCTTTCCACTTCTGAATTTTAACATTATCAAAGTATGCCATATGTTCAAGGCTCAAAGGCATTTGATAATTCTGACGTTTTGATGAACTGTAAGTGTACAGTGAACAGAAGAAATGAATCAATTAGGAGAGCAACAAACGCTCTTCGTAGACGAAGCAGAAAATGTTTAGAAGTCAACGGCGGTATTTTTGAACATTTATTGAAAGAACGTTATGATTAAGAGAATTTTTATGTGTAAATTTGTTTATTTGTTAATATGTTGTTAAAAATTTGCCTCGTCTTAAAAAAAAATTAAATTGTGTGCCATCGTATGAATCAACCACCAGCAAAACATTAATCTTGTGATATGGGTACAAGAGATTTCTTTTTAGAACTTTATAAACGGTTTTTGGGCTGACTTCAAGCTGCAGTGCAATCTTCCTGGTACTATTTGAAAGATATTCTTCTATCGCATGAAGTATAGCTTCAGCTTCTTAGTGTGAATGAAAGAGGAGTGCAGTAAAAGTGGGGGAGAATTTAACTCACATTCTATAGGCCTACTTTGCAAAATAAGTTTCTATAATACAAATAAGGTTCCGGCATATAAAATGGTGTATATATTATTTATAAAAAATAAAAATAAACCTTATGCTTCTGACAAATTTGTTGAATGAATTAAATTTAACCAATAAATAACAAGGAGGATTATTATGGTGTCAATGGAATTAAACTTTTTTTAATTTCTTGGCATTAAAAGTAACAATTCAAAGATTAAAAAGCGTAAAAGTTCAAGAACTGTCTTTAAAAGTCACTGTCTTCACTATAACTACTGGTATCATTATCATTGTCTTTTCTGAGGTTTATTATAGGGTCTACTAAGTTTTTCACTGCTTTATCCATTTTCCAAAATGAATTTTCTACCTTTTTAACATGATCAATGCATTTTCTCCAATGGTCTCCATTTGAAACTATTTTCAAAAACAAATAATCAGGTAATTTAAATGTTGTATTGTTTTGAGAAACATTACCTTTTAATTGTGACCAGATCAGTTCAATGAGATTTTTAGAATGAAGCCCTTTTGAAATATCTTTTTTCCTACTTGTTGTAGGTAGTGACTCCTTTAATCGACTGTGATAGGAATAACGGAGTTGGCTGGAATTTTTTTATAATGTTTTGAAACCAATAATTTTCAATCATAAGTCCATTTATTTCTTCATGGTTGTCTTTTGTTTTCTTTGACACGAACATTAATAAACCATCTGGCAAAAATCCATCGGTGCTTCCAATGTGGGTTATTATCAAAGAGGTTAGAAAGGGTAGAGGTAACATAGGAAGCATTTGTCACTGCGCGAATTTTGCCAAAACCGAAAAACTGGGTGGAAGGAGTAGGGAGATGTTCTGGGCCGGACTTAAATATTTGTATTGTAGTACCTAATTTTGGTAGGTAACTAAAAGATGAAAAATTATAACACGTTTTTTTGACTTTATTTGTCAGCACGATTCATTTATGATGAGGGCAATAACACTTTATCAATATATAACTAGCTAAGGGGCGATTCCACCGTTGTGTCAAACGAAGTTTAAATTACTAAGTGAAGATTAAAATGACATTGTTAATGTAAAAATGTCATTTTAAACTCCATTTAGTAATTTAAACTTTATTTTTGTTAATATAAAAATGTCATTTTAATCTTCGTTTAGTATTTTAAACTTCGTTTAACAAAACCGTGAAATCGACCCTAAGTAGAAGTTTATAAAATTATTGTAACAAAATACCTGTTGAGACAAAAAGTTATCGAAACAGCCAAAGTACTTTTTGCCGAATTACACACAAGATTTTTTCTACGATCACACCAAAATAAAATAAATAATTAAATTTTATTAGAAATGGGTTACCTTTTCGTTCGTTATATTTTAAGTTTATTTGACATAAGCCTATTCTTCGAAGAAAAAAAAAATGTTTTGGTACTTATATACCGGTAATTATTTATGATAATACCGTTCAATGATTTAAAATATTAGGAAGTCAATTAATAGCTATTTGTGTAACCAGTTACGAAATGCCTTATTTTGTGTATCGAGTAAATATTTGCGGGACGAGCGAAGCGAGTTTCTTCAAAATGAACGAGTTGCACAAAACGGCATTTGGTAACGTGTTTACATACAAGATTTTTTCTAATTTTGTCTTGATTATTTATAAAATTGTGTTGAAAAATAATTCATCACCATTCTTTTGTAGGTACTTCCAATCAAATTAATAACAGAGCATTTAATAATACTAGATCCAACGACAATCAAAATAGACAAGAAAATAGGAATGAAAATGAAAATAGAAGAAGAATAAATTTTCAGCAAACAAATAGAAGAAGAAAATTGTTGTATTTGATTGCCCTACGACGTTTTTTTTTTCAATAATAATAAAAATAAGGAACATGTGCAGTGTTGTCGATCTGATTTTTGACATTACCCGCGAGAAATTTGAAAAAAAAAACATTTTTACCCATTATCCTTAAAGGAGTACGTCAAAATTTTACCCCCAACATTTCTGGGCAGTTTTCAATAACGGTGTTCGGCCTTTTTTTCGATATTTGGTTTTTTCGATTTTTGGTTTTTTGGATTTTTCGATTTTTTATTTTTCGATTTTTAGATTTTTCGATTACTTGATTTCTCGATTTTTCGACTTAAAAACCAAAAAGAGGCAGTTTTATTTATTTTCATTTCGTAACTGGTGACAATCAACTTTTCGTAATCAGTTGCATAATGTTCTACTTTATAAAATATATTACTTTATATGTCAAAATTAGAGAAAATAAAATGTAATTAAATGGATAGATCCCATATTATTATAGAGCAGTGTTTCTCAAACTTTTTTGGGGACGGAACCTTTTTGAAAAGCGAAATATTTGACGGGGCCCTTAACAAATTAAACACATAATTTAAAAAATATTTTTCAAATTTTTTTCTTCAATTTGACTCTCATTTTGACTTTCAAGGTAAACGTGATAAAAAATCGGCTTCATATTATGCTCCGATTTTACATATTATTCAATTTTATGATTGTAATTTGACAATATTACTGCCCATCTACGTAGTCTGTTGGCTGAAAATTAGGGTATACCTTTAGCTGGGTTAAAAATAGTTACCAGAGGTAAGTAATCTGTGACTAGGATGAATAAATGTCTGTATGAATATTCATTAAATTTATTTAAGCCAAAAATTATTGGAAGGCCCTCTCTTTCAATTTGGGAATATTTTTGTTCTGACTTTGATAAGGTACGCGATGCAGAAGCTATAGATTTCTCAATATTTTTTTAAAAAACATGACATATGGCCCTTATTCCCACATTTGATGCATCTACGATTAATTTAATCGGCAACTCAGGCTGAAAATGCATAAGAACATAATTTGTTGTTAATTTATTTTTGATTAATTCCAAAGATTCCTTGCAAGAATTATCCCAAATCCATTTCGCCCATAAAAATAAAATAAAAGTCCTAAAGCAAAATCATATCCTCCTTCCTCTTAGTGACTTAAAAAAATTACTTCTCAAAAAAAAGGTCCTCAAGCCAGGTCCCTCCATTTTGTGGCGATAGTACTGTTTTTTTTATTATGATTATTTTCTTCGCGGAGTCCTCACAAAGGCTTTGCGGAGCCACAGGGCTCCACGGAGCATACTTTGAGTAACCATGTTATAGAGAAATATTAAATAAATAGTTTTGAAAAAACTATTGAAACCAGTTGTGAAGTTTGAAACGAATAAATTGGCAATGAAATTGATATTTTTGTATTTGATTGTATGTTTCTCTTTCCACTTCCTGAAAACAGATTCACCATGAAACAAGAAATAGTAAACAGTTTATAAAAATAACCTTTATTTGCTACTTATAACATGTACCAATGACCAAGTCCGATTCTGTTTATTTTCAAATCAACAAATATGGACGTCGACAGAATCTTTAAAAATTAAATATCTCACCGAAATAAATATAAGTTTCTTTTATCTCCGTCACATTTCGCACTTTTATTATAAATAAAGCTTTATACAACACATCTTGGCATTTTATACGTTAATTTCCAAAATTTAAGTCACTAAAATACCAAATTAATTCTCGTTGACACATTAAATTTGGATGGACAACGCTCTGACATGTGATGTTCTCAACTGTGATTGGTGGGTGTGAATAATTTCGAAATGGGATTATGCGCAGTGTCTTATGTTCCATCTAAGGTTTGTATAATCTAAGGTTATTATTAAACGATTTTCTTTTCCTGTTGGATTTTTTAATCCACAAGAGACCCCTTCCATAAAGGCTTGTTTTTTTGTTTCGATGGAAGTAACTTGCCAAATTTTTGTTACTGTATGTCCAGCATTAACCCATGTTTCATCTAAATAAAATACTTGTTTATGCTGATTAAGGTTGATTGATGAATTTTCAGGTGACGCAAAACTTTTAATAGTTTTTTTTTTTTTTTTCATAAAACTAATAACACATTTTTTCAGATGATTTTACTTTAAGTAGATAAAGCGACTGCCTTATTTCCATTATACGTTGAACAATATCAGACTAAATTAAATATCGACCAAACAAAATTATTTCATTTAGTTCCAGCTTATAATTTCATCGAATACTTTGTTTTTTCAATTGTTTAATCATTTTTGGACCCTTTCTAGGGGCGCATATATAGGAGCGTAAGTACCTCCCTAGAATTTTTAAACCTAACAAAAAAAGATTCTGCCCCGCCAGGATTCGAACGCGGTCGAAAAATGGCAAAGTTGATAAGTTCGACGTCCTAACCACCTGAGCTAATAGCCCTTGTGTCAATTGAATGATCTAATCGGTTATGTATTTAACCAGAATAAAGAGCAAACATTATTTTAAAATTATTTTAATAATAATTGTTAAAGATAAATATCTAGGATCTAATTTACAACGATTTCAATAATTTAACAATCATATCGATTTTAGTATTAATATGGACGTTACATAGATCAAAATAGAAATTAGGTGTTTGACATTTTGTGACAACTACTGCGGAAAGTAACATATTCTCACTCGGGTGGAAAGTAAATTCTTATTCATACGCGTGTGATATAGGGCACTTTCCATAGGACTATATAGTGTGATATGTGTCACTTTCCTAAGTGGTCGTGAAAAATATGCATCATTATTAACTGTCACTGAATATTAAATATCACTGAAATAACTCAAGCGATTACGAAAATATTTATTAATTTTCTTTTTATTTTTTTTTTTCAAAACTTTAACGCCCTGTATTTTCGTAACGGAACATTTTTGGACCATAGTTTATAAAGTAAATTTTCAATAATTTTTCATGTAGATTTACACCCTTAAATATTCACATATCATTAAGGAACACCCTACATATGGATCACATTGGCAACAGCGTGCATATTCCTGTTTTAATTTATAAGATCATAGTTTTATTTTTACGCCATGAATGCAATGTCTCATTTTAGTAATGTTTACCCATTGCTCACAAAGCCATAATATTCAATGTAGGTATATTATCTGTTTACATCTATCCCTCTCACTTCATTTCGGATACTGTTGCCTATGGTATATTTGAAATTTATGAATGATTAGTTGTGTATGTGCTTTATAAGTATTGTGACTCCTGAACGATAAAATTTTGTTCAAATACCTACTTTGTAAATGGCAAGGTTTCTTATGAATCGTAGGTAGAGAGCTAATTGGGTGTTAAAATATTTCGTTCAAATAAAACCCATAAACTGTTTCAATTAAATTAGGTATCTAAAAAGGAAAAGTTGGAAAAACTTTCGAGGTAATTATCTTGAAAAGTAAAAAATAACTTGAATTAGATTTATCGTGTTTCCATTATCACTTGGAAAACTTTACAGTCGATTCTTGTAAGGTGAAGGGAGATAAGAGAAAAAAATTACTCCACTGAAGGGCTGGATACTGAATTGATTTTTTTTTATTTAGCTCCTAAATTTTTTAATGATTTTGCACAAACTATTACCCGTTTTCTCACTATGTACCTACGGTCAACTAACAAAGACAAACCTTATATTTATTTGTTTATAATATCTGATGGCAAGTCAAATTATTACGCCGCATTATTAGCCAAGGTTTGCAGGAACATTATTCCAAGAAGTAAACCATCAGCAATTTCTACTCTTTGAGGGTTTGAGGCAATTAGAGAGTGTCTTAATTAGATATACCTTACGTTTATGAGTTAAATTAAACCTCGGAGAATCGAGAAATTTCTTTGTGACGAACATGGTCCCTGAAGTAGCTTCATTAATTTTCTTAATGTCGATTTCTTGTCGGAATGTGTAATTATCGTATACGGAGTGTGTTAAAAAAGTTAGTTTTTTGTTTAAGTATAAAGGTTAAAGAAAAGGTCCTTTATTTCTCACAAGTCAACTTGTGAGAAATAAAGGACCTTTTCTTTAACCTTTATACTTAATCCCTACTACTCACATATGGCTACCCTCACTCCAAAGTTAGTTTTTGGTTTGAATGCAGAGACGGCTCGTGATAATTTAAAATTGGTGTTTTTCCAATAATTTAAGTTCGGTTCAAAACTTTGTACAAGCGCCAATATCTCTTTTTTTTGTTTAATTTAGGTTTTTATTAAGTGTAGTTATTATTATTATCATCAATATCATAACTGTCAAACACTACAACTATTAACTAACTTGCTGTACTCTGTGATATATGATCCATAAATAATCGATTAATAAAAAATAATCGATTATTCCAATATAATCGATTAATCGAAAATAGGAAGTTTTATTTGAGTAATTGGATTTTTTTTTATTAATTAAAACCAGACAAATTTATATTTAAACTCTTTTATTTTCCTTACTTTAAATGTGATGCAATAATTAGCAAAGTATATTACAATTGGTACTATTTACTGAGATCTCACTTGAGTCCCGTTCAAATGCAGAGCACGTTTATTTGCCATCAAGATATATTTTATTTAGGTTGATGACCAACGGAATTAACGAACAGCGTCAATTCGCCAGTTGGTTAACTACTGTGTTGATGTTTATATTCTTATTTAGGTTGATAACCAACGGAGTTAACGAACAGCGCCAATTCGCCAGTTCATTAACTACTGTATTGATATTGATATGTACGTATATAACACTAAACCATTCGTTTGGCCCGATGTAAAACCCACTATACCTTCCTGTCTGCGATGTGGTGTCCACTGGTGGATATTTTCTCTACCAGCTATTTAGCAGGAGTGAATCTGTATCTGTAACGTGTGGAGGGTGGGTTACCCCAAGGCACTTAGGCCTCATTATTCCCATTGTGCATCCTCCTAAGATGATAGACACCTCCTAGCTCGTGAGCCAGCCTACAGATTTAATGTAGTTGACAACGTCGCCAAGAGGTGCTTCTCTTATATCGGCCGGTGTTAGCCGATACTCGCCGAACACAAATCTACTAACACTAATAAATGAGAGGTAATGGATATGCTCGATGGTCTCATCTTCTTGTTCGCACCCTCTGCAGAGTGCGGATTCTGACAGCCCCATGATATGGAGATGCTTCCGTACTTGGTAATGACCAGTCAGAATGCCTGTGGCTAGGCGCAGATTATGTCTAGTCATAGTCAAGTATTTGTTTGTTGCAATGTCATGATAACTTAAAAGCACCCTGACACCGCTGCAGTTTCTTTTTCATCCCATCTTTCCTTGAATTTCACGAGGAAATGTTCTTTAATTAGGTCTGTCACTACCGATTTTGTCAGGCCAATAGAAGGGCCAGGTACAAAAAGTGTTTGATTGGCTGCTTTCTTGGCTAGTCAATCAGCAAGACGGTTACCTTTCGATGTGGCGTGACCTTTAATCCATCTTAAGGTGACCCCATTGTTGATGGATACTTCGGCCAAAGCTTCTTGACATTCTAGTACTAACCCTGAATAAATTCGTGGTCTGTTCAGGGTAAGTAGTGCTTGTCTGCTATCTGTATAGGTGAGCATGTTCCTTCCAGCGATATTCTTTCTGTTTACTTCTTTTGCTGCTATGAGAATCCCCGTTAGCTTTGTTTGAACTACACTGTCACTATTGCTCTCAGCCCATTTTATGTTTAGGTTTAAGAATTTGGAGTATATTCTACATCCTGAGCCTTGTTTTGTTTTAGAACCGTCGGTTTGGATATGAATCGTACCTGCCACTTCTGGCTCTTCTATTTGTTCTATTAAAAGTTTATATGATTTATGGAAGACATATCTCGGTGAGATGGAGTCCAAGTTCGCTTAAAGCAGTGGGAGCGTATCGAGCGCCTCCTGCCAAAAGTAATCTCGCCTCACCAGATCCTACATTAGGTTCTATTCCAACCGTGCGAAGGCGGAATGCTCTTTTAACTCTGTTTTCTAAATGCGAGTTCCATGTTAACTTGCTGTCAAAGGTGAGACCTAGGTACTTCACCTCTGTTGCAAAGTTTAGTTTTGTGTTTAGGAGTTCTGGAGGTTTTAATTCCATTTTCATCCTTTTCCTTGTGAAAAGGACCATTTCTGTCTTCGTAGGATTGATAGACAGTGAATGTTCTTTGCACCACTGTTCTATAATTTTTAGAGCTACTTGCATTCTTTCGCAGAGTATGTTCTCAAAATTACCTGTTTGCAGAATGACCAGATCATCTGCATATGCTATTGTGTAGTGACTGTCATTAATGAGGCGGCTGATGAGGGTGTCGAGGACCATATTCTACAGTAGAGGTGATGGCACCCCTCCCTGTGTACATCCCCTCCCAACCAAGCCTCTTATATTCACATCTTGTACACTTATGTTTACTGCTCACTTTGAGAGCATGTTATGTATCCACCCACTAACCATTTGTGGAACATTCCTATTGGTTAGTGAGTGTTATTATCTTTGGGAAGGTGGTTTTATCAAAATAACCTTCTATGTCTATAAAAACACCCAAGGCGGACTCCTTATTGTCCAGGGATCTTTCTATCTGGCTAGCAACTAGATAAAGGGCTGAATCAGTAGATCTGCCTGGGGTGTATGCATGTTGGTTTGGGTGTAGTGGTGTTGTTGTAATCACGTTATGTACCTTTCACATAGTCTTTCCAATGTCTTCATGGAAAACGATTTCAGACTAATTGGTCGGTATGTTTTTGGGACAGTATAATCCATCCTTTCAGGTTTGGGTATAAATACCACGTTTACCTCTCTCCATTTTTTGGGAATATACCTCAGAGCCAACGAGGATCTGAATATACCCACCAGGTGAGGTGTGAGTTCTTTCAGATTCCACTGAAATAGGGCTGGATAGATACCGTCAGGTCCTGGCGATTTAAATGGAGAGAATTACATTCGACATGTGTGTAAGGAATAAGAAGGAAGTAAATTAGGGTAAATAAGATGGTGTAACTGGTGTAATTTACACTAGTGGACACTGCACCAACAGCGAACGAAAGAACCTATTGTGTTTGTTTTGGGCGGTGTGAGATATGGAATTACAGATAAGTACGGACCTGAATTTCCTTATCTGGATATCTACTACTTTTTAGGTAAATAACACCTAATTTGGCGAAAAACAATTAATATAGCAGTTTAAGATTGGAAATGGTCTTATTTATAATACTGAATTTTATTTTTTATTTTATTTTTTTTTTAATATTCTAGGTTAGTTTCTATACCCAGAGCAGAAATAATTGGTCAGACTTGTATATAAAAAAATCATTCCCGAATCCAAAAAAGGCGTTTCCCTATCAGGAATTTTAAATCTATTTCGCGTAGGTATATCTAGTAAATTTATCATTCCACTAAAATTTGTCGCTTTAGACCAATGGATCTCAATCGGTGGGATCCCGTCAGAGGGCGCATTTTAATGCGTTAACAGGGAATACGGTCGTATATTATATTGACGATCGGGATAGTACAACTGCGGGTTTGTACGATTGTATTTAATGGCATTACTGCGTCAGTGTTCAGTCAGTATCAAGTAACTTTAGACAGAAGTAGATTTATTGGATTTAAATCAAGATTTTTTGGAATGAACAAAAATTAAATTTAGCACGCTAATTAAAAAATAAATATAATAATTATGATTTCCTGTGGCTCTATTTATCAACCTGTATCAAATAAAATTCTGTGGTAACTGACTATCTGCTGTAAACTTAAAAGTTATGAACCAAAATGGTCAATACCGCCGTAATAATCTCATATTTTCTTTTTCTTTTAATAGGGAATATTATAGAAAGTTTGAAACAAAATGTAACAACTGACATCATGTAAATATAGTCTCGTCATAATTATAATATAAATAAATACGCCTTCTTCCCTTTTTCATAGTTCTAACTCGAACAAATTTTTTACCTACGGAAACATAATGATCATGATTTTATTGCTGTAATTGGTCTTCCATACAATAAATCTGATCATTAAATATTAATGTTTTCGTGTTATGTTATCAGTACCCACCGATCTACTTATATTTCTATGTTTAAATAATCCATGTCTTTTTCTTTCATACATTTTTCTCCTCGATTTGTGGTAGACTTTCCAAATATATACAATTTCCGCTCTAAATCGTAAATGATTGTATTTTATTATAACTGAAGCTCTTTCTGTTCTTTCGCCGAATTGATATTAAAATGAATGTGTTATTTGATCGAATATCCACGAAATATTGTTGCCAGCGGTTGATATTTTAAGGTATTCACAATGATTGGCCCAGTTTAGGTAATTGAAAAAGGTTTACAAAAGAAATTTGGTGGAAGCCAATTATTTAGGTATATATTTTTTACTTTTTCAGTCTTATTTTTTAAGAAAAACGTTTTTATTAAAGAAAATACCTGCTAAGTAAGGTTTTCCAAGAATTTCTAAATCTTTATCGTTAATTTTAACTTATATTGAAAGAAGAATTCCTTTCAGTATACAAATTATGCAAATAAAATGTTTAAAATACATAATTGTTGTTTAACACTAGATATATCCGATTTAAAATCATTTTTCTCAGAGCGAAATTACAATATTTAAATTTTATGTACCATATTTAAACATTATTTAAATCAGTTTACATCTGACATTCGAATTATAAACTATCTGGTTCAACTTGTAGTGCATCGCCTATATCATAAATTGTTATCCTCTCTTTCTAAATTTTAAAATATGAATATTATGTATAATTAAATTAGTAATAATTTGACAAGAACGAATTATATTTTTAAAGATATTTTTAATATATTATTGTAAAAATTGTCGTATAATTATTTATTTTTTTTGTTTCAGAAAGAACTCCACCGATCTAGAGAAATTCCACTACTACATCGCTCAAAATGAATTATACCCTGAAGACAGTCCCTATGTAGATAAAATTCTTTATGAAATGGCTAGTGAACCAATTGTACACGTCTGTAAGTAATATGATTTATTTGAATTAATGTATATATAATGTGACGTTTGTTTAAGTTAAAAATAGTTTATTTCAAATACTTTATTTATAATTAAAGTATATAATACTTAGGCACTATTATAATTCACAAATGTAATTTATTTATTAAAATTTGTCTTTACAACACTTACATTGAATATTAACTTCTATCGACAAAGTCGCGTCTATTTATATAAAAATGTAACGGCCCAGAAAGAACCAATCCTGCTAGAAGAATCTCGAGTGCTTCCCATACGCGTCAGCTGCATACCTAGAAAATTCCGGTAATGCAGTGTTTCTCAAACTTCCTTGGCGACGGAACCTTTTTGAAAAGCGAAATATTTGACGGAGCCTTAAAAAAATTAGATAGGTTTTATTTTACTTTGCAACCCCGGGTATTTCTAAAAATAAAAAATATAAAGATGCTCAAGCAAAATCAGAGCCTTTCTTAGTGAAAACCAGGTCATCCCGAACTTCCTCATAGTAATCCTTTAGAATTTGTTTTTATTATGGCTATTATTTTCGCGGAGCCCCCACAAAGGCTTTGCGGAACTCAAAACAATACTGGTCATCAACGTTTTCTCGCTTTAGCTTTAAAGCAAAATAAATGTATAGTTGAATAGAGATTTAAAATTAACATTAAATTTTATGAGACTAACATTTTTAAGAAGTTATTATCTTCATAACTTTGTTTTGGTTAATATAACGTTGACCGTGCCTTATAAACCAGCAACACTGATATTTTCGTTTCCTGTTCGCGCTAATGCTAACTCTCTGTTTTCACAAAGCGTATTGAAAACGTTTGATAACCGATAGTGTACCTATATGCTAATATAAATCATTTTAAAATTAAACAAAATCTCTACACTACATTCTGAGTACAAATCTGAGTACCTACCACATTACATTATGCAACCCCATTATGTGCTTTGATTACTATACGGTGAGAGAGAGAGGTCCGACAAGCCCAACATAGGGCGCGGAAATTTTGATTTCTATCCCACAGTTTATAGGTAAAGAATCAGATCGCTTACTCTGCGTCGGCACTTTTGATCTCAATGTTCCAGTTTATACACTGCGCAACTCGGATAATACAATATATGACAACCGCCTATAATAAAACAGCAGTCTTCTGCGTATCCTGAATTTGTATCCCTGGAGTGGATGTTATTTTGGAACTTTCAACTGGTCCGAATGAGCTAACTGATTCTTTAACAATAAACTGTGACTTCAAAAATAATATTCACTGACACTGACAGCAGCAAACAAAATATCAGTTGCGTTTTAATCATCCGCTTCTGCTTCCGGAATTGTCGGTTTAGTCGTTTTAACCTGTCAGATTAAAACAAGAAAACCGACAATTCCGAAGCGGAAGCGGATGATTAAAACACACCTATTAAAAATATTGCGCCAAGATGTAGGCAACACGTAATAAGGGTTCAAAATAGCGGAGTTTTCTATCTCCTTTTAAAAGGCACTCAGAAAGCTGCGTAGTGCGACCATTCTCCGTATAGTAAAAGAAAATCAAAGTATGAGGCGGCACGTTTGATCTTTAAAAGTAGAAATTGTAGTTGACACTTGATGTTTTCAGGATATGAGAAGTTTTCTTTACACGGACTTGGTATACCTGGTTAGTTGAATTTTTGTTCTGCTGCTTTTCAAATTCGTGTGTATGAGCGGGGTGTGAGATACCTTTATAGACAACGGTTGAACAACTGAATTACTTTGAAGAAGAAAATCGATTAGATATCAGGGCAGTCTTCGCAAATGTAAGAAGGACAGAACCGTTTTATAATTTTTTTATACCTATATGTGAAATATTACTTTTTACAGATATAAGGAAAGTATAGGAATCATGATTTTTAGTTTTCGACATTTTGGGGTTCCCTGCATCCGTTTTGACTATTTTCGGGATGATGTCTGTGTGTGTGTGTGTGTGTGTGTGTGTGTGTGTGTGTGGGTGCGTGCGTGCGTGTGTTTGTGTGTGTGTGTGTGTGTGTGTGTGTGTGTGTGTGTGTGTGTGTGTGTGTGTGTGTGTGTGTGTGTGTGTGTGTGTGTGTGTGTGTGTGTGTGTGTGTGTGTGTGTGTGTGTGTGTGTGTGTGTGTGTGTGTGTGTGTGTGTGTGTGTGTGTGTGTGTGTGTGTGTGTGTGTGTGTGTGTGTGTGTGTGTGTGTGTGTGTGTGTGTGTGTGTGTGTGTGTGTGTGTGTGTGTGTGTGTGTGTGTGTGTGTGTGTGTGTGTGTGTGTGTGTGTGTGTGTGTGTGTGTGTGTGTGTGTGTGTGTGTGTGTGTGTGTGTGTGTGTGTGTGTGTGTGTGTGTGTGTGTGTGTGTGTGTGTGTGTGTGTGTGTGTGTGTGTGTGTGTGTGTGTGTGTGTGTGTGTGTGTGTGTGTGTGTGTGTGTGTGTGTGTGTGTGTGTGTGTGTGTGTGTGTGTGTGTGTGTGTGTGTGTGTGTGTGTGTGTGTGTGTGTGTGTGTGTGTGTGTGTGTGTGTGTGTGTGTGTGTGTGTGTGTGTGTGTGTGTGTGTGTGTGTGTGTGTGTGTGTGTGTGTGTGTGTGTGTGTGTGTGTGTGTGTGTGTGTGTGTGTGTGTGTGTGTGTGTGTGTGTGTGTGTGTGTGTGTGTGTGTGTGTGTGTGTGTGTGTGTGTGTGTGTGTGTGTGTGTGTGTGTGTGTGTGTGTGTGTGTGTGTGTGTGTGTGTGTGTGTGTGTGTGTGTGTGTGTGTGTGTGTGTGTGTGTGTGTGTGTGTGTGTGTGTGTATGTGTCTGTATCCCCCATAACTCATGAACCGATACGAAGAAAAACACCAAATTTTATACTTAAGCTTTATTCCTTCCTGCGGTGAACTGATTAGATTTTGGACAGAGTCGGAACATTTGGGGGAGGTACTTCATTGGTGGTCATTTTTATATTTTATGGAATATATTCGTTATTTACGTTTGGAGAAGAAAATTCTTCAAATAAAAGTTGCTTACAATATTATTATCTATAATTTTTGTACTATATAAAATTTTCCTAAAATGGTCCGTATTCTAGAAATTTTAGAAAATGTAAAAAAATTAATTTTTTATAAAAATTATTCAAATAAAAGTTGTTTGTAATATAATTCTCTATAATTTTTATTTTATACATAATTTCTCTAAAATGGACCGTATTCTAGATATTTGAGAAAATGTGTAAATTTCGAATTTTGAAGAAAACTCAAAAACGGATAAAGGAAAAAACATTAAATTTTAAACATAAGTTTTATTTCGGCCTGAGGTGAAATGTTTAGATTTTGGACGAAGGCGGAACATCTGGGGGGGGGGTACTTTATGGGACGCCGTTTTTATATTTTATGGAATATATTATAGAAAAATGTGTCGAGTTAGATGTTTGTGGAACATGTATATATTTAGTTTATCCTCTAAACATTTATAGAGGTGCTGCAATAGGTTTTACAAAATAACCTGAATAAGCCTATAATAACTAGATAGGAAAGTCATGTGTTGGACACATCAGATTTTTAGTGAAAAGTTTAATTACTTTTAGTTTAAAATATTACGTTACTTTGTCAAGGGAAATATATAACACACAAGGTTAGAGTAACAAAATGGAGGTTTTGCTTTATTTCTTAAGAATTACTCTAATCTAAAACTTTTCTAGTATATTGTAGAAATTTATTCTATACGTTATTTAGGTACTGCATATACTATAGGAACGTATGTAGTTTTAAATATAAAAATTTATAACGGAGACATATTTAGTGTATTTTTTTTGCAAATATATACTGTGACTTTACTGTGAATTTAATTGAATTTATTTAAAAATGGGAACTATATGTATATGGTTTTCGTAGTTTTTACACTTACAATAAAAATAACAAAGTTATTTATATTGACCATTTACTACACACAGCAAATTCATAGACACAATACATATCACTATTTCACATTCTTATTAAACTCACTAATTTAAAATTGACTTTAAACACAGAATTGTTTGAAAGCAGCCATAAGGTATAATTTATTTATTGGATACTATAAAAAAATTAATAGTAGTTACATGTAGAGTTAAGTAACAAGAAATTTAAAAACAAAAACAAAACAAACCTTTATATCTAGTGAACTTAATTTAGTAGAGTCCTCAACTTTCTCTTAGGCTAACATTAAAGATATCTATTTGGACCTCGCTAAGAAACTCATTGGTAACAGTCATCATCTTTTTAAAAGGAGATATACTACTTGGATCTAAACTAAATAATTTTTTGTTACTCTTGATTCTTAGATTAATTTTTTACAATCTTTGTACTTAACATTATTTAAAATAGAGTACAAAATATATTACAGCCTGTTGCTTTCTTCTTTGTAAAAGAGATTTAATCTTAAAGCTATCGAGTATAATAATAATAATAATAATAATAATAATAATAATAATAATAATAATAATAATAATAATAATAGTTTATTATTTGCCAATAAAGGATGTACAAAAATACAAAAAAAAACAAAAATACACTAAATATACTAATTAGGCAAATAAAAGGTCGAGTGATAGGTCATAAGACCAATTCTACCTCACTCGCATTGAAAAAATAAATAAGTAAAATAAAGAGTAAAAATACATATACATATCTAGAATAATTTAAAAATACAGTTAAAAGAATAATTAACTAGTGAAAGGAACCTTAATCTATATTAATAAATATTAAAAATCACAAAAAAAGACTTAAAATTTAAAATGTCTGTTCGCGTAAAAAAATTTGTTTGTATTTATTTTTAAAAGCTGTTAATGAAAGACTGAAATTTGGTATATCAAGAAGATGACTGTTCAATGCAATTTGGTAGCTAAATGATTTTTTGAATATTTGTTTATTATGAGATGGAATGGTAATGGCATTCCTTTTCCTTAAATTAATATGATGGACGTCAGTCCGAAAACTTATCTTTTGATGTAAGTATGAGGGAATTTTGGTCTTAACTATTTTATAAAATAAACAGAGAGAATGAAGTTTCCGACGATTAAACATGTTCAGCCAATTCGCCTCTTTTAATTTATAAGAAATCCTCTCCCTTCTCCTTATGCCATAGATCATCCTTAAACAACTATTTTGTACTTTCTGAATTCGATTCTTATCAATTAATCGTAAAAAAGAACCATATACCGTGTCGCAATGATTAAAGTGCGATAAAACAAGAGAATCAGTAAGCATTTGTTTAGTTGCAGTAGACAAATCTGTTCTATGTGGATAAATTAGTTTTAGGGAAGAGTAGGCTTTCCTAACCTTCTCGTTAATATGTTTATCAAACCTTAATTGCGAGTCAATAGTCAAACCAAGATTTTTACACGAGGAACTAATTTTTAAAATTTCATTCCCTAAGGTGATTTGTATTTGTGGCAAGATCAGCTGTCGGTTATTTTCACTGCAAAATACAATAACATAACATTTTGTTGAGTTGATATGCAATGAGTGTTTTTCAGATGCACTTACAAGAATAGAGAGATCGTCATTAATACGCCTGACCGACTCTTCAATTTTAGACAGTTCAAAAGAATAATAAATTTGTGTATCATCAGCATATAAATGGCTCTTACAATGATTTAGATGTGAATGTAGGAAGGATGTATATAAGGTGTACAGTAATGGGCCAAGAATGCTGCCCTGAGGAACACCTTTTCTGACTAACAAACAATTAGAGAAAGTGTTGTTAAGAACTACCTGTTGAACGCGGTTTGTTAGATACGAAGTTATAATTTTGATCGACAAATGGCTGAGACGAATAAAATGCAAAATTGCTAATAGAAGTTTGTGGTTCAATGTGTCAAATGCACGTGAATAATCAATTAGTTCTAATGTGCATACTTTATTTGCATCAAGTGAGCGCAATATGTCATCGGTAACATCGGCTAAAGCGGTTGAACACCCATATCCACTTCTAAATCCTGATTGGGTTTTGGGAAGAATATCGAATTTTTTTATATGCAAATTTAGTTGTTTATCTAAGAGTTTTTCAAAAATTTTGGAAAGGACCGGGAGAATGCTTATACTTCTTAGTTGATTTAATTGTAGCGGTTGGGAGACTTTAGGTAGAGGAATGACATATGCATGCTTCCAAGCAGTGGGAAAGTAACCAACGTTTATACATTCGTTAAATATATGTGAAATATACTTTAAAATAAACGGACAACAAATTAATATGATATCGATATTTAAATTATCACTTCCGTAAGCCTTAGATTTAGTTGTTTTTATGATTTCCAAAATTTGGTCTTCATTGAAATTGGTGAATTGAAATTCTTCACGCACTTTATGGCAAATATTGTTGTTATAGCATTGAAAGGTGTTCATATCAGGATCAGTAATAGTAGGATCACCAATAAAGAAATTATTTAATTTGTTTACGTCGCTCAAATTTGAAGGTAAATCACGGTTTTTATTAGTTTTAATATTAAGTCTATGTAGTTCACACCATTTCTCTTTAGAATTGCAGCGGAATAATCTGTATTGCAAGTATGCTTTTTTTTTCTCTCTCTTAATAGAAGCAGAAGTGAAATTTCTGAGTTCCTTATAGTACTCCCAGTGAGCAGGCAGTTTAGATTTACGATACTTTCTTAAAGCCTTAGTTTTATATGAAATCTTATGAGGGTACCAGTATTTTTTATGACATAAAGGTACCGTAAAAATATTTTTTGTACTTTTTTAATATGATCAATATGTGTGACTTCCAAGGGCATCCATATTTGTGAAACAAAGATGGGGTTTTACTAAGGCATTATATAATCTGATTTTGGTGGTAATCCTAAAATTTTTTGTATTTCTGATTTAAAAACCCAAAGCTTTTATTGCTTTTATAGTTATGTGTAAGAAATGGTTTTTGAACTTCAAATTAGACTAAAAGACAACTCCCAAATCCTTTACCTCATATTCACGATTTAATGTGACATCACAGGTCTTATGTCTAATGTAAAAAATTAAGAGGCTACGGATCCTTACAACTTAAAATATGCATATGTTGTAAGTGTTAAATAGACGGATAAAAAGTGTTGATTTTTATTTACAACTATAATAAGAACCTATTAAAAAGATTAAGAGCATTTCAACAAATTTCTATGCGTGTACACATATTTTTGATACCTGATAATCATTAAACAATATATTTTTTGGAGTAGCAACAGGTTTATTAATACACAACTATTATTTTGTTACAAATATTTATATTTTAATATTTATAATTAACATAATAGTTGATATAAGTCCTTTAAAAATAATATATTTTGATTTAATTGTTGAATTTATACATGAGCAATTTTAATTGTAGCGTTGTTTACATTTTGCAGAGAAATATTGTATTCTACTTTTAGCTGATAAATCATATACAATACATGTAAATAGGTTGAATGTAGACAATGTTAATGTTTTTGCTACTACTGCTGGCTAGGAATGCTGGGCTGGGACACCAACAAAAAAAACAAGGAAGCACAAAGCACTAGATCAGTTTTTTTTCACTTATACTCTTACAATTTACAGCCATTCAAATAACTAGCATGTTAGAAATACTTCACGAAAACATATTAAACATAAATCAATCGAATGCAATGTATTTTCTTTTTATAACACAGCTTTTTAGCTTGATTACCTCTAGTACTCTATTTATTCCAATGTCCTCAAACACAAAACGAGCAATAATACGTAACAATAAGGATAAAACACACACTGAAGTGTATTTGGGGTATTTTTGATCTAAATCCACTATCAAAATACTAAATTTTACGTTTTTAAGCTGTGAATGTATTACAAAAACTATTTTTTAGAGTTTTTAACCGGATATATGACAAGTGATAGATTATATCCCGAAAACGTTAGCGCAGTAAAAGCTGCGCGTCTTTTTCCCGCCCAGGTATTGTCATAGGTCTGATCCAATGCTTTTTTACTTCAAAAAACAAAAAAATAGCACCTCAATCCACGTGGATTTGAGTTGGATATGTCAATGGATCTAAGTAAACCAATCAACAAATCAGATACACAAACTAAACCAATGAGAAAGGAAAGCATAACCCAATAGACATTTTATCGAGACGGGGCCAATGTGGGTGTGATTGACCTGACTAAGTGCGTTGTCAGACTACGCGATTTTACCGCGCTTGATTTTGCTGGATGCGGTTTGAATAGATGGCCCTTCGAAGTCACACTTATCCCGTTAAAACGGATGGCTGAAGCAAAAATTGACTTTTTGACCACACGTCAGATTATTTTAAAAAGTAAAAGTAGTGTGACTTAATAAGATGCTAGAAAAATAATTTTGATCGAACCTTTTTTAATATTAATTAAAAGTTATGGTAGATGAGACCGTGGAAGGTCGACCTTCACCCATCTGATATTTTTTATGAAATATTATTGATTTATTAACACTCCTATGGGAACTTGCCATTCGAAAAGTGTTCATGGCTATTTTGAATTAAATAAATTTGATCAATTTTTTTATAACCTTCACTTTTCTGATAACCGAACAAATTTAATTCTAACAGATAGATTTTAACATGGAGAATATGCCTCGGTAGGCTTGTCTACTTAATTCTGTTCATAGCTACCTGGCAAGCAGGTATGAACAGGTTAGTCAATATAGGTAACTACACCTATATTGACTATATGTCAATCAATAATTATGAAAATAATCGTATAGGCTTGCCTGCAAAAAAACTGTTCATGGAATACTCTTGCCACGCTTTAAAGTTTTAAAATCGGAGCAATTAAATATGTGCGAGAGAGACAGTAAAACGTGCGAAGTCCTTTGACAGGTGACAGGTGTCAGGTGACCGGACACAACATAGCACCTGCGCGTGACATGTCCGTTGAATTTAACTCAATGCACATGCTATTTTACATTCGATTGACACAGACAGTGCTTATTTTGGAGCAGCTGACAATAAACTTTATTTTGATTATAATGATTATGTTTCTATAAAATACCTATACTTACAGGTATATAATAATCATAAAAAAAAAAATTACCAAATAAAAAAAATACATATTTGAAAAAATATTTTTTTTATCTAAAAGTTCATAATTATTCATCACGTAATTTGTCACAAAAAAGGTATCTATTCATGATTGATTATTTTTTTATATATACAACTACTCAAACATAAGGCTATGTATGTATTGTATGTACATATAAAATTCCAAAAATGCAAATTTTTATTTAATAAAAGATATGCAAAAAGAACTTACTACAAAATATAAGTTATTATTAAAAATGTTTGCTTCTGCAACCATGCCATATTTATACTACTGTGCAAGTTGAAATCTACAGAATAGCAAATACATTCAATGGTTGATAACTATGTATTGCAATAAAGTGTTTTAACCGTGTTTTAATAATGGTGATTAACTAATATATACATATTTGTAAGTTAATATATTTACCCTGAGAAAAGATATTTAGAAAATTATGTATGGAAGAAATTTAGAATACAAACCGTACAGTGTGACTACTCCTATTTAATTGCATGTATTGTTCCTTTTTCTGGGGCGTACGGTTGCCCGGTTTTACCGCAGCATGTTGCGGCAGCATCCGGTGAGTGCGGCACCGCCGCATAAATGTGACCGCTGCTTTCACCATGCGGTCAAAACGGACCGTTTTAATGGGAGCGGCAGAAACGGATAGTATGACACCGCAGTAAACCATCAAATAACATGCGTTAGTTTATAAAAATTAATAGATAATTTTTCTAATTTCTACAAACCACTAACGAAAATCTACTAACTCTAATAATTAATTTAGGTTATCGATTTATAAAATAAAATAACTTAAAAAAATACAAAAAAGATTGTATTTGACTCTTATTCAGTCCTGGATTTGAACCCCTGACCTTTCGCACGACATCTCAGCTTAGAACCAAGAAGACAGCATACTTATATAATACTCATACTTAAATAATTTATTTTCGCTTGTTTTATTAAAATTTACGATTTATTTGAAACTATAGATGAATATCTTGTTGAGTACTATTATTTTTCGATTCTTTACAATAATCCGCCATTTTTAGTTATTTTGATCTCAATGATTAACGCCGTCTTAAAACACTTGTGCATTGCTCATAGTTACTGATTCGCTCGTTATATATTGGGTTAAGCCCAGGTGTTCTTCTCAAATTCTAGCAACCTATTATCAATTGCCACCTATTAAATCCTAGAAAGGTTAGTACGGAAAACGTTATGCCATGCCACAAGGCAGGTAATTTATGTAGAAGGGACACTGTTAAACTGTTATATAAGAAGCTTATACCTCCATATATTCAGAACTAAAATTTATGATGGGCTTACATATCTACAATTTAACTTATTACGGTAGGATATAAGTCAAATGCTTTCGCATTTATTTTCAACGTCTCCGATATTATAGTGCTGCTTTAGCAGTTTATGATATTTTCCAAGATATATCAAAATTTTCTTTGTTGCGATTTTAACGATACACAGAGTGTTTTTTAGTTTAATTTCTAAACATCTTCTATATACTTCTTACAATAAATATCACGTTGGACTTCCACTGTTTACTTGGATGAATATTAATTTAACCTCTTTCATCCAGAATTGGACTTAAAAATGGACACACGAGGTTGTGTTGATAATTATCGTGCTGTTGAGACATTTTGTTGCATAATAGTCCCATTAAATAATGGAAAAAAGCCCCTTTGAGCTTACATTAATTTGTAATTGGATGAAACAAAGTGGACCTTATGTATTTTGATGTGATCTTTCCGAAAAAAACCAAAAAAAGAAATAGCTGTTCTTCAATTTTTTTTTAAAATAGGAAAAACCGGGTTTTCCGGAATGTTCCATGGTAAAAATGTTAATTATCTGGGCAAGTATCATTCCGATAGTAAAAATAAATGCACCAATCGAACAGGTAGTTTTAATGGCGAATTTCTCGCCGCCAGAAGTGCTTTTACTAAAAAGTTGTTTTTTCGTTTCTTTGATTAGAACCATGGACATGAAATTTACGATGAATTTGTGGCGAAATTATAAATGTTTTAGACATATGTGCCCATGAAAGAAGTTGCGTATTTTTTTGTTGGCTCTCAAATAAAATAAGCCCTGCGGCGAAATCTGTCATAATTTTTCGGGAATTCGCAGGAAATCCAGAAGGCGTAGTTTTTTTTAATTTTTTTCCATATGATTATCTCATGCAATAATAAACCTGAAAAAATCATCCCTCCTTTCTTTGCTGACCGTCTGCACACCTTTCAATCCTGTCGGTCTACTTGGGGTAAGTTCACCCTCTGCAAGTGTCTGATGACATAATAAACACAGGCCAGCCATTGCAACCTAGAAACAAAAAAATTATAGCACTGTGATAGAATTTTATTAATTTAGGAACGTACTTAATAAATTGCTGAAGAAGTGCGAAAAACCACGTGTACACAGAGCTTGCTGAGAACACGGTTATTAAAAATCTATGTCGATGAATACTATCAAGCGATTCAATTTGTAATAATATGACCATTTGAAGTTTAAACTTGTCGGATAGCGAACGCCGAGGCCATGGCTATCCTTGATGCGACGTGCGGCTTATTTTGCGGTAATTCTATATTTTGCACAAAACTCAAAAAACGTCTTATAACAAGTCAGTAAAATACAATTTAATAAATTTTAAGCCTAATAAATTTAGGTATGTAAGAAATTTAAAACTGGAAATCGCAAAAAAATCAAATTACAGAAATGCAGTGTATACACAAGTTTTGGATCCCGCGGAGCGCGTGTAATGGGACTTTTGTCGGAAGAATTCTACAACTTAGAAGTAACATACACACTTTAAACTTTGTATGCACATTCAGAAGACATGAAATTTGGGTTTGCTCAATTTTCAGACCAAAAAACTGAAAATCGTCAATTTTAGGAAATTTTTCTTAAAAACCGTGTTTTTTGGTCGTCATTCAATAAACAGTGGTCAAAAAAATAGATAAAATATTTTGCAGAATTTTCCGTAATGTAATCGTATTTTAGACACAATAAAGTACTCAAAAAAAAAGTTTTGAGCATTTTTAGCATTTTTGTGCCACTTCAGACTTTGGAAAAAAATTTAGTTTTTTTAGGGAAAAAATTTTGTTAAATTATTTGATATCTTGGCCAATTATAGTCAGATTTTGGTGAAATTCATACACACATGAGATTTCTCATTCAAGAGTAAGCTCAGTAAGTGGCATTAAAAATTAAAAATTTAAATAGTTTGGCCGTTATAGGCAAATAATGAAATTAGGCCCACGGTACACTTTGCCCTTTCGCCATATGCCCAATTTTGGGATTTATTTTGCCCCCTTCTGGGAATCAATAGTCACGTCCCTTAAGGTCAAAACGCATTTTTGTTTTTTCAAATATCTTAATTTTTACCAAAGTTATGAAGAATTTTGTGTTTGAACATTTAACAAATTCAATTTTAAAAATATTGATTTATTTCCGAAATGCGCCTACGCAAAATTGAAAAATTGACATTAAGGGGCAGTAATAAATTTATCTTCATTTATTTATAATTTTTTTTACTAGCCTAATTTAATAATACTCATATAGCACATTACATCTTAAAGACGTCCAGTTCATGTCTTACTTTCGTCCAAAAGTCCTGTACGTAAAACGGACGGTTTTAAGTCGTCCTGCTCAGGATATGTTTAAAACGTCTTTGTTGGGATGTTTTTAGGACGTTTTAAATACGTCAGTAATGTGGACGTTTAACTCTTTTCGCTATATTTAAATATGGCGCCACGACACCGTTCTTGGCACTGCCTGCAGCGCATGAATGATCGTCATTCGTCATTGTTATAGCCTGATTGGATAGTCTCACGCGCGCGTATCGAGTCGTGTTCTTCCTCCAGCTGTCTTCTTCTCGGGACAACCATTGTATAATATTTTTAGCGTCAGTCTGTGGACATTGTCCTTATTTTTTCGTGGTAGTGTGTTTTTATGTATTGTCTTTTTGTACACCTACATTTAGGTGAAATGTGGTGCAAGTTAAAAAGCGGGACAATTATGCCTAAGGCGGGACGTCTGGCAACCCTAGCTGAGTACCTAGACATAGACGCATTTAAGATTTTTGTAAATGAGAAGCCAATTTATTTTCATAATAGCCAAGATTTATTAATGAACATGGGAAAAGGATTGATAAAATTTCGGAGGCCAAAGCAACTACAACACCAATTTTCAACACCTTCTATATTTTTTTATGTATGTTCAGCGATAATTCATTAACACGGTGTCCGATTTCACTGATTCTTTTTTTGTTAGAAAGGGGGTACTTTAGGGGTAGTTCCTTATAAATTTGGTCAAAATCTAATTATTGGGTCCATGAGAAAATTCTCAAATTCTTCATTATTTATGTATGTTTATCGATAATTCTTTACTACCAATAAAGGATTACCTCAAGATGTGGTGATTTTGAAGTCGGTTTTTTAAAATTGCTTTTATAACTTGTTTTTTATCCCTACAAATTCAAAACCAAATCCTAAGTACAATACATAATACACAAACAAAAATTCACCATATCTGACAATGTCATTGACAATTGACAATTGAGATCCCCAATGCCCTTAACAACTTTTATATTGATAGTATAAAAGAAATTATTTCTAATATAAATCGTAATAATAGAAATTTTCCTGTAGCACTTAAGTATAATCATGTGTTTTTTAAGAAATTTAACTTCATTTACATTGACACAATGAGAGAAATTATTTTTGACTTACCCAATAAAGGAAGTTCGGATGAAATAAATGCGTCCTTTTTAAAAAACAGTGGTTAATAAATTATTTAGATAGCGGAAAACAGAAGCTAAAGTTTAACAACATTACATCATATGAAATCCAAAATGAACAAGGTGTCCCGCAAGGAAGTGTGTTGGAACCATTATTGTTCCTCTTGTACATTGATGATATAGCACGTGTCGCAGAAAACTGTTACATTATTTTATTTGCGGATGACACTTTGATCTATTTTGCTTCAGACAAGTTACATGAAATAATTGAAAATATAAATAACACACTAAAAGAAATATTTCAATGGTGCTGTTTTAATTCTTTAAAAACTAATAACAATAAAACTAAGTTCATGATAATAGGAAATGACAAAAACTATCAAGAATATAATATTAGCCTAAAAGTAAATATAGAAAATAGTAATATTGAAGTTGTTAAAAAATTTAAATATCTGGGTGTCATAGTTGACTATATGTTAGTATTTAAAGAACATGCTAATTATGTTATTAAAACAATATCATTTAAAATCAGCTATTTATATAGATGCTAAAAACATCTTAACCAATGGTCTTTAAAGCTTCTTTATAATAGTTTAATCTGCCCCATTTTACGTATTGTGCCACAATTTTATATTTGCTAAACCAAAATGAAATAAACAGGTTGCAGAAACTTCAAAATAGGGCAATGAGGATAATACTTTCTTGTGATAAAAGAACTCATATAAAAACAATGTTACAGGATCTTGAGTAGATGTCAGTTAAAAATTACATTCTATACCTAACATTAATTTTTATTTTTAAAATTCAATTACAAATGATGCCTTCATACTTACTTGAAAAAATAGATTACAATTTTCAATTTCACAATTATAATACAAGAAATAGGACTAATTTTCATATTCGACATGTTATAAGTAGGAGTGCCTAAAATTCGGTCTTTGTCAAGGGTCAGCAGGCTTACAATGAGTTGAAATTAAAAATGCTACCTCATTAAATAATTTTAAATATAAACTTAAAAACTATATTATGATGACACAAAGGGTATAAATAAAAAAAAAGATTTTAATTAATAAACATTTAATTTTATATTTTACATGTATATATATATTTTTTTTATTCATAGTTAGACACTAATTTATTTGTTTTTTTTTATTCATATTTAGACACTATACATAATGTAAGAACTATACTTATTGTTGTAAAAACTATTTTTGTATTAGCAAAGTTAAATAAAGAATTTAATAATGCTCATTATCAAGTTAGTGACAATATAAACCAAACCTTTTTAAATGAGATTAATAGAACGTCATTATAATGACGTAAGAACCTTGACCACACTTGACTTGGTCACATTACTAGTAACTGATTTAAAATCGCCTTTAATGTAAAGTACCTGAAATAATTTTTGTAATACATTTTTATTTAATATTTTTACAATGAGAAAAATATCTAACTTGTCCCCAAAATTGGTACACTCTGTATATGTAAGAAAAATACGATTATAAGAGTATAGCTAAGTAAATAATCAACCTGAAACAAGTTTTAACTTAGGTACACTTATTTATAAAAGAAACAAAAAAAAAAGAAAACTAATATATATGAAAACATGCTAGATGATTAACTCAAGACCACTGGACATATTTGTTCAAGCCATTTAAATCAACTGAGGGGTGTGAAAAAACACGCTAAATCTACATAAACAAAATTATTAAGCCATTAATCATATAAGAACACAATAGAAAAACCGTCAGTGGATTTGTTTGAAAAATGGATTCGAAGATTAATTAATAGAAAATCTAATCAAGTAGCGGCAATTCAAAATGAAATTTTTGACGATATGTTGTGTGGAGAATAAATCATCAAGTTTACAATAGAATTAGAAAACAAATTGCTAGTTTCTATAAATAAAATATTGCTCGGTTTTGATTGTTCTCAATTTCAATTTAAGTGCTTTGATTCGTTTTATAGAACACTGACGAATGATAGATTACTATGCACCTTGATGATTTTTAGATTTTTATTTTATTTAAGTTGTTCATTATAGATTCCATACGAGTCGTCTTTTAAGTTTTTACAAATTATATTACAAACAATATTATTTCTATTTGTATTGAATTTGGCATAAAATTGTTCATCAACTTTTAACTATTTTCCTATAAATGGCATAAGAAACCTGAAAATAGTTTAAATCATAAAAAATGCAACCATTTACCTTTTAATTTACGAAACCTATAATAATATACGGGTTGTACTATTTTATTAAAAAAATATTACCACCTTCCCGAGGCGCTGCAAATAACCAACTTTAAAAAAATTCAAATTTACAGGCGAATTTTCTGCCAGATAAACTGAACCGTCTTTTTTTTTCCAGCTTTATCCGAATCCAGATTTAAAATTTACGTACGAGAAATATTTGGTGGCGGTGGTACGTAAGCAGCATGTAATGGGTAGAAATAGAACATATGCAACAAATAAATGAAAGGGTATTAGGATACTAACTTTTACATTTAAAATATGGGATAAACAATACCAGGTGTCCACACGAAAATAGTACTGAATTATTTCTGGTGTTTTTAAAGATAAAAACTTGAAATTTTGGGTGGTTGTTTAGGATATAGAGGGACAACGAACAATGTATCTCCTACCGCTCCATAGGGTCACTCATCTTGGGGTAGGGGTTAATGAGGGTGACGGCTGACCCGTGTTCCCCTATATCCTGGAATAATCATTCAAAATCTTAAGGTTCTTTCTTCAAAACCCTCTTGAATTATATTTTTTTCCTGTGGACACCTTGTAATTTAGTGCATGTTAAAATAAAAAAAATAATAATAATAGAATATTAATCTCTATGCAAGTACCTACTTGATAAAAATACTTTTTGCTTCTAATATACAGGGTATGCTCAAAATAATTATGGTTAGGTAAAAAATAGTGTTATACAATATCTATATTTAATAATCACAACTTTAATCCAACATTTCTTTTTTTCTATTTCAGATTTATTTTGATATAATTTTTAATTAACTGCATGAGTAAATATGGCTCCCATTATATCTATATTTTTACCCATACATATCACTAAAACATTCATATAGGGTGTCCCAAAAAATTAGGCCAATCCGTTAGCCACAGATTCCTTAGGTCAGTGTAAGAAACCTCTATTATTGTTTTTGTCGATTGGGGTCATCATTTTTAATATACAGGGTGATAAAGTTAATTTAAAAAATACAGTTTTCATTATATTTTCGTCGTTTTATTAAGTAGATGGCTTAAAATTTGTAGGGCGGATGTAATTTCGGCCGGAAAAAGGACAGGTACCTAAAGGGGATATGTAATTTCGGCCGGAGGTTTAAGGGTTCGTTCTTATCGTATAGGTATTTTCGGCCGGAAGGAGCAGGTAAAATAAAATAAGATCTAGAATTGCTATAACATTCTTTATTAAACCAAAATCAAAGACACTATTACTTAAAAACTAGAGCTAAAAACATACATTACATTTTTACGAACTTTGATATGATACAGTTTTAACAAAATTAAATCTAGAAATTTTTCCAGACCGAAGCATTTACCATATTTTCAATAAATTTTAATTTATTTCTGACTTGCTTGTCTTTTATTTTTGCTGTTATATTTAAACTTTTTATTTTTAAATATGAATCGATCTGGAATTCTTTTAACTTTTCTATAAAAATAAATATTGAAGGGTGGCAAGAATAAAATGAAGAATTCAATTTAGAATGGAACGATTCACAAGCATTTGTGGTTCGTTTTATGTTTTATAGATGCATTTTCGTCTGCCCATATATTTGGTGAAAAATCGGAATCAGGTGCTGTATGATATTGTAATAGATAGTCTGCGTATTTATCCAACAGTTCATTATTTGGTTTGCAAGACATTAAATCAAATATAAAACAATCCTCAACATCAGATGGTTTTAAATAAGTAAGCCCAAAAGTGTGAATAAGCCATTTACTTTCTTCAGAGTTTTTGTCTTTATATATTTGACTTAACCCTGGAGCCATTCGACAGCTCAATGGTATTCAAAGGCAAGCATGCCTGAGTACCACGGGAGCTATGAGAACGACTCCAACAGCAGCTATAGAAGTCATGCTAAACCTAACACCACTACATATATTGATTCAAGGCGAAGCCAGGTCTATCACATACAGACTGTACAAAGGTTCATCGCCCATAAGCAGTTTGCATGGACGCGACTACAGCGAGCTATATAAAGAGTTGGAGAACGACCAAATAATGGGAATGCCTTCAGACGAAATGCTTCTAAAGTATAGCTTTCAAAAGCAATATAAAGTAAGTATACCAGACAGGGAAGCGTGGACGGGAGGACCTCCTATTCATGCAGATCTCACCTGGTATACAGACGGCTCCAAAACCCATGAAGGTTCAGGAGTAGGTATATATAGTACCAAGCCAAAGACAGGAATCTCACTGAGCTTAGGTAAATATGCGACAGTATTCCAGGCAGAAATAGCAGCAATACATCACTGCGCAAAATAAGTATTAAGACAGAAGGTAAATGGAAAAGCCATTGTCATATACTCAGACAGTCAAGCGACGTTAAAAGCACTCAGTTCCATGCAGGTACACTCAAAGCTTGTGTGGGACTGTTTGGAAGCCCTAACAGAGCTGGGTAGTCAAAACAGACTAACCTTAGCCTGGGTACCAGGCCACAGGGGACACAAAGGCAATGAAGAGGCTGATTTACTAGCCCGAGAAGGAGCTTCAAATGCTCTTATTGGCCCAGAACCCTTCTGTGGTGTAACAAAAACAACTATTAGAACATGCACAAAGCAGTGGATGTTTAAAAAATCTCAGGAGTGGTGGGAAAACTCACCAGGCCAAAAAGTTCTTAAAGGGACCATCGTCTAAACTCACCGAGCATCTACTAAACCTTAATAGGAAAAATACTAGAATACTAGTAGGTCTATTAACAGGGCATTGTAGGCTTAACAAACATATGTTCAATATCGGTCTGACAGAAGAGGCCTTGTGCCGATTCTGTCAAGAAGAAGAGGAAACGGCAGAACACGTATTGTGCTACTGCGAAGGTCTAGTAAGACTGAGATTCCTTACACTTGGAGAAGAAAAACCAAGGGCAACTAGCTATACCGGAGAACTACTTCCCAGTCTATGGAGTCTACTACAAAAGACCGCATTAGACAGGGTACTCTAAACAATGATTAAAGGATATCCACAATAGATCTGAAAAGGTCGAGGTGGGGGAGGCCACATGGCCCATAGTCCTAATTAAATCTAATCTAACCCTAAAGACTGAATTTTCCTGTATCACGCTTGATGTATGTGAAATCTACAAACATTTATTTTCGTTTTTGACAAAACATTTCTTAGTGCGATATGTATTGATATTTCAAAATCTACGAATGCCTCCATCGGTTCAAAAACTATATTAAAAACTTTCAAAATTTTAGATTTAAGCAACAGAAAAAGTTTAATATATGTCAGCAGTCTTATTTGCTAACAGACAATATAAAAGAGGTATATAGTGCCCATTTTCCAGGCCATGAATGGTAAATAATTCATAAAAATATTTCGTACAAAAAGAAAATGTGCCATCCATATATATAACATTCATTTTACACAACGTAGTAATATTTGTTTGGCAAGAAAAAACAATGATATTATCAACTGAACTGTTAATAAACAAAAAATTTTCACCTGTTGTCGTTTTAGGAGAATACATATCAACTACAGTATGTACTTCATGAATATCTTTAGGCAGGGCTGGCAAGAGCTGACGACGACTGTTATACACATTTCTTCTCATGAGATTTACATCCGCGGTAATCAATTCGTCCGGTAAATTTGTTGGAAGGACCCTTTTTATAATTTTCGAAGGTTTCTCCGATATGTCCTCCTGGGCTTTTCGCTTGCATGCATTTGTGACAATTTTTCTCTGCAAAGAACGTTGATCTGGTTCATGATTTTGAGTTAACTCACTCCTGGTTACAATATATTCGGCACCAACAGTATACAATTTAGCTAAACATTTTAAATTTTTCCTGATTCACCTCCAACGCACTTCCTCACTCTTTAATACGTCTTGTTTACAAAATGAAAATTTTTCTACAATAAGCAAGTCACAACCGCGTGAACTCTGTACTATCGAAACTGCCATCGTGTAATATAGATGTTTTCTATCTCTTGATCGCCCACAAAATAAGTGGTTAGTATCTTAATATTAAAAGGTCCGGTACTTTGTAATTAGGTAATCACATTGTTAAACTAATGAAAATCAAATTAAGAAAGATGAATGTAAATGTTTTAACTTTTCTAAGAAATGGAAATATGAAAAGGATAGATTATTATTTTGTAATTAGGTAATCACATTGTTAAACTAATGAAAATCAAATTAAGAAAGATGAATGTAAATGTCTTAACTTTTCTAAGAAATGGAAATATGAAAAGGGTAGATTATTATTTTCAGGTATATTCCAAAATCCTATCATAAACATTACCCTCGGCCGAAATTACCTGTCATTAGATGGGCACTTTGTTTTTGGCAGATAGGCGAGGGGATTACCGGCCGAAATTACGCCCGCCGAATTTGTACACCGGGGTATTTTGTGATGACAAATCATAATTTGAGCCTAAATACCACCTACCTTATAGAGGCAGCTAGTTGCAAGTCTATTGTACAAGTATATTAAACATTCAAAATAAATAATAATAGAGGTTTCTTACACTGACCTATGAAATCTATAGTTAACGGATTGGCCTACTTTTTGGGACACCCTGTATAGGTATCTAAAAAATCTCCCAAATATTTCGAAAATGTGCAGGCTGTCCAGCGACGGGGGCGACACTGTATCTGACAAATCAATGGTTGGATTTTATTAAAAATTAATAAAAATAGGATATGATATTTCCATCTAAAATAATTGAACAGTTCTGTCATTTCCGCTTATACCGAAAACATATGTCAACTTTCAACTCAAACCCCGTTCTTCAATTTTTAAATAATTTTTTATACTGTAACTTTTATTTATTTTAAAATAGTTTATTTATTTATAATTTATTTACACCAAGTAATAATTAATTTATTTATACTCAAGCACTATTATATTTAACAGTTATATTCTAATTTATTTAACAATTTAGATTTACTTTAAAGATTTATTTTAAAACTTAGTATGGCAAAAAATCTACTTATATACAAAAATGTATCAACCTGGAAAAAATCAAATCCTGACTCGAAGAATCTCAATGCGTTCACAAAATCCTTCCTCCACGCGTCGACCTGCATATAAAGAACATTCCCGTCGAATCTCGATCGGCCAGCGTCAGCGGTAACGAAAGATGTGAAGGTAAACAAAGAACAGGGTCGCACGAAAATACGATAATTTTTCGTATCCGTAATTAACCAATCGAGGCTCTCTTCTTTGGCCATCAAGATGTCCCCACCTCCATTTTTTTATACCAAACTCCACTCCCAATAGGCACACACTCATTTTTTCAACGTAAATTTAACGTTGTACGGTATAAAAAAACGTTATTGGTTGAAAATTTAACATTGAAATTTTAGTTGAAAAATTAAACGTATAAAAAATACTATTTTCTAATGTATTTTTTTAGCTATTTTTAACTGAATGTTGAAAATTTTATAAAATAATACGTTTTTTTATAATGTTATTGTCTTGTATATAAATAATGTTTATTTTTTATTTCGCTTAATACTATATTTAAACCTATAGTTAATTTTTTGCAAACAATACGTATCTTATCAACATTATTTTAAGTTAGATAAAATCGTATTGAAAACGTTGTATCAAAACATTTTAATGTTTGATTTATTTTTTAAACTAAAAATTTCAATATTAATTAATTAACTATATTTTAGTATTATTTTTAAACGTTTTTATGTAACTAAAAGTTAATAATTTTGTTAAATATACGTATATTATTAACGTTAGTTTAAATTAAACACATGTCCCAGATAGCACAAATACGTCTTATGGACGTTCCAAAAACGTTTTGCTTGGACATTCAGGACATCCTTAAAACGTCCATTTCACGGCCGTGGACGTCTTATGGACGTATTTGGAACGTCCATTGTTAATAATCAGGATGTCTTAAGAACGTCCATTTAAGGACATTCCATGGACATTTCCAAAAGCTCAAATGGGGGATAATAGGATGTAAGGAAATTAGTGAAAATAATAAATAATTTCAAAAAAATTTATTTGGAAGCAAATAACCTATAAATAGTGAAATTATTAAAACTTTTTCGTCAAATTCATCCCGTCTCTCATCTACTTTGCTCTTTTTAATCATGCCTGGATTGAGAGCAGTTGTTTTTTTTTCTTTTTGATTTGGCCATATTTGCCTTCCCAGTTGAACCTAAAAATAATTTAATCGCTTATTCAAAATTCAGATCAATATGAAAATCCAATCTGTTTGTTTAAGTTTGCCCTGCTAGACATTATGAATTCACTTACCTTTTAGCTTTGTAGTATTCACTGGAAAACTCCTCTACTTTGCTCTTCTCAACCATGCCTGGATTGACATCAGTTTTTTTTTTCTTGATTTGGTCATAGTTGCCTTCTCAGTTAAACCTGAAAATAATTTAATCACTTATTCAAAATGAAAGGCAGATCAATATGAAAATCCAATCTGTTGGTTTAAGTTTGCCCTGCTAGACATTATGTATTCACTAACCTTTTAGCTTTGTAGTATTGTATTCACTGGAAAACTCCTCTACTTTGCTCTTTTCAACCATGTCTGGATTGACAGCAGTCAGTTTTTATCTTGATTTGGTCATATTTGCCTTCTCAACTGAATCTGAAAATAATTTAATCGCTTATTCAAAATAAAAGGCACATCAAAATTAAAATCCAATCTGTTTGTTTTAGTTTGCCTTGCTAGACATTATAAATTCACTAACCTTTTAGCTTTGAAAAACTTCCACCTTTCTCAGATAAAAAAATGGTACAAATGGCGAAATGATAGAACTTGTACTCGTATAATATGTATATACTGTCGAATCATGAACATTGAACACTTTTTTTAATAAAATCTGAGCTCTGGGAATATTTCACTTCGTGCTTGAATCTGAATCATATCTAAATAAATAAAAAGAAAAAGTCACTTGTCAACAATGTCACTTTCTTGCAAAAGATCTTCGTTTTTGTCTATTTGGCCTTCATTCAATTGGATATTGGGACAATGCCATCTTTAATAATTATTTATATTATCTCATTATATATGTTTTTTGTATAATATAACCAAATAATAATACAATGCGAATGTGAATCCATGGAATTATAGTAAAGCACGTACAATTGACGTTTTGCGGATATCTATTTCTTGACGTCCCGAGGATTTACTAAACTGGACATACTTAAAACGTCCATAATAGGTCCCGGACGTACAGACGTTAAATGGACATGTATTGGACGTCCTTAGGACGACCTGTGCTATATGGGGTCGTACCTTTTAACGTTTGGTTAATAATAATGTAAATCAAATATCTACTTTATTTTAAAACGTTGTAATGTAATTGTGGTTCTACCGAGGGTTGAAAATTTTGTTTAATATACGTTTAATAATAACGTTAGTTTAACTTACATAAAAGACGTAATAAAACCGTTATTGTTTCGGAAAACTTAAACGTTTGGTTTATACTTTTAACTAAAAATAAACGTTGTTTTAATATTAGTTAACTATATTTTATTATTTTTTTAACGTTGTTATGTAACGGAAAGTTATAAAATTTTGTTAAATATACATATATAATATATAATTCGTACAGAGTGGGCCGTTAAATGGGCAGTTAAAATGAAATCTTAGTTCTTAGCGAAAGGTAAAACTTTTGTTTAATATACGTGTAATATTATCGTTAGTTTAAATTACATAAAAGTCGTAATAAAAATGTTATTGTATCGTTATATTTTAAACTAAAAATTAACGTTGTTTTAAAGTTTAATATTAATCTATGTGTTAATATTATTTTTAAACATTCTTATATGACTAAAAGTTCATAATTTTGTTAAATATACATATGATATCAACGTTAGTTTAAATTAAATGCAAGTCTTAGAAAACTTTATTGAATTCAAACCTTTTAACATTTGGTTAATTAAGTATATATTAATATTGTTTTTAAACATTGTTATGTAACTAAAAGCCGATAATTTTGTTAAATATACGTATAATATTAACGTTAATTGAAAATAAATATAAGACGTATATAGAACGTTATTGTATTTAAACCTTTTAACGTTCCATGAGAGGGCGCATCAAAAGGCCTATGAACGATATGATAAAACTTAATGAATAGTAGTTCAGTCAAGACAACAGAAGCAGATTCATATTTATATATTTGCTTTAGTTTATACTGTTTGAATAATATATTGAACTTATTTATTATAAATTACTTTGATTTTAGATGGAAGTTTAAATAAAGAGTTGTTTTACAACGTTTAGCTATTGCATAATATTAAACATTTAAATGTTGTTTAAAAATATACGTTTAATTATTACGTAATAAAAGACTATTTAATGGGCATATAATCGTTTATTGAAAATACTTAATACGTATAATTATAATATATTTTTTTATTCAAAATCAACCGATATATCTTCTTTTTCATATTCGAAACTATGTAAAATCAACGTTTAATTTTAATATTATCTTAATAGTAACACAAAACGTTACAAACATACTTTAAATTTAAATGCAATTTGTGGTTGTTAATAACTTTATTTTCTGCGACATTTGAACTCTTTCTTATACGTTTGGTTATCAACCAGTTTTACACGTTTTTTTAACGTACGTGTGCTCATTGGCCTAAAGGAAGAGTTCGCCAAGCATTCCATTCGATACCGCCTGTAGCCTGTGCCCAAAGATAGAAATTTCCTCACGTTCCCGCATATCTTTTAAGACGCATACTTGTTAAAAAATATTACATTTATCTTAAAAATTGTTATTTTAATACTCTGTTTTTTTATCAAAAAACCACTCAAAATGAGTATAGGGAAATAAACAGGTACTTCATTTATTTTTGGATGTAAAATATAGAAAAATAATTAAAAAATGATGTATCCATTTCACGTCTCTAAAACTTGATACGGTATCCTACTTCAAAAACCTAAATGATTGAAATCAACAGGTTTATGTTGATGGTGTCACGAGCGTTATGAGAAAGCTTTGGTGTTTCGCAAGGCACTGTTCTTGGACTTTTACTATTCACTGTATATGTAAATAGTTTATTGGACATGAACGTGAATGGAGCCATTACGGGTTTTTCTCACGACACCGCAATATTTAATAATGGAGACACTTGGAAAAACTAAAAGGTATGATAGAAGCTGATTTTTCTATTATAACAAAGTGGTTTGCATAAAACAAACTCACTTTCAACGTAGAAGCTAGTCCATATCTACCGTTGTCACAAGTTTAACAGTAGCTAGTCACGTGACAGTGCTGCCTCCATCCCTTAATAGTATATTGGAGATAGTGTTCTAAATTAGTTAGAGACAGCTACAAAGGTTTCTTCTGTCGCGTACTCAGAATAATTGTATATTGTCTACAGTTCTTTAAATTATACAGTCCATTTTATTTATCTGACAGAGAGTAATTAATCAACATAAACAATCATAACCTCTTTTCTTACCAATTTTTAATATAATCCGAACATTTATTTCTCACATATAGATAGTGTCGCTGGGTGACGGGCGGTGAATTGGCTCAATGGTTAGAGTCATGACTTTGAGATCAAAGAGTCTCAGGTTTGAATTCCAACGATGACAGGATTTTAATTTAATTTGGCGAATTAAATATTAATGCTTAGTTAGGATTCCCCACTCGACTATTCTTAACAATGCTGTTCCTAAAGTGACGCTGGGAAACAGTAACAAAGCCTACACAGAATACGAGGCGAAATAACCTTAGCAGTTGAAGCCGATGACACATACAAAAAAAAATCCGCAGTTGATGAGCATTAACAGTCGCAGATGTCTCCAACATTTTTTTTTATTTACCCAGGTGTTCATATAACTGTTGTGTAAAATTGACGATTCGTGTCTCTTCATTAGCAAAGACAAGTGTTGCCAATCAGATACTCCATTTGTATCACAAAAAGTGTTAGGAGTTTAACAAAACAACTTAACAACAAAATCAAAATAAAGAATCTTTAGAAATAGAGTAAATAAACCAAGTCCTTTCGATGTTTTCTCGATTTGCTAGACTTCTTACAAAGTATTTGCACGAAAACTTGCTCTTACCTTTATTACTAGGAAAGCTAAAACTGATGTCTATCAAGGGCTGTTTAACCAATATTCTAGCTATCTCGTTGGTGATTCTTTCGGCCCACAAACCGGGGTCGGACGGAATTATATCGACACTAGCCTCATTAAAGCCTTCATCGAAGTGTCACTTGTAGCAAGTATTTCGGTAGCTGACATTACCGAACTTCTTACACAAGCTGAATTACCTGAAGTGGATTGTTCCAGTGCTGTAGACGAGGATGATGTCATCGCTTCATCGGGCTCTGTATCAGTAGAAGCTACAACTGCCGCCACTTGTTGCAGGACCTGATGTTACCGTGGTCGCCTCTGTTGAAATTTCAGATGGTCCACTCATGGTTACTGATATTACGGATTTAGAATCTTGAGATTCGGTCGCATCGATAATCTCCGTGGAATGTTGATTGTTCTGCAAGAAGTGCTTTAAAGATCCAGCCATTTTTTCCCTTTCTTGTAGTCTCAGTTTCTTTTACTCGCGAAACTTCGCACCTGAAGGTCTCTTTCTTTTATCCTAAAAAGCAAATAAATAATTAGCTCTCATGGGAATTAGGAATCAACTTTTAAAGTAAGCACAATAATAAGCACCAAGTTTACACATTTGAGTAAAAAGCAATTTGTTCGAGCCCTTTCAGCTTAAACCCTTTCAAAAATAAAGGCAGAACAAATATTAAACTAATTTGGTCTTATAACCCTTAAAAAACCCTACAAAATGTTTTTTTAAAAAGATCGATAGCATTAAAACTAAGCGAGTTATGGATAAAAAACCATTTACTTTTTTAAACTCGTACATGACATTTCAATTAATAAAAAGATATTTGACTAAAAAAAAATTAATTATAACCAGTATCGTATAAAGTGTTGATAAACGTTGATAGTATAAAGTAGGGACCACTTACCATTTTATAAAAATCAAACTGTTGAAATTTCAGTCAGCAGGTATTCAGCACTTAATTTTTTAGAAAAAAAAAGTAGTAAACAAAATATTATACAACACAACACTTGACAAAATAAAAATAACTTTAAATGTAAAAATTAATAGGATTACTTGTTTTTATGCACTTGTTGCACAGTCCAGTAAACTAACCAGTTTAAAAACGCTCTGTCGATGCATCGCTTTTATAGCGCTCCAGGCATTATTCTTGTCTGAACAGGAAAAATCAAGAAACTACCGCCTAACATGTTCTTGCAACATACGAATCGACAATAACTGAATGATATACTAATAAAATTTCGTGTGTATTTATATCTAATCCTATTTAATTTCTCAACTTTTATTTTAAAATTAATTTTTGTTTTTTTGTTTTTTTTTTGCAAATTTTTTTGCAATTTTTTTTTGCAATTTTTTTTTGCAATTTTTTTTTGGCCCTGGGTTTTGGTGCCCCTAAAGGATGGCGCCCCTTAAGGATGGCGCCCGTGTGCTTTGCACACTTTGCACATTATGTAGCGGGGGGCCCTGTATATACCTACTCTTCGCAGACTACTGTGTAAACAGTAGGTGACATTTTAAAAACATATAATGTCTATATCTCATTACTCCTTTATAGTTTCGGATTGGGCCGTCGATCTACCGTTCTTGCAAGCCCCCATTTAAGCAGTGGGCCCTTGAGAAGAACACAAAATCAAATGTGAAGAAACCCCGTAATACGTGGCAACCTCGGAAAAAGCATCAGTATGCAAAGAGGACTTATTTTCTTCAATAAATAATCGGACCATGAAAAAAAATTGATAGGTGGAAACTTCTCACTCCTGAACAGGTATGCTCTGGAGGTCCCAAACCGACACTGCTCCCTCATTCATGTGACAAATATACATTAATTACTTTTATTATTTATTAGTTAATAAAGAATGCTAACCGCAACGTATATTTTACTCCTATATTGTCGTTTCGTGTACAGCTTTGTTTTAAGAAAATACAAATAAAAAGTGACATCTAATTAGCGCATACATCATAAGTTTTTTAATAAAGTCAGAGCTTGAAACAGAAAAGTTAACTCGGTATAGATATAACAACACTTTTTCGTAGCAGATTGTTGATGTCCTCTGTTGGAGTCGAAAGATCTTTATTTTCATTCTTGTTTACTTTAAAAGTAATTAGTTTTCCGAAAGCGGTGTTGATAACGGACGATACTATTTTTATTTTTACGTCTTGTGTAATTTGTTATTCGCCATTTCCTTGCGGATTCTTTTATAAAACAGACAATGAGTTACAGATTAAATTCCGATCCATTCTGATTATTTGTTAAAAAAACTTTCTTCATTTTGGGAATCATTCATGTTAATTCTATAAAAATAAAAACTTTTTCTGAATATTGATTCTGTTAACAAAGAGGTATAAATCAAGAACTTGGTTTATAAAAGAGGAATGCTTCAAATTAAAAAAAAATATATTAACAAAAAGTATTAAAAAGTATTAAAGAAAAAATTGTTTAACGCTAACAGATGCTGCCTGGTGGGGCTGTTATTGACAATGTTGTCAAAGCATTTTGATTTGGATAGACAACAGTTATTGTAATGTCAACTTTTTTATTTTTATGATTATTGTGTTTACTTTCATTTTATTTATAATATATAATGTTTTTCTTTGTTACAGCTCAAAAGACAGGCGGAACTCAATTGAAACTCATTATTGAGTATGGCAATGGAATGAATTCTCTCTTCAAGCCAATGAGGTAAGCATTTTTGCTCCTTTATATTTTCAACCTATCCCTAAAATTCAAATCCCAAAAATACAAAATTTCATGTTCATCTGAACCGAAACTGTACCAAAATATGAACTGCCGCAGCACATAACCATTCAATTCCAAATGGCTGTCGGAGGGGTTTAACAGGGTCAGTGATATAATATATTATAAGTATAGTATTTTTAATACAAATACCGATGCACGTCATAGATCATTTATGAAGTCATGATCTTGCAGTGTTGTCTAATCATTAGACTACCCAAGAAATGTAGGAAGTTATAAAATTTTAAGGTTATATTTTTTCAAAATTATTTTGATAAAGCCACCTGACATAATAATATAATCCATTTTACATTTAAAAAATAAATAAAGCAAATAAACTTGGGGTATTTCCGTGACTTTAAAAGTTCATTGAACAAGAGTGGATATGGACAATCCACTCGAATTATACAGTATATTTTTTCTGCGACACACTAACGAAAATCTGCAAATATTAAAACTTATTTCAAATTATTAAGAGAAAATAACTAATTTAAAAATAATGTGTGATAGTGTTTATATTAAAAATTAAATTTGCGAAATTGTAATGTCAAAATCAAAATGGCAGAGTTCATTATTTTCAAAGCGTAAGTCTTAAAATTTTGTTTCTTACGTTAAATGGATATCTACAAATTTACATTATTGAGATTTTGCAAAATTTTGTCTAGAATCAAACTGCAATCTGCATTGTAACTGTTTCATTACCGTTTACATGTATACAAAGTACTACACCATTCACTTCGTAATATAAGAATAAGAATAGAAAGATTTTTAAGAGCAATATGCATGGTTAAAAACTGACTTAAAACGACTTCAAGGTTCTCTTTCTCAAGTCTTAATATTTTTTATAAAAGTTGCTATACCTACTAAGTAAATGATTAAGAACCCCGCTGTAGAGCCCGAATTCAGAAAAACTTATTTTTTAATTATTTCTATACAAATTATGAAAATTATTGCAAAAAGCAGTCTTTACCGGGAATTGTTATATAAAAATCAGCTAATTCTTTCCAATACACTTTTTTGTCCAAAGCGTATATTTTTTGAAAACCTTGAATTACGAAATCTGAGAAAATCTGTCAAGATTTGAATCCATATTAATTGATTTGGCAATAAAGCGGCGGACGTTGGCGGTGCATGCAGTACTGGAAAATTAGGATAAAAGTATTTATGTAGTCATTAAAGTCGTTTAGGATGAAATTATTAAAAAACTTTATTCCTTTTAGTTCAAGTGTAGGTGTTTTCGTTTCGTATTTAGTTAATGTGTTTATATGAACTTTTATGTGTAAGCTGAGTTATAACAATTTGTGGTAAAAATGGGAAAACTTTCGAAAATGCCGAAAATTATATTTCCGTTTCGACGGAAATCTATAAAATATCGTACTAGATGACTTAGAAAAAGACAAACACTAGCACCTCTTATTTCAGTCCAGTTCAGTTCCTGCCCTTCTAAGCATAAAAGTCAAAATATATGAGAAATTAATATACTAGGTATGGAATAGAAAAAGAACCTTTAGCTTTAAAGCAATATTCACAAATTTAAAGCGGATGTCCAATAAATGTGGTTTATTTGTGGATTCTGAATAGGGTTTTTTAGGTTCCGACGGTTTATTAGGAATCGACAGTATTATCGAAAGTAAATATCCTGCCACTGCTTCAAAACTGACTCCAGAAAAAGCAATGGTTGACGACATAATAAAATTTGCAATTATTAATGATAATGGCAAAATGCAATTAAACCGAAATCATAATTGTTATTATTACCAGATTCAGGGGCAACTTCACGTAACTAAACGGAATATTTGTTTTTTTTTATTATTTTGATACCTTTAAGTATGTTAGTAGAAAAAATAAAAACGCTGATAGATTTTGGTGTATATGGAAAACAAACTGAAGCAATTTTATTTAGATTGTATACTACCCGAGATCTTAGATCCACGTTTCACTAGAGGTTTAGATATTAGAAATCCAAGTAGAAATCCGACCAATAATCAATAAAAATGATTATTTTTATTTCTTCTTTTACTAATAATAAATCATTTTACTCCATGATATTTTTATATATTTTTAGTACTAGAAAACAATTTTTTCTACACCCAAATGGATATTAGCTTATCTACGTACAGACTACAAAACGAAAAAATATGCTATTGCGTAAAATGAGTTATACTTGTATAGAATCGATAAATAATAGCATTTCTAGTTTTATTTTATCTATATTTAGAAATAAATAATTATAAATTTTAATAAATTTATTAAATTAATTTAATTTATATTGACTCTTGTTACACAAACTACTATTTTCTACATCCACACAAAGACATGCTTTTTTCTATACCCACATGGATATTAGCTAATCTACGCACATACTACAAAACAAAAAAGTATTGCATTGCGTTCAACTGAACGAATATATTTTATACCCATTCTACCTAGTAAGAACACTGCAAAACAGTTAAATCCACCAATCAGTTTATATTTTGGTCACCAGGCTACTGTTATTTTTTAAATTTTATGTGAGTAACAATTCTGTCATAATAACTGTCAGTATATTTTTGAATTATTGAGATTAAATATACGTAAAAATTAATAATTCTTATGTATAATCGAGTAGTAATAGCATTTCTATTTTTATTTCGTCCAAATTTACAAACAAATCTTAAATTTTAATCAAACCATATGCAACTAATTTAATTACAAGTATTAGAACTAAAATGGCAAGTGTGGCATGGCGTGAGGACACGAAGTTTGTCTCCAAGCGAGAGGCCCGAGTTCAAATCAGGGCTGGGGTCTAATTAAATTAAATCTTTCTATATGTTTATTTCATTTTATAAATTACTAAAAGTCATTATTTTACATTATTTTAAAATTATTTATTTTGTCCTAATAAAATATTTTTTTAAATTTGTAGAATTTCGTTAGTGTGTCGTAGAAAAAATATACTGTACAACTCGAGTGGATTGTCCGTATCGCACTCAGATGATTAAGCACTCCGTCTACGGCGTCGTTCTCAAACTTCGTCTTCGTGCGATATGGCCATCATATCAAATTTTGTTGCACAAACTACTATTCACGCACAAACTACAAAACGAAAAAAAATATACTATTGCGTTCAACTCAACGAATATATTTCACATCCATTCTAGGTAATGAGAACACTGCAAAAAAAACGAAATCCACCAATCACTGTTTATATATTGGACACCCAACTACTATTATTTTTAAAATTTTAAAAAGTGACAATTCTGTCAAACTGTCAGTATATTTTTTAGTTATTGAGATTAAATATACATTAAAATGAGTTATTTTTGTGTAGAATCCATAAATAATTTTAATTTATTTTTATTTGGACCACATTTTAAAAAATCTTAAATTTGAATCAAACTACCTATATGAAACTAATTATTACTACTATTAGAACTAAAATTTTAAATGTGGAGGTGAAAATGAGGATACGGCATGTGTCTTTCACGCGAGAGGCCCTAGTTCAAATCTGGGCTGGGGACTAATTAAATGAAATATTTTTTCATGTTTATTTTATTTCACAAATTAGTAAAGTCATTAATTATTTTAAAATTAGTTATTTTGTCTTTTCCTAAAATAATACTTTAAATTTGTAGATTTTCGTTAGTGGGTCGTAGAAAAAACATACTGTATAACTCCAGTGGATTGTCCACTGTTGTTGCACAAACTAGTATCAAATGGATTATTATTTAAGAAACGTATTTTTATACAAGGTATTTGTAAATAAGTACGAAAGATTTTTGCAAATTGTTATGAAAGTTATTTTGTTAAAAAAAGTTCCTATAAAAGTAGGTCGAAAGAAACATATTTTCGGGATACAGAATGTTTAAATTTTAATTTATTAAATTTTATTAATTAATTCAAATAGTTTTAAAGATATTTACTCTAAATTTGCAAAAAAAACTTTGAAGGGACAAATGTATATTTTTTGGGGTGTTCCAAATATTTATATTTGCACCAGTGGCGTTTGTGCAAGAATGCAACTTTTTTAATAAAAAAATACTGCGTCACTGACTTTTTCGATCTGTTTTTTTATAAAATAACTTCGTCAAACATTCCTTAAAATCATTCACACTTACCAACAAACACCCTGTATGTAAGAAAATGTAGAAATAGGTACTATTTAGTTTCCGAAATAATCATAGGAAATACATATGTATATTTAAAAATATATTTCGTAAATAAATTATTTAGTCAGAAAAAAGAGTTTCGAAAATATTACACCAGGTAATACCTTCAAAAAATATTTTAAACGAGAAAATAAAACAGAATTACTCTTTGTTAGACCGGACCTGCGATTTATCGACCTTTTTTATATTTTAAATCATCTATAGTTTATAAGTAATAAATTGAAGGAAGCGTAAGTCTGGGAATAGAGCAACGTTGCCAAAGTGTGTTCAGATGCACTGAAAGTTGTCAGTGTGTACTAAACCTGAATTTGCTGTTAGGTGTTGCATGGATATCGCTCTTAATTAAGTTTATCAGTAATAAACGGTAGGTAACTGAAATGTCCTTTAAACCACATAATAAAACATGTCCTGGCGTTTAGTAAATAAATATTTCTAGATATTTGTGTAACAACCAAATAAATGAAGCTTTACAGCAAATTAGTCATAAACAGATGATAAATATATTTATGACAAAAGCACGGAAACTAAACTTAAATTAACACTAAATGAAACTCAAAAACACTATTATAATGAAAATATTATTTAAAAACAGTTAAAATATTACAAATACAAAATCCCGCCCAAAACAAACACAATGTAAATAAACAAATATCCTCCTTATAGGCGAAGCTACACTGACAGCTAAAGCAGACAGGGGCTGTCCCCAGGGAGGAGTACTATCACCCCTCCTCTGGTCAGTCCTAGTGGACGCACTCATAAAAAGGCTAATATCTGCAGATTTCTACTGCCTAGGGTATGCCGATGACCTGGCGATCGTCGTAAGAGGCAAGTTCGCAGGTACAATATCGGAGCGCACACAAACCGCTCTAAACATTGTTGATGAGTGGTGCAGAGAGGAGGAACTAACAGTTAACCCTCACAAAACCACAATAGTCAACTTTACAAAACGAAAAGTACCAACAGGACTAAAGTCACCAGTACTGAAAGGAGTGAAAATTCCATTTGCTCAAGAGGTCAAATACTTGGGAGTCATCTTTGACCACAGGTTAACATGGAATCAACACTAGCAAAAAGTCGCCCAAAAGAGCACAACATCCTTCAACTTATATCGAAGGTTGTGTGGAAAAAATTGGGGGCTACAACCGAAAATTTCCCTATGGTTATATACCAGAGTCATAAGGCCGATGATAACCTACGGGTCGGTGGTATGGTGGCCAAAGAATCGGCAAGCTGGAGCTATTCGACAGCTCAATGGTATTCAAAGGCAAGCATGCCTGAGTACCACGGGAGCTATGAGAACGACTCCAACAGCAGCTATAGAAGTCATGCTTAACCTAACACCACTACATATATTCATTCAAGGCGAAACCAGGTCTGTTACATACAGACTGCACAAAGGTTCATCACCCATAGGCAGTTTGTATGGACGGGACTACAGCGAGCTATATAAAGAGTTGGAGAACGACCAAATAATGGGAATGCCTTCAGATTAAATGCTTCCAAAGTATAGCTTTCAAAAGCAATATAAAGTAAGTATACCAGACAAGAAAGTATGGACGGGAGGACCTCCTATTCATGCAGAATTGACCTGGTATACAGACGGCTTCAAGACCCATGAAGGTTCAGGAGTAGGCATATATAGTACCAAGCCAAAGACAAGAATTACACTGAGCTTAGGTAAACATGCGACAGTATTCCATGCAGAAATAGCAGCAATACATCATTGCGCAAAAGAGGTATTAAGACAGAAGGTAAATGGAAAAACCATTGTCATATACTCAGACAGTCAAGCGACGTTAAAGGCACTAGAGAGAAGTACTTCTATCTAAAAGTACACGCGCGTAGGAAGCATATTGTTATAACGTAAAAAAAACATAACAACAAACAAAATTTTGAAAATTTATTTAGGTTATTTTGTTTATTATAGTTTGAATATTCGGTAAAAAATTTAAAATTATAGCATTTTAAAGTTTAAGGTATATTATTTAATTCAAGAAAATTAGAATTTTTGTCAATTTTGGATTTTAAAAAATTCATAAAAATTAAAGGGTTGAAGATACAATGATGGGCGTAAGGACTTTTTTTATTCGAAATATCATAAAGAATATAAAAAAAATTAATTCATTGCAAAAAATGCATTTTTTCTGGCTTAATTAATTTTTCGTTGTTTAAACAATCAACAAATATCAAGTGTCATCTTACACTTTTATAATCAGGAAAGCCTTCCGGACATTTAAAAAAAAAAAATACGAATTAGAACAACTTTGCAAACGAATGCGCCACTATGTCCTGCACTATATGGGCTATATTGACTTTCAGGTGTGTAGATGAGCCGCAGATAATAAACCTGAAACAAATATGAACAATTATTATAATATAAATGTTGTGAAGAGTAAACAATATTACTTACACTTTAATTTATTTTTTTTATTTTGATTTTACTCCCATCTCTTGAAGTAATTGCTTCAATTTTCTTGGTATAGTATATGTTATGTTATGTTGGGAATGTAGTGTTAATACACCGCGTCCTAAAAGATCTATTGGGTCCCCTTCTGTCGCTAATGCAGCAAGGAAATGTCTCAATGCCTATGACGACCCTTCCAATCCTATCTTCTCAAGGAAGTGTAGGATTTGGAGTGACTTCATGTTAGGTAAATCTCCCTCTTCTACTTGATATGCTCCTAGGTTTAGAGCCCTTAGATTCTGGAGTGCAACACATTCAGTTATAATGTGAATGGAGGTTTCGTCCTCTTCCTCATAGAATCTGCGCTCACTATCTCTACTACTCTCAGTTTACCAAGGTGTCCTTTTAGTCAGCAATGCCCAGTACGCAGCCTGTTTTTGCTCAGGCAGATGCAGGCTTCCGATCTGTTTTAGTTATATTCACCCAGAAGCATCTTAGCCTGTCTCAGCCCCAAGAGATTGTTCCAATTATCGGTTTTTCTACTGCCCAATTATTCTTTTTTAATCTCTCCTAATATTATGTTACTGCTGATACCGCAGAACGGCTCAGGTCTCGCAAAGGGTGTTTGAGCCCCTTTCCTTGCGAGACTATTTGCAATCTCGTTACCCTGTACCCCGTTATATGCTGGTATAGTATATACTTTCCATATTATTGTTTTTTTGTATAACTGATCCATAGAAAAATCAAAAAGAACTGATCAGAAGAGTGATCACATACCTTTTTATACAAGAAAAATAAGCATTTTTCTCAAAATGCTAAGAACATAAATAATGTAATGTGAGCCATTTCATTATTCAGTTATGCTCTAATCCTCCCAAGTCCCTCTCTGTCTTATTTGACCTTTTAGGCTCAACTTGTGTGATTATCAAACATAATTAAACCCCTTAAGACCAAACATATGTGACGACTATGGTGGAGGAGCTTTCGATTACTATTCGAGAAAGAACGGGATAATGTTTCTAGTGAATTCCAAATATAACGAGACATTTCTAGTAATGGTGAGAATTGGTGAACATTCTAGTACCTTCGGCAAAGTTTTAAATTTGTATATAAATATTGGTGGAGGATCAAGCGGGGATCATTAGTAGATAGACAGTGGTGAATATAAATAGTGAACGATTCAAAGACATTCGAAATATATATAAATTAGAATAGTAGTGTTATAAAATAAATGTTTAAATAAATTATTAATAAATAAACTGTTGTTTAAAATTAACAAACATCACAATATCTTAGTTTAGGCAAAAATAATTTCTGAACAATTTGATTAATGGCTTGTCTTGTAACCACTGTAGGTGTGTTACTCGAAATTTGTAGGAAACCTGAAAAACAGAAGGCTTTTAAAATAAGATAATAGGAACATAAATAAATAAAGTAGTTACTTACAAATATAAAAATATCTAACATAAAATCACCCAGTAAAACAAAGTTTTCCAGATACTCAAAATTTGTTAATGTAGATTTAAGTGAATATAACAGAAATCAAAAATATTGCGTCAAGATGTAGGCAACACGTAATAAGTGTTCAAAATGGCGGCATTTTCTATCCTTTTTAAAGACACTCATGAAGCTGCGCAGTGCGATCATTTTCCGTATAGTAAGAGAAAATCGAAGTATATGGTTCTGACTTACTCTGATCGATCAGCTGATTAGTCACCACTGGGCAGGGATTCTTATGTGCGAACTCAACACGTAATCAAATAGAGAGAGAGAGACATTACATAAGAATTGCATTCTGTGGAATGAAGATAGACGTCTCAACTCGTGCCGTATTGAAAGATGAGAATCCCAATGCTAGTCATGTTTGTCGATTTTCTTTTTCGCTAGACGCTGTCGACCGGTCCGACCGTACCCCTAATAGATAGTGAAATGTGTCAAATTTCCACAGCCACCTCGAGTTTAAATAAAAAAGACATAAAAAAGGAGGAATATACAATTAGATAATTGTAAGTTTAAACTTTAATGGAATGTTTAAAGTCTAGAGAACGAGAGAGAGAGAGAGAGAGTACAGTCCAATGTAACCCGAAATTATGCAAACGTTACGTTGTCGCCCGCGTCACGTATTCCTCGAACGATTTGTTATCTTTCTTTGCTTACATACCATACGAATAACGTCTTTTTCTCTTTTTGGCATTCATAAAAATCGCATTTCAAATTTCCTGTGGGATTTCTCATTTTTTTTCCCGATTCGGTGTTTCTAGAACTTATTTAAAACCAAATCTGATTCCCGTGAAATTTATATAAAGAAATGAAAGTGAATTATTAGGCGTTCGATTTATTTCAAAAGAGGCGGAAAAATTGGTCTTAGTTGTGTGATAACGAATCAACTTGAATAACTTGAAGGAACGTATGGAAGTTTCATATTCTTTACACGAAAAAAATGTCAGAAATGCGAGTTAACCGTTAAAACTGAAAATTCGAATTAAACTTGTGTATCTACAAAATTGGATCGATCATCTATAAAGAGCTTCTAAGGGTTTGAGATAAGAAAAAGAATGACGGGAGGGAAGTCGTTGACCAAATCATATGTTGGATACAACGAAGGACAAGAGGAAGCTGAGTGGATTAACAATAGCTTTGTCCCAACATCTCACAAAACCGTAATATTACGGTCATCGTCATGCCCAGTAAATAAAAACCGTTCGACTTTGGGCTTTATTGATAGGTTTTTATTTACTGCGCATGACGATGACCGTAATATTACGGTTTTGTGAGATGTTGGGACAAAGCTTATATGTATGTACATTATCTACTTATTTCTAATTTTTACATGAATTCTTTACACGCCGTAGAAGTTTTTCTTGAATCAGAGAAAATTTCTTTGGCGTAAACAAGTCATACTTATATTTTAAAGGCCAACGAAACGTATGTGTTCATTTAAAATTATTAGTTCACCGGAATTAGGTTTTTAAGGCGAAATTTTTAGTACAGAATAAAGACCCAGGTAACAATGAAGGTTTTGATTTCTTTTGACAACATTTTACTATGCGCAGAAATGAGAATGATCGAATGAAGGTATTACATACTTATATAAATTTTTCGGCGTTTTTTTTCCAAATAAAATATTAAAATGCAAAAACCCTGAAACAGTTCATTATTTATTTATGATAAGAACCTACAATTCCAATTTTTAAGTTTCTACCTTTAAAAAAATCGATATTTTCAAAGAAACTTTCACCCCCAGTTTCCCTCCCTTAAAATGTGAAAATCCAAAAACCCCAAAACACGTAATTATTAATTTGTATTTATTAGCTGCAATTCCAATTTTTATATTTCTAACTTCAAAGAGAACAAAAAATATATACTTCCATAGAAACTTTCACCCCCCGTTTGCCCCCCTTAACATGTAAAAATATATAAACCCTAAAAAACATTATTAATAATTTGTACTCAGTAGCTGCAATTCCAATTTTCATGTTTCTAACTTTAAAGAAAACCAAAAACATGGATACTCCCAAATAAATTTTCACCTTCCATTTCTCCCCCTTAAAATGTGAAAATTCAAAAACCCTGAAACCTGTCATTAATAATTCCAATTCCAATTTTCATGTTTTTTACTTCAAAGAGAACAAAAAATCGATAGTCCTATACAAACTTTCGCCCCCCGTTTTCCACCCTTAAAATGTGAAAATCCAAAAACCCTGAAACACGTAATTATTATGCTTAGTAGCTGTAATTTAAATTTTCATGTTTAAAAAACAAAGAGTTTCATTAAAAGCTCCCACCCGCATTTCCCCCCTTTAAAGTTAAAATTTCCAGAAATCCTTTCTTAGCGGATGCTTACATTATAAAATAAACCTTTTTTTCCTAAAATTAATAATTAAAAAAATTTCCATATGATTCCAACTTAAGGGGACAAACTGTATAGATATGGGTCTCTATGCTCCACTCAAAATTTTAGTTTCAGGGAAATTCCGGTGGTCTAGATGGTTTTTCAAATTTCAAGGTGGTCCACATATATCTTAAAATTTTTGAACGTCTTTTAAAATATTTTTTTAACACGTTGATGGACGTCTGTCACGTGTGTCACAACGTCCATAGACGTTATTTAAAGCATAGCAGCTTGTGACAAAACGTCGATAGACGTGGGCTCGCAGATTTGAATATCATATTCTTTAAGTTATAGTATCATCACACGTAGGTGAAAATATTCGTTACTGTCACCGAATCAAGAAAAAGAGTAGGTTAATGAAATTCAGCATCTTTTGTATCTTACTTTGCAAAATCTTCAAATGGCCTGAACAGATTTGCTAGAATTATAACTAAGAACACTGTCGATCAAGTCACCGTTCAAACAAAACAAAAAACTAAGTACCTAAATCAAAATCGGTTTGTCCGAATTCCAATTATTTTTGGCCGTAGAATATGATGAAATATAAAAATATTGATTTTTTTTGTTAAATCAAAATTGAAACATGTTTCTTTTTCTCGCCCTGTACAATAAAAGATTTTTAATGTCATTTAATAGTTGTTTACTGCCTTCTGCATCATAATTCAATTAAAAAACTTTTAACTAACTTTAGTCAAAAATAAACATTTTAATATCCGTAATGGTAATTTTTTTTAAATATTTTTTTCTACGATCACGTCAAAGTTGTTGTTTTCCGCTCGCCAAGTGGAAAACTTGACAGCTTTGTTGCTCGCCTAATTTAAGTTAGATATAAAAATATTTCTTTTTAATAAATGATTTTCAAGTTATTTGTACGTAGTTTGATTTTTTTTTAATTTTATTATCCAAGTTAACATTGACTTTAAATATCAACGGCGTTTTTCATGATTAACATAGATATAGGCAACACATTATACACTACTTACGTCAAATTTTCAGTTTTTATATCTATTTCGTAAAATAATATCATCGTAGAAAAATTCTTGTGTGCATTTTGAGGAAAAAATTTGTTGTTCTCTTGAATTTCATGTTCTCTTGAAATCCGGTATAAAAATACAGGTGTCTTATTTAAAATAAAAAAGTCAACATCTACTTCCAGTACGAGTGGAAATGACAGAACTGTTACAATAATTTAGATGTAAAAATCATAAGCCGTCTACTGTTTTTACCATTTTTTAACAAAATGTATATATTAGTTTGTTAAATACAGATAGTATCTTAGTAGCCTGGAGTAACAGAACTAGTTTAGCTACTACGAGAGCTAATATCTCAAAAGTACAAAGACTAGCCTGTGTTTGCATTACAAGTGCAATGAGAACCTGTCCTACGGCCGCAATGGAGGTGATCTTAAACCTCACCCCTCTACATTTATTTTGATGATAGAGCATGTGGCAAAAAGGACACGATATAGAATGACCAGGAATAGAATAATTAGACTAAAGTCTACTTGCTTCAGGACTACCTTGGACATGCCCCAGAATGAAATGTTAAAGAAGTACAGTTTTGTGAAAAACTTCAAAACCACAGAGCTGGGCAGAAAAAAAGAATGGAGCCAATAATCCATCGCGCTGGCAACCGAAAGACATGTTATTCAGTGGTATACGGACGGTTCCAAAACCATAGAAAGAACTGGAATAGGAGGGTATGGGCCGAGAACCGAAAGCTTGGGAAAATACCCAAGCATCTTCTAGGCGGAAATTCACGCCATCGAGAAGTATATCCAGTTTAACATCGAGAGAAACTATCATAGACAAGAGATTATCATCATGTCCAATAGCCAAGCAGCCATCAAAGCGCTGAACTATTACGTAATCAGCTCAACAATGGACTGGAGATGCCTAGAACAATTGAATGAGCTAGGCGAGAAAAATAAAGTTACTCACACTTGGGTCCCGGGACATAACGAGATACAGGGTAATGAGATTGCAGATAGTCTTGCAAGGAAAGGGGCTCAAACACCCTTTGTAGGACCTGAACCGTTCTGCGGTATCAACATTAACACAATATTAGGAGAGATTAAAAAGAATTGGGCAGTAGAAGAACCGATAATTGGAACAATCTCTTGGGGCTGAGACAGGCTAAGATACTTCTGGGTAAATACGAGGGCGGGTCAATAAGTCCGTGACTTTTTGAATTTCACGCCTCTTAATTGAAATGGCAACAATGCTCCCGTCAACAGTCATCTGTCTGTTGACTCTTGTCAAAAATTGAACAAGCTGCGACATTTAGTTTGTTTTTGACAGCCGTTGACTACCTCGTTGACTGAGAAGAAAATGGAAAAAGTGAATTTCGTGTGCTCATAAAGCATTATTTTTTACGAAAAAAATCCATTACGCAAACCAAGGGTAAGCTTGATAAATATTATGGGGACTCTACACCATCCATTTCCATGGTAAAAAAGTGGTTTACTGAATTCCGATGTGGCCGTACAAGCACGGAAGATGCCGAACGTTCTGGACGCCCAGTTGAGGTCTCCACATCGGAAACAATTGAAAAAATCCACGATATGGTTTTAGCCGATCGGCGATTAAAAGTGAGAGAGATTGTGGAAGCCATAAGCATCTCACATGGCTCACTGGTTTCAATTTTGAATGATCATTTGGGTATGAGAAAGCTTTCCGCAAGATGGGTGCCGCGATTGCTCACAATCGACCACAAACGCAACCGTGTGACAATTTCGCAGGAATGTTTGGCGTTGTTCAGTCGCAATATGAACGAGTTTTTGCGCCGTTTCGTAACCGTGGACGAAACGTGGATCCACCACAACACACCGGAGACAAAACAGCAGTCAAAACAGTGGGTTTTTCGGGGTGAATCGGCGCCAAAGAAGGCAAAGGTGGGTTTCTCAGCCAATAAAGTCATGGTGACTGTTTTTTGGGATGCACGCAGTATTATCCACATTGACTACCTTCAAAAAGGAAAAACAATCAATGGTGAATATTACAGCAACTTATTGGGTCGATTCGATGAGGCATTGAAAAAAAAGCGACCGCATTTGGCCAAGAAAAAAGTCCTTTTCCACCAGGATAATGCACGGGTGCACACATGTGCAGTTTCCATGGCAAAAATCCATGAATTGGGCTACGAATTGCTCCCTCATCCGGCCTATTCACCCGACCTAGCCCCGTGTGACTATTTCTTGTTATCGAAAGAAATGGCTCGGCGGAAAGAGATTTGCCTCCAATGACGAAGTCATCTCACAAACAAATACCTATTTTGAAGACCTCGACAAATCATATTTTTCGGAAGGGATAAAAAAACTGGAGAAACGTTGGGCTAAGTGTATAGAGCTCAAAGGAGACTACGTTGAAAAATAAAATAAACTTAAAATAACCAAAAAAGGTTGACAGCTGTGTGCACGTAGTTTAGATTCAAAAGGAAAGACTTGTATTTCGTGCAAAACTTTTTAATTAATAAATGCAAAGCGCTTTCGGCTTATTTGCCATCATCAGTGCTTATCTACAAAAATTGAGGATGTAAACTTACAATTTAAAAAAATATATTATAAAATCTGAATAAGACGTTTAGGTCAAAAGTTAAAATTGTACCTATATATACGATTATTTGAATAAATTAACAATTACAAGAAACAAACAAAGTGACAAAAAACTGGTATTGGGAATAGTGAGTGTGGGATAAGCCCTTGCAAATCAAATCTGATCTCCAGAAGCAAGTTAGCTTGTGTGGAATTAAGGAATTATGCCACCTTCACTATTCACAAAATTGAAAACAAATTAACAAATTAGTTGAAATTTAAAGAAATTTACAAATAGAGGGTGACTGTGGGAGATATATTGAAATTTGAATCTAAAATACAATATTTAATATGAAGAAATTTAAACGCAGAAGGCCAAAGTAAAAAAACTGAAGGTTTTTTTTTTTATTTTTTGACATTTTATATACATTATAATATAACTAATTTGTTAACTTGTTTTCAATTTTGTGAATAGTGAAGGTGGCATAATTCCTTAATTCCACACAAGCTAACTTGCTTCTGGAGATCAGATTTGATTTGCAAGGGCTTATCCCACACTCACTATTCCCAATACCAGTTTTTTGTCACTTTGTTTGTTTCTTGTAATTGTTAATTTGTTCAAACAATCGTATATATACAATTTTAACTTTTGACCTAAAAGGCTAATTCAGATTTTATAATATATTTTTTTAAATTGTAAGTTTACATCCACAATTTTTGTAGATAATCACTAATGATGGCAAATAAGCCGAAAGCGCTTTGCATTTATTAATTAAAAAGTTTTGCACGAAATACAAGTCTTTCCTTTTGAATAAAATAACTTTTTATCTAAAAACCTGTGTTTCATTCAAAAAGTCACGTACTTATTGACCCGCCCTCGTATAACCAGAAAAGATCGGAAGCCTGCATCTGCCTCAGCAAGAACAGGCTACGTATTGTAACAGGAATCCTTACCGGGCATTGCCGACTAAAAGGACACCTTAGTAAACTGAGAATAGTAGAGGATCGTGAGTGCAGATTCTGTGAGGAGGAGGACGAAACCTCCATTCACATTCTAACTGAATGTGTAGCACTCCAGAATCCAAGGGCACTATACCTAGGAGGATATCAAATAGAAGAAGGAGATTTACCTAACTTGAAGCCACTCCAAATCCTAAACTTCCTTGAGAAGATAGGATTGGAAGAGTCGTTATAGACATTGAGACATTTCCTTGGTGCATTAGCGACAGAAGGGGGCACAATAGATCTTTTAGGCGGCAGTGTATTAACACCACATTCCTAACATAACATAGTATTTTAAAAACATGCAACTAACTATAACTTTTATTTAAAAACATTAGACTTACTTGGAGTAATGGGTTACCCTGTATAATCATTTATTAGGTTATACTTCACAAAATTATGAATGACTGCGATTAATGTAATTTTTTCCTCTGTACCTTGATTCTAAATGTAAAATTTTGCTTTTATACGAGTACGAAACTGAATTTAATCAAATATTTACCAAATATCGTTTTTGTCCCAAGTTAGATATGATTAAATTTTTGAAGTAATTTCAATATCGTCAACATCTAAACGAATTATGAACAGGAATCCAATAAAAAGAATTTTTCATTACTAAGATCTTTAGCTTTTTCTCATTGAAAATCTTCAAAGCTTCAATCAATTTTTTTATATTTAATATGTTTTCTGGATTTATAATTACTGTGTTTCGTAAACAAGTTATTATATATTTGCACTCATCGAGTACTCCAAAAAAAAAAGTACACGATAGGATTCTAGGCTAATCCTCATAAAATATCAGATTTGTTATACTTCTTCATTACTAAGAAAATAACAAGTAATTATATAAAAATGGTGGAATCTTTTGATCTATTACATGTGATCATACTCCAGTAATAATTGACATCTTTGCTCACAAATTGAAAAATTATAGATTTAATTTCGCAAATTGTATTCGCCAAAAATGCACGAAATACATATATTTCTCAACATACGCATACGGGTACTACAGCATCTGTATTTTTCGCATCTATTTATTACATTTTATCCTCCAATATCCAGGTATTGAATAAAACGTAGCCCAGAAATTAAATTAAAACTCCACTGCTTATAAAAAGGGAGTATTTATAAAATTCTATGATAAATAATAGCCATGCATAACTTGAAAACTATTATTTTAATTGAAATATAAAAAAGTAATATATTTGACACTTCCTGTTGACATAATTAAAGAGAATTGATAATAATTCTTGGAATTATGTATTCCTTTTTTACCACTTTAGAGATAAAAAGCATCGTCCCAAACACTTTATGCAATGATTATTCAAATAACCGCATTCAATTAACAGTAAAACATGGTAAAAGCTGGTTAATTTGAGTTTTATCTCTACAGCCCGCTATGATGATATGAAGTACTCAGCAATTAAAACTTTATGCATTTGAATTTCAAATTGATTCCGTTTATCCTCTGTGAAATACGGGGTCGGAATTTTTGGGAGCTGCGCTACTTTTTATGACTCTTTAACTACTTCATCACCAACTTCAAAACTCTTTTTATTGCAAACGATAAGAGGATGGGTTTCGTGTTTTATGTACATCACCACCGTTACAGATTACAAACAATGCAACATTAAGTGAAGGTTTTAAAGGCTTTATCCAATTAAATTTACGCACAACCTGAAATACTGATTTTCAATGACTTTCTCGGGAAAATAACTTCTGTACACTTTAACTAACTTTTTTAATAAAAAATAGTAAACAGTAACAACAACAAGTGCAAATACAGGGTACAGGGCCGTTGCAACCCGCTTGAGAGCATCAGATTCAAATACTAAACATTTTTATATAATCAGATCCATTATTTGTGAAATTTCTAAAAAAAAAAGTCTTCACCTTATATTTTTCTATAAATCCAGTTATTCTTTTTTAATTTACTAAAAAGCGTGGCATTTTCATAAAAAGATTGTAATTTTTGTCAAAAGCGAGACATTTTTGTACTATGGCGTTGAGCGTACAAGCAAGTCAAAAAGCGTAAAAAATTCGCCTAAAGTGTGACGTCTGGCATATATATTTTTTATATGTACTATGTACAACACATTCAACATTGTAATCACTAATTAAATAAGACAACTTATAATATCCCTTGCCATTGGTAAATGTTACACGACAATGTGTTTATATTAAATTATTAGAAATAGTGGTAGTCGATTGTCAATTCTTGAAATACTTATATCAAAATATATCCAATTTGAAATTGTCTCTCAATCTCCTCTAGAATTAATTCTAAAGAGTTTCAACAAAACTAAAGCACACAATTATACATTTTATTACCAAAAAATAAACAATTTTTTGAACAAGAAATAAAGTTATCTATAAATAAAAACAAAATAAATGTAGCTTTACGTGTTTTCTTCAGGGACCTCCGTACAGGCTGAACTCGTCTGGTACACAGACGGTTCAAAACCCAAGGAGGAGCCGGTGCAGGACTCTATGGACCCAAGTCGAAAACAACAATTTCGCTGAGTTTAGGAAAATAGGCAACAGTGTTCCAGGCTGAGCCAATAGCCATACAACACTGTGCAAGAGAAATATTAAATCAGCAAGTATCAGTCAAAACTATTGCCATATACTCTGAAGCCAAGCAGCTTTAAAGGCAATTCTCTCACCAGAAATCAAATCACGACTGGTGAAAGACTATCTAGAAGACCTGACAGAGCTAAGTAGTCAAAATAAGGTGACCCTAGCCTGGGTTCCAGGCCATAAGGGATATCAGGGCAACGAAAAGGCCGACGAATTAGCTCGAGAAGGCTCAGATAAGGCCATGACAGGCCCCGAACCCTTCTGTGGAGTTGTTAAGGCATTGTGCAAGGCATCCATTAAACAATATATGCAAAAAGAGTCTCAGGAATGGTGGAACAACTATCCAAGACTGAGACAGGCCAAACAGTTCATCAAGGAACCATCGGCCAAGTTCACGAAAGACCTACTGGATCAAAAGCGTCAAACCGTTAGGATAACAGTGGGCCTTACTGGACACTGTCGCCTCAAAAGGCACATGAGTGTCATCAATCCAGCAGAAGAAGCAACCTTGTGCAGGTTCTGTGAAGAAGAACAAGAAGAAAAAGAAGAAGAAGAAGAGGAAACATCATTCTACGTCCTGTGCCAATGTGAAGGTCTGTAGGGAATGAGGTTTCTATCATTGGGCAAAGAAAAGCCAAATGCATGTAACTACATGCGGGAGCCACTGTCAAAGCTACTAAGTCTAATAAAAAATACCAGGCTAGACGACATACTCTAAAACAAACAATAGATCTGAAAAGGTCGCGGTGAACAAGGACAAATAACGTCCAACTCCTTATCTAATCTACGCGCTTTCTTTCTGGAAAATTCGGAAATAAGATCAGTCATATTTATATTATCCAACAAATCACTTTCTATCGATATGATTGCCAAATTATCGAGCCACTGCGTTGTTGGCCCATTAATGATCTTAAATAGTTTTTGATCAACTTTAACTTTGAAAAAGTTATCTCCTTTGAAACAACCGATAAAGGCATTGTTAACAAAACTCGCAAAGCTTAATAATATGTGTTAATTTATATACTTTATTATTTAAATAATACTGCAATTAACCTCTTATTTTCTTTATTCAAACTATGTATGGTTTACAACAAATACAACAACCAACAACGACCACTGTTTTACAACTAGTAACCGGAAACACGTATTTTTGACATCAGTCAATATTCTGACGTACAGTAGTACCAATCAACAAAAACTAAATATAACTAAAATAACTAAGGCTGTGTTCACATAAAAGTAATGATACTAAATCATATTTCAACAATATAGTCTAACATTTGTGTTGGTTAAGTGTAAGATTTTTAAAAATTGCAACTCGTGTAACAATCGTGTTCCGTTTATTTCACGCTCATTGCAATTTTTGCCCGTTAAAACTTCTTCAAGTTGTAAACAACAATGTATTTGGTCCTTTTCTGGTAAATCTGAAAATTTACAAATAGCCCATAAAATTAAAAATGATCGGAATGAGAAGTTATATCTTTCACTAATTGATGTTATAACGATAAGTGTATTAAAGTTTATTTTAAAATCTCGTTCTCCAACTGTAATTGGTTCATCGTCATTCTCGAAATTAAATGTTTTTTAACACGCCTTTGTCTGAAGACTTTTCCACTTTTGAAGGTTGGCTGTACATCTAGATATTTTACAAGTTCAGAAGCATCAACTACAGATCTTCAAATCCTTTATCACTTATCACGGTTACTATTGAAAAACTTTAGCAAATCACTCATATATGGGTACATGTTTTCGAAATTGGCATGCAATATTTTGCTAACAATATTGACTCTAAACAGAACATTATACCACAATATGAATTTACATGTAAAAGGTCTCTACAGAAACATACCACATATTCCTTAGACCAAAATAAGTCGATTTAAGTAAAATTACCTTACTACAAAGTTGCTTCGTTTGGGCTCCAGAGGGCCTTGAAGTTACAATTTTTAAATCGTTTTTCCCATATAAATTTAAAACGACATATGCGATTTTGCTGAAATTTGGTATATTGGTAGAGTTTTATGTGGCAAAAAAATGGTATTAAAATTTTGTCCGATAATAATACATAGGCGTAGAAATTGATTTTTTAAATAATTGCACCTTTAAAAATTCTACGCCAATGGAAGAAAAGGAGTTTGAGTATGAAATTTAAATTGCGCAACTCATTTACTTTAAAAAATGTACTCTTGATAAGACTCGATTACTCTCATGGTTTTCGCTAAATTTCTGTTTTAATAATTTAGAGTGTATAGGTTTCACAAAAATATTTATTTACAACATAATCAAAATAGAGATTTTACAAAAAATGTTCAAAATGTTCACCATTTTCACGCATACAAAGATTTATACGTCGAAGAAAATTAAAATGTATCCTTTCAATAACTTCTTCATCACCTCTAAGATTGTTTATTGCATCTTGAATACGTTGCCAGAGTTGTTCCTCATTTTCTACAGGTTCCCTGTAAACTGTGGATTTCAGATGTCCCCATAAAAAGTAATCCATCGGTGTTAGGTCTGGGGAACGCGGTGGCCAGTTTACAGGTGATTCATTACCTCTGCCTATCCATTTGTGTGGATATTGTTCATTCAAGTGGTTTCTAACGATTAAAGAAAAATGTGGTGGAGCTCCATCTTGCATAAACCACATATCTCTCCGAAGTTGGAGAGGTAAATCTTCTAACAATTCTGGCAACGTATTTTGTAGAAACTGTAGAAAATCCAAATAATTTTCTCCAGTTAATCTTCGTGGAAGTATGACAGGACCAACAATGAACTTACCAATTATTCCAGCCCACACATTAATTTTGAATTCGTGCTGAAAATGGTTTACCTTTATTGCATGCGGATTTTCAATGGCATAAACATGTTCATTATGGGTATTAGTTATACCTCTTCTTGTAAAACCCGCTTCATCGGTAAAGAGAACCTTCTTGATAAAGTTTGGATCTCTTTCTCTTTGCATATTACCAAATCGACAAAAACCCAAACGAATTTGAGGATCATGGACTAATAATTCTTGTACTGGCTTCTTATGGTATGGATATAGCAATTGTTCTCTAAGCACTTTATGAACGACATCTTTACTTACTCCTAGTTCCCTTCCAATTCGTCTGGTGCTTAATTCTGGATCTTCTTCAACGCATTCTAAAATGTCTTATTCAACCTCAGGAATCCTTACAAAACGTTCTCTTCCATTATCAACAGTGTTGGGAGCAAAGGAACCGGTCTCCCGAAGACGTCTCTCAACAGCAGCAAAAGTTGGGTGGCTAGGTACACGACGATTTGGAAACCTTTCAGAGTACACCCTGACACTCTCTCGAGCATTTCCTTCACAAAATCCTAATGTCAGTAACATATCGGTATATTCTGCATTGGTATATTGTACAGCCATATTAATAAACCACGCATTTGTTTTTTTAATTATTGAGTCAGATAGAACACTTTCAATCGTTAACAAGAGATTAGGTGTTAAAACTTGACAATATTTTTATTTAGATGAAACTATGGAAACCAACAATAAATGTTTTTGTATACGTATTGCAGGCAAATAATTAATATTCCTGAAAAAATCGTACATGGCAAGAATCGAGTATTTTTGTTAAAAGTCTCGATTAGAGATGTTGAAGAAGATATGAAAAAAGTACATTTTTATGTTTTTCATCGTATAGAATTTTGTCCGATAATAATACATAGGCGTAGAACTTGATTTTTTAAATAATTGCACCTTTAAAAATTCTACGCCAATGGCAGAAAAGGGGTTTGAGTATGAAATTTGGATTGGGTACTCATTTACTACAAAAAAGTACCCTTGATAACACTCGATTTACTCTCATGATTTTGACAAAGTTTGTATTTTAATAATTATTGTTTATTTTCTAAAATTACTAAAATGCAAATTTCGTCAAAACCATGAGAGTAATCATGTCTTATCAGGAGTACCTTTTTTAAAGTAAATGAGTTGCGCAATCTAAATTTCATACTCAAACTCCTTTTCTTCCATTGGCGTAGAATTTTTAAAGGTGCAATTATTTAAAAAATCAAGTTCTTCGCCTATGTATTATTATGGGACAAAATTTTAATACCATTTTTTTTGCCACATAAAACTCTACCAATATACCAAATTTCAGCAAAATCTCATATGCCGTTTTAAATTTATATGGGAAAAACGATTTAAAAATTGTAACTTCAAGGCCCTCTGGAGCCCAAACGAAGCAACTTTGTACTAAGGTAATTTTACTTAAATCGACTTATTTTGGTCTAAGGAATATGTGGTATGTTTTTGTAAAGACCTTTTACAAACACTCTGTATAAACTGGTAAATTTTTAATTTATTTGCTAAAGGTGTAGCCATATGCTTTGTATTGTTATCGAAAGAAATTTCACGAAATTTACTATACAAAAAGCATCATGACTTCCCCAAGCTGATAGCTCAAAGGACTAATGGTATCAATTCTGCTCGACCATCTAGTTTCAGACAGTGGTTTTAAAGTTAAATTGGAAATATTTGTTTTTTAAACAGTCCAACAATTACTTAGTTGAGGCCGAAAAAAATTTGTAGTTCTTTTTATTGTATCATTTACAACCAAGTTTAAACTGTGGTTACAGCAAGATACGAAAAATAATCTAGAATCTTTTTTTATAAACCGGCATGCTTGCCTCGCATGTTGACACCATTATCGTATCCCTGGTCTCAATTAAATAAATTGTTTTTTTTTAATCATTTAATAATTTTTTTTAAACACTCAGTTGTGTATTCTATTGGGGCAAAATGTAAGAAACAATTTCCCTTGTTGTTGATTTTAAATTTACGAATCTGATACAGACAGAAATGTGTTCTTGATGGCTCATGTCCGGAGTGCAATCAAGAATAAAAGAAAAATATTTTGAATTTTTGGCCATATTTAAAATATTTTCTCTTAAATTATTACGTATTATTTAAATTATTTCATTTTGAAGTTGGTTGCCAAGATAATGATTTATTTTCATGGGTGTCGTTTGGGGGGGGGGGGGCAAGGGGGGGGGGGGCAGTTGCCCCCTCTGGCTTTTAGCGACTTTATTCAACAACGCGTAAGATATGCATTACGAACAACAATCTCATATAGAAATAATAATATTCAGGCTAATATAGTTGAAGAATATTATAGGTTGAATATATTTATTGCATATCTGGATTCTCTTATTATGTTGCTTACATTACGCTTTTCCGAAGATTCTGTTAGTTTTTCCTTAAGCCTGTTACATCCCAAAGGCATAAAAACAATACTTTTTTCACTACTGATTAGAAAATGAAAGTAGTGGAAAAATTTTGAATTGACAATTTTGAAGCTGAATATCAAAATGGAGTACGAAACAGCTTTCTACACACAATGAGCTCTCCATTAATGATATAGCATCCAAACATTGTGAATTTTATCCAGACATGCAAAGTGGTTTAAAAAATATTTATGGCTCTTCCACCAACGACAGAGTTTATCGAAAGAACTTTTAGCACGCTAAGGCATGTTAAAACATGGCTGCGATCTATCAGTGCGAAGTCATGGTAGGGAAAGCAAAAGCGATACTAGCGCAAACTGCGGATAATTCGAGTACTTTAGGGCGATATTTTGTAATTTTGGCGTATCAAATACACGTATACATTTTACTTTTTACTAAAAAATGGGTTAAAAACAATAAAATGAGCAAAATGAGCTATGTTGCAAATTGTACTAGCAAAAAAAAATGTAAATTATATAAATTTTCAGTAGCAAAATCGAAATTAAATCAAAAAAATAAATAGACAGCTGTATAATAAGAAGAAAAAAACCTTTATTTTTGTAATAATAACAGTAATACTGTAAATAATAGACATCAGAAAAGGTTTTAAATAAACAATAAATTATTATTTTATGATATTCTTCAACATCCCTTAAGTCTTAAATGTTTAGCAAATGATTAGATTTCTGCCTTTAATTATTGTATATGGCTGAAATGCAAACTTGTGACTTATTGATAGGAAACCAGTTTTAATCATTAATTTCTATGGGTTCTTTCGAACTAAAAATAAAAAAAATATAAATTACAATCGCAAATATACCAATTATTTTTGTTAATACGTTTTAATTCTACGTTATTATATAATAGTAGTGTTTTTATTTTGACATTATTTAACCTATTCTTCAATGACAACTTATTAGGCTTAGGCAAGATCTCATAAATTTTCTCGTAAATACCTACCTATGTTTTATTATTGATTTTTATTGATTATACTACTTTTTTTAGCTGAAGTAATAAAAATATATAATAATAATAATATTAATAATTTTTTCAATTGTTTTATAAATCCATATACTTTTATTTTGTCTTTTTTGTTGGGTTATTTTATTTATTAGAGACTTGTTATGACAACTTAAGTATCAGTTCTGTCAAATAGGTCAGTGGCATTGTTAGGGTTACTACTACAGTTCCACTTCCCCTTAGCTTCGTTATTCAGTGAGATATCGGATTAATTTTGTTCTGTTTGAAAGACTTTCTTATGATGGATTCAATTGTTCTGTGACGTCATGGCTTACTTCTGATTTTTCCGAAAATAACAGTTTTTTTTTATTTTTAAAAGGAAACCCTCTTTTTTATTGTAAATTTAAATGTCTGGGACTTTTTTGTATAATAATCGTGTATTGACAATTTTCTGTCAGCTGTCAAAGTGGCTGCCATATTTTATAATATTTTTTCTAAATATGTTACTATTAATTCGTTTATGGAAAAACATATAGGAATGTACGAACTTTATAAAATCTTTTTAGGCTTTAAAATTTCCATTGTGACCCATTTACCGTATACCAGTGGCGTATCTAAGCATTTTTATTATTAGCAAACCGTTTAATAATTTATCCGCTTTTATCTTCGTTATTAATTGAGATATTGGAATGAAAACTTATTTGTTTAAAAGCTTGGGACAAATACTCTAATATTCTGGATTCAATTGGTGTGTGACTTCATGGCTTACCTCTGTTTTATCGGAAATAACAAAATCTCAATTTATTTTTAATTTTTAAATAGAAACCCCCGTTTTTATTGAACATTTGAATTTTAGGGACATTTATGAATAAGAATCATATGTTGAAAATTTTTTGTCAGCTGTCAAAATGATCATCATATTGGAACATTTTTTTTTAATATGTTTCTGAGAAAATTTTCAATACACGCTTCTTATACAAAAAATGTCCCGGAAATTCAAATTTTCAATAAGAAAAAGGGTTTTTATTTAAAAATAAAAAAATTAATTGCGATTTTCTATTATTTCTGGAAAAACCAGAAGTAAGCCATGACATCACAGAATAATTAAATCCATCATAAGAAAATTTTCTATTATGTTTCATTTTCTTTGTTTTCCAATAAATAAACATACCAAATTTTTTCAAAATTTTGCCCCCCCCCCCCCCCCCCCCCTATAGAATTGTGTAACGACACCCATGTTTATTTTCTTGATCTCTATTTGTACTCTTTTAGTATGTTCAGCCATAATGGGGTCGAATTTTGTAATCATTTTCACACATTTCAAGAAATTGCCGTTATTATTTTGAAACAACTTCATATTTTAACCGCGGACGGCGGAAGGTCAGATTTTGTTTAGCTAAAAACTGAATAACAGAATACTCGCTCAATAACTGCATGCCAATATTTAATTTCAGCGTTAACCAAATATTTATGAGTTAGATCAATCGTATTGTTTCTTTTTAATCTAGTTAAACAGTCATACCATGTCTTAAGGAATTTCGAAATGCATACTTTTTTAGTGTTACATATTCTGCAACAAAAACAAAACAGAGAATTTTTCGCTAACGAGTATAGAAGACAAATACACTTGATTTTTCATTATTTGGCAAAATTCGAGAAAAGTATGATTCAGAAAATTTCGATAACAGGTGCGTTGAATATGAAATCACAGTATAGGTCGTAGGAAGGTTTATTCTTATAGTAAAAGCTCATATGAAAACGTTAAAATAAGGGCAGTTAACTAACTTCCTTTCAGGAGTTAATAAAAACGATATAGTATCTGATAAAAGTGATAAAATGTACCGTTTATTATTGGTTTTCTTAATTAAACTGTACAGATATCGTTCGCAAACACTTACCACTTCCACTTAAACGATTCAATTACACTATTTTATATTTAATATAAATAAGATTGCCCTATAAACGCCTACCGGGGTTATTCGTTTATCTCAGCTCTTTCCTATACGATCGCAGATAAATTCGATTCACCTCATTTTTTAAATACCCACTTCTATTCAGAGCGATATAACTGTATTTTATACTTAGGATTTAACGTTTCTTTACTTTTCATCGTAAATAATAAATCTATTTTAACAATGTTTAAAATATTTGGCGAATTGTTTTCGATACATTTTGAAAATTAATCGTATTTTTTGTTTGTTTCAGATTTCCTAGGCAGCAACAAACTCTGCCCAATCACTTTTACTTTACTGATTATGAGCGACATAACGCTGAAATCGCTGCATTCCATTTAGACAGGTAGGAGGACAATATTTCCGCGGTAAAAAATGGCATTTTGAAATTAAAAAAACGAAAGCGTAGAGGTGCCATACCAAATTGCGAAATATTTTTAGAAAAAAGTTATACTGTAAATTTACACATTTTCTGTAAAGTTACACTTTTTCTGTAAATTGACAGTTTTTCTGACAATGTACACTTTTTACTACTACCCAGCAATACGATATCCCTTTCTTGCAATGACCTCCTTCGTTGTTGTCTATTGGGTCTTCATTCAATTGGATATTGGGACAATGCCATCTTTAATAATTATTTATATTTAATGTTGTTTATATAATATAACCAAATAATAATACAATGCGAATGTGAATCCATGGAAATATAAGCTTCGTTCGCGGTAACAGTCCTAAAGTGATTCAGAATTAATAATTCATACTTTGAGCACATGCCTGATTAATTATCAATTCTGAATTTTTACCGCGCGCGCAATCCCTATAAATGCCGCGTTTGAGAATCCACATCGGATGCATCTGAGATGTAAAAAATCTTTGATCACGTGATTCAGTATACGTAAATGTAATAGGACAGATGTGTCCGATGTGGATAAAAAAACGCTCGAGATGTAAAAAATGCATACGATGTGGATTCTCAAACGCGGCATATATCTCGGTGTTTCAGGTATAATAGACAAGCAGTTCGACACCAATAATAATTTTACCGCGAACTCAGGATAGAACCAAATAGTTAGTTCTTTTTGCTCCGTAAACGCTTTTTAACTACTGCGCCTGCGAAATCGTTACTATTAGTAGTAATTTGGTTCATGGTTCTTACCGCGAACAAAGCTATGTAAAGCACGTATAATTGACATTCTTCGGATATCTGGATAGCTATTCACTAAGTCATGGGAGCGCTCCCATGGGAGTGCTCCCATATATTTTGCTCTCTTACTCTTAGGTGGGTATATCGTGCTTACTCACTTTTAGCCCAGGTACATGCGTAGTAAGGTCAGATTTTATACTATGGGAGGGAGAATTGCGGGCTTGCCAGATTAGGTCCGTATTTATCACAAAGCAAATTTGAATTATTAAGGGCTGATTCCACCGTTGAGTTAAACGGAGATTAAAATGACATTGTTAATGTAAAAATGTCATTTTAAACTTCGTTAAACACAACGGTGGATCGGTCCTTAAATAGTAGATCAAAGTTATTCTGTCGACTTGGCAACGTTGGCCTCTAAAGGCACTGTTAGCTGTTTTATATCACCTGATATTTTCAGCTTTTGAAGTTTAGTTTTCATCGAAGCTAAGCTGGGAAGCAGATACCCATAATAGGTGTTATGCTCTCCCTGTAAAAAATCTATTTTTTCAGCCAAAGGCTACATTAATTTGATATATTTCTCTAAAACGGATATTTCAAGTTCCTTAAATACCGGAATACGTTTATCACATAAAACTTATCTTTGACAAAACAATTTGGACGACAGCGTCATAAGTGGAGTTCCATTTGGTAACTCCTGGAACTTTTTACTTATGTCCAAGTTCTTCTTGTATTATTTCAGCCGATTTCGGCCGTCCGCATTTATTTCACAACGTCGAATATTTGGAAAATATGTGTGTGTTTTTTTGTCGCAAAGGCAGTAGACCATTTACCGAATTTTTGTAATCGGTAGTTGCAATGAGATTTATGGTATATGAGGCACATCTTATGTGTTGCGGCAAATATCTTTCCTGTGTAAAATCCCCCATGAGGTATATTTTAAGAACAAAAAAATACATGGAAGTGTTTCTCCACTTTTTTCTTATATCAACAATTTTGAAGCAAAAAAATATATCATTTAAGGGGTAGTTTTATTCCCTTAAAATTCGAGTTTTGTCATAAAACCTCTACAATTAATCTGCTTGCTGAAATTCAGCTTTTTACGTCATATGGTTTGCCCATGATCAAGATTAATTAGTCAGTTCACTGAGCATTTTACATTACATATTAGTATACATTATTAAATTATTTTCCACTCTATCTTATTTTTAAAGAATATTTCATTACTATTCTCGAATATTTTCAAAATACTTATAGTTAGTTACATTTTAATGTTTAAATATTTTTTATACCACAGAATCAAAATACTTACCGTAGTATACACATAAACACGACCTGCAAAATAAGCACACGTTACTTTACACACAAAATTCTAACCCACAAGCTTTTACGGATGCTAAATGCAAAATGCGCTCCGAGTCCCGACTTCCGTACGCGCTAGATCGGAAATAAGAAAAATCCTGTTGAAATTAGAAAAAAGCGTTAAAATTTTCAAAGTACTGCTGAAGTGCATTCTGGGTATTTAAGTACATTGACATACTAAAGAACGTTATAAGTACTTAAGTACTTTTAAAGTACTTAGTTGCATTCTTTCTTCACTGTTTTAAGTAAAAAAGTACTTAACTCCAAATTTTACTGTTTAAGTATAAGTACAACGACAGGAACTTAAAAATGTAAGCACAAGTACAGGCATTTTTGCAGGTACTTAAAATACAGTACTTTTTGTACTTAAGTAATTTTTTAAGTACATAAAGTATTCAGTACTGCAGCTCTGCTCTAGTTAAATATTGCTCAACGACTTCTAACAAAAACGTCGTACTCTGTTTCTACACTATTAAAGAGTTGTATATCAGTCATAAAAATTTATTTAACGTGTCGTTTGCGTGTGTTTTGTAACGTTTTAATCAATTATACCAACCTTTTATAAATTTGTGTGTTACTTGAGTTGTATTGTTTAAATTTAGATATTAAATACATTACACACATTTGTGAGGTTAGGTACTTCAATTTTGAGAAAAAAATAATAATGAAATTTATTCAGAATTATATAAGTAGGTAACACAAAAATTTTAGGGATAGGTGTCTGGGAGTCAGGGTGTTGAAAGTAATACGACAACAAATGCCTCAACAATTGTCCCCCTTGATATGTAAATTCGCCAAATATTCATACTGTCATTTGTAGAGGCAATATTAAATGCTGTTCGTTATAACATTGACATCCTGTATGTATTTCGTCAGCACACTGGCAACTTAAACGGCGCGGCGTAGAATAATGCTCTCTTTTCACTACTGAAAAGAGAATACATCGATGCCGTGGCATCGTATAGCTGGGTAGTCAGAAAAACTATAAATTTACAGAAAAAAGTGTAAATTTACAAAAAAGTGTAATTCTAAATAAAAAGTGTCGCAATGTTGTATTGCAGCTCTACGCTTTCATAGTTTCATGATAACTTGAAAAAGTTTTTATGTATTACAGTTTATACTATAAATAAAATAAATATAACGATATTTCAATGAAACACGTAGTTAGTATCGTATTGCGAAAGTTTAAGTTACAATGTTCTCTCTTGCAAAGTCTTAAGACAAATAAAAGGGTCTGTTTATGTGGGCACACTAAGAATATTCACCCGCAGTCGCCGAAGAAAATTACAGCCGTCATCTTTCGGTTTCTATAGAAAGAAATTTAAGAAGTCGGGTTGAAGGAATTAGATAACTTTGTAAAAGCGCACTCAAACGTACACTTGCCTCCTGTATCTACACGACGAGTTTTATGGTTCTTTTTCGTCGAATTAGATATTTCGAAGCTAATTCTTAAGTACATCGAAATAAAATAAATAAGTATAAAAGCTAACAACCTAATTCAGAAACGATCTCTAAAAATAAATGTATTATTGAGTACGTTACTGATGTATAAATGCACCTATAAGGAACGTCCAAACATTTCTTCCTTCCTACTGACTGCGCCATATTGTAACTAAATAGAAGAGCCCAAAATTTGACGACATTATACAGGGTATTTCCGAACTTGGCGTCCAAATTTGTAGGGGTGGTAGTTCGCATAATTTGAGAGTGATTGGCAGATTTAATTTTCCTAAAAAAATTATATTAAACAAAATAGATCCATTATAAAAAAATCAAAGAGCAGGTCCTACCCTGAGCGCGTAGCGCAATAGTCCTCAAAAATAGATGCGATTTGCAATTTTGTCGATTCTAAGCGTAGCGCGCGCGAGTCGAGGCGTTCCATCGCTGTGCAGGACCGTACCTGTTTATAATTTTAAATTAATTTTTAATTATTTTTATTTTAAATATTTTGGAAAAGTAAAATCTGCGAATCGGTCTCAAATTATGCGAACTACCACCCCTACAAATTTGGACGCCAAGTTCGGAAACTCCCTGTATAGAAGATACTCTTTTCACAAACTATACAATTTTTTTCTAATTTTGACATATAAAATGACATTTTTGTAATTGTGCAATGGAAATGGAAAAGGCTGAAAGTGCCACAAAGTAAAATTTTCAGTATTCAATAAAAACTTATACTGTATCCTTTAAAAATCTATAAAATTCATTAAAAATGCAAAATATATTTTTATTTGTTTTTCAAGGGTTGTTTTTTTATTGTACATATATAACTTGATTTTTCATGTGAAAAGCTGAAAGTGCCATCATATCTTTTTTTGGGAAACGCTGTAAGTGCCATACCTTGTTAGTTAAAAGGCTGGAAGTCCAGCGCTCATTACACGTAAAGGATGAATGTTCATAGTGGTTCAACAAAAAACCAATAAATATTACAAAAATAAGCTTATATTTTAAATAAAAAGACTCACAATCATATACATATTGTCTCTCTCTTTCTTCTCTCCTATCCCCCACCTTCTCCTGCTGGAAGTCCTCTAGAAGTCCGTCTTCTGCTTCCTCCTGATTGTCGTCTTCTTCTTGTTGCTCTTCCACCGCAGGCTGCTGAGGTCCAGGAACAGTGGCCCTATAGAATACCTTGTCTTTTTCTTTCTCCAGGTATTTTAAGATCATTCCCTCTAGATCATTTTTCTTTCCTTGAGATATCTTGCATTTGAACTGAATTTTTGGTAACTCCACATCGGGAAGGTCTTCAAGATTTGCATTTTTTTTTAAACATCTACCTTGTCCCAAGTTACCATATTATCACTTTCCTTTGCAAAAACTGATGCCACTTTTAAAATACCAGGATTCTTGTGCGAAATACGAAAATGTGAAATTTTACTGATTCCAAGGTTTTCAGTGTTGAAGTACTTCTCAGCTCTTTGAAGTCAATAAAAGCCTCAGATTTTATCGTTTTTTTACACATGCAGTAGCAACAAAATGATCAAGATCTTTTGTGACCATTGCTTTGCATGTTTTGCGCCGCTTTTCAATGAGATCGAAGTCCCGCTCAGGGTTCATGTAACTATATCCACTAACCAAGTACTTTAAATCTATTGAGCGATAAAACCCTTTTTTTACCAAGTAAATTACTGCCATTAGGAGGATCTGGTTCTTGTTTTATGCTCCACAGTTGTCACACCATAAAACTAACCTTCTTCTTGTTAACAAGGCCTCAGAAGTGACAACCTTAAAGAAGCAAGATGATATATCATTGGCCCCTCGACCACCAATCCCTTCGTGCCACATACACATATATGCAAACCCATGGTTACTCAGATGAATTTCCAAGTTGTAACATGAGAGCTGCCGGCAGTAAAAAATATTACTGTGTGTGAGCATTGGTACAAACATAATTTGTTGCAAGTCCATACATAAGCAGTTATTATTAGTTGGAAGTTGTGATGATACAATGACTTCCTTCATACACGCTAGTGCTTTTTCTGCTTTTCTATGGTGTAACGCCTGCTTTACTTTTATGGCATTTCTAGCAGTTTCACTGGTAGCTGCTTAAGTTTGGACTTTAAACACGTCACATTTCTTACAAGTGTATGTTGCTAAACATTTGAATTTTAGTTTGGAAAAGTCTTTTTGAAAAACTTGAGCATAGTTTTTGTAAGTTACTTTATTTGTTGGATTTTGGGTTTTGAAAGATAAAAACATACGGTTTTTCTTTAGGTCCGGGGATAGAAACTCATTTGTTGTTCTTTTACGCGCTTTTATACCTGGGAAACGAATTAATGTGGTGCCGAACTAGATTTCGATCATTTTCTGTGAACTTAACTTTATGTTCATGTGCATGTGAATGTGGATTCTGATCTCTAGTATCTTTGTAAACCAAGCAACCCTGTTTTTTTTTTGTTTCAAGAGTTTGTAGTTTCCTGGAAGTTACTCCGAAAATCTGACGAAATGTTTTACTACACACTTGAACATTTTTACTCGAGCCATCTGGCACGCTGTAAGTAAAACTGCTAGAACGCCTACTTTCCTCTAGATCATCGTAATTTCCATTACATTTACGGCCGACAGGTACAAGTTGCATATGGTTTAGTAAGTAGGTACCTTGGTTTTGTTCATTAACTTTGTAAAAATCCATGAACAGTAAATATTTTTGGTCATGAGTCAAGTTTTTACAAAAGTACTTGCATGAGCAAGTAGCGACATCAGGGGGGTAGGTTTACCTGGTACGTTTTTTTCTTTACTAGTCGTATAAGGCTGTCCTTTTCCTCGTGCTTTCCTCCTTTCTTTTCGAAGGTGGGCTTTCTTCGGCGGAGGGGTTTGATTTTCACTTATTTTAAAATCACAGCAAATGTAAACTTTTCACAAAACACACACTATAACAGCAAAAGTGCACAAACTATTCGCAGTACGCGAAAACGCAGGAACTACGCAACACTTGTTATTCGCACGCGCCAAAAGCAACTACTGCAATGGAAAGGCACATTCATCATGGCGGGTGACACTTTCAGCCTTTTCTACTGACGGTCAGCAGGCGCTTTCACAGTGCTGTTCCTTGCTACTGCTCTAGGAATTAGTAGGAATTTTTCTGGCACTTACAATACATTCCAAGATAAAAATCGATTTTTTATTTTTTGGCACTTTTAGCATTTTCCATTTCTCCTACACAATTGCAGCAAGTGTTGAAATGATCTACTTTACGCAACCAGTTGGATAATGTTGAACATTATGAAACTGGTTACAAAAAATTTATTGTCACCAGTTGCGAAAAGAAAACAAATGAAAATAAACCTTTTTTATGTTTTAAAATCGATATATTATTGAAAGTTTATATCAAAAAAGGCTTATAACAATAAAATTTGTTTAAACTTACAACCTAATAATAATGTTGTTTTGGTGTTTATTTTCCATTATAAATCAGCAAAAAATAAGTAAAATATAACCCACTTTCTTGAAAACTAAGTAACTTTTACAAGCAACACTTCAATAAATTGAGAATAAATTAATGTGATTTGTCAATGAATGAATGAAGTTATGCATATGCAACTAACAATACAAGAAAGTAATATTGGTTGTCTTGATGTCAGTAATTTTTTACCAAAACACAATTTTATAAGTAATCTAGTCAAAATTAGAAAAAATATTGTATGTAAAACGTTACGAAATCCAGTTTTATGTAATTCGTTCAAGATGCAGGACCTCGCTCTGCTCGTTCTTCAAATATTCACTTGTTACATAAAATAAGGCATTTCGTAAATGGTTGCATAAATAGCTATTTACTAAAGAAAATGCTTTTTACTCTGATATTCACGGGTAATATAACGAGACCTTAATAAATAGTTAACTATATTTTTTTTTATATATCAATTTGACGAGACATAATTTTGTCAGTAATAATCTGATTAGAGTTTTGGTTCGAGGACCCTAACCTTTGATTAAATTTTCATGCTTACTATGAAACAAACATGACAGTTAATCAGGTAACTTACACATAAGTATGAATTCTTTTGATTGGTTTCAATAATAATTTCTCTTGGTAGATCGTCTCGAGTCAGCACTATCTGAACAGTGATTTTAAAAGTTTACTAAAAAAATAGAAGAAATCATTATACAGGGTATTTAATAATTGAGTACCGATACTTAAGGGTGTGAATCCATGAGTGATTTTAAGAAGAAAAGTTAATATCAACATATGTCGTAAGCCTCTTAATTTTTGAGCCACAAGCTGTTACAGTTTTTTTCTATCCAAACATTCATTATCATGCCTACGTTGACGTCACTGGTGGAAGTAGGACATTAATTTTGGTCCCAAAAAAAGTGTTTCCACGCATGGGGTAATGGACATAAGAAAAAAAATTTTTGGTTTTTATTTTTTTACGCGGTGCGTCGTACGAAAGTAAATCTATGAACCAGATTTGCTTCAAAATAAATGAAGATTTCAAAAATATTTTTTGTTTTTTAGAAAAAAGCAATGGCGTACTATATATTTCTTCAAAAATAAATATTCAGTGCAAACCCCGTACTGACGTCATTGATAAAAATTTTAAAAATAATTTACTTCAAAAATGCTCCTTAATGATTAAAAGGTGTCTACACAATTTCATAAAATATCTGGAGTAATAGGAAAATTATGATAAGAAAAGTTTTTTTTTAAATATAAAATTAAATTAAAATTTATGTGTTGACGACATAATATGTTGATATTAACTTTTCTTCTTAAAATTACCCACTGATTCACACACTTAAGTATCGGCACCCAATTAATAAACACCCTGTATAGAGTGTTAGCATGTACAGGCATTATATTTAAATAAAGTAGAAATAAAACTATCTAGCCTCCTTTGGTAAAATTGCCTTTTCATGAGTTTTCGAAGCATGATCTCTTTTTTTATTACTTGGCAAAAATAAAGTAGTAATCACGATAATTAAAATTCAAAGCAAGCTTTATCAAAATGCCTCGAACGTATTTTAAAACATTTTCTGTACTTAAATTGTCCTTATCTAATTTTCCAATTCTCTTTAGCCTTTTATCTAACCTAAAACACAAATAAAATTGAAAAATTATATAACTACATAAATTATTTTCATTAGAACAATAATTAAATAATTAATTCCTCTAAAAATAATTATTAAATACGGATATGTTGTTTAACTGCTTTGGTGTTTAAAAATTACTTATGAGACCTTCTTCGGAAGTATCTCTTCGGTTTGGACACAGTAATGGAGGCCCTACACGCTACGATTTTTGTGTGATTTGAACTATACAGTCCATCGATTCAGTCCATAACTCAACGTGAATTGCTCGATCTGACTCACATCTGGACTCTCCTCTTTTGTCCTCTTTTGTCTAATGTGAAGATAAAGGGTGAAATGAGCTGATTAAATCTTGCCCTTAGAACAGAACTGTGCGTTTAGGGCCTCCATAACTAAACATGATTTAACTATTGTTCAAAAAAATTTTTAGGAATCAAAATAACGTTTCAAAATTCACAAAAACTTCATAATTCACACAAAAATTGCTAATGAATAGGGAAAATTAAATGTCACAGGTCACAAAATTATAATAATGCGTAGGCGCTCCTCCCCGCCAGCCGGGTAGCCATTTTCCTATCTCCCCCTCTCCATATTGGTTGGTAAGGATTGCATCATTTCTGATAATTCTATCGTATACATTAAAAGAAGGGAAACGAAAGAAAAAAACATACTGCCTTTAAAAAAACTAGAAGTAAATTAGATTACGATAAAATGGTCAATATGTTGATTGAAAAAGACTGGGGATATTCATTTACTAACGTAAATATTGTTAGTGATATATTTATGAATAACATATTATCTATAATGAATATTGTGTCTAAACCAAGTATTGTAAAGAAAACTAATAGTGTTAATCAAGGGTTTGATAATAATTGTAGAAAAGCTATTTCGGTTAAGAATAGAGCTTACAAAAAATTTGTTTTCACGAATCAGGTAGAGGATTGGAATAACTATAAGGAAACCAGAAATTCATCGGATAGAATTTTAAGGGAAGCTAAAATAAAATCAATTGATGACAATAGAGGAAATCCGAAATTAATGTGGAAAAGTTTTAAAAAATAGTAGGAACTAAAAATACAGAAATAATATCAGAAACCTTACATTGTAATGGAATAATTTATAGTAATAATCTACCAAATATTTTTAAATCAGTATTATGTAACAAGTATAAATGACCTAGTGGTAAATATAGGAATAACTGGAATATGTGATGACGTCCTGCTTGATTGAATTCCAATAAATGCTGTAATAATGACAAACTTTCAGGTGATTAATATTCAACAACTTTATGAAATAATTAATTCCCAAAAGAAAAACAAAAATAGTACAGATGAAATTGGTATTGATTTAATTAGGCATCTTTATCACGTTCTGGGTTAGCCTTTATTAAATTTGATTAATTTAAGTTTGGAAAAAGGAACTGTTCCTCAATGTTTTAAAACATCCACCATAGTTCCTATTCCTAAGGTGATAAATACAAATAGAGTTGATCAACTGAGACCTATAAATATGTTGCCATTCTGTGAAAAGTTACTTGTTATATGTACTGGTTGTGTATAAACAAATTGTGAAGTTTTTAAATGATAATGTTATAATTATCAATCAGGTTTCAGAAACTCGCATTCTTGTGAAACGGCTCTGCAGTTAGTTGTGTCTGACATGAAAAAAATATTAGATAAACCAAGAATTGGTATTTGTGCAGTTTTTATAGACCTTCGAAGAGCTTTTGAAACTGTAGATCGCAGAATTCTTTTATTAAAATTAAAGAGGTATGGGTTTAATGGTTCTGTATATGATTGTTTAGAAAATTATCTATCAAATAGATTTCAAAAAACAAAGATTAATGATAATACATCAGATTTATTATTAAATGATGTAGGCGTTCCCCAGGGCAGTGTCTTGGGTCCTTTACTCTTTATAATATATATAAATGATTTGGGATCTGTACTAAACACATGTAAAATTCTTCTATTCGCTGATGATACATTAATTTATTGGTATGGGAAAGATTTTGGAACAATAATTCAAACTATAAACTCAGAATTAAAATTATTAACAGAGAACTTTAAAATTAATAAATCAAAAGTAAATGAAATAAAGTCGAAGTCTATGTTTATTGGGAATAATTTTCTGTATAATAAGTATTTAGGTTTAAATTTAAATGTAGTTATAAATGACGAAGTCATTGAGAATGTTGAAGAAATAAAATACTTAGGTTTAATACTATACAGAGAATTGAAATTTAATAAGCACATTGGTTATATGTTTAAAAAAATTGGTAAAAAAATTGGTTTTATGAGAAGGGTATCACTGTTTTTATCTATATCGACTAGACAAACCATCTTTAATACACTGATATTACCTCATTTCTATTACTGTAGTACTATTATTTATACAGGGTGTTTTAATTTTGATAGGTTACAAATCCTTTAGAATAAGGCAATGCGGGCAATTTTGGGATGTAATCGTTTTACTAGTTCACAGTTAATGTTGGAAGCTTTAAATTGGATAAAAATTGAACATCTACTTAATATTCAGACGATGATATTTATATATAAAATTGTTAACAACATATTACCTGAATAATTAAACTGTCAGCTTGTACCAGTTGCAAATATTCACGGGCGAAACACTAGAACGGCAAATTCTATAAATTTTTATGTGAATTCAAGTAACAAAACCAGCTCCATGAAAAGTTTGTTTCATAAGGGTATAGTTCAGTTTAATATTCTGCCTGATGTCGTTAAAGCAAGTTCAAGTGTAAACATGTTCAAAAAAAAGATGAAGAATCATGTAAAGTTTATATAAACACAATTCGTTTTTTATGTTATTTCTTGTTTGTTTCGAAACAATAAAATTTAATTTAATATTCAAGAACCCACTGATTTTTCCTAACGAATTTTTTTTTAATTTTTTTTATTCATGTTTGGTTTTTAAATTGCTAAATCTACTTTCTAACCTCATAATGTACCTACGTTACTTTCTATACTTATTATCTTTTGATAAATAAACATTATTATTCTATTCTATATTTATGCTCTAAGTCTTAAACTGAAATTACATAAAAATCAAAACTATATATAAGTAAGATTATGTGGGGATCATGATGTCGCCACAGCCATTTTGTATAAGAAAAGCACGGGCTTTTACTTTATCGCCTCGATCATAGTATACTTTTGAACAAGCTTTCCATTGTTGGACTCACTACGTCTTTTCTGCGTTTCTTTGAATCATATTTAAGTAATCGTAAATTGAAAGTTGAATACCATGGTTTTCAGTCAATTTGTATAAAAGCTTCTTCCGGTGTCCCTCAAGGTTCAGTTCTAGGACCACTTTTATTTTCCATTTTTGTAAATGACATTACTGAAAACCTATCATGTAATACTCTACTCTATGCCGATGATTTCAAATTGTTTAAATCAATCTCTAGTATTGATGACTGTTTGATTATGCAGGAGAACCTAAATAAATTGAACCTTTGGTGTAATTCTAACAACTTACCACTAAACATATCTAAGTGCAATTCTATCAGCTTCACTCGCAAACTAAATCCGATTGAGTATAATTTCACTGTCAACAATATTACCATCAATAAATGTCTTTCTTTTAGAGATCTTGGTGTTCTTTTCGACGCTAAGTTAAATTTTATTGAACATGTCAATACTATTCAAAAAGAAGCATACAGAAATTTGGGTTTTGTCATTCGAAATGGACGCCAGTTCTCTGAGCCTAACACTTTAAAAACTATTTTTAACGCTTTTGTACGTAGTAAGCTAGAATATGCGTCCATTGTTTGGAGTCCTGGATATGAAGTATATAGCCAAGCATTAGAAAAAATTCAGCGAAAATTTGTCAAATATTTGTGGTGCAAGCTAGATGGCGTCTACCCTACTCGCAATATTCCGCAAACCATCTTGCTGAATAGATTTGATATCCTTGAATTACGTACTCGCAGGAAATGTTATTCTATCTGCATTCTTTACAAATTATTAAATTTTAAAATTGACTGTCCCGAACTACTTCGTCAACTAATGTTTAATGTTCCTAGTATCAGAACTCGCTCCCCTTTTTATTTCTATTTTCAAACACCCAGGACAAATATTTTAAAATTTTCTCCAATGTATTTTATGTATCAAAATTTTTGTGAACTTCAAAATGATGTTGATTTATTTTCTATTTCAATTAAAGAAATAAAACGCTTAATTGTGGACTGAGTTAATTATCATAAGACGACGTAATTTTTTCTCCTAACGGAGTTTTTTTTTGCGTTTTCTTATGATAGTTAAAAACGTTTATTAAACTATTTTTTGTTTACATATTTTTATGCTATTATTAGTATTTAATATTTTGTTATCATTTTTATGATGTAAATTATACTGTAATTGTAATTATTTTTGTGCCCATCCTGTAATTGGTTTTATACTGTTGGATGGTATAACCCAAATAAATAAATAAATAAATAAATAAATAAATAAGCTAATAAAACCGTGCAAAATCTCAAAACCCACATTATTTTGATGTTTCTTTTTCAGGCTCATGGGTTTCCGACGTGCCATGCCTGTTACTGGCCGTTTGCTCAACATGACAACAGAACTGTACGAAAAAACGGAAGGTGACCTCTTGAACACATTCTTTGTTTCGCCCAGCGACAATCTGTGTTTTCATGGAAAATGCTCGTATTACTGCGACACCTCGCATGCCATTTGCGGAAATCCTGATACACTCGAGGGAAGTTTTGCGGCTTTTTTACCATCTTCTAAACTTGCTCCTACAAAGGTAACCAGAATTTTCTATAATTTTATTATAAAACTAATCGCACATCCCTGAGAAGCGTTGTAATAAGTCCAAAATACTAAATTTTACAGAAATTGTTTCCTAATTTTAAAATGGTAATAGATAAAACTTAGGGAAATTCATTCAATTTAAACTTGCACCAGTCAAAGAGTAAATTAAAAATAATTATAAAACTTCTTGAGTTGTTTTATAAAGAATTTTTTTGGTTGAAGTACGAGGAAATGTTTTAAAAATTTTAATTATTGCATTTTATTGAATTGTTTTATAGATATGGAGGCATCCATGGAGGCGATCGTACCACAAGCGAAGGAAAGCACAATGGGAGACAGATCCCAACTATTGCCAACTTGTTAAAGAGATCCATCCCTATAATAAGGGTAGACGTTTGTATGATATAATGGATATGTCTGTCTTTGATTTCCTTATTGGCAATATGGACAGGCATCATTACGAAACTTTCAGGTAGGTTCATTTTAATTGAATTATATTTAGTACAAAATGTAAATTTATATAGTAGTTTGGGCAAGAAAAGTGGATACGTAGCCATTACCGATTTGTCAAAAAAAATTACGTAAGGGGTGAGGCATATAAAACTTGTCATATAATAATATTTTTGGGTGTTTTATCCGAATGTAAAATTGCCCACACATTCTGGGAGATAATATTTATGTTTTCTGTGCAGGTTATTTGGAAATGACACCTTTACACTACATCTAGATCATGGTAGAGGTTTTGGAAAGCCATACCATGACGAATTGACTATATTAGCACCTGTACTTCAATGTTGTTTGATGAGGCAATCTACATTAGAGACTTTATTAAGGTAAATATATTATTATATAATATTTTTTTATATTATTATTATTATTATTATTATTATTATTATTATTACGTACTAAATTTTAAAATGCTTAAAAAATATTAATATTCGCTCACTGATAAGAATCCCCTAATAGTAGCCAAAAAGTTTAATAACTTTTTTTTCTATTCCTCATGAAATTAACATCAGAAACAAATGTTAAATATTCCTATGACAGGCCAACTTTAAAAAATGTCTTTGTCACACATGTAGCTATTTAAATCAGACGTTATGTCTAAAAAAAGTCTAAAATACAAAATTAAAAATAAACCATCATGAGTGTTCTAGAAAACTCAGAAGAAATTAATTAAGTATTAGATTATTAAGATGTAATTTTATGTAAATGTGATTTTATGAAAGGTCCGATAACAGAATGAGATAGAAACCGAATGGAATCTATTTTTAAAAATAACGACTTTAAATAAATATTTGGTTAAGAGGAATACTTACCCTGACCAACATTTAGTCGGCCGTAAGACCTGCAAAGTTTGGAGAAATAAATCTAATAATTTCAATGAAATAATTTATACTTCATATCGGAATTGTACTACGCTCACATCGCATTTCAGATAAGGTATAATGAGTATAGCCGCTCAGGTACCGAAGGCATAAACGATTGTCGAAATGTATACGGTCGGCTGATGAATTTTATTTATTAGAAGTAGTGGAGCGTATGTATACAGTACGTCCCCCTAGGTTGGAATCATATGGAAAACTTTTTTATTATTAATTTTAGGAAAAAAGGTATTCTTCATAAAAAGTTCTGCATTATCTAAAACCTAAAATACATCATCAAATATCAAATTTTTTCAGTGGTATACGGGGATTGTCAAAAAATATGAGTTTTACTCAAGAGTAAAGTACCTTTATTCTTTATAAGATTGATAAAATTTGATATCTGATGGTTGTATTTTAGGTTTTAGACCAGAGGTTTCCAAACTCTTTTGTTTCATAGACCACTTTCAAAATTTTGCTGGATCCGGTGAACCCCCTGTAGCTACATCACTACCAATTTCTTAATCTCGAAAAAAAAAAGGTGAAGATTAGATCTATCTATGGAAACTTGCGTTGTGTGTTTTAACGACGAAATAACAGTTTTCGAAAAAAAGGTTAGAATTGATTGCTTGATAGGGTTAATTATTTGATAATAAAGTCGACTAAACAAATTTTCAATTGATTGTGCTGTGAGTGGATGTCAAAAAAGCAAAGTTGGCCAAACGAAAAAGTGACTCTATCCAACTTTACTTTTTTGAAATCTACAGTGACTCACAGCACAAGAGCCAATCAATTCTCACAAATTTTATTTAGAAAACTTCCCATTCGGAGTGGTAAAAAGAAATATAGTATATTTCCTTGTGTTGTAGGTATTTATTTAAATTTAAATATATACATTATTACACTATTAATTATTATTGTTATAACCGTCGTAATATAATTAAAATTAAACACTTATAAAGTAATGTAATTTCTACAATGGTAATTACAAAAAATATGCATAATTTTAATGAGAGGAATGTACTTGATGGATTAACAGCAAATTATCAATATTTGGCTTGAGTTTTGTAAGGAATAACCGTAAATCTCCCCTTTCTGTGATATTCGATCTGCTCCTTTTTTTTGTTAATAAGTTTCTAACGGCACTAAAACTTTTTTCGACGAGATACGGCGAGGGAAACGCTATCAGAAGCTTCTGCACAATTCCCCATAGTCCAGGATATTTTTGGGTATTTTTGCCTGCAGCCAAAATTTTTGATATCCTCTTTTAAATGTAACTTTCAGCTCCTCATTAGTGCTAAGCTCGAGTAGCTCCTCTTGTAATATCACATTCTCCACTTCCGTTTCATCAAATGGATTTATGTTCCGTGGTGGTATTTCCATCGACAGAATATCTTCTGAATTTCTGAATTTAAAATCATCATGCAGGGAAATCAAATGTTGAACGTATGTCTGAATATCTTCATCAAGACATTCTACATGCGACAAGTTTGAAAACTGAAAATTTGCGCCGACCAATATTTTCCTTCATAAATTTCAATTTACCAAGAAAAGCTGAAAATACATTCTTTGTTTTTATTAATTTGAGGCTGTCCCCTTGTAATTGTAAGTTAAGGTCATTAAATTTTTTGAACAAATATGTCTGCTTTAAAATTGATCAAGTTTTTTTTTAAATCAGGATCTTTACTTTCCAAAAACTCTAAAACTGAGTCAAAAAGTAAATAAAATCTTAATAAACATGCACCTTTCGACAACCAGCGTACTTCGGTATGTAACAACAATCGTTGGAAGTCTTCATCATTTTCATCGCACAATTGTGCAAATAAACGCGTATTCAATACATTGCTTCTTATTTTGTTAACTGCATTAATCACAAATTGAAGCGATTGGTGCAATCTATCACTCAAATTTTCGCTACTAGATCTTGTCGGTGGATAACACAGTGAATCGCAATTACCTCTGGTATAATTCTTTTAAGATGGCTTATAAACCCACGAAATCGCCCGACCATGGCAGGAGCTCCATCTATTACCACCGAAACACCGTTTGTGAATGGAATCGATTTTTCTTTAAAAAAATCACTCAAAACATTAAATATTGATTCACCCTTAGTGTCCGTCTTCAAAGTTTTCGCGAATAGTAGCTCTTGAATTTCTTCGCCCATAACAAATCGAACATACGCCAATAATAATGCTTCATTGCCAGGTAAAGTTGACTCGTCCAGTTAAATAGAAAAATAGGTTGTTCGTGGATAATCACACAAGAAACTTTCAACATCAGAGCTCATTTCATCAGTACGTCATTGTACAGTGTTGTTACTCAAAGGAATTCTTTTGAGTATGTCAAATGAAGATTTGTGTAGAACAGTTTCTAAAACCTCTTCAACAGCAGGTAAAATTAACTGTTCTCCAATGGTGTGCGGTTTTCCAGATTTTGCGATAAGTAATGAGATATTGTAAGATGCCCGCAAGCCATCATCGTTGCTTTCAAACGTTGAAGAGAACATACTGTGCACGTTGGGTCTCTTTTCATATTTTTCCTTTAATGTTTGGAAATATTTCAAATCTTTACCTATTTTATCAAGATGACACCTTCTTAGATGATCTTCCAGCTTTGATGGTTTCATAGAGTCATTGCTCAAAACTTTGTTGCATAAAAGGCATGTGGGCAATCGTTTGTCTGCCTTTGATGGAAGAAAACCAAATTTTAAATATTCAACACCGTACTGAAGACAATTCTTCATAGATTCGGCCATGTTTTGTATCAATTACCTACCTGCAAATGTGTAAGTAAATAAATAAAAAAAAAACTTTGTTTTAGTAATCTTAAGGCGATTCGAACTTAACATGATATGGATATTTTAGCATAATATGATTAATCAATTATTATAAATATTATGATTTTTCACAAAACCAATAATAAAAAAGTTTTCCATATGGTTTCAACTTAAGTAGACACACTGTAAAACTCGGAACGGACAGACAATTGAAATAAGTCATAATAAAAACAAATGTTCTCCTTACCGATATCTTTCATTTGGTATATATCTTACTTCTATTGGGAGGTGGGACAAAACTGCCCATCCTCCTTTGTCTTGCGTTTTTATAATATTGAAATATACCCTTACCTAGAATTTGTACAGTGCCGTACTTAGTTTATTTTTACTTTTTACGAAAATGCTTTGTATTTTTAACACCAGTATTTATTACAATATTGTCCATTTTATTTTCGTTTCTTTCTTCTTGTAGACGAGAGATAATTACAATTTCCTCCTTCTCGCCCCACTCTCGATGTGTTAGCCTTCGGTTGAAAGATACCCCCGCTGTAGAAAGCAATTATTCCGCCGCTTTCATGTGAGAATAACCGAAATGGTGTTTTAAGCGAGTGCCGCGGCTACATCTACAAAAAACCAAACTGAATTGAATTTTTTTACGCTACCGGAGTCGAATCTACATTAAATTAGCAAACTTTAATTGATTTCGTATCCCGTATCCCGAATTCGAGGACGAGACGGGGATACAGAAAGTTTAGCTTATCGGGCCATCTACACAGATTAGGATAAATGAATCAAATTATATTACCTAGTATTTGAAACTCATCCTTAGCCGAGAGATAGACTAGGCGCTTGTGCCGTTGCTCTGGTTTTGTTTCACTTAATATGCGGTTTTAAATTGAATTTAGAAAAACGTACGTACGTGTATTTAAACTTTTTTTTGGCTTTTGCATAATTCATGAACCCTTCTTTATATAAATTGAAGTCTTAAGAGTGAACGAAATGTTATAAAATTAGATATTCATGAAGGAGTTTTATTGTTTTTTTTTTTTTATTAAAATATTTAATTTTTTGGTACTTTCCGTATGCTATTATTTAATATTTAATATGTTTTTATTCGAAATAATCTCTGAATATATTGGAGCTTTTTAAATAATTATTTTTTTCTTGAACCACATGGATATTATAGTTCTAAGGTCTAAGAGCTAGCAGCCGATTGGAATTTTGTGAAGTGGTTAGAACTATCAAGAAGTGTCATTTTCAAGGATTTAGTTTAAAATTCCTGCAAACGAGACGTCAGACAACTCAAAGTTAAAAAAAATATCGGCTAAAGAAACAATCATTCCTCCGACTGGAAATTTACATATCACCTCTTTTAAGGCCAATGGTGAGGTATTCAAATCGTCAGATGACTAGGCCACTGCTAAAGGACTTTCAGACCACTGAATACACTGAAGTGTAACTCTCGAGAAATCGCATAAGAACGTTGTGGCAAATTTCGGTAACCTTCAGCCATCGAATTGGGTTCCTTTCGATAACCGGCTTAACACAAACGGACTGGTCAGAGGGAAGAAATATATTAAATTGGGCTTTAATATTTGGATTGATTTTTTATTCTAAAGGTTCCCGAGTTCGAAATTATTTTTTTGTAAATGAATGAGAAAACGGCTCTACTAATTTTCTTTAAATTTACCAACAATAATTTTAATTTTTTACTTTCCAGTTATCAGTAAGAAAAGTAGAGGTATCATTTGTATGATCATTACGTCCTCCGAATCTGTTTTGATAATTTTCGTAGTAATGTTTTGGATAAAGAGAATATGCCACATTTTAAATATAAATTTTAATCCACATTGCAAAGAGCTAATTAGATTTTGGGCATTGTTTAATAACCGTCCAGCACATTATCATAGACTGCCCAGACTTTGCGAACCAAAGGAGAATCTACAACCTACCACCAAATCTGAAAGAAGTTCTTAGTTCTCAAGACCAAATAATTAATATTATTAAATTTCTAAAAGACATTAATATCCTTCATAAGTTATAAATATTCAATTGTTTTTTTTTTATAATAATAATAATAATAATAATATATTATTTTGTACCTGTGTCAATGACCCTGGCATTCGAGCCACTTTAATTTTTAAATAAAAAAAAAAAAAGAAGTATGGGGGTACTTTATAGAGGCTCGATTTTTTTTACTTTGTTATGTTTCCGTTATTTGGAGAAAATCATCGAATTAAAGTTGTTTGTGATGTATTTGTCTATCATTTTTTGTTATATGCATATCTATAAAATGAAATCGAGAAATACGAGCAAAAGTACAAAATTATAATTTTCTTAATATTTTTGTTGGCAATAAAGATATGAAAAAATGTTTATAAAATATGTATGGAAAATGTCCACTTTTAATTCGTTTTCTAAACACTTGATTGTGTAGGACACATTAGATATATAAGGTGGGAGGTTAGAAAACAATAAATATTTTACGTCGTGGTCACATTTGACTTGGAATTATTTTCTACTTTTTAAAAATAAACGTTGTATTACATACAACTTGGTATGTTCATCTTCTTGATCATAAAACATTGGAGCAAAATAAGGGTTATAAAACAATTCGTATTAAAGAAAATACATTTAATAATACTTACATTTGTTTTAAAATTTCGGTTTGCATATTTTAATGCATAATAGATTCGTAATCTACCATATAAATTAATTAAATGGGTATAGGAAAACTGTTTACATGGGTGAACAAACATAAATTTTTTGAACATACTAATTAATTGTTTAAGCACGTTTGCCTAAAAATATATTGCTCAAAATTGTCTATAAAGATATTTTCCAATGTGGAAACAAAATAAACAAAACTATTACTTGGAATGTTCAAATGCCCAAAGTTGTCCAAATTTTCGGTATCAGAAGCTTTAAAAAACAAAAAAAGTTGTTTCATCTACATCTTTTTGTTCATTGGCATACTTTTTACAAGTGTCACAAGAGTGAACTTTTAGACATCTCTAGTAAGTTACATGTTTGATAATCAGTATCGACAAAAGGCACTACGGGTGCATTGGCAAGTGGATAAACAGTTTGTTTCTCTTCTTCTTCAAGTAAATCAACAATTTTTAATAACATACTGTCTGTATCCCCTTCACAATTTTCTGCTCCCGAATTAATTAAATTTAAACAAAATAATTTTCTAAAACTTCTTATAAATTGGATAGAAATAAATTATGAAAGAAAAATAAGTTCTTCGATTTAATTTTTATTCCTACACAATAACCAATATAATAACTATGATGATACTTTTTTTGCCTTTTCAGCGATTTCAGGTGGTGTGCATGAAAACGCGACTTCGCTCGATATTTTTTTAAAAATAAGTGATAGGTACCTTTCTAACTTTTTGACTAACTAAAGATTGAAACTGTCATAAAACACGAATCTCTTAGAAACTGTCAAACATTCTACAGAAAATATTGGGTCTGCCTACTTGGTTATTTAAAAATCTAGATTTCTATTGGTCAATTTTTCAGTTTCATAATAAAAACCACTGTAATAATGAGTAACATTATGAAACTGAAAATTGACATTTAATTAACAACTTATGGTATAGGAGTAAAAAAAATATATAACACAACTGGAACTGGAAAAATAAAAAAATCGCATTACAACACATTACACTCGATACTCGACTTCTCAAATTGGCAACGCTGAGTGATAATAAATCTTGTCATCATCGTAGCGGAACCCAAAACAATGGCGATTTGATGTGCGCCAACTGAGATGCGCGGACTTTTCCCGCCAAGGTGAGCTCATCAGTGGTTTAGACGCCCTCTTTGTAATTATTTTATATCTCAGTTATTTAAGTATTCAGGTACATGCAGTCAAATTTGCATTTCGCGACCGCGGTTCAATTCCTAATGAAAGCAGTCTTATTTATTTTCCTTATTTTGGAAACTATGAAAATTGAACAAATGCGTAGTATTTTTGTTTATTTATTAAAATATTTTTTTATTGTAATAATACTTATTATGATAAATAAATTGGATTTAAAATAAATAAACATTAATAGTAATAGAATGAAGATTTATAATACTCTATATTATACTCTTCACAGTTTAACAGACCCTCTTAACCCCCATTTTCAATCAGATTTTTTTCAAAATCAATAGGTTTCATCCCCTTATAAAGCTTGCATTTTCCCGAGCATTTTCCAGAAGATTTCAATTTTCTCTTTTATCAGTTAGAATCTTTTTCACTATTTCAATCACCCTTATTTCCCAATTTTTATTTGTTTATTAATTCCCTTATAAAGCTTGGCTTTTACTAAACATTTGATGTTAATATCGCTTTTGGTTTATGATTTAATGTTTTTTTTATTTCAGCTCCCTTCCACCCCTATTTTATTCAGATTTTTTTTAAATCAGTAGTCTTTGTACCCTTGTAGAGTATGATTTTTACAATAATTTCAAGTTGATATTATTGTTTCTTTTTTTATTAGGAGTTTTTTAAATATTTTAACCTCCTTAACCCCCCTTTTTTATTCAAATTTTTATGTTGGTATCGCTTTTCGTTTTTGAATTATAATTTTTTTTATTTCAACCGCATTCAAACCCACACTTTTAATAATATTTTTTTTCAAACTTAAATAACTTCTTCTCCTTATAGAGCTTGAGTTTTGATATAAAAATTTAAAGTTGATATCATTTTTCGTTTTAGAGTTAAGATTTTTTATATTCAAATTCCTCCTTGACCCCCAAATTATTAAATTTTTCAGAATAGGCTTCATCATTTTATAGAGCTTGATTTTTACTTGATATCGCTTTTCGGTTTTAATTTATTGTTCTTTTTTTTTTAATTTTAACCCCCTCTTAAACCTCCCATTGTTAATCAGATTTTTTCAAAATCAAAGGGCTTCTTTCCCTTATAGAGCTTTATTTTTGCTAAAAATTTCGTTGATATTATTTTTCGTTTTATAGTTAGGATTTTTTGTTAATATTATTAGTAAATAGCAAGTATAATACATATTTTCGACCTATACAATACAAACAGTATATTTTTATAAAAAAAAATAATACAAGACTTCTTACAATGTTATAATTTTATATCTCATTTCTTTTAGGTTTGTTTTTACGACGACCCCTTCCCATTTCAGGCAAGAATTTTATTATAAATAACATTTTCCTCTTGCTTTTCCTGATATTTTCTTACCTTTATTAAATCTTATATTTACGACAATCAATTCCTTCTAAATTTTAAATTTGTAATTTTATACTTTCTTCTATTGAGGGAATAAAGCCCGCAAACAAATTCAAATTATATTATCCGAATATGTATACAATCATTATATATTACATTTTTGCGCTTTCAATAAAGATTTGGGGAAGTTTTATGAATAAAAGTTACCTCAGAGTTTCTTTTACGAAATAAATGAACCTCTTCAAATTTACAAAAAATAAATAGGCGAAGCTGTAAAATAGCAATTTTTGTCAACCAATTATTTGGAATAAGCTTAAGTCATGATCAGGGTCCGGATTTATTATCTTTTAAATAAAATTAAGGACCAACAATGATCAGAAGCATAAAATATGTGTTTCAAATTAGTCATCTTGTTGAAAAATTATTTAAGGTTTCGAATTATCTCGAATAAGTTGTTTGGAAATTGCACTATATGTATGACAAATAATGTAAAAACAATCTGTATATTTATATTGACTAAAACAAAAATAACTTTTTTTATAATAATTTTCTTCTGGTCAAATTATATCAACAGATTCTCTATACTCCTATCCAATGTAAGTCTAGTTACTATTGACTCTTACAATTTTTATTCCAGTAATAATAATAATATATTTATTTACCATAAGTAAGTACACTGATTTGTTTAAAATACATTTTCTATTGATCTAATGCAATATATTAATAAAAACAAGGCTAATTCATCAGTATTACTTAAAGCACCTTTACTAGATGCGATACTACGAGGGTGGATCAAATATGAACCGTCCTTTGTTAATAACATTTTAAAATTATAATAAAAATAAATTAACAATGTACTATTTTTCTATATACATTCCTCCTTTCTGAATACATTTTTCCCAGCGGCTAGGTAGAGTTTTTATACCCTTTTCGTAAAAAGAACGAGGTCGTGTAATCAACCAGTTGCACACAAATTGCTCCACTTAATCATCACCATCAAAAAGTTCTCCTCCTAGTGCATCTGTGGGTTGACCAAACGTGTAGTAGTCACATGGTGAAAGGTTTGTACTATAGGGAGGGTGTTCAACAACAGTCCAATGCATTTTTGCTAGTTTGTACAGCTGTATGCGGTCTAGCGTTGTCATGCACAAACAGCACTTGTCGTACCGGACATCCCCGTCTTTTGGATCGGTAAGCTGTTGGAACACGCTCCAAAAGAACGCAATAATAAGCTACATTAACGGTTCGTCTATCGTGATGAAAATCCACCAACAAAACACCTTTATAATCCCAAAACACTGTCGCCCAAACTTTTCCCGCAAACAGCCGAGTTTTTTGCCTTTACTGGGCCAACTTCGCCTTTTTGTCTCCACTCCTTACTTGATCTTTTGAACTCAGGTGTATAGTGGTACATCCAAGTTTCATCACAAATCACTTTACGCTCTAACGTGTCAGCAGCATTTGAGAAATTTCAACACGGACAGTTCGTTGATGTTCATTCAAGAGTCTTGGAACCCATCTTGCAGACATTTTTCGATACTGAAGTTTTAATGATGGATTGGGCACTCCCATAGCTTATTCCCACTGCTTCTTGAATTTGTGGCAATAAGATCTTGAATGGCATCAATGTGTTCATGTGTGGTGCTTGTTCGTGGACGGCATTGGCGAGTTTCATTTTGCACAGCATCTCGTCCTTCTCGAAATTTTGTATTCCAAAATTTCACTTGTGTTTTGAACAATGTTGATTCCCCATACTGATTACGCAATCTCTGCCAAATTTCCGCTGGACCAACACGTTCGTTGGTAAGAAATTTGATGACGATGCATTGCACAACGGAAATTGGTACTGATCTCTCGCTCATCGTAATAACCACTGACTGTGTGCAGCTGCAGGGCAGGTACCGGCAATACCAGCATGTCGTGACACATCATACTACCCTCCCCCTCACATAACTCCTTACCTTCCTGCGTATAAGTTACTCGCAGGCCGGAAAGGTCAGTTCATAATTGATCCACCCTCGTATACTAACAACTTGGTAAATTCACTTGATATAGGCCTATGAACAAAAAAGAAGAACATTTATAGTTAGATACTCTAAATTATTAGGCATTCCAAACAAAATGGTTGCCCGTATGTATCGTATGTATCTATAAATACATACGATAAGTTCCGAAGACTGGCTAAAGCTTTTCTTCTAGAAAGACCATATTACACAGTAGCAGAATTTTATAACGTACCTTAGACATTTGAGTTCCACATACAATGGCATTAATTAAATAATTAAATATTAAAGTTTAAATTTAAATTTAAAAATTAAATTAGAATAATTATAATGACGGATATTGCATATCCATTGCAATTGTTATTCCTATTTTGTCTGTTTGTTTCTGTTTGTTTTTTCTGCTGTTTAGTTATTTTTATAATATGTTTAGTATTTAAGTTACACGCTTTGTCTATAAAATTTTTGTAAATTGTTTTACGACAATAAAGCATATCTCTCTCTCTCTCTCCGTAAATCATGACAGGCAACTGACAGGTACATGATAGGTTATGATATGGCAACAGTGTAGGCCTGGTCAATGATATACATAGGTATATAGGTTGATCAGCCATGTTTTTAAAAATAAACATAAGCATATGCCTTGAATTGAAATGTAGAAAATTATTTTTTTAATATATTCAAAGGCTAGAAACACATTTTTGCTTAACCTATTTAAATTAGTGAGCACTTGCCAAGCAATATGGTCGCTCGCAAACGACCCGCCTTAAGCAATATATATAACTATATATGTATCAATTAACTATGTCAATGACAACAGGAATTAATACAGGTGTTTCAACCTTCAACTTCCCTAAAATTCCATATAAAAACAAAAGACGATATGGCACCAAACACAACGTAGTTCCAAAAAATCCACCTGAGGTCGTTAGAAGGTGAGGTACCGTCAAATGGGGTGAAATGGATCAAAAATATCGGGTTTTTCAAGATTCTGCCTTTATTATTTGATTTTTCTCAACGAAAAAATTAATGTAGAATCTTTGGACATTCAGTTGTAGTTTACATTATGTAAAAAAAATTTAGTAATAAAAACTTTTGGTATTTTTTTTGTTAAAGTGTGATCCATTTCACCCCGTTATATGGGGTGAAATGGATCACCTATTTATTTAACTTATAAATCCATTTTAACCTCGCCAAGTTTGAATTGGATCAGAAATTTCAGTTTTAAAAAAATAAAAACAAACTTTACAAAAAAACTACATAATTTTTTATATTGCTTTTAGTCAAAAACTACATCAAATCGCAACTTTTATTTAAAACACTGTAAGAAAAACAAAATAAACATTCTTAAAATAATAAAATTTGCTAATGGTGATAATTACAACCATCCAAACAAAAAAAAACATTCTTTGGCAATAAAAAAATACAAAAACAGCAAAAATATGAAATAAACTAAATTCAATTATTGTAGAACGAGAGTAGAAATATTTTTGAAACTGTAGTTTCCTCTTCTCCTGGACTTTACAGTTAGTTTTTTTATAATTTGATTTTTTTGAACTGTGGAAATATCCGGAATATCCGGATATATAAAGAAATTTTCTTTGTTGCCGATACTGGGTTTTTTTCTTAATGAGCTGACTGTGCACTGTTCACCATCTTTTTCCATGTCGATTATCAAACAGACATAATTTAGAACTCTTTTGCTTGTTGGGAACTCTGTTATAACAAAATCTCCAGGTTCCCAGTCATCTTTGTTATTTTCTGAAACTGTTTCCTCCGTATCTGCCCCTGACACTTGTTCCTCCTCTTCCGAACTTTCTTTTTCATTTTCTGAGAGATGTTCTCCCTCATCACTAGAAAGTTGTTCCCAATGGTCTGGATGGGGTTCATTATGTTCATCCAATTTTTCATTTTCTTCATGTTCTATTAATGTCGGTAAAAGATCTGCTACAGATACACTTTTTCCAGAAGGCACATTCATCTTCTTACCTCGTTTTGGAGCCGTTTCACCCCCCCTTCTCATTTCCCTTAAATGTTCAACAATTGTATTTGTCCAAGCCATATTCACATCTTGACGTTCTTCTTCTTCTTCTTCTTCTTCTTCTTCTTCTTCTTCTTCTTCTTGTGGTGTGCGAAGATGTGCTATTTTTTTCAAAACTGCTTCGGGATTAAATGGTGAAATGCCGCAGGACTTGAAGCCCGCTTCTGTATTTGTTTTTGACTTAGCACCAACCTTATCCAAGGTCTCGTTTAACAGCTTCGGAAACAAGGTCTTTGGTAAGACGCCCCTATTTTTTAGTTTCCACTTTTCTAACACATTTCGCCATGCTGCCTTTAAAGGCCGGAAGTAAGCTACATCTAATGGCTGAAGCAAATGGGTGGAATTTGGTGGAAGCAATACAAATTTTATGTCATTTTTTTTGCAATGTTCAATTACTCTTATTGTCAGATGACTACATAAATTATCACCAATCATTACTTTAGTTCCATCAAGTGATCTGAAATAAGGCAAAGCTGTGTTTAAAAACCAATCTTCAAATGTGGTTGCATCAAACCAACCATTTATTGTTCTATTGCATCTGGAACCTGGAAATCCCCCTTCTACCCATCCTGGATATAAATGCCTCGCTTTATAAACTGTATATGGAGGTAAGAGGGTTCCATCGCCTGCTACAGCAAACATTACGCTTGTACTGCTTTTTGATGAATCTATAATTCTATGCGAATGTTTCGAACCCCTCCTAACCACCACTTTTACCGCACCAGGGTCGTCTGTGAAATTGGTCTCATCGTAATTTACAACATTACACGCCGGGACATCATTGATGGATACTTTGAGATGATTAAAATAATCTTCTACAATTTCATACGTCACTGCTGCTCTCACACGTTTTGTGTTCTCGGCTAGTTTTATAGTTAAATTGGGGTGCCTTGTCATGAACAATTTAAACCAATCAATTCCTGGTAAATTGTCTTTAAAACGTTTCTCACGTTTACCACATCTATTCAGGAACTGTTGAACCATAAATCTGATATCAAAACTTTTTAGGGGGAATCCCCATTCAGCACATACCAGAAGCACATCCACCAATTTATTTTCTTCTTCTGAGGTTAGTGCTGGTTGCCCACCTAACGACGAGGAGTGCTTTCCGTTTACTCTGTGATTAAGGGTAGTATAGGGAACAGCATACGTTTCCGAAGCTCTCCTTATGCTCATACGACCCGCTTTAACTGCTTGTAAAGCTCTTTCTAGAAACACGGGATCATAATTTCTTCTTCGTCGCAACCCTAATACTTTCTTGTAATATCTTGGCATTTTTTACTATAAAAAAAAAACATCGTCAGTGGATCCGAACATGTGCATGAGCGTGATCATTGATAAAACAGTTACTAAAATTATATTAATATAATTAAAATAGATGATTCAAATCACCCCCATATATTGAGATTAAAAAAAAAAATCACAACTGCCAACTAAATGAATAAAATGAAAATATAGTATCACCCATGCCTTCAAGAAACATAAATAAACATAATAAAAAATCTCAAAATACTTCAACTATTATCAAATTTTAAATATAATAGTTTGTTTTCAAATATTGTTAAATTACTCATTTTCACTACTTACCTACAACAATTTTTATTGACACTGCAAACCAACTACTAACGTCTCTGTTCGCATCTAGAGAAGTACTGACCTCGCGCCGTCAAGATCTGTTCATTTTGCTACCGTTCGGTTCGCGTTTAACGAATTTCAGCCGAAGATTTAAAAAAAGGCGCGAATGATCAATTTCACCCACCGTGATCCATTTCACCCCGTTTGACGGTACCCGTTTGACCATGATAAAGATAAAGTATATTTTAACATCAACATGTATATATGAATGATGTACCTGGATGTACTGATGTCAAATTTTAATTCAGATATCAAAAGTAAAAGTGGACGATGTAGAAATTAAATAATAAAGACGATAGTAGTTGCTGTTATAAGCTTTATTATTTTGTAGATAAAGAAAAGAAACGAATAAAGGTATAATTTTTTAAATGTGTATGTGTGTACATTTTATTAGAATTAGCAGTTCGGCTGTTGGGACATCATCCATATAATTTGATAGTAATTTGTTCTTTTTTACATTTATAATGCGGACTTTTGGCGAATACTAATAAAATTTCCACACTTGAAAAGACCTACCTTTCCTTCGTTTTTCTTTATCAATCTGTGTTACACCTGTGTTACACCTGTGTTACACCTACAAACCTTTGATTTATTTTATAAATTAAAGTCGTATAAGTTAATGAATCTATTGAAAACAATCCTCTGCGTTTATATATAATAAAAAGTTTATTACAACACTTATTCACTTATTCATATAGGTAGGTAATTAAGGTTTACAGATCATTTTTGTACCTACCCTTTTCATCAATTTGCCTTGTAATAACCACATTTTATTGCAATTACGAGATCCCTCCATGTGAAATTGTTTAGGACTGGTAACAAAATAATCATGTATCTCTGTAATTTGTTTATTAATTAACTAAAATGTGGCAGTTATAATTTAATACCTACTCTTCTGTAACATAACATCAAAATGGCACTTAACACTTATTTTTTCAAAATCCATTTCAACAATATTTTCAATTTTGTAGGAAAGAATACACACTATTTTTCTTATTTAATTATTGTTGTCTTGTACACTAAAAATGATGAAAAATAGTAATGTTCTCATTTTGTTTTGATGAAATATATGGCTGGTTATTATTATAAGTATGTGGTATAGTATTTTTCTTCTCGTTTTCACTTTCCATTTCGTTTGTGACATAGAGTATGATTAGTAGACATTAATAAATTACCATTATTTAAAAAAAAATGGATAGAGATGTATTTTTTACTCGATAAAGATAAGATTAACTGAATTTTTCTGACAGTTCACAGTCATTGTTTTCATTTGAGGTACTTCACCTTCTACCGACATCTGGTGGATTTTTTATGTACTATACAGTTTTTGGTGCCATATTTTTAAAAGAGAGGAAACACCTGTAAAATGCCATTCACCGGGGTTTCCACTGGCAGCATTTTGATAGGTCGTTGGAATGCCTAATAAGAAATAAAAATTTGGTGACTAAAAATCTAGATTCTTTTGTAAAGTGACCAGTGGTATTTCCACAACTATATAAAAATAAAATTGTTCTTAAACAGAAGTGTTAAGCATTTTAAAACCACTTTTGATACAAACAATCGAAAATTCTCGTTCAAATCGTATCACATAAACTTATCGGCGCTAACGCCCGGAAATTTACTCGACCTTTTAAAATAAAATAAATCAAATTCTATAGGCATCGCACACATTGAAAATATGGAAGTCAATTTCCTTTCTGACTACCAGCCAATAAAGATATTTCATTTTTGTTGGTATTTGTCCTTGCTCGTCCGTGTAAGGTTCATTTATAACTACGTATCTTTCAAATATACATTGTCGGAACAAATTTAATGCAAACGACGATTATTTGATATGAAACAGTGAGAAACCAGGTGGAATTAAATGAAAATACGGTTTGGGCCATACCAGAATATAAAAGCAAAGAAAAGAATATAAAAATGATATATCAGGATATGGAAATAAAATCGTCAAATATCCAAACATTTCCCAAATGGTTTTGATGATGATAAAGCGAAAATATATTGTCATATTTTATTGTTTCTTGAAACCAAAGAACATTTGTTCCCTATGAAAACTGACACTCAATACATACTTTAGCATACATTAGCAATGACTATAAAAATTATTTAAGCAGAGTTGAAACAAATATTAAATCGTATCCAAAATATTTTTGGTCATTCTAAAACGTATTGTCGCGCGAAGCCGTCTCTGTTCTTTGTTTAATACCTTACCTGCGATTTGAAGTATAGCGTTGGCCATATCGAGATAAACGCACTGCTTCGAGAAGCTACCAGAGAAATAGGTGCGCGTCGGCTGAGTCATAGAAGAATAAATTCCGGAAATTCTAGACCATCGAGAATATACTAGTGCAGAGCTGGCTTTATATAAATAGCGCGAGATTGTCGATAGAAGTTAAGTTTCAATAAAAGTGTTGGATAGTAAAGACAAATTGTAACAAATAAACTAGAATTGTGAGTTATAGTGCCTAAATTTTAAATAAATTAATTAGTACATTATAAATAAATTATAAATAAATTATAAATAAATTGTTTTTAATAAATAAACTATTTTTAAATCAAACAATCGTTACAGTATGAAGATAAAACAGCATCGGATCCTCATCCATGTGTTCTCTTTTTTCTGAAGACTTTTATAGTCTCTTCTAGTCAAAAATATCTCCATATGTCATTCAAGCCAATGAGAATAAAATTGTTTTAATTATTTTTGTTTAAAAAATATATCTGGATTTAAATAAAGGCCCATGCCCTGATGCTATTCCCCTGTTGTTTATAAAATCCTGTATCGATTGAACCTATTTATAAAATATCTAATTTAAGCCAAACAATAGGAAAATTTTCAGAGCGATGAAAAACTGCAGAGGTTTTGCATGTTTTTAAATCTGGCAGCAAATATCATGTAACAAACTCAACGTCTTTTTTTTGTCTTTCGTTCAAAATCAAATCATTTCTTTTATGTTACAAGTTTTCCCTTATGACCTCGACTCAAATAAGGTGGGAATCGAATTATTTTTAAAATACAACAAATTGATTTTTCTTTGGTTATATATTATCGATATTTTTCATTATTTATGTACGTTTTCACAAGAGAGAATTCCCCTTAGAAGGGTATAAGGAAGTTTAAAATATATGTATAACGTTAAAACGTTCGATGTACATACTAAAATTGCATGTAAATCCCTCCAGAAAATGTAATTCTTTTTCAAACAGGGGAACATTAAAGAACTTCAGATTGCATAGTCCAACTTATCTCGCCATATTTATGGCCCTACCTTAGTTCCGTAGATGTAAACGCGACCTGGCTACCGGGCGTTAACGATCCCATTTTTAAAATATTTTGTAAGGGTTTAAGGGTCAGATACATGTTACTTTATTTTTTCTTTTTTAATACGCATTAAGAGCTGGGAGCTCGTTGTATTGTTACTAGAAAATTTGGTAGATGAGCCAACAATTTTGAAATTTCCTATAGTCGTTTCTTGTTTTGGAAAATCATAATTTATCGAAAGGGTATTCTTTGTTTCAAATGATAGTTTTAATTTCTGAAATAAAACAGGCAGAGCCTACAATTTAAATTTATTTTATTTTATGCTCTTTAACTTTTAAGACAACATCAAAAGAATCTATCGGTAAGCAAGCACAGCGCCGGACAATTTAAGATGAAGACACCCCTATATCTTGGCTATATAAATAAATACAGATTTAAAATTTTGCACAATCACACAGGGTGATGGCTCACATTTTTCAAGATACTCAACGGAAATTTAAATTTTAAACGCGGCCTACTGCGAATCCACAAACAGGGTCAATTTTCGATATTTTTCTTCGCGTTAGAGATATCACAAAAAAATTATTTGAAAAAGTCGTTCCGAATATTATTTTAACCCCACTTACCAAATTTCATGACAAATTTCCGAAGCAGAAGCGGATGATTAAAACGCACCTATTAAAAATATTGCGCCAAGATGTAGGCAACACGTAATAAGGGTTCAAAATGGCGGAGTTTTCTATCTCCTTTTAAAAGGCACTCAGAAAGCTGCGCAGTGCGACCATTCTCCGTATAGTAAAAGAAAATCAAAGTATGTGGGATATTGTATTTTGGATAAATTAATACTAAAAAAAACGAGTCTGTATTGACGTCTAATTAACGTTGCAAAAACGACTTCAAAGTAACGTCATTAATTAGGATAGTGACGTTTCTGACGAGTAAACCCAAAAAATCACATCATATTGACGGCACCTTGCTGCTTGGGTTTCTGTTCGTTCTAATTCAAGTCAATTCTATTCAATTTAAATGGGGTAATAATATTTATGATTTGTATTATTATGTTAGTCCATTACCTTGTTCTTGGACCATTGGTTCTGGTCATTTGGAGAGCATATGTGGGGCTGTGTAATCAACACGTGGAGGCCATTTGGTAATGAATACACGTGGCGAATGAAAACCTCGACAGCATCATATGATACACCTGAAAATTATAATTGTTTATATATTACTAAGAAGTAATAATTACTATTATTTGTCTGTAATAAGCACTACAATAACAGAATATAAGCACTGGCCTATCGTGCAATTAGTTACATTTAGGATGATATAACTCGGAACGGACAAGTAATTGAGATGAGTCGTAACGAAGAGAAATGTTCTCATTAAAAAGATCTTTCAGTTGGTATATGCCTTATCCTTATTGGATGTGGCGTAATTTCCCATACATTTCTGCCCATTGTCCTTTAACAGATTAACTGCCATGTGAAACATTTAATTTACTCAGTCTCGCCACCACTATACGTACTAAATAAATAAATAAAATATAGGACTTATACAGCATAGCACTTTTTCGTCATTGACTGTCATTTGACAATCAAACATCAAGCAGCAAATTATACCAACAAAAAATTTAAAAATAATTTTTGTATAAAATTAAAATGTATATTAATGTGAAATATTAACATTCCTGGAAACATTTCCCCCTGTTCTGTGGACCCTCCAAAAGTCTCCACGATTCTCCAGATATTTTTTTACTGTCGCCTTGTATAAATGCGTCAAACAGTTTGAAGCCGAAAATTTAAATCAAGTATTCTATTTCATACTTCCTCAATAATTCAAGTTTCTGGTCACGTTTTTGTTTCAAACACATTCAAACACAAAAGAAGTCATTCCTAATACCTCCCAGTCATTGTTAAAGATTTCTTTATTGTTTGGAGTGAAGAGAATTTATTTTCTTTTCAAATATCAGTATTTTTATGGAAGAAGTTAAAAGCTAATAAAGTTTCTAAGTGATTTTCGAGTGATACTCGAGTTCGTTTTTCGAGATCTTTACATCCACATTTATTTCTCATCAACTGCTAAATTATACAATCGAGAGCTACTCAAATTTTAATAGAAATGTACGTCCGAAATTGGGCAGATGCCGTTCATCTCGTCTTCTTTCTTTGCGAAACTACTTACCAGGCTAAGGTCTCCTCAGTTTCTTTTTCGAACCTTTTGTTTTTATTCTCAGCTCGTGGAAAGATATTACACTTTAAATAGATGAGGGGAAAATGGATTATACATTATACAGTGTTCTAATGTCGAAACAACTTATAGATTAAAATTCTTTTAACATTTCATTATTCATTTATTTAAGGTTAAGGTATAAAATGAATTATTTATAAGCACTATCATCTAGAAAAGCTACAGCGTCTTTAACAATACTCGTATACAACGTGACCCAAGCAAAAATTAACGTTAATAACTTCAGTAGTAACCCTGAAACATTTCACTGGCGTATTTAAGCAAACTTTGGTGAAAAATATGTACGTGTAGTTTAAATTTCTGGTGTTCCTCTGGTGCCACTTTTCCAAAATTTGATTTAGTTAAAAAAAAAATAGCAAAGTTTTGATTATTTTGACAATTTTTAAATTCCTGGCAACTCTGCAGTTTTTTGTTTTATCCCATCTGTCCTTGAATCTCACAAAGGAATGTTCTTTAATTAGGTCTGTTACTACCGAATCTGTCAGGCCAATAGGCCTAAAAAGAATTTGGTTGGCAGCTTTCTTGGCCAGTGAACCAGCAAGACGGTTACCTTTCGATGTGGCGTGACCTTTGATCCATCTTAAGGTGATCACATTGTTGATGGATATTTCGGCTGAAGCTTCGTGACATTCTAGTACTAACCCTGAGTAAATTCGTGGTCTGTTCTACTTTAACACTCTGTAACTTATTCACAGTTTTTTGTTGTTGTGTCATCGGCTTCAACTGCTAAGGTTATTTCGCCTCATCTTCTGTGTAGGTTTTGTTGCTGTTTCCCAGTGCCACTTTAGGAACAGCACTGTTACTTAGAACCCAACAGTTCATAGTTGTTATTTGTCTAGTTATGTATATTAAAATATTAAAAATAACTTTGTAATTATTTATAAAAATATTAGAAGGATTTGATAAAAAAATGTGTGCCTTCATAACACTCACCCTAGCCCTAGGTCAGATAGCTAGTTACGTCTCTGAAGGACGGTCTTTAATCATTAAATATCTAGTATAAAAGTGACCATCCGACTTTAAAAATATACTAAATCAATTAGAATATTCAGTGCCGAAGGTGGAAAATAATATTTTAAGTGAAATACCAACCGAAATCGAAAAGGTGATGGCAAAGGTCAAACGCATATGAATGTAGCTTTTTCCATAAGAAACAAATCAAAAAATCACGACAATCTGGGTAAATAACCCTGAAGGATTGAGTCCAAATAAATTAAAGGAAGAAGAAGACCTAAAACCAATTCAAGTATAAATGTTAAAGGGAAATGAATGACAAGTTGTTATTGCGAATGACTTTTCGTGCGAAAGGTCCGAGGTTCAAATTGGGGTTGAACCCAAATTCTTTTTTTCTAAGTTGATTTTATTTTATAAGTTATAAGGGTAAAATCCAGAAATTCAAATCTTTGTGTTAATTATTTTTAAAATAGTTATTTTATGTTAATAAACTCTAATTTACTTTTTAAAACGTTGTAGATTTTATTTAGTGATTCATAGAAATATACTATACAATTTGATTGGTTTGCTTGTATCGCAGTTAAGCACTCGTGCTCAAACTTCATCTCCGTGCAATTTGGTCATCATGCCTATCCACGCTTGTTGCACAAGCTACTATTTGGCCTGTTTGAATACTTTATCCAATTTTTGTAGATCGTATGTTTTGAAAATAACATACAAAACGAAACATACCATAACAAAGTCAGTCTTCATAAAACATAAAACGTTTTCCTACAAAAAAATATGCACAAAAACAAATGTAATATTCTCTAATGCTAATCTAATGAAGCCCTTTATTATTTTTGTTTTTGAAATTGTAGGTGTTTTTTGAAACCCTTCGCCCTTATTTTTGAAACAATATTTTCATTATTTATAAAAGTCCCGTGCCAATCAAACCTATTTCGCTGTTTCTATTTCTACAAAAAAAAGCATAGGTACATATTATCGGAATTTGAATAGAAATGACTCTTTGACCTGACCTTCGCTAGCGGAAACCGGTAGCATTTGAAGATAATAGTTTTAAGTAAAATACTTTAATAAACAGTGGTTGGTTTCCAAGATATGTAACGGTTCGCAGCTCTGATCAGGTCAGTTTTCAACTGTCGCCTTCTAAATAAAGCCTCAGAAAAATAGAAATTAGAATGCTCTTTATCAAGAAACAGAAACAATAGATTTAAAATTTAAGACATTAAGCATCTTAGCTTTTAAGGTTATGTTCACGAAATTGTAATTTTTTCCACGCCCCTTGGAAAAATTCAGGGCAGCGCCCATGGCTCAATGACACTTATTTTCACAGTTATCAAACAAGTTGGTTCAGGTTCACTCTGTCGGATCATTATCTCCTTCTTCATAAATAAAACTTGAGATTCATACCTACCTATCTTTAAGCTTCCCGTTGCTCGCTGTTTCCTCTAAAAAATTAAGCGTATGTCCTCTTTGCGTTTGAACATTTTAATCTGCAAGTTACTTTCGAGGAAATCTCTGAAAGTCTGTTCGTCGTAAATCAGTCATTTCGTTTGAAGTGGCCTTTTATACACAAAGAATCAGCTGGCATTAAACCGAGTCCGCTACGTTTGTATCGACCAAATTTGAAGACAGGGTGGTGTTTCAGGAAAACGATGGATCAGATATTTTTTGTGTAAGGATATGTATACATATAGATATTTCAACATTTTCAAAAATAAAGAATGTCTTGTTAGATAATACTCGTATGAGCTTTTTTTGTGCAACTTGTCTCAGTTTTGGATTTTGTCAGATAGTAACAGGTTTAGGTACTACATTTTCGCATACAAGCCTCGAAGAGGGTTGAAAAGTACATCGATTTTAAGTAGTATGAAAGGAAATTTACGAGTGGCTGCTGGGGATAATACATGGAAAATTCGATTTTCCCTAACAAAAGCGAAAGGTTATTTGTTGCCCATTTGTACACACAAGCCGTTTTCACTATATGATTAATTAATAGAACTAGGCTTCGGAAAACCAAAGGCTTTAATGTTGCAAATAGCTAAAGGGTTAAATTAGGGCGTAATCTTCTAAGGAAAAATGGTGATTTTGCCTGATTTTTCCACACAAGCTCATCGAATGTATGAAAACGTACGTCGTCACTAGCTCGAAAAACATATGTTCTTGAATGATCCGAATGTATAAGTGTATTTTGGGGTCGGAAAATTTTTTTACTAAGGAAAATTGAATTTTCAATGTATTATCCCCAAGAGCCACTCGTAAATTTTCTTCTATTCTACTCAACATCGATGTACTTTTCAACCCTCTTCAGTATGCGAAAATGGGGCACCTTAATCAGTCACTATCTGACGGTCTAAAAGTTGTATTTTGTTTTATTCGCCTTTTAGAATATGACGCCAATGGTCGATGTCATGTGATAACCAGGTATAACAGCTTTTAAATAAAAGGATGCTTTCCTAATCCAAAGATGAACTATTTCTATTTTGTTCCATTTTACATTAATATAACCGTTTTATATACGAGTATAGCCGTTTTCTCTGTAAATAGTTAGTAACAAGTTTCGACAGCAGCGCACTAAGCGCGTTTTGTTAAACTATAATTCGGTCCAGTCGGTAAAGTAGAATACTACTAATTAAAGCGATTTAAAAATGGCAGGCTTCAAAATTTATGAGATTTGAAACATTTTCAAGTCACATTTTCCTGTTTTACAGCTTTTACTTACAATTAAAACAATCAGTGAGTTAAATAAATTTTTATTGTAAGTAAATTCAGAAAAATGGAAATGTCACTTGTTTTAAATAAAAAATAAAAAAACATTTGTAATAAGTTTATTTTATTCAGAATACTATGTCATTACATTATTTATTTAACAGCATATTCACAATACAAGCATTATAATCACACACTAAAGTGAGTAAATGGAGATCAAAGTTTGAGAAAAATTTAAAAATAGTGACATTTCAAATAAGTGTTTAAGTATTTGGTTTGGTCATGGTGTGCATAATTTTAAGGAATAGGCAACTTTACCTTGCACTGAACCACTCTATTATCCTTTTACCCATATATCCAGCTATTTCAGTCTATCGTAGTTGCAATGTCCATTCTAAAAATCTCCATACCCAGGAATATCTAAAACAAAACAAAAATAAAGACGCAGTGTGTTATCTTACAATTAAAAGAGATATTACTTTTTTAACCGACTTCAAAAAAGGAGGAGGTTCTCAATTCGTCGCGATCTTTTTTTTTATGTATGTTCAGCGGTAATCCTTTAACACGGTGTATGATTTCAATAATTCTTTTTTTGTTAGAAAGGGGCTACTTCAGGGGTGGTCCCATATAAATTTGGTCAAAATCTAATAATTGGGTCCATGAGAAAATCCTCAAACTCTTCATTTTTCATGTAAGTTTAGAGATAATTCTTTAACAGCTTGCCGATTTCTATGATTCTTTTTTTTTTTTGTTAGAAAGAAGGTACCTCAGGGGTAGTTCGGTATACAATTGGTCAGGATCTGGTGATCTATGAGAAAATCAAAAATCTCAATTTTTAAGGGCATCTGCACGATTTTGAAGTTTAAATTCTTAGAAATATCCTTATATTTTCTTGTAATAAATGGTACACAGATTTTCAATTATTTCAAAAAAAAATTTGGCTTATGCTCTTGGCAAGTAAACTATGAAAATTTAACATGTTCGCCTAAATATAAAATTAGTTTTTGAACATGTCCATATTTGGGTAGTATTTAATAAATATAGTCATGAATGTAGGGTAGACTGGGTACGGTTGTATCAATTTTCATTTGATTACTTGCAGTACAGCCACTATGGATATAAACTACGACTAAAGCATTTGAGGTAAAAGCGTGGTCATTTGTCTTTAAACTAATATCAAAGTCAAATGTCCAGGTAAAACAAGGGTAAAACAGTTTGTCAGAAATGAGTCGTTCGTATGAATGTATGCGATTGTTACAATCGACCCCATACCAGGGGCGGTTGTAACAGTAATGGAGGTAGTTTCAACACTCAGAAATACTACACGATTCAATTAATTTAATCAGTTTTATTTGAAATAGTTCTTTTAAACAATTTTTCAATCTAAACTAAAATAAATGATCAAAAAGGTAATAGATAATTAAACTAACCTAATCAACAAAATCTAAGTTTAAAAACCAAAATCAACCAAAATATGTTTTCCTATACCTACTTCATCAGACTCACTGCAGTTATGACTTACGTAATATCTACTCCCATCTGTGCAAGCTACGTGAGACCAGTTTACAGCCCCCTTGACATTGACCGACTTGTTGAATGCGACTCTAGACAAATAAGGCAATAAGATTCATCTTCTTCTGATGAATCTAGTGGTGTCGCCTTCTTTTTCGTCCATTTACCTTTTCCCAGGCGGATCTTTGTCTTTCTGTAGATGGTTGAAATACTTTTTTCTTTGTTTGTTTATTTTTTAACCGATTATGTCGCTCTTTATACTCTTTTCTAATAGCTTCCTTTTCCGGAGTATCTGTATAGGTTGCCGACTTTTTGGTTTTTCGACCTCTAGTTTCTAGGAGGAGCTTTAGGGTATGCCCGTAATGCCTCAGGCGAGAACACATTGTTTGCTTGTAGATGGAAGTGGTTCTGTTTGCTGAAGCAAAGTATCACGAGGAGAGATGTTTGTTTCCAGGTTCGGTGTAATACAATCTATCTCTTGATTAGTTTCTCCGGCAGTTTGTCTGGGTGGCGTTCTCTCTACTTGGTGTTCGCTGATTTTAGGCGACGCAGGTGATTGACTATCAATGAATAATCCGTTTTCAGGTCCGGCTGGATCTATTGTGCTGGATGAAGGGCGACCCTCATTCAATGATAAAGGTGATAGCGGTGGTCTTTTAGCATCAACTGTAAGTCTGATGTTATATTGATTAGGAGCGGCTATCTCTTCTGTAACGTTTGGATTTGGCCTATCTGTCACGAACGACGGTGCAAAATCAACTTCTTGGAATAGGTCGCGGTTGAATGGATAGATTCCTGTCTTTCGAAATGTAGCTTGAACATTCGCTTGGGAGAGTGCAAGTGGCATTGCAGTAGTTATAATACTTGGTATATCGTAAATGCTCGTGCGGTTTTACCTGGATGATTTATCATCCAGGCACCACAGGCAGTATTTATTGCTTTTTGAAAGGCCCATAAACTGATCGATCCAACGGCTGCAATTTATGGGAACAGTGAGGCGGAAACGACAGCAATACAATTTCGTTCTCCTTGCAAAAGTTCAATGAATCGATGTGTATATGTGAGGAGTAGTTGTCCAGCACCACTAATAACTTAAGAGACAGAGAGGTATTCGCCCACCCACCCGCCATTTTGGTAAAAAAACAGTTACAGACACGAAACAGAATAAGCCGAACAAAAACGAATCAGTTTATTATAATATCTAAAATACAATAATTGCTTATGCAAATACCGAAAAACGATAATCATATTCATAATAAAATTATATCAAAAAGAAATTCGCCAAAAATACTTAATTTTGGTTGACAAAACACAATAGGCCTCTCTAACAACGTGCTAAGCGGCGCGGAATGCATCACCACACTGGGGGGGGGGGGGGCTCGTATCGAGACTTACGGTCTGCTTGCAACTACTCTGTATTCTTTTCCGCACCGCGTATAGCTTCGATAATATTCTGTTACAACCGTACCCAGTCTACCCTATCCAAAAATTGAACAATTTCTCTTTGAGCATAAATAAAACACCTTTTTTCATCGTACAATATATATTTTTTCTACGATCACTATCCAAAGTAGGCTACTGCGCTTCGAAATCCAACCGCAAAGTCAGGGGCGTGCGGTCCATGGAAGCGGGGAAAGCACCTCTTTACAATGCATAGAAATTAATATTAAATTAGGTATTATATTTTCTCAGAAACATTACGTAAACTTCATGTACTAAAAATTCATTGGTGTAATGTGTAAACGCATGCACCACCCATGAGAAAATTAATTGGGTAAACGCACACACCATATACTTCGAGTCCGTCGACGGAAGCGCGTCTTGAAAAAGCCGGCTCATCTTCCAATTAATTTCGCTTCGTGTTATTGACAGTAGTCAGTCTGTTTTGCACGTGAAATACGGTCGAGAGGCAGCGATTTTTACGTCGCCTTACGCATATTGCAATTCGCATCGCGAATCGACATGTGAGGAAAATCGTAGACTTTAAATAGATTTCGGTTTGTTTTTCGTATTTGTTTTTTTTGTAAAATGAAGGAACTATGTGCTGCGCCTGTGAATAATATTAATGCGGTAAATTGTATTTGTATTGTGTGCTCTTTATTGAAAAAATGATTTTCAAGGAGAAATTTTGAAGAGAAAACGAACATTATTAATTCTAGTAGACTAAAGGATCCTATCAATTTAGAGACGAAAGTAGAAAAGTCAGCAAAGAAATTTACCAGGCATTTTCACGTAACGTTCTATGAAAAGTATGAATGGTTAACCGGCTGCAAAACTTTGAAGAAATTGTTTTGCTGGCCTTGTCTACTTTTTAATATAGCCGAAAAACACATTGGAACTCAGTCGGTATTACAGACTTGAATAATTTTCATAAAAGTGTAAAACGACATTTAAGTAGCAAATCTCATCTAAGAGCCACAATTAAAGAAAAAACATTCGGAACCTATCGTATTGAACATAGTTTGGACAATCATTTAAAAATAAGCAACAAAATTCACAATGAAAGGGTAAAAAAAATAGGGACGTCTTACAACGATTAATATATGTAACTTGTTTCCTGGGAGAGCATGAACTAAGTTTTAAGGGTCACAATGAAGCAAGTGGATCCGCCAATCGAGGAAATTACATGGACCTTCTAAGTTTTTTAGCAAAATACGATGATACAGAATCCAAAATGATTTAATTAAATGCACTACCGACGTTGTGATGGTGAAATATATATGCTCGAAGAATGGATCACATTAAAAGTGAAATTAAAAAAGCACCTTTCATATCAATTGCGCTTGATGAAACCACAGATGTAGCAAACTTAAGTTAGTTATCCATTGTTGTGCGATATATGTATTGGATGGCATTCCTCAAGAGTGATTCTTAGGATTTTTGGACGTCACTAGCGAATGAACTGCAGATGCATTGTTTAAAATTGTTTGACATTATTTCAAGTTTAGAATGTGGTTCTAAGCTTGTTGCCCAGAGCTACGATGGTGCTGCTGTAATGGCTGGCCATTTAGGATGCCTTCAAGCTAAAGAGAAGTTTATACATGTAATTTTCGTTCACTGTATAGCACGTAGACTTAATTTCGTTTTATCGCGAAGCATGGATAATATTAGAGATTGCAAAGTTTCCTTTTCGACTCTTAGTGGTTTGGCTTCCTTCTTTTCAAAGTCATCGAAGAGAACTCGCGCTTTGGACATTCACGTTCAAAAAAGGTTTCCAAAAGTTGCTCCGACGCGATGGAACTACAATGGACGTTTAGTGCAAACAGTGTTTCAATGCCGTGATTCTTTCATACACTTTTTTCAAGACGTTTGGGATAATAAAGAAACATGAGATGCTGAAATTGTTACTGCCGCTAAAGGGTATTTGCATTGGCTCAAACAAAACTTTGATTTCAATTTTTTGCTCAACATTTTTGCAGAGATTTTCCCTTTTACTGACATTTTATTCGACATTTTACAGACAAAGCCAAATAACATTGGCTTTTGCATTAAACAAATTGATGATTTTAAAAATAAAATGAATAAAAAACGAGATCAGTTCGAACACTTTTAGAATAAGACTCAAAACATTGGCTTAGAACCTGAAAGAAAGAGTATTAGAATTGATAATTTCGGTGACAGAGAGATCTCCTATCGTCGATTATACGCCGAAATTTTTGATATTTTACAACAAATGAGCTCTCGATTTCAAAACTTTAACGAATTAAAATTTGTTTAATTTTGAAATTTTAATATTAGTAACTACGATTCATCAAAATTTCCATCGGAAGCTTTTAATTCACTAAAATTAAATTATGGAAATTTTTTCGATATTCCAGCATTAAAGTCCCAGTTAAGTGTTGTTTATGAAACAACTGAAATTAGAGATAAAAAGACGCCCATCAATGTGTTAAATTTTCCTATAATAACTGGTTTAAATAAGTCCCTTTGTGAAGTCGTCAAGTTGTGTGAATTAGTACTAACCATCCCAGCCACAAGTGCGTCAGTTGAGCGAAGTTTTTCAGCTTTAAAGCGCATTAAAAGTTTTATACGAAATTTAACAAGTGAAGGCAGACTCTCTAATTTAGCCCTAATATCCATTGAAAAACAGCTTGTTAAACAGTTATCAGAAAATCCAAAATTTTACGAAGATCTTATAGATAAATTTTCAGCTATTGAGGATAGGCGAATAGATCTTAAGTATAAATAAATGTCAACTGCTGTGTCAACTGTGCGAAAAATGCTGGAAAAACAAAAAAACTCCAGTTAAATGTTTTTTTTTACGTTTAAATAAACCAAGAAAGCTTTTCAATGGTAAGTGTTTTTATAGCTTCTAGTACTAAACTAGGTAATAAAGTAATAGTAACACTTCAAAAATCTCAATCTCGAATATCCGTAGTACTGAGGAAAAAAAGCAAGATTTTGACAAAATGGGGAATGCGCCGCGAAAAATTTTCGCCTGCGAGGGTGTGCTTACGCCTGCTGTATTTTTTATACAATCGCTTCCCCTTCCAAAAATGTTACCGCACGCCACTGCATTATGTGAGCTTTGTTACTCGCCTAATTTAAATTACCTAGATATAATATAATATTTTTTTTAATAAATGATTTTTTGTACGTAATTACATGTTTTTTTGTTATATTATCCAAGTTAACATGGACTTTGAATATGAACTGCTTTTTTTCATAATTATCGTAGGTACAGGCAACACATTTTACACTACTTACGACAAATTTTCAGTTTTTATATGTTTCTTAAAAAAGTGTGATCGTGGAAAAAACTTGTGTCCATTTTGAGCGAAAAGTTCGTTGCCACTTTCGACAGATTGCTGTCTGCAAGTGAATTTGATAAAGGCAGCTCTGAAAAATGATCATCAACTTGATGATCTTAGTAGGTACGTAAAGGCATTGTCATCAAAATAATCAGCACACAAGAGCTATTTGTGTATTAAGAGCGAAAAGTGATACTTTTCCGCTTGAGACAGAAAGTTGTGTCGAAAGCGGCAACGAACTTTTTGCTCAAAATGCACACGATATTTTTTTCTTCGATCACATTATTTTAAGATATATAAACTGAAAATTTGTCGTAAGTAGTGTATAATGTGTTGCTTATATCTACGTTTATCATGAAAAATGGAGTTGACACTTATTCAAACTCAATATTAACTTGGATAATAAAACAAAAAACATTAAACTAGGTACTAATAACTTGAAAATCATTTATTAAAAAGAAATATTATTATATTATATATAATTTAAATTAGACGAGAAACAAAGCTGTCAAGATTTCCGCTCGGCGAGCGACAAAGCTGTGTCAGTTGGCGGAAAACGTCAACTTTGCGGTTGTATTTCGGAGCGCAAAAGCCTACTTTGGATAGTGATCGTAGAAAATAGTGTTTTTTAGATGTGTAGGGAATATTTAAAACATCAATCTATTGTTCTCTAAAAGTAATAATGGACGGTAAAGTAAAAAAATTCTTATTAAATTTCGGCAACAAATATTTGTGTCTCTCTCAGTATATTTTTACAGCTATAAATTACTTAAATCTAACTACAACTAAATTAAGTAAGATTAATTAAATTTTACTCACCCAGAAATATTTAACTGTTTTTCTTTAATATTTATTTTTTTAATTATTATATGGGTGTAAAACGGCTTTATATCTAATAATTGCAGTGCTATGGGGCTTAATTTTGTTGATCGGCTTTGCACTTCCAGTTTAATATATAGTTCAATGGATACCACATATCAAATCTGAATAATCTGATTATGGCAAGTGAATCATAATATGTGTTGTTAAGGATGAGTTCTGTAAATTACTTGTCACATCCCGTATTTTAACTGTATTTTCTTGGAAACTAGAAAATCCCATATATATGATAATTAATTTATTTAAAATTTTCTTCTCTCGCACTATTCCTTTAAACCATGAAAAGAAATAACGTATGTTTCCAACCTGAAACTAATAAAACCCTGTATACCACCTTGATGCAAGATAAATTCAAATTTTTCACCGCTGGAAACTAATTTCCCCAGTTTCTGTCCGATTCGGAATTGTTTTAGAAGTTTACGAAGCAATAAAAGTAAACGTACGAAGTGTATGAAGCATATAATAATTTACCATAAACTTTATTTATTTAGTTGCGCTATTTATTGAACAGGAAACATCAATGTTACCTCACAATTTGATGTGATGAACAGAAAGAAGTCGCATTGCGAAATAATATATTACATAACTAGTATGGAAAGTGATATATTTCCTACGAGTGTGAAAAACTAAGGAGGGTAGGAAATATACTTTCCATATACATATTTGTTACTGTATTTTTTTTTCTATAATTTTTATGTGTTAAATATTTTGTTGACCCTTTTCTAATTTTTAATTTGCCCGCCTATGTTTAAGATGAGAAAACCAACCAACCGAAATAGCCTCGCGATAATGGAACATATAGTAATAGGTTAAGCATTACGTACATAGCTAATGTTTATTCAGGGTGTTCGATAAGTACGGTACATAACTTCAGGAGATTATTTTAGAGCTAAAATAAAGGTATTTTTGTCATATACACTATGTCTCAAAAATGCTTAGTTACGGAAATACAGGGTGTGAAAGTTTCATAAAAAAAAAATACAATTTTTTAAATATTTCCAAAACCACTTTAGATATTTTAACGTTGCGTGTTTTACTGTAAACTCAGTGGCTTTCGTTTAACCAGTGGCGTGCGGACAAGGTAATAGCTGAAAAATATAGAAGGAAAAACGTTTTACGCCGCTGTTGTTTTTTAATATTTAGTTTTTTGATTGTTCGATTTGGAAGAAAAAACGGTCCCTTGACTTTTTCCATGAATAAATACAGAGCCATTTTTATTTTTTTTTATTATTTAACTACAAATAACAATCATATAAATAATCACTTATAACAAAGAATCAAAGCAAATGCTGAAAATGACCACCTTCTGATAATACACACGATTCCAATCGTCTTCTCATTGATTGTCTTATTCTTTCAAAAACTCCTGGAGTATTTCATATGGTATTACAACCTTGAATTATTCGATTTCTTAAATCATTTTCATTTAATACAGGTGTCTCATACACGAGTGATTTAAGGTGACCCGATAAATAAAAGTCCAAGGGATTAAGATCGGGACTGCGAAGTGGCCAAGCTTGAGGACCTCCGCTTCAATAATACAGCGAATAGGAAAAGTGTTGTCGAGGTATTGGCGAGCAAGAAGGCTAAAATGGGCTGGTGCACCATCGTGCATAAACCAAAAATCTCCTATTACTTGCAGAGGCACTTCTTCTAACAGACCATTGAGTTCTTCGTTTAAAAAATGAGTATACGAATCACCATTCAGTCGAGGGGGTAAAAAGTATGATCCAATAAGATGGTCATCAATAATCCCTATCCATACATTTAGTAAAAATGTTTGCTGAAAGCGACCTTCCCTTATTGTATGAGGATTCTCCTTAGTCCATAAATGTTCATTATGAAAATGAATAATTGCTTCTCGCGAAAAAGTTGCCTTATCAGTAAATAAAAATTGTAGATATGAGCAACTTTATGGAGTAACCACCTACTAAAATTTAGGCTTGGTTGAAAGTCGCGGGGAAGCAGAGCTTGTACTCGTTGCATGTAGTATGGGTAAAGCAGAGAAACTTTCAAAACTCTCCAAACTGTATTTGCACTTACTTGAAGCTGTTTTGCAATCTTTCTGGTATTAGTTGAAGAATTTTCTTCTATCTCCTGTAGTATAGCTTCTTCTAGCTCAAGCGTTGTTACTGTTCGTGGTCTACCAGGAACTACCCGATTATGCTCAGAACTACCGGTTTCACTCAATCTGGCATGTATCTTCCTAAATGTTTTAGCACATGGCGTTACCCTATTCAGATAACGTTGCTGATAAATTCTTCTAGCTTCCGCTGAATTCCCATTTGCTAAGCCATAAATGAAGTGCATTTGAGCCATTTCAGCGTTAGGAAAGTTGTTCATTTTAATGTCTGACATACAAATAAATAAACAATTGGCGACTAGTACAACAAGAACCTGTACAAGTACCTGGAAAAAATTGAAGATAACTTTTTTTACCGTATTTGTTGCTTTTTCTTCCAAATCGAACATTAAAAACAAAACAGTGGCGTAACACGTTTTTCCTTCCATATTTTTCAGCGATTAGTTTGATTAAAATAACTTAAGTGGTTTTGGAAATATTTAAAAAATTGTATTTTTTTATGAAACTTTCACACCCTGTATTTCCGTAACGAAGCATTTTTTGGGACATAGTGTATATCACAAAAATACCTTTATTTTAGCTCCATAATACGTACCTGAAGTTATTTACTGTACTTATAGAACACCCTATATATTAGAAAAAAAATAATCAGTGGCGTCTAAAAAGGGCAAAGAACAAATATTTGTCTCCCAGATCTGGTGCTATTATATATCTAGAAAAATCACGATAGCACTGCTTGTAAAAGTGAGAGAGAGAGAGAGAGATAGCGCGCGCGATCTCTATTACCACTTGCAAGAGAGAGATAGAGTCGATCTGGCGGAAATTGTGAAACTCTGAATTATATTTTTAAATTCCATTGTAATAATATTAAAAATCGAATGTGGTTATTACGCAATGGCGCTATTGTGCTTCGCACCCTCGCAGTACATAATCATTTCACTAATGAATCTCCACAGTGATGGATTGGAGGAGGCCGCCTGTTTACGTTGGTCCCCTAGGTCCAGAGACCTAACCGAGATAAACTTCTTCTCTGTAGGGATATGATAAAAAATGCGAGTTGTAAAAAATGCCTGTCACTAAAAGAGAGGATATGAAAGAGATAACTTAGACAGTTTTCCGCGATATTTATCTAAAGATGCTTTAATGGTCGTCTAAGCGCAAATTAAAATGCACATTAATGTTATCGCAGGTCAATTTAAACAACAACTTTAATTCTAATTAATTTGAATAATTCTACAAAGTTTAGCTCAAAAATTTATGACGATTTATTTCAAGAGGAGAGAAAAAAACATTAAGTGAAAACGTTTCTCAAACTTCTGCTTTCCCGGCTTGTACCTTTTTTTTTCTGGGTCAGTAATTCGGCGGACGATTTGAACCGTTGAAGGTGGAAAACCGCGTTAAAGCCGACTGTGAACTGTGAACATCAAGCCGCGTGGCTCGTCTTATATCTGCTGCTCTGATATAGTATTAATATTGATGGTCCGTGCATATTATAGTAGCCAATCTCTGCTCGTAAGTAATGCATGCGGCGACGGTGAGATCTTTAGAAAGTTCGCTTGCGTTCCTATCCGGATATACCGGCAATGAAAGCTGACGCTTGACGCTGTTTTCGCCCTTGGTTTCGGCTTGCCATTTGCCATGCCAGAAATCTTACTATTTTACACCTATCTCTGACTCAATGAGGTTGAAGTTTATTTATCTACGAGGATTATTCGGTAACAATGTGGCATATGACCTAACTATGAAGACTAAAGAGAAAGAGGCGAATCGACAATGATCAAATTTCTAATTTCCGTCCTTTTTAGTTCGCCAAATTAACTGTAGTTGGCAGGTCGAACGTTAGTGACGTTAATTTTCTATATAAGTCATTGTGAAATAAGGTTTTTTTTTAATTGGTGAAAAGAATAAAAATAATGTAAAACAAAGTACAAGTAATATGAGTGACATAAAACATCAAAGCAAGATTTACTTCGTTCCAGGTTGTAAAACGAGATGTAAGTCACATGTAAAACTAAATAAAACAAGGAGACTCAATTCAAAGTATTATTCTTCTTATTAAGTTTTCTATGTGTGCCCGATAAAGGGTTAAATTTAACTTAATAGAAGAGGAAATTTGTTTTTGTTTTAATATTAGATAAAGAGTTACTACTGTTATTTTTTCGTTGAACCCCAATTCTTATAGCTTTCTAAATATTATAATGTTTGCGAGCTACACTTTTTAGAAGATATTTCTAAATATTTTTAGTCTACTTTCACTGATGGTCCTCTTGACAAATTATAAAGGGAAAGGCCAAATTTAAAGGATGAGGCAATACCATGTGTATATTCCCGAAGATCCCTTTATACTAGTCTTATAACAATAAAAATCTGTTAACTGTGTTTTATTTTGCTCTTAAAACTATATTTAGGTATAATTCAAAAAAATTTAACAACAAAATTATACTTACTAAATTTCACCATTTAACAAACCTTTTCGAATTTGGTCATACCTAATTTGCATTTTATATAGATAAAATTAAAATAATTAAAATTAAAACATGCAAGACTTATTTAGAAATAAGTTAATTTTTATTATTTTCACAAAATTATATAAAATTCCCATAAGAAGTCATGTATTTTTAACATCACTAGCAACACCAGCGCCCCTGCGGTGAATTGTAAAAGCTCGATTGGCGTTCGTTTTTTGGGACCGTATTTCGGGTATGCCGATTCGCCACCTTCTCTCTAGTCTTGATAGGCCTAACCACGGTGGACTATAAGGTCAGAGACAATCCAGTGAGACGTGTAACTCAATGTATTTTTTTTGTTCGGTAAAAGTTATTTGGGCGATTGTAACCACAACCAGTCTATGATGGCGCCACTAGTAAATAGCGAGAAAATTAAAAATGCTTTAGGGCGGGAAATTCAAACATGGATTCAGAAATAAAGTTTTTCTATACAAATTTACACGAGAAACAAAAACTATTGTTTTACTGTATATTAAAAAAATATAAAAGCTTCCAATAACATCAAATTTTTTATCACATAAATAATCATTTTAATAAAGGAAGTTTTAATCAGTTTAATATAAACAGTGAACATAGTTTTTATTACTCTTGTAAATTTCGCTAAAAAAAAACTTGAAAATTCTATTGATTATTAAATATTTAAACTTGGAAAAATAATACACCAAACTCTTTTTCTATAAATTATATTTTTGTAAGGTACAGAAAAACAAATTACAATTGCTTCGTTTTGAAAGTACCTCGTATCATTTTGTGACAAATTACAAAGAAAGTAACAGTTGTTATATATTCATAATATATTTAAAAACTAATGTAACAAATATTTTATAAAGTATAGTATCGATACCTTTTTGCCATACTATCATCATTTAAACAGGACGTTGCTGAAGGCTTACCCCTGTTATTTCGTTTGTTTGTGTACCTTGTGTGTGTGCATTCCTGTTGTGTCCCCAGTCATGTAAAAGTTTTCCTAGTCTCCTAATTTGGTTACTAGGTGGACCTTCTCCAACTAGTAGCTAATCTATTCAATCTGTTCAGAAGCAGGAGGTACTTTTCAAACATAGCAAATAATATTATTAATAATAAACACTATTTAAAGATAAATACATTTTTGTAATTTTTTTGTCATTGCCCCTTACCTTTCTCTTACACCACCAGAGTATACCTATTTTCCATATTCCCTTAATTATAGATTACCTTACAATGTTCGAATGAATATAACATTTTACTCATGAAAAATCTAATTTCATATTTAACTCTTTTTCAATTTCATTTGAAACAATAATTGGTACCTATATTACAATTTATTATCAAAGAAAATTTCTAATAAAGTTATAGCAAATCCTACTTAAACTACTGGTTGTTCTGCAGGATAAATTAACTTTTCTTCAGATTGATCTCTCTATAAAATCCAAAACCGACCTGATGTCCCCAAATGTATTTTCCAATGCATCCTGATTTAAAATTCTGCCCTTTTGTGATTCAATTTTTTTTTCTTCCTTTAGAGTGGCTGTTAGAGGTAGGTGTATGTAAGAAATAGCTAATCTCTAATCATTTCAAAAGTCCTTTGCCAATACTACATGTGCAGATTTTTTACTCAGCATACATTTTACTTTTTTAGTAGATAGGAACTTTGTGCTGCCATTAAAGCTGTCCAGACATTCATCTACCTACTTAATGAACACAAGTAGCTGTAACAATGGATCTCTGTTCCAATTCACCTAAAATAATTGTAGTCATTGTGTAATATATTATTAAACACACACATTATACAGTGGTTTTCTTAATAAATTGGAAATTACCTCTAGAAAGAAATGTGTACAAAAACGCGAGTTTGGTTCCAGAAATTGCTTCATGCAAAAAATAATATGCAAAAAATAATATGCAAAAATAAACATTCCCCCCAAAGAAAATTAATTAAACAACAAAATCAGACTAAAAGAAATATACGGGGCCCAAATTAAATTAATTTTAATAAAATGCACATGTTCATAACAACATTCATAACATTGTCAGTTGTCAGTTTTAATACTTTTAATCGATATTTCGACGTCAAAAAACCAGCAACACCAGCGCCCTCTGAAAATGGTGTTAGTTTTATTGGAGAGAGATAGACATATGTAGAGATCAATGTAAAAGAAAAAGAGGGTCATATATGTAATTTAAATGGACCACCGAACATAATTTCCTATTAAGTTACACGTCTCTGTTGTCTCTGATAAGGTGCATCAACTCCTATTTAAAAACAAATGAAAACGGCGATAAAACCGATCGTACTTCCTAGCCAAAATCCGCTAGGTTCGCTAGTATCTATCCGGCGAGAAAGTAAATAAAAGATAAAAGTAGGAGCTGCAATTTAAAAAGTGTTGACAGATAAATATTTTTTAAAATCTTAAAATATATAAATCATGGTGGATCGTTGTGCTGTTTTTAATTGTGATTATGGGAGAGAGTCTTCAAAATATTAATAGCAGTTTTATAATGCCAAAAAACAGTTATACAGAATATGGTGCAAATTATTGGTGGTATGAAAATAAACATTAAACCCAAAAGTTCCATTTGTGAAAAACATTTTAATGCAAATTATGTTATCCGTGAAAAGGTGCTAAGAAATCTACTAGGAAACGTTATTTTTCAAGTAAATATGTTTAATGTCTACGTTTTAAATGATTGTAGGTTATGTAAATAGGTTATTCAACTTTGTCTTTTTTGTAATAAAAATAATTATTAGTATAAAGTTTTACTATATAAATATTTCGTATTATTTATCCTGTCTCCTTGGTACTAATAATGTTATGACTTGGACCCTATTATAATGTGTTTATGATATAAATTTCATATACACAAGGTACCTATTTCTTTTGATATTTTTCTGACCCTGCGAATAAATAAAATCTGGTTATAAGAATCAAATAGATACTATGATAAATTTATTTTACTTGTAGCCTTTTTATTTTTAAGTGTTCAAATATACATTTGTTTAATAATAATCATCCCCAAATGCGTTTTGTTCCAGTTCTTTAAATGTATTTACTAGGTTTTTATAGAAGTACTGATTTTAAATTAATAAAAATTTGAGCTGTAAGATATATTTAAGATTTTTCAATTCTGTATTTTTCGTATTTTTATAGGAGTTAATAATCCCTTTAAGTAAATAAATGTAGTTCGGGGTCGTAGATGTTGGTAATTTGTGTATTGAATAATTTGTACATACACTGGTTAATAATTTAAACAATGTTTTTTCTGATGTACCTAATAATTATTTAAGGTTATCTTGTAGTTGAGGAGTCTAGAAATCCGCATATTCACACCACTCTGAAGTCTAGAATTTGACACAAATTTGAAGTTAAAAATAACGATCGTATTACTTGAAAATCTACAGATTTTTTTTAATTTTTAATCGATGTAAAAATTGGTAAATACATGATAAAAAGTAAAAGTTATTTCAAATAATTAAATATAACTTTGCAACTATATGTTACGATTCCAACTATCAGAACTAGCCAGAACAAGAATGGTGCATTTCCAGACCCTTCAATTATAAGATTACCATTATTTAATGTGCAGCGCAAATATTAAAAAAAAAACTACCTAAAAAATGCTGTTCCTGCTTTTATTACTTATGATGGGACTACTTCTCAAAGGAGACAAGAATGTGGAAAGTATTGCTGATACAGTTACCGAAGTTATCCACTGGGGGTGAAGTGTTAATCTTTTAGGAATATAGGAAATATTTTTTTATATCTAACAACTTAATATTTATTTATTGATAAGTTATAGATACTATGTATTTGAAATTCGAAGTAATCATTATGACAGCAGTGTTCTTCTTATTGTATTCGAATTCTAACACAAATAAAACATCTCATTAAATTTTTGTTAAAATTATTAATTTATTAATTTTACATTAGAAAGAAAATTAACAATACACACAAAATTATTTAAAATTAGAAATAAATACAATTTACACATTTCCCATTATTACACTTTTACTTACTTAATTTATTCATTTCTTATATTAACAATTTAAATTAATAATATAGTTCATTATTTAATTGGAACTCATTTTATAATTTTACTAATTATTTTTTATATTTATTTGTGGAAAATTAAATATTAAATAAAAGCATAGGAATTGTTCCATTAGATAATAGCAGTAATGAAAAAATAAGTAGGAAAATTTCAAATGTATAGTTTCCAGATTTATTATGAGTTTTTCATATTAATGTACTCAATAAGTAGGTTTATTATGTTCGCTTGTACACATCACAGTTAGCAGCAGACAGTAACAAACCTGACAACACTTCCGATTTCAGAAAAACATTACAACAATTTGTTTTACTTTATATATTTCAATAATGTAATATAATAATCATTTATATTTAATTAATGACAAGGTTTACTTTTTAAATAAAACTATATGAGCCCTGTCCCGTTTCAATTAGCACACTTCTCAAATTTATAGTGACTGTCAATACAAGAACAAATCATACATAAATCTGATAAATTACTTTTATTTTTTTAACCCTTTCACTTCCACTTTCATTAAAAAAAAATACCATTGTAGTACCTAGATTGTATGTTTTCTTTGTTTATTTTAAGTAAATTAAAATTTTTTCATAGTATTTTTTATTACTCCAAGACATAACGTCCCTGTTCAGGGACATTACAAAAACAAAAATTTACTATGAAAATAATTTTTTTATAATATTAATCCTTAAAAGTAATGCAAATAAAGTAAATAAACCAAAAAGAAAAATTTCTACCAAAATTAACAGATATATACTTCAGGGTTAATTAAGACAGTGTCCCTCTGGAGGGACAAATACACTGAAAGGTTTAAATATTTACAAATTTTCATGAGTGTTTCATCACCTTTAACTTTGATAACGGCAATAATTCATTAAAACATTGTATTTACAAGTTCTTGAAAATCTTACGTGCAGGGAACCTACTCCATATTTCTAGATTACCCATTTGCTTTAATTATGGCAGTGATCTTGTGGGTGCTGCACGCCTCTGCTTAAAAATTATCACCCCATATACAAAAAAGCATCTTTATTAAATGAACAAGAAACTAAAAAAAAAATAAGCATTATTAAAAACTACAAAAAGTGCATAATTTGAAAATCCATATTCAAGCTTGAGATTTGTAAAATTAAAAAAATTCCAAATACACATTTAACTTGTTCAATTATGTATTGAATAAAAGGTCTGTTCCAACAATGATCAGAAACAAACCACTGGGTAGTACACAATTTTGCAGTATCGATAAACTACTGTGCAGAATCCTGATGTCAGTAACTCATTTCTGAGCATTGTTGGAACAAACCTAAAGTAAATCGAAACCACTTAAAAACAAGCACAACATTTATACTCGAGCATAATTTTTAATTCCTATCAAAATTTTTAATTACTGAATATTTTGTTCTAGTTATATTAAAATTTAAAAGTTCTTACTCTTCATTATAATTATATTTTTTATTTTCCCTATATACCTACATACTATCTCTAACATTTTACAAATTTGATGCCTAATATTTGATAGAGCATAGTAGTAACTGCCAGTTAAAACTTTATTTCTAGTATTTAGTTTAGGTAACAGAGACAACGCTTGGAACAGAAAATACATTTTTTTTATAATTTTCAACCAAAACTGTTTAAAAACAAAAAGTTTAATAAAAAAACACCCATTATATTTAATAAGGTTTATGCTCTAAAACTCACTGTTCTTTTAATGGCAGATTTTTTAACCTCTGAGTAAAGTTAGGTGTAAGTATAATCTATAGCCTAATCAGCAGGTAGTTACTTTCAACTTTATTCAGAGGTAAAAACCTGGCCTTTAATCTTAATATAATTGTGGAGGATGGAGACTACATTTGCTAGGGATTAGGGAATAACGAAGATCTGACTACTATAATAACACTTGCTAAAAACTGTATAAGTTCTATGTACATGCAGATAGAACCATGTGAATAACTTTAGTGCTTCGATAACACAACATTGATAATTAACAGATGAACATATTGGTCACAAAAACAAATTAAATAATATATTCTACCAATCTCATTTTTTCCAAAAAGTACAGTTACAACCTTGTTATTCTTTGAGATGTATTTATTACTGATACTTATTAATAAAAATAATAATAATAATTGATATAGGTACTTACTGATCTTTGGAAACATATATACTCCAGTCCAGTGAGACTTCATTATTCTGGTATAATGCTATTTCACAGAAATGTTTGTAATTCCAATCACTATGTATGGATTTGATTATAGTATGTATAAAACTAAATGTTTATTGAATATCTTTAATCTGGGCAATGAAAATCACAAAATTCACTTTAAAAATATTAAGCTTCAATCTGAGTACCATAGTTAAGGTCCACTTCTTCATTTTATAATCAGTAACCCACTGTATTGCTGTTTTTGCCAAAGCCAAAGGTAATATTTGAACACAAAACAAAATCAGCTGTTTTTTATAAACACCCCCATTTCACTTATTTAGTAGCAAGTCTCTGGTCTCTGGCAGCAACTTGTAACTTAATTGGAGCATATTTATTAAATCTTGAACACTTTTTTTGATCGTATAAACTCACACATCAGTGCAGCTTGTTTAAAAAAAAAACACTTTTAAGCAACCATCAATAACAATAAACTTATTTGTTGACCATTAATTTTTTCATCTGTACTCCTTCTGATAGTTTTGTCATTTTTCATTTCATATAAACTCGAATTTTCACCATAGAAGAACTATTTTTATGATTGCACTTTTTTGACAGATAAAAAGATTGCCGCAATTTTCCGCCGTAACGACACTAGCGAACCTAGCGGATTTTGGCTAGGAAGTACGATCGGTTTTGGTATGTTTTTTTCAGGGAGTTGAAACACCTTTATAGTACGCCGTGGGCCTAACACAGAGATAGCACAAATTCAAAGAAATCTTCTTTATCATTCTGTAGAACCATCTTTTAATACGCTACTTCAGTGATGATGTAATTATGGTTCCACTGACAATTAAAGTGACAGGCTTTTTTGAGTGCATTTTGTTCGTTTTGTTTACCTAAATTATATAGTTTTTTCACTTTTATAAATATATTCCTAAAGTAAGTAGATAACATGCATCAAATATACAATCGTTTAGTTACCAATTACATACCTTTAAACTATTTTTTATGACCTGTAAACAATATTTAGAAATAAACTAAAAACAGTAAAAACGTATATGTCAAATTTATTGATGTTTTTGTTAAAAGTTTAGTTAGAATTAAATGTCAGTGGAACCAAAATGACATCACACCGAACTAGCGTATAGGCTAGGTAAATATGACAGATCGAGCTGCTAATTAGACTGTTTTTGACTCTGAGCCAAAATTAACGTCTCGTGTGATTTTACAAACAATGAAAAAAACTGTTATCGAAAACTGGTTATCGAACAATCCTCGTATAGTTCTGATCGAGGCAACTTTTACAAGCTAAAATGATCCTTAATAATATGGATTTTAAGGCAGATTGCATTAAGAATCGCATTATATTGTTTAAAACATTTTTTCATGCTTCGTACCGTTTCTGAAATATTGTTGGTTACAACCTTGTTTGAGGCAGATATTCAATAATTATTAAAAAGGATTTAAATGAAAAATCAGAAAGTTCCGAAAACAATAACTATTATTAATCCGGAAACAATTAGTAAATAATATTTTTTATCTGCTCAGCATTGTCATGAACATGAACATTTTTTTTCATATTTCTACGACACATTGTTTTTGAGATACATACTGTATCCTACAGCCGCCTTCATTTCTTATTTGGACACCCACCCGCGTGGGCGTCGTTTGGGAGGGGCAAGGGGGCAATTGCCCCCCCTGGCTTTTACGACTTAATCAACAACGCGTAAGATATGCATTACGAACAACAATCTCATAGAAATAATAATATTCAGGGTAATATAGTTGAAGAATATTATAGGTTGAATATATTTATTGCATATCGGGATTCGCTTACGACGCTTACATCACGCTCTTCCGAAGACTCTGTTACTTTTTCCTTAAGCCTGTTACATCCCAAAAACATAAAAAAATACTTTTTTCACTACTGATTAGAAAATAAAAGTAGTGAAAAAATTTGGAATCGACAATTTTGAAGCTGAATACCAAACTGGAGTACGAAGGAGCTTTCTGCACACAATGAGCTCTCCATTAATGATATAGCGTCCAAACATTGTGAATTTTATCCAGACATTCAAATTGGTTTTAAAATTATTTATAGCTCTTCCACCAACGACAGAGTTAATCGAAAGAACGTTTAACACGCTAAGGCATGTTAAAACATGGCTGCGGTCTATTCTATCAGTGCGAAGTCATGGTAGGGGAAGCAAAAGCGATACTAGAGCAAGCTTCGGATAATTCGAGTACTTTAGGGCGATATTTTGTCATTTTGGCGTATCAAATACACGTATACAGTTTACTTTTTACTAAAAAAAATAGGTTGAAAACAATAAAATGAGCAACCGGAGTTGCTATGTTGCAAATTATACTAGCAAAAAAACTGTAAATTATATAGATTTTCAGTAGCAAAATCGAAATTAAATTAAAGAAATAAATGGACAGCTGTATAATAAGAAGAAAAAAAACCTTTATTTTTGTAATAATAACAGTAATACTGGAAATAATAGACATCAGAAAAGGTTTTAAATAAACAATAAATTATTATTTTATGACATTCTTCAACATCCCTTAAATGTTTAGCAAATGATTAGATTTCTGCCTTTGATTATTGTATATGGCTGAAATGCAATCTTGTGACTTATTGATAGGAAACCAGTTTTAATTATTAATTTCTAAGGGTTCTTTCGAACTAAAAATGAAGAAAATATAAATTGCAATCACAAATATACCAATTATTTTTGTTAATACGTTTTAATTCTACGTTATGTTATTATATAATGTTAATGTTTTTATTTTAATATTATTTAACCTATTCTTCAATGACAACTTATTAAGCTTGGGCAAGATCTCATTCATTTTCTCGTAAATACCTGTCTATGTTTTATTATTGATTTTTATTGATTATACTACTTTTTTAGCTGAAGTAATAAAAATATATAATAATAATTTTTACAAATCTATATTCTTTTATTAAAATTAACATATATATTTTATAAATATCGTCCGTTAGTTCATAAAATAGTTGGCGCTGCTGTCACGTACGGAGCGAATAATGAATCAAAAAAGGCTGACTGAAGAATAAATTATGTTTTCTGTTATCGATGTTTTTAGTAAACAAAAAAGAAATTTAAAATTTGCGTTTTCCTAGTTTTTTTTTGTGTTCATCGTCGTGTTTGAGTGAGTTTTTTTATGTTTATAATAATATTATAAGTAACTTTTATTTGAAGAATTTTCTTCTCCAAACGTAAATAACAGATATATTCCATAAAATATAAAAATAATCACCTATAAAGTACCCCCCCCCCCCCAGATGTTCCGACTCTGCCTAAATTCTAATTTGTCATTGGACGCCGGAATAAAGCTTAAGTTTAAAATTTGGTGTTTTTCTTTGTATCGGTTCATGAGTTATGGTGGATACAGACACACACACAGACACATACACATAGACACACATACATACATCATCGCGAAAATAGTCGAAACGGATTCAGGGGACCCCAAAATGTAAAAATCCGTCGAAAACTAGAGGTCGAAAAAAATCATAATTCCTATACTTTCCTCATCTGTATACAGATAGGAAAGTAAAATGTCTCAGAAATTCAAATTTTCAAAAAGAAAAAATAAATTGCCATTTTCTGTTATTTCTGGAAAAACCGGAAGTAAGCCATGACGTTACAGAATAATTAAATCCATCATAAGAAAATGGTCTTTTATTTTTCATTTTCTTTGTTTTCCAACAAATAAACATTCTAAATTTTTTCAAAATTTTGCCCCTCCCTATAGAATTGTGTAACGACGCCCATGCCCACCCGGTACATTAATGAGTATTCAAGCATTTAGCTCGAAAGACTTAAAATATTTGTTGCAGCTACGCTCCTTTCACACACAACGATTTCTGTCGTACGATAAAAAGTCGTACGACCACGTTGCTTTAGTGCAATAAAGAAATACGAGCCGACAACGACATTATCTTGTCGTTGTCGTTTAGCTGCCGTCCAGTGCCACTGCAAAGGAAGACGGTCGTGTCGTTCCATAAATTAATTAATTAATTAATTAAATTTAATTCTTTCACACATAACTAATTATTTTAGTCGTATAATACCTATCGTATAGAGTAAATCCAGTGGAACGTAATTAGTTTATTAACGAAATGACTGAAAATATTGACACTTGATTTCCATTTTAATGAATCGAAAGTAGACCTGTGTTGTAGGATAAATTTCTGGATATTTTTATAAACAGAGAAGCAACTAAAATGGCTGGCATTATTTCTTAGTTCTTCAAAAAGTGTATAAAATAAACCGGCACAAATTAAATGATCATTATTTAAATTTTATGGCAAGTACACTTTTCCATTATTTTATTTCAGTTGGTCAGTAAGATAATAAATGGTCAGGGAAAATAATAAATGGTCAGTATAATATTAAATGGTCGGTGAAAATATTAAATGATCAGTATAATAATAAATGGTCGGTAAAAATAATAAATGGTCAGTAAAAATAATAAATAGTCAGTAAAAATAATAAATGGTCAGTAAAAATAATAAATAGTCAGTAAAAATAATAAATGGTCACTAAAAATAATAAATGGTCAGTAAAAATAATAAATGGTCAGTAAAAATAATAAATGGTCAGTAAAAATAATAAATGGTCAGTAAAAATAATAAATGATCAGTATAATATTAAATGGTCGGTGAAAATAATAAATGGTCAGTATAATAATACGCGTTTTATTTGTACATCGGTCTCCTTTTGACAGAGTAGGTGAGCTGTGTCCAGACCGTTGGTGTTTATGCCGGTCGGCGTAGCCAGGTATGGATTAAAATTTTTTGGTGGCGGCTTCGCTACGAGAAGTCTTTGCTTTGTCACGGCATTAATATTATTTGTTCATGTATGTGAAATTTGCTTCTATGGTTTATAAAATACTACTGCTAGTAAATGAAAACAAACAAGACGCATTCACACAAACATACCCACCACCTCAATTACAAATCATTAGTGTTGTCTCCGATACGCGAGTGTATTTTGGGGCAATTGATTTTTGAAATATATCCTGACAGGCAGACTTAATTGTTTTAAACAGAAAACAAAATCTTCAGTTTCTTCTTTGCTGCAAACCGGTAGCTCAAAAACATGAAACACTCGATCTAAAAACATAATACTACTTATTTAATGCACATTTTTAAAATTATTACCGACTGCTGCATACTGGCCATTTATTAATTTTTACTGACCATTTGTAGAATTATTACCGGCTAATTCATACTGACATTTCATTAATTTTTACTGACCATTATAGTTACAAAAGTGAACATAGAAATACAGGCCAAATAATAATTTTACTGCTCCAAAATTCATTGTTTACTCATCATATTTTATAAAAGTACTGAGTCTTTTACAATATTTTACTGACTGCTTGTAATATTTATACTGTACATAATCAATTATATACTGTTCAGTTAATTACAACCCAAAATAAACCTGCTTCTTCTCTCCTTTCACTGATACATGCATTTGTAGGCGATTACGTTTCTGCCTTTTTGTACCACGATAAATTAGGCATAATCGTATGTATACTAATTTTTGAAAAATGGTGCCTAAAATCAGTTTTTTGACAATATTTCCTATACGACTCCTTTCACGATAAAAACATTTATATACAAAATAAAACTAGAGAAAATTTCCTACAATTTATGTAATAACATTTTTTTCGTAAAGTCAATAGTTTTGGCGTACGAGCGCCTCAAATGTAGTTTAACACGCGTTATGGCCAAAAAAACTCATTTCCACACCACCTTGAGGCGCGTTTTTTTATAGTGGTATCCCCGTAGGCCTAATCTACATGCAATTCACTATTTCAAAATTTTGCGCATTCTCGCTGTTCTTGATGGATCAGGTATTGCGAGTTCATTGTCTTTAGTACTGATCGAAACGTTACAGAACGAAATGTCTTCCACATCATCCGCGATGGGATTTTCAATTTCATCATAATCGTCTTCGTTCTCGATTTCATCATACGTTTGCTCGAAAATAGTATCCGTTTCTTCCTCTTCATCGCTATCTTGTAATGGAACTTGCAAGTTATCACAGGTGTTCGAGCATGTCTCGAACAAATAAAGGTTGTAATTTTAGTTTAATGAGTTTATTTTTCGTCATCCTGTATTTTCAAGTAAAAGTTGGGTTTCGAAGGTAAACAACTCGGGAAATTCCCATAATATAAAAATAAAACTGGTCGAGACTCATAAATGGTCATTAGTAGGGACCACTGTCCGAATCCCTGTAACCAGTCAAATTCAAATTAATTCAATTCTCCGAAAGGAGGTTTTTCCCATGTAATATCTCTCGGTACTACGGGAAAGGTGGAGAGTATAAAATATAATTTTTAGCAGTCTCGATTGAACTGAGAACAGAAGAACAAGTATATAACTTCAACGATATTTCAGTCTAATATAAACGCTTATAATCGTTTTATGTAATTACAATGGTCCTTCGAGTTTAATTAAAGAGTGTACGACTTTTCTTCTTCGACAAATAGACCTATGGTGTAACGAGACGTGTAGTTCTCCTTTACCAGGTACTACTACAATTCGTGTATATAACGGAGCACTTTAACCTAGTCTTTCTACACCCACAGGTTTTCTGGCATCTCTTTTTGCATTTACAAGAAATAAGTTTTAACAAGCTTTCCGGAGCTGGCGGCTTGAGGGTTGTGACAGGAATTAGCCCGATCATGTTTCTTTTTCCCCCCATTGCTCTGCATTTTGTTAATTTCCATGCCACTGTTGAACCTGGTGATAGGATCGGAACGAATTTTGCCATGCTGCTGCTTTTGTTGGTGGTAACGACTCATTATTAAATTTACTTTTATAATATGCTGATGTTGTGAAGCATGCATCCCATCGAAGAAATTTCAATCTGAGACGTTTCGATCGATACTAAAGATAATGAACACTTGGTTCATCAAGAACAGCGAAGCGAAGGAGAATGTGCTAAATTTTGTAATAGTAAATTGCATGTGCATTAGACCTACACTTAGTCGTGCTCGTACGCCATAACTATTGATTTTACGAAAAAAAGGTTATAGCATAAATAGTAGGAAATTTTTTCTAGTTTAATTTCGTATATAAATGTTTCTATCGTGAAATGAGTCGAGAAGAAAGTATTGTCATAAAACTGTTTTTAGACACCATTTTTCCAATATAGCGGCACGAGCGGCAAAGATACGAGATGGCAAAGTTGAAATAGTGAAAGAGCACATCGAAATCTATAAAATTGCCCATTTTCAAAACTCTCAGTAAACTTTCCTGCACAGGGATTCTTGTGTGCAAGCTAGACACGTTACGTGTTGAATAGTGAGAGACATTATATAAGAATCGCAGTCTGCCGAACGAAGATAGGCGTCTCGGCATATGTTTTATTGAAAGATAAGAATCCCACAGCAGGTAACCTCTTTTTAGAACAAAATGACTGTATTATTAGAGACAAGTTTAATTTTAGACTAGTCAGAGGATTAATCAAAATAAAGGAATTTAAATAGTTTGTTTCAACACAATAGCAAATCGGTTTACGTACTGTCGGGATTCTGCGCAGTGAGTCGGTGTTCCAACAAACTTCGAACTCAAAACTGTATGAAAAACTAGTGTTTCAACTTTAGGGTTGCCAGACGTCACGCTTTTGGCGTATTTGCTACGCTTTTTGACTTGCTTGTACGCGCAACACCACAGTACGAAAATGCCACGCTTTTGACAAAAATACCACGCTTTTGACAAAAATACCACTCTTTTTATGCAAATGCCACGCTTTTTTATTTAAAGCCGCAGAGGAACTGGATTTATACATAGACAAATGCCCGAGTAAAAGACCCTCGTTTTTACGAAAAATAAGCTGAGGACATTTTTTTTTTTTTTAGAAATGTTCACAAAAAATGGACCTGATTATAGCAAAATGCTAGGTATTTTAACTAATGCTCTGTCGTCATGGTTGTTACGGTTGTCTGTCACGGTGGTCACGCTTTTCATTTCACTTTCGGAAATCTGGCAACCCTATTCAACAGATTCTAACCTAATCACGAACCAGTTTTTGTACTGTAAAATCAGCAGTGTGATTCTCATCTTTCAATTCGGCACGTGTTGAGAAGCTTCTATCTTCGTTCGACAGAATGTGATTCTTATGTATTGTCTCTCTCTAGAAATTTCGTGATTATATTTGTTTTGATATTATCGATCGTAGTCTCGATCCAAGGATATTATACTATTATTATCGATCGTAATTTAGTTTTTATTCATTATCATAATTTATAGTCGTTTATTTTATAAGTGTATCTGGCAACACAAAAATGTGTTCCAAGACATCCAAGTTCCGAATTGAGTCCCAATCCTTGACAGATCGTGGGCAAGTCATCGACTATCAGTCGTCGACAATAAGTTTATATATGGTTCCAAGATTGTTGTTGGAACAAACCTAAAGTATATAAAAAAGTAATCAAAACAATGATTCAGGGTCACATTATTGTTTAGGAAAATGTAGTGAGTAGGGTTTAATTAAACATCACTGATATTATTGGTATAGTAGTAGGTATATTATTACAAATATACATTCTTTTTTGATAAACTAGTTAGCCAAGGCTATTTTCTCAGTGTAAAGTAAGTCAAAACGAAATATCTCGAAACAATTTTTAATCTACGTATAATATTTTTATGCATATTTTCTTATATTCCATTTATTATTGTATCGAATCCAATTAGTGTTTTACTAATTTCTTTCTTAAAGCCATCGATTATCCGTCAAAAGGACCCTTGATGTATATACAAAACAGAATGGAAGTTAACCTTTAATGATTCCGAGAAAGCTTCACCTAAAAGTTTTAAAATGCCTTTATTTCTTTTACTTTTTGCTTACCTGTCAGTATTTCAAAGTCATTTAGGAATTTAGATTTTTTTCTTCGAATGATAAAAAAGGGTAGTTATTTATCGATTTAATTGTCTGAATAAGGAAACGAGTGGTAATTTTTTAATATTTTAATAGCCTTTTAGATTGCAATCGTTATGCAGACTATCAATAATTAAGTTGTTTTAAACAGAATGTAGGTATCTAGATGAAGGGAAACAGGAAAACTACCTTTTCTACAATCTTTATGAAAAGAGCATTATTTGTCACGGCCTACTTATGTTCAAAGCAGTAATGTATGAAATGTTTGACATTTGAACATGTAGGCGTATTTTTATTTATATTGTGGTGATTTATCTTCAAAAACTTAATATATAATAATTAAAATAATGGTGCGTTTCGTTAAAACTCAGTTGTTCCAATATATCAGGTGTAGATAAAATATCTTCAGGAATGGCCGCGTCCACATTGAGCCCTGGGTTTGTGCCTCGCGAGCCTTCCTTGATTTAATTTTGCTCCAGAAATTTTTTTTCAAGTCTTCAGGTACCATTTCGGTAGGCGCGACAGACGACAACCGAAGCGACTGATGACAACAGACGCGACCGAGAACTGTCTCTTCACGTCTGGAACACATACAATTATATGAAACACATTTCGCACGGCGCGGCGCGACACTTCTTGACGACACTTCTCGACGACACTTTGGATCTGTCTCCGGGCAAAGCGGTTTCTGCGTGTCGCACTCAAAGTCACTGTTCTCAGGCATGGCTTGTATTTGAAGGTGATTAGGTTGGAAATTTCTTTCGATCTAGGCAGCGTTGCCAGATGCTGGAACAGTATGGGTGAAAAAAAAACGTAGATCTGAACAGTAAATGTTAATACAAGGGGAAATAATTATAATTTGCAGTGTAGTAAATAAAAAAAAAACAAGTATATAAGAAACGAAAAATAAACATTTTTCTACCCAAATCAGAAAGTAAACAAAAAATAAAAACAAATAACATTTTTAATATATACTTAACGTACGGAAAGAAAAAAAAACAATGAAAAATAATAGGTACATACTTCTTTTATATCACTCTGAATCAGATATAATTTAAAATCGTTGTGTTTGGCATGAATGTTCTTTTTATGATGCCCTATTAATTCTTTGTTTCATTTTAAATAAAAACGTAATGATAATCTTGATGTTTTTTTATGAAGCCAACCTAGAGTAGTGGATGCTTATTACGCTGCTTTTACTTCAGCAAATTTACTAGAAAATTTGCTAGAAACAAAAACAGTGGATCTACTTAAAAACAGTAGGTCTGGTAACGCTGATCTTTCCCTCGAATGGTTACCTGCGGGTGTCGTGCCACCCGTCTCCTTGCTTCCCAAATGTACGGAGCATAACATTTATGCATCTGTCGTCCTTGGGTAGCCTCGGTGGTCTCCTGTCTCCTGACGCGCCTACCGAAATGGTACCTTTAGTTTGCTTCGCGCGGCAGCCCGAGCTACATTTTTTGCTAGGAAAATTGACTATTTTTGTCAACAGTGTCGGATCAGTCTTGTAATTCAGAGGCGGGTGGGCCCACCGGGAAACCGGGAGATTTCCCGGTGCCCCGGTCTGACAAGCGCCGCGCCGGTCCTATCATCAACAGTCGTCGATCCCAGCGCCGACAGATACCAGTCCTACAAGCGCCGCCGCGGTTTTTTTTTATTTTCAAAAGAATTGAAGCCAGAATTTTTTAACTAATTTATGAATCGACTTATTAATAAAGTCTGTAAATACCAACAAAAACGTAATGTTTCATGTCACGTTGCGAGGATATGAGGTATCTCGTATCTCCGCATTCGTCTGACTCTGGCCTCTGTCTCTTTTTATTATTCCAGGATTTCAGGAATAATTGAGTAGAAAAAACAGGCGACGAGAGAGTGTTGCAATATAAAATATATCGACTCATGCAACAAAGACTATAGTAACTCATTATTTCTAGTTTTGAGAAAATCTAAAATACTATAGTATTCGTAGTATTTTATGACCTAAAATGACATACTTTATTTTATGGTAGTATTTTTGGTTGCCTAAATAGCTATTCCAAGATTATTAAATACATTAAGTACGATATTTTTTTCTCCTAAAGATAATGTTGTATGTCCACTAGGTCGTTCACGCGTACTTGTGCTTGTCTAGGTCATTCACGCGTACCTGCGCTTGCAATATTTTCTAATGCACTCGCCATTCTTATATAACTGTAAAATTATAATATATGTATACTAATACAAAAGTCCGAACCAATTAAAATCATATGATACAGCTATGAATAAATAAAGTCTAAATTATCTGTCAAAAGAAAAGGTTCATTACAGTAAAAACCATGTAAACATGATTAAATCTGAACGAAAACTTCTATTACGCCTATCAAATGTATTAAAATTTTCATTTTAACAACAAATAAGCAGTGAAGGATGAGGTATAAAAAAAATTTCTACTTCTTGAACCTCTACTACGTTCTACAAATTAAATTACTACAATCATTTGTCCTCTAGACTATAAGTAACGTTAATACTTCACAAACTTGAAAATTCATTCTTTTGGTCTTTCGTTCAAAATCAAATAGTTTCTCGTTTCTTTTACAGTCTCGATAAGGTGGAAACTATCAATTTAGTGTTTTAGTAAAAAATGTATTAAATATAGTGTATTACAATGATTTCTTTATGATTTTATCGATATCAAACAAATAACGCAGCGGGAAATTTAAAAACCTAATAATAAAGGTTGTATAAATATCGACTGCACTCTCATGTTCTGTTAAATAAATTTAAACAATGTAATTACGCTAAATTATTTATTAAAGAGAATACTACACTTACAGTCTATTATAGATTAATTATTGTAAATCTATTCATGGCAAATATTTTTTAATTTTTAATCGTTATTTGTAATATTAATGTTTTTGTTCTTATTTTCCAAACGAATTGCCAACGGTGTCTTATTTAAAAATGTTGAGTGCAAACTCAATAATGGGAATTCAGATATTTTTCCTCCTTATTAAATCTTCTCTCTAACGTTTTAAAGACATTTTCTTGATCTAAAACAATAAATAATAAATAAATACCTACTTTTTAACAAAAGTTGGCTCCTTTTTGACAAAAGTTGGCTACTGTTTGTGTTACTTACATGAACAGATCTTACTTTGGTTAATTAAAGAACGCCACATTGGAGTTGTTATATTTATTCATGTGGCATGTGTTACTAATGCAATACGTTTTCCGACTTATTGCAATATTACAAAATATAGTTATTGTCCTCAAATTTCACACAAAAATAGCCACAACCATTTCGCTTAGTTCATCTAGAGAATAACACAATCATGAAATCAAAATTTAAAATTCAAATTCAGGATTCTATGATATACATACAACTAATTGACATTTATATTTACAAACTGTCAGCTGTCCACGTCTACTGTCTCTCTACAAATGACGTGTACCTTTAGTTAACATCTGAGATGCATAGATGACGCCATCGTTGCTGCGGTCGTTGCGTTCCTATCTTTATGTCCCTAATCTCTGCACGCCATATTAATTGTGACTTATCTTCAGTTGGCAGTTGGAGTACTTTGTTTCTGTTGACATTTGTTCTGTGTGACGTGTGAATGTTAAACTTCAATTATTATTTTGTTAAACAAAATTTGTATCATTTGAATATTTTATGTTGCATTTTTCTTGATTTAATAGGTATTCAATTTAAAGTGAAACTAGAATGAAGATATATAATGCTTGGCATTCTGTGTTATACTCTTCACAGTTTAACAGACCCCCTTAACCCTCAATTTCAATTGAAGGGATTATTGTAAAAATATGATAAGCCACATTTTTTAAAATAAAGGCATTTTTACTTAACGACAATAAAAAAGAAGGTTACAAAAACTTGAACCAAAAGCAAATTTTTTCAAAAAATAACATAATTTGCCGAACAATTAAGTGATTGCATTTTAACAAAGTTGAATTAATTATAAAAGTTTATTTTAACCTTTGAAGACGTGTTTCCTTAGTAAATTAATGTTGTGGCTTATCATGTTATTCCAATAAGCCCTTCAATTATAAAGCTTGGTTTTTTTTATGATTTCAATTTGATATCGTTTTCTGTTTCTGAATTAGGTTTTTTTTTTTTTTAATATTTCATCACTCTTTATCTCCCCATATTTATTTATTTAATTTTTACTAAACATTTCACGTTGATATCGCTTTTGATTTTTGATTTCTATTTTTTTTTTTTTTATTATTTCAATCCCCCATTTTATTCAGATTCTTTAAAATCAAAATAGCTTGATTTTTGCCTAAAATATCAAGTTGATATTATTGTTTGTTTTTGAGTTAGGATTTTTTTAAATATTTCAACTTCTCTTTTGAACCCTCATTTTTATTCCATTTTTTTTTTCAGAATCAGTATGCTTCATCTCCTTATAAAGCTTGACTTTTACTAAACATTTCATGTTGATATCGCTTTTCGTTTCTGATTTATGTTTTTCTTTATATCAACTTCCCTTAAACCCCCCATTTTTAATCAGATTTTTTTTTTCAAATCAAAGGGTTTCTTCCCCTTAAAGAGCTTCATTTTGCTGATAATATTGATAATGTTTTCGTGTTAGGATTTTTTTTTATTTTAATCCCCCTAACCCCCCAATAGGCTTTATCTTTTTATAGAGCTTGATTTTTGCTAAAAAATTCATATTGATATCGCTTTTGTTTTTGATTTATGATTTTTTTTAATTTCAACCATTTTTAATTCTTATTTTTTTCAAAATCATTAGGCTTCGTCCCCATATAGAGCTTGATTTTTGCTAAAAATTTCAATCATTTTTCGTTTGTGACTTATCGTGCGGACATTGTTTAAAATTTGATGAGAAGGATTTTTGTACAAACATTTTTAAAATTGGACCAAACAAGTGTGTGAAGAGTGTAATAATGAACAGTGAACAGGGTTCTGTATTTATATGTGGGGACGCTCGGTTGCTCCGCACACTTAGGGCTTATAAGGTCCATTGTACATCCTATATGGACAACCTGCCTCTTAACTTGTCAAAACCTACTGGTTGTCCCTGAGAGGAATCTAGAGACAGCGATCTTTCTAGCTCATCATTTAAAATTGTAATAAAACATTTCTCTCATACTTTTTTCAGGCTTGAAATTGACAGCATTATAAAATGTTTGTTTTTCAGCTCATTTCAGAACTATTGACATTATTTACAAATATTTAGAAAGAAACGTACATAGATACCTGTTTTGGGACCCAGTTTGAATGCAGCCTACACAAGTGTGGAAAAACTACTGATAAACGTCTAACTTTCAGAGTTTTTACGATAACAGAGTTCAGAGGCGGCTCGTGGCCTAGTCTACGAGGAGGCTGGCACACCCTGTATACTTAATACAAATATATATTTCTACTATTAGAATACAATGTAATATTTCTGCTTTTTGTATTCTAATAAAAATATATATTTGTATTAAGTATATGGGTGTGCCTTTCAAAAGTAGCCTCCTCGTAGACTAGGCGCGCCGCCTCTATGAAATAAATATGTCTAAAATACAAGTGAGAAAGAGAAAAAATATGTTACTAGTATTTATGCATTGCCTATTACATTTTCTACAATTAAACTATTACTATTCCCCAATTGAGATAAATTTTCTTGTATTGATAACGGGTATGTTTGGTTAACTCAACCTCTAAAGGTCTAAATGGATAATAAAGCCTGAAGTTCTGAAACAAAACGCCTGCCGATGGTTTTTTCATTGTTCCAATACCAACAAAACGGGATCCGATTCGACAGAGCGACGTCCGTACAAAATAAATGTATAAAGGCAATAAAAGCTCACGTAACTCTCGAAAAACAAAAAAGTTAAGTTGATGAGTGAAATAACGGAAGAACATTTTCCCCCGTTTTATATGAATGGAAGGCTGAAATCGGGAGGGCTTCTCACGAGGATCGGACAAATGGCCACTTAATAGAAAACCGTAGTTTGAAATTCGCGTGTAACTATAGCTATTCGAGCTAATTGCATTCGGAAGAATGAACAGGATTACACGGATAAAAGAAACGATGTCATATAACGGAAGAAAGAATTTAGGAAAAGTTCATCGGATAATGGGAGCAGTTGTTTAGAGTTAATAAGTTTAAGCGTGTTTTTCCATTAGTAATGTCGTTACTAAGGTTTCCTCCTCCCTACAATCTCGAAACTAACTTGAGTTTACCTTTAGATACTACTCTACCTATTCACAAGACCAGTTAGGTATATGTATTTCTGAAGAGATTTTTATAGCTAACCCAATAAATTATTTTAAATAATATTTAAATGTTGTGGATAAGAATTAAAATTAAAATACATCAGTTGATTTACTGTTCTCAGGAATGACAAAATGCTCAAAATAAAGACGATCTTAATAAAGGAACAAATAGAAGCAGAAATAAAAACTCTGAAACAAATAATTCTAGACAAAGATAGATATATTATAGCTCGACTAAAAAGAAGTAATGAAGAAATTGTAGCAAAAGCGGAATCTAATTTAGCCATAAAACTTTTCAACCAACAATGTGATAGATGCGATAAACTCAAAACTAACAGCTGAAAGAATGAAAGAATAATTGAAGAGAAAATGCGAAATAAATAGATAAAAGGGAGAGTTCCATTTTAACACTAAACTAGAATGAAGATATATAATGCTTGGAATTCTATATTAAACTCTTCACAGTTTAACCCCCATTTTCAATCAAATTTTATTCAGAATCAGTAGACTTCATCCTCTTATCTTGACTTTTTCCTGAAGATTTCAATTTGATATCATTGTTTGTTTCTGAGTTAGAATTTTTATCAATATTTCAACCCCTCTTAACTCTCCATTTTTATTTATTTATTCCCTTATATTGATTTTTACTAAACATTTCATGTTGATATCGCTTTTGTATTTGCTATTTTTTTCAATTCCCCTTTACCCCCATTTTATTCAGATATTTTTTTAAATTAATTGGTATTGATCTTGATTTTTGCCAAAAATTTGATATTATTATTATATAATAAAAGTTGATATTATTGTTCGTTTTTGAGTTAGGAATTTTTAAATATTTTAACCTCCCTTAATCCCTTATTTTTATTCAGATTTTGTTCAGAATCAATAGGCTTTATCTTCTTATAGAACTTGATTTTACTAACAATTTTATGTTGATATCGCTTTTCGTTTTTAATTTATAATTTTTTCTTATTTTCAACCCCCCTCCCCCCTAAACTCCTCATTTATAATATATTATAGCAAATTAATTATTTACTTCTTATCCACTTCTCGTTGATTTTCCGTACGCAGAACCACTTTCATTGGTTAGCGACACAAGCATTATGTACTTCCTAATTGGTCAACGTCAACTTCTCTCCTGACAGATCATCAAAAGCCGTCAAACACAGCGTCTCGCGGTGTTAAAGAAGGCGACGCTTCGTCAGCCATCATGTAATATAATTTTTATACCTGAAAAATGGCTAAAGTAACAAATTTCCTAGAGAAATACTATAAATAATGTAAAAAATATTTAGTTTTTAAGTGCACCATGTAACCTCCCAGGCCTATGGATCGTACAGCCATTTTCAAACATTATTATTTAACACCGATAGAAGCCCGTGTTTCGGTCATACAGCTAAAATATAATTTTTCTTTTTTGACAAAAAACGTGACATCGGACGGACAAAGTAAATCTATAATACTCTTAACAGACTACTGTGTGAAAAGTATAATAAGGACTTTGAAGAACTTTATAACATAAGTAGAGACCATGATAACGACCATAAAGGTACTAGTGTGAGAAAATAAAGCTCACAACATGAGCTCGAAAAAATTATGATAATAAAATACAGAAGCAAAAGGATCATATTAAGAATTTGAAAATGTCAAACAAAAAAAGAAATAGGACATAGAAACAGCAAAAAACAAAGGTGAAGAAACTAAGGAGTTATGCGATAAGTTAACTTCAAAAAGTGACGAATATAATGTGAAATCAAGAGATGAAGACATGGTACTTAAATCAAAAAAGGAAAATTTTAGATAATCGGAGAAAAGGAATCGACAGAGAATTGAGGAAATCGTAGGTATTTATAATGCAAAATATGATAATTTTGTAACAAATATTTTAAATGTATGTAGTACCAAATATACAAATAAAAATATTTCCTAGATTCCATTAATGCTGGAATGAAAATGTAAAAGCTGCGACAAGGTGCCAATATTTTTCATATAAAAAATATTCACAAGAAGAAACAGAAAATAACTGAAATGGATATAAAATGTGATTTTAAAAAATATTTTTGGAATGCCAAATGCTCTAAAAAAAATTTACATAGTGTACAATCGATTGTTAATACAATACCATCAGATTGTCAAATTTTAGGCAAACACAATGGACATATTCTTGGGAAGTTACAAGGAATTAATTTTATAAAAATACTAACTGTACATTTTATATTAGATGGACTATAAATTATGTGTGTTTTGTAATAATTAGATTTAAAATGCCTCCAATATACATAAAACGACAAAGCTGCCGAATACAGAACATTAGAGTAAATCATGAATCATCTAGTCCATATGTATCAAGATTTTTATCGGATGAAATTTTAAATTAATCACCCTATATTTATATTTTTTTCTGATAGATCTTTTTTCTGAATCCATCAATGTAGGGTTTAAAGGTCTCTTGGTTCATAATAAAATAGAAAGTAAACAATTATTTAATAAAAAATAATAATTACATCAATCGTACACAAACCGCCAATTGCCTGACAATTGGCAATGTCCTAGTGTCCTAGTCTATCAACAAATGATCCTAAAAGCAGTGGCGGTTTGCCCGTAAGGGCACTTGGGCACGTGCCCTAGTATAATATACAAAACAAAAATAACTTACATGTTATATTTTCCTCAATACCTATAATGCCTATTATTATTTTATCTAATATTCAGCGCAACCCGCGTTGGCACGACACTGGACGACCGGGCATTGAGCGACGTTCCGAGGATTCCTAAATTAGATGGGCACAGGGCACAATAACTGTGTGCCTCTGTTGTTTCCTCTCTCATTGTGATGCGAAAAACAAGGACAACGACAATATCGCTTAGCAAGAGATAAACACATGCGATGGGTTATATGTCACAAGCAGAGCGCTGTCCTCATCGTGACGTGCTTTACCCATGGCACAGATTACCTAGACCAGATCACAATGACCAGATACGAATACGAATGTACGCAGCGGCATCTTTACCGGCTCCCTCACAAAGGCGAAGTAGGTTTCGGATTAAGGTGCGCGTTTGTTGAACCATGATAATAATTTATTTATTGTTATTACGAAACCATTGGAATAGTTAAAAAATAAAACTACAAAGAAAAATATGATGAAAAAAAAATCAATAATATTTATAAATGGGACAAAATTTTAATTTTTCTTTTGGTTTTGTCTGACTTTTTCGAGGATTTCAAATCTTTGTTTGTATATTTAAGAGTATAAAAAATTCTGAGTCTTATAAATAATTTAATGGTGTACATTTTCGCAAATTGTTGGCAAGGATGACCAAATTCTATTTCTCAAAAATGTATGCGTTGGAAATTCCAGGCTTAGTTGACAAACTATCAAATAGAGATATAAATATTTTTTCTAATTTGAAAATATAAAAGAGAAATTTTTCGCTGGGAGATTTTAAATTGCCAAACATCTTTTCTTCAGAGTCGTATGCTTTAAAATGCGTTAACAAGTTAGAATTGTTAAGTAAATTGCATTCTTCTGAGAAATTTACGCAAATTTCGCCAGAGTGGATATGTAATGATTTTTTGATTAAATAGCCACATACATAGTTAAATGCATTTTGAGTGGTCACATTCAGAAATCGTTATTGCCCCAACTGATTGTTTTGAAATATATTTAATTTTCATTAAGCGGAGAGCTTGTTTTCCTAAGGGAAAATCGAATTCCGGGATCCCTTTCCAGTGTGTGCCCCACTGCCGCTAGTGCCCACGAGCCGCCACTGCTTAGAAGAATTTTGATAAAATTCAGGGGTGTCGAAAATTGAAACCATGGCAAAACAATAATTCAAAATGGTACATTATAATAGCACAGACAACTGTGTGAATAGTTATTTATTAATTATTCAAAACAACGTTTACCTTCCTTTTTTTTATTTTTTTATGATAAGGTAAGTCAGAGAACACCCGAACCCCATATTGATGGATTCATAAAGAAAAGGTCTATCTGAAAAAAATATAATTACTGGGTGATCTATTTAAAATTTCCTCCGATGACGTCAGATTTTGATAAATATGACAGATGACGAAAATACACAATAGTCATTAAATAGTGCACTAATATATTCGAAAAAAATGTGGGTCAATTTTCAGAACTATCCTGTATTATTACTAATATTAAATATATAATTATTTGTAAATGATTAAATAAAATTCCACAAAATAAGACAACCCTGTCGACTACACATGACCTCCCCCTTGCCTTTTGCATCCTACCAAAGCCTATGATGTGATTTGAACGGATTTAAATATTAAGAGAATACCACCTATCGTTCAGTCAGTAAAAAAAATTGGTTTGTCTAAGTAGTAAACTGTATATGAACACTTTAGTGCTAAAATAGTATATTACATTACGAGTGTGGAAAGTGACATTTTTCACACGAGTGGGAAATATTGTCGCACGAGGCATAAACCGAGTGCGACATTCACGCGAGGGTGAAAAATCACATTCACACAAAATAATTTTTTCAGAAAATGTAAAACTAGAAAATCTGGCTATAAAGGTTCCATCATGATGTGGCTGGTTTTAGATTTGTTTGAACAAAAACTTTTTATTATTAATGGTTACCCACTTCTATACTAACAATTTTTTTCTGAACAGTAATTAAAATAGTACAAAATACTGTACGGGTTATAATATGATAAATAACATTTATTTTAAATAAATGAACATTAGTCGTATTTTTCCAATTTTTGATATTTTTTCAAATAAAAAAAAAATGATAATTCATCGGGGATTAAACCAGCGTCACGAAAAGGCCATTTGAAAAAATCAGACGCTAAACCATTTACGATATCACGGCTGTGTAATTTGGCTTATCTAATTAAATATGTATAAAAATCATGAAAAAGCAAAAATAATGTAGGTAGTTACTTTAAAATTATTTTAATAATTTGTTAAGAAGATGAATAGATTTCAAAGATGAATTTTGTAAGTGATACTACTAGATGGTTTTCATGAATCTCATTTTAGGGATAATTTTGTAAAGTATACTACCACATTCTGTTAGTCAATATCTTTATTTCTTATTTGTATCTACATTTATAATATCACATAACAAACAATATGCAATAACAATTAATATTTAATTATTTAAATGTATATTAGAAAAATATTATTATTCCAATTTAAATGTCTCCAATTCAGTGTTTTGAAAATGACTCAGCATTTTTAATCACGATTTAAACATTGAACTTGAGCTGAAATTGAAACGTGTTTATTATTAATTGCATATGAAATTAAACATTTAAATTTAATAAACAATGAATGACATACTGTAATAATTGGCATCATTATTATTGGAAAATATAAAGAATTTACCAAAAATTAAAAAAAAAAGTATTTTAATGTTTTAAGTTAGAAATTAAAAAGGAACACACGTATGAAAATAAAACAAACAATCAGGTTATTAATCTAGTCAATGGCTAAATTGAGCGTGACATTTTTAAAAATACAACCATCACGTAAATTTTGGTTTATATAGTGAGGAGACAGAAAGAAAAGACTCTCAATCGAGTGCGGACTAAGGTTCAGAACTTTCGCCGAGGGCGGTAGCTCTCGTTTTTTGGGACTCTTTAAGTAATGTGTAGAGTAAAGTTTTGTGCAGCGAGTTATAAATTATGGGTAAATGTCTCTAACTTATTTTTAAAGTGTTTTGTTTAATAATAATTAATTGATTTACATATAAATGCCAATTTTACATTTTCGTCCCGAATTATCATATTTATCCTATACATATTTTATATTATTATGTAGTTAAAGTTTTTCAGTGCTATTTATAATTGTTAATAAGTTCAAACTTATTATTCAATAAAATGTTTATCTAGTTATCTTAAATCTATATTTAAAGTTTGTATCTATTAACAAGTAGTGCTTTATTCCCTAAATATAATTTAATTCATTATTTCTTAAGAATATTAGTCAAATTTTGTACTTATTGTAAATATACATTCGTTAATGTTTTACTACTTAATATTAATCTCTCCCCCCTTTCCAAACCAGTAAAATATTCCGAGCATTTGAGAAGCCTCGGCGTTTCTATTCCCTTAGGACTAAAAGATTCTAAAACTATTTTCCATGAACCGCTCGACTATGCTATTAAGAGATAATTTTTGTTGTTTTAATTTAATTTTTTTTTATTATTATTCTTTTTATTTGCCACTGGTGAATGGAGGTTCCTTCAGGACTCCTGGGCCCCTTGGCTGGTGACGGTGCTGCCCTAATCCCTTAATAGTATATTAACAACAGTAGCTAAAGACCTATCAGAAGTTACAAATGGTTTTTAGGCTAGTTGGTTGTTACATCTAGTGACAAGTGGTGGTCTTTAGGCTCCCCGGTTGTTACAATATACAGGATGTAAATTGAATAGGTGCATATAAAGAAAAATGTTCAAATCTGAAAATACTGGCGACTTTCATCTTAACTCACGAGGATTTTCGTTCCTGACTGACGCTAGTCTCTGGAGTTCGATCATCTCTGCGTGGTTTGGCGATGTTGTTGGACCAGGGCAGATATGGTAGTAGATCTTTTTGTATAGGACCCATTGAACTATTAGTGTAGGTAACACAATAGCGGCTGTATGGAATTAGATATATAATTGTGGTTCTTGATTTTCTTCCAAATTTTCTCATGCAGCTCACCTTGAACGCCATTTTTTTCGGAAATTATGGAATTTAACTTATGCGTCTAAAGCATTGATGCTTCTTGGGTATGAGTATGGAGAACTTCAATCGAACGGAAGTCCCTTGGTTGTATAGTTGTCGAATTCGCTTGATACGAGTTCCAGTATGGAGAACTTCAAGCGGGCTGAAGTCCCTTGGTTGTATGGTTGTCGAATTCGCTTAATACGAGTTTAGATTTTTTTTTAAATCATTGGTGCTCCTTGGATAAGAGCTGCAATCAAACGGAAGTCACTTGGTTGTTTAAAGCATTTAATGCTTCTTGTGTTTGAGTATGGAAAACTTCAATTGAATGGTCGAATGGTTGTCGAATTCCCTTCATACGAGCTTCAATTTGTTTTTTATAGCATTGGTGCTTCTTGGGTTTGAGTATGTAGAACTTTAATCATATGGAAGTCCCTTGGTTGTATAGTTGTCGAATTCGCTTGTTACGAGCTTCGAGTTATTTTTAAAGCATTGGTGCTTCTTGGATATGTAGAACTTCAATCGAACGGAAGTCCTTTGGTTGTATGGTTGCCGAATTCGCTTGATACAAGCATCGATTTTTGAGTATTAAGAACTTCACTGGAACGGAAGTACCTTGGTTGTATGGCAGTCGAATTCACTTGATACGAGTTTCGATTTGGTTTTAAAGCGTTGCTTCTTGGGTTTTGGCTTGGATTTGGTCGAAATTGTGTTATTAAGGTTGGCAGAAGGACTTCATTTTCTTGTTTTTCTTCATGTTGAAGTTTGCTTCTTCCATGGGTTTTTCAAATTTTTAAACTTTTGTTCGAAGGACCATAAATAGATTTCAAAGATTAATTTTGTAAGTGATACTATTAGATGGTTTTCATGAATGTCATTTCAGAGATAATTTTGTAAAGTATACTACCACATGTTGTTAGTCAATATCTTTATTTCTTATTTGTATTTACATTTATAATATCGCATAATAAATAATATGCAATCCCAGCAAACACACATACGTACATAAGACGTACTATGTACGTACGAATGGGACGTAAAGTACGTACCATGTACGTACTTTACTGTACGGAGTACGTACATAGTACGTACATAATACGTACATTTTCCAAACGATGGTGGTACGTACTTAAAGTACGTACTCTGTACGTACCTAATGTACATACTCTGTACGTACTGTGTACGTACTTAATGTAATTACTTTGTACGTACTATATTTGTACTTATTCCAATAGAGTACATATTCTAGACGTACTTTACATCCTTATTGGTACTTACTTATGATGTATAATGTACGTAATAGTACAATTCAAAGTAAAGTAAATAAGTTAATTTGTATTTATTTAATTTTTTACATTAAAAGAATAATTTAAATTGTTTTGCTATCTTTTTTGAAAGTTTTTAGACTATCATCAGCTTTTCTTAGCCATATCACAATTTCCTGTTCTGAAACCTTCTTCTCTTTGCATTTGCTACTTTTTATAGCACCTTCTGTAAAAAAATAATATCAAATTAGAAAATGAACTTGGGTACTTTTTATAATAAGTAATATAACATTATAACAAAAAGTAAGCGATAGTTTCTACGGCTCAAAATTATCATTGTCAATATACTCCTGGATTTAAACCTCTCTCATTTGTATCCACCTGTTTTAGCCTTATGCCTTTGAAATTCAATTTGTTCCTGCCACTGCTCTATAATATCGGAACTACTTTATTTCTTTTTCTCCGTCAGTTTTGAAGTCCAATGGTTGGAAGTACACAATTTCATTAGATACAAAAATAATTGTGACTGGATAGAGGGTTTTTAATGCAACGACTTTATGGAAACTGGCATGCAAAAATAAAAAATCAAAACATCTTACCCACTACAACTGCAGCCAATTATAATTTGTTGCCAACTGATTACAGTTACTAAGGTAGCAGCCATACTCCTTTTGACAAAAACCAAAATTAAATTATTAGGGTCCGTAAAATATCACTTCTTTTGTCCTTCTGTTTATTCATTTCCTTAAACCTTTTCAATTGTTTTGTAGCATTTTTGTAATGTTTACTATGGAATGGGATCTATAAATTATATTTATTACACATAATTTTTTAAAATTAAAATGAAACCACTCACCAGAATAAAATGACGAAACTATGAACTTATTATAACACGCACTAAAAAGTCAAGAACTGTCTTGTTCAATTATAATAAATTATACACAATTATTTATTTAATGAAACCCTTAATAGTTAAATTCTTAAACATAAAAAACTAACAATAACAAACTGCTGAAACCGTTGAAACGTGGTTGCTTGTAACACTTAAAAAAACGAGCGAGTTTAGTTTAGGTTAAATAAAATGTGTTTCTTCTTTTTTCTTTGCAGTTTTTGGCCTACCGCGGTCAACAGAAATTTGGTAAAAACATAGGTTTTTCAATAAAATAATAATAATAATAATAATAATAATAATAATAATAATAATATCTTTATTAGTACTAGCCAATGCTGCCATCATAGATGGATGTACACGTCAACATTAATAAATAAAATTTTAAATAAAATTAAAATTACATTACACTGAACACATACGTTAAAACTAATAGTTAAACACAAATCAAAATATTTTTTTTTTAAAGAAGACTATCTTCAGACAAAAAATCGTTAACAGAATAAAAGGAACTACGAGTAATAATAGTTTTTACATTAGATTTGAATTTAGTGTAAGATAATGCTTGAATATTTTTAGGTAATTTATTAAAGAGTTTTATGCCTATATATTGCGGTGACTTTTCAAACAAAGCTAGTCTATGTTGGACCGAAATAAACGTGTTTGCATTTCTGGTGGGATATCTGTGAAAATCGGAATTTTTTTTGAATTTGTGTAAGTTAGACTTTACATACAGAAGTGTTTTATAAATATAAATGCATGGTAACGGAAGAATTTTATGTTTTATGAACATTTGCTTACAGCTTTCCCCTGCCTGAATTCCATAGGTATGCAACCAGGATTACGTACACTTAGGTATGTACTCAGTACGTATTTTTCTGTACGTACTGGTATGTACTATTGTGTACGTACTTAAAACGTACATTTTACGTCCTGTACATACAGTACCAAAACTGTACGTACTTAAGACGTACTGTGCTGTTTGGGATAACAATTAAAATTTAAATATTTAAATGTACATTAAAAAAATATTATTATTCCAATTTAAATGTCTCCAATTCAGTGTTTCGAAAATAAGTCAGCATTTTTAATTACGATTTAAACATACAACTTGAGCTGAAATTGAAACGTGTTTATTATTAATTGCATATGATATTAAACTTTTTAATTCAATAAATAATAAATTTCATATACAGGATGATAATTTAATAGGTGAATATAAAGAAAAATGTTCAAATCTAAACAAAGAAATACCTAACATCTATTTTTAAAAATTAATGTTAACAATTTAATCATCAAATCGATTTTACTATTAAAATGGACATTACACCAATCAAAATAGAAATTAGACGTCTAACTTATTTGACAGCTTATGCGGAAAGTAGATTCATATTCACACACGTGTGGAAAGTAGATTTATCCACATGCGTGTGATATAGGGCACTTCCCATAATTCTAAATAATGCGATAGGAGTCACTTTCCTAAGAGGTCGTATGAAAATTCATTTTTGTTACAACTAGCGACATTTCAAAACGAAACGAAAATATTTATAATACTATGGGGCATATTCCTTTTTAAAATGTCAACTTGTATACTGCTCCTCCTATCCCAAAACCGCGTAGCGGAGAGAAATTTAATTAACGCAGACACTTAAAATTGTTTTTTTTTTCAGGTTTCACAATGGCCCAATTAAACTTAGCGAAGCCATGCGCCAAAGTATGAGCTCAGATCCCATCAATCCGATACTCTGGGAGCCTCATCTAGTAGCCTTAGATCGTAGAGTAGAAATTATCCTGAGAGGAATGAGAGACTGCATAATGAAAGGCGAAAATCCAAATTCGATAATCGAAAATGAGACGTAGGAAAAACTGATATATTTTTTTATAAAAGTGGGAAGATTATCTCGAATTTTAAATTCAAAGAGACTATTTTTCAGAATTTATAGAGTACATTATGACCAAATCATATACCAAATCTTTTTGACGTTCTAAAGTTAGTTCAATTATTCATCTTTTCAAAAAATATATAAAAGCTCTTCTAATGTTAAAAAGTTTTAAATTCAGTACAATTTTTATTTAAATATTTTTAATAATATTAGAAATATCTAATTTTTAAATAATGTTTTATCGGTATTATGATGTGAAAGCAGAAAAGAACAAAACAAAAATACAGCGAGAGTATCAATACCGTGGTACTATAGGAAATTAAACGAATTTATTTCCTTCTCTTTTGCTCATTTAGGTTTTGATTCACACAGCAAATGCCTTTTTAATTTTTAAACAATGTATGTAAAAAAACCATAAAGAAAAAGGTTCCAGTTTTAAGAATTCAATTTTGAAGTGGACTGTATTTAGTGATTACGACGAAACTCTCAAAAATGCATCAAAATTGCAACCCCGCCATATATCATATTTTTGCTACTATGGAATCTCGAATAAATTGAATCTTATCAGCTGTATTAGACTAGATAAAAAAAAATGTAGTAGGGTTGCGTATTTTCGGGGCACTTATACGTCACACTAATATACAGGATGGACGACAGCTACTTAGGTATTTGAGTTAGGAAAAATGTCTCGAATAAAAGTTGTGTTCCAAAAATTGCTACCAATATACAGAGTTTCAAATAAATATGTGACTTACCAAAGTTTTGTTTTTTAAATAAAACACCCTATATATCTTCAGTCGATTGACTTCCTTTGGAAAGTGTTTCTCAAAAATATAGGGTTTTATGGGTTTATACCAGGTGGTTCGGAATTTATGGTCGAATATATGTTAGGTTCATTCAATATCAAATAAATTGAAATCAATAATTTGGAAAAAGAAATGTTCCAACAAATGTCGAAAATTGTGAATTTTCGTTTCCTATTTATAATTTTACTGAATGGCGCTTTTCCTATGCAGGGGTAACCAAAACTATGGATCACTTTTTCTCATTATTTTCAAATGAAATTTACAATTATTGTAATTTACAATTTGACTGAAAACTGTAGTTTTAATTATAATAAAAATAAACATCTACATTCCAAGAAAAATAAATAAAACAAAAACCCTGTATTGGTAGTTATTTTTGTGACAAAGCTTTCATTGCCCTCTACCACTTTTATTTGGTGCATTTTTTTTTCTAATTTAGCTGTCGTCCGTTGATATAGTTTATTACAAAAAAAAAGTTAAATTATAAAATAATTTTAATTTAAAGAATAAAAATGCCTTTTTATTTTCACACTAATATGGCTTTGTTGAATCAAATATTTTACGATATTATCTTCCACTTTTTTGAAAAAAGAAATCTTCGATTTAATCTTGCATTTTAATTGACGCAACCATCCTCCATACATTTTGTGATATTGTAAATTATATATAATATACAGATTTATACTTCATTTCCTATTTGAATTCATACATAATTTCTACAAAAAAAAAAAAAATAATAATACCTATATGGCAAATTAATAAATAAAAACATCCCAAAATTATAAAATTACCTAGAAAACCTATTTTTAATATAAGTCTGTAAAAATTAGTTATTTCTTAAAGACCTGTGATTTTTTATGAATCTCATAAGTTACTTCTTTTTTAATTGTGTATAAACTTTTTTAAATTACTTTTTCAAAAATATAAAAATAAGAAAACTTGAAGCCTGATGATCTCTGTAATCGGATTTGAATTATTTGATTCTATAACTTTCTTATTTTATTTCTTACCAATCGAGACATAAATCTATGCGACTTTTTTATTTATTTTTTATTAATTTTGATAAAGGTATTTGAAAATGTTATTTTAATAACTTCTAACATTTAAAAAAGAATAATCAGCTTAGTAAACACCCTGTGTAGGAAATCCATTGATAATAGAGCTGGAAGTTTTTTTTTGTTATACATTTATATTTACATATTTTCAATTACTTTTTAGAAAGAAAATATAAATACTATACCACTATAAATAAAATATAAAAATTCAAATTATTATCTGGACCATGTTTCGCAAGTCAACCCTATTTTTGAAGCATATTTGTTACATTTTTTTTTTTTTTCAAATTATAGCATTATATTTCTTGGCCCGCATTTTTTATATACCCTTATCTACAGGGTGTCCTAATACTCATATACCGACATCTCTTGATAGACATAAGCACTTGCAAATTTTTTAAGTTGTTTAAAAAAAATGTATTTTGCATTTTATAGTTGCAATTAACCCATACTTGGATTTCTCAGAAAACCAACCAATACTACCTGAATTTCCCCCAAAACCGACCTATACTTTGATTCCTCGCAACCTAACTAACCTATACTTCAATTTCTCGCAAAACCAACCTATACTTTGATTCCTCGCAAACCTAACATGTACTTGCAAAAATAACCTATACTTTGATACCTCGCAACCTATCATATACTTGGACTTCTCGCAAAACCGATTTATAGTGTTTAATTTATCGCATAACCAACCTATACTTGTATTTCTCGCAAAACCAATATATACTTGGATTTCTCGTAAAACCAACTTATAGTGTTTGATTTCTCGCAGAACTAATCTACACTTAGATTTCTTACATAACCAACCTATACTTGCATTTCTCGCAAAATCAACCTATACTTTGATTCCTCGTTAACCTAACATATATCTGGATTTGTCGCAAAGCCAACCAATAGTCTTTAATGTATCGCAAAACCAACCTACACTTGGATTTCTTGTAAAACTAACGTATACTTGAATTTCTCATAAAACCAACCTACACTTGGATTTCTTGTAAACCCAACTTATACTTGAATTTCTCGAAAAACCATCGTTTACTTGGATTTCTCGCAAAACCAACTTATACTTGTATTTCTCGTAAAACCAACCTATACTTTCATTCCTCGCAAACTTAAACATATACTTGGATTTATCGCAAATCCAGTGTTTGATTTCTCGCCAACCTAACATGTAATTCGATTTTTCGGAAAACCAATCTTTTATCAATGGACTAAAATTGTTTTTTATGCATATTTTTCAGTCAAAAAACTGTAAATATTACATTTTATATAAAATTTATGAAGACTGTGAATTGTTTATGTAGTTAACAAATTACCGTGTATAAAAATAAGAAACATTTGCATCAAAATTCCTTAAATGTAAATATATAATGCACTAAAATAACTTAAACAACAGGAATTTGGCAATTACAGCGTTACACCGTTCAAGGCAGATTGATGCAAATGGGCCTTAGACAGATTTATGTATATATATAAATAGTCTGAATAGTAGGCACTCATCTATCGTTATGGATCTTCCAATTAATAGTAATTGCTTTTTAGCACTTTTTTAGAAAGACAATTTAGTAGTAGAAGTGAAATATAAGTAACGAGCCTTCGTAAAAATCATAATTGGAGTTGGCTGTGAAATTTAAAGGTTTTTGTTTGGCACTTTAGCCACTTTCACAGAATGACATATTGTTAGCTGACATTTTCATTGTAAATAAAGTTTATTACCTCTAAATGATAGTACAACAAAAATAAGTAATACAATCAACTCATTTAATATCGAAAAGAAAAAATTTATATAAACGTACGCAGAATTTGTCAAAACATTGTAAAAACTATTTTAGTCAAACACTAATTCAGGATGTTCTTTAAGAAAATCAGCCATGCATTCCGATATTGAATACAGCCACTCGCAATTTATTATCACGCATGTTCAGAAGTACCTTCGATAATTGTTGCTTTTCGCTGTTTTTATTGAATTTTCTTGGCCGTGGCTAAAGTAACAGAGGTGTTACTATAATTATTTTCATAAAGTAACATCAATTACGTCACTGGTGACTGATGAATAGTAAAATTAATGTTACTTCTATTCTAGACTAAAGTAACAGAGCTATGTTACTCTAATTATTTTCTTAAAGTAACAGTGGTGATATTCTTGGCATTTGTTTTAAAATAACAATAAAAATAGATACAAAAAACTATCACTTTGAAGAAGAATGTTTATAAAACCAGACACGAGGCAGGAAAGGCACATTTGTGTAACGGCATGTACCGGCAGGAATATGGGATGCCGGCCGTGTTTCTCACAATATAGGTTTATAGAATCTGACTTTCTTTAATTTTTGGGTTTATAATTTTTTTTTGAGTTTTTCTTTGTCGTACATGAATTTTAAGATAAATAGATAGGGTTGCCACATGGACATAAAGCTAAGTGTATACTACAAAAGTTTTTTTTGTTTTAAATATTTATCATGAACGGAGGACGTCCCGGAATTGAACTCTTCAAATGTGGCAACCCTATAGAAAGGTAATTTTAAATGCACATACCTAATCAAAAAAATAAAACAACATATTGGAAAATAAAATTTACTTCTAGTGTAACAGAAATTTTAACGCATGAATATCTATTATAAAACACAAGCTTACAAAATACAAAATCTTAGGAAACAACAAATATTGCAATTCAGTTAATTATTGCACAATTAAATAGGTACATTTTTGAATTGTGAATCTCAGAACCTCTATAAGAAATTAAAAATAATTTCGGCAAAACCAATTTTTTGTTTTGGGTTCTCTACATAAACCCACACAAGCAAAATGATACCAATTTAAGCAACTGTCGCACATAATATTGGGAATACTTCCAAGTGTTTTTTCTAGAATGCGCAAATCCCGACATAAGTTTATTGGCGTATCGCTCTTCACATTAGCCACGTAATACGTAATTGATGTTACTTTAACAAAATAATTAGAGTAACAGCTCTGTTACTTTAGTCCAGAATAAAAGTAACATTAATTTTACCATGATGTCATCAGTTACGTAATTGATGTTACTTTAAGAAAATAATTATAGTAACACCTCTGTTACTTTAGCCACGTCCAATTTTCTTTTAAGAAAAGATTTTACAAATATGACGTATAGTTTCAATTTTAAGGTTAAATGTTATTCTGCAGAAGTTGCTAAAGACCAACCCAAAACATTTAAAATCACATGGTCTGGTGTGGGATCTGCACCAGCATGCTTCGCATATTGATAGCATTGTACTTATTTACTGTTTTTACCTAAAACAAGACTTTTGACTTTTTAACATAGTCCTAAATCGATAATTTTTTGTTAATTGAAAGATACCATACATTAATAACCTTATTTATTTAAATAGACAAAACATCCTTATAAAGATCTGAAGTAACAAAAAAATATATTTCATTCCAAACCACTTTCAGTTAATGTGAATGTAAACTATACCCTGTATATTTTACATTTCTCCATTAGTGTGAAAAAATCCAGTATATACTGGCATAATTTTATTCTACGAAATTGAAAAACAACTTAAACCGATCCTTTAGTAATTTATACAATTTAAAGGCTGCTCGCGTCGAAATTTTTGGCTAAGGAATATTTTTTTATTAACACAATGTGATATACTTTTCCATATTCTACTTTTTTAAAACTAGATACAATATAGTTTTAAAAAGTAACCAAAATAAAATATATTTTGCTCAATTAGAAAAAGATTTTGACCAGCTCTGTTTATTTTATTATCTGAAACACAGTGAAGTAACAATATTAATCTTATTTAAAAAAATATTCTTTGATTAAATTTATTTTAGTACAAAATAACCAAAAATATTTGTTGCAATTATTTTTTTTTTAATTTCGTTTCAGTGCAACCACTTTTTACTAATTTTAACTTAAGGCAAAAAATAGGATTAGATATAGTGTTTGCACAGGGATGAAACATACTGTATAATTTTTTGTTAAAGGAAAATTAAATCATAAAAATGTCAAACGTAGTTTTATTTTCAAACCTTTCACAGATTGTAATCTTCATTTGTATCTTAAAAAAAACACGAATTAACATGTGGGGAAGAAACTAAAATCGACACTCCAATTTAAAGTGATTTTAAATAGATTCCATAGGAGGCGGCTGATGATTTTTAGCATGTTGTCTTCTACGGTTATTCATTGAGTATGTTTGATTTTTTTTTAGTGTTCGACTTATTTTTAACAAAATGGAAACGCTTGCTAGTAAACGAAGTGATTTATGGTGCATTTATAAAAATATAAAGGATTAGCTTTTTTCGTGAAAAATTCATGGCCTCCGATTGAGCTGAAAATCGGCAGAAGGAAAGTATGGCATCGTAAAACATTAAGAAGTCTGGAGGGGTTATTCGCTTGTGACGAAGTCACTAAATTTTATTTTTAATTCATTTTAAAAATGTATATTTCAATTAATTCCCGCCTGAGGACATGTAGAAGATCCCCCGTATTTCTGTTTCCCAGGAATTACCATTTTTCAACAATTGCGAGTACCCTTGTAGGTTAAAATATTCCTATATTTGCCGAAATCCGAATGGGTATTTTGTAGACTCGATTTCGTACCATTTATCTACTTTTATTTGTCAAAGTACTAGGACATTTTATTTATTTTTAAATTGTAAACAGTCGGCTGTAGTAGTGGTATCCCCCACTCGGGCTTACGGGTCTTCAATCTTGCCCAGCGAAAAAGCATACATTCGATCACATCTGGGAATTACGCTCTCTTGATTTCCGGCAACCGTAAGCTCTTTTCTCTTCTCCACCGACTAGTGAGTGACCGTGATATTGTTAGACTGCTGAACAACCCCGTTTATTTTTCTAAGGTAGGAAACCGCATATTATTTTTTTTTATTTACAATTAGTTTGGGACACCCGTCCGACAAGTGAAAGAATTTTGATTCATGCCCAGCATTTTTCATTTCATCTCTTAGTGGGAAACCGTTGGCAATTTTTTATAAGAAGCGCCCAGTATTTTCATGTAAGTTCCCCTTTTCTTTTATTTATTCATTCAATTATATTTAAATCATTCCGTTTCCCGTCAACAACTAATTACTGTTGAAGATATCAGTCTAATATGTTAAATAAAGTTAGCACTTAGTCACTATCAGTTAGGTAGTTTTATATTAGATAAGTTGATGTTTGTTGTTTTTTTTTTACTGTTGTCAATTTTTGATAGTCATATTGTATTATTCTGTCCCTTCATATTTTAATAAAATCTTTTTGAACACACTTACTGACGAGCTTTATTTCCACTGGAAATATCTACCGCAACAGGTTATGCGCCCAGCCTTGCTCTCAGTCGTGTTGTAAGTCAGAAGAATTTAAAAGCACTAGCGGTAGTCCCAAGAAGTATCGTTAAACGCATAATAAGATGGAATTAGCGAAGTATATGAAACCATTAGCCGGTCAGTCAAACTGGCCAATATGGAAAAGGAAGATCAGAGATCTATTGGACTATCACGAAGGAGCAGTAGATGTTATCGATGGCAAGTTAATTAAACCTGAACCATTATCTACAGGTGCTACGACAGAACAGATCAAGCAGCATAAAGATAAATCTGATCTGTTTCGTAAGGCAAATTGTTATGCCAAGTCGATGATAACGACAACAATTACCGATGCAGTGTATGAAAAAGTTATGGATAAAGAAACAGCCCACGAGGTATGGATTGCACTTAAACTACAATTTGAAGCTACGTCCCAAGACCAATTATTTAAAATCTGCACTGATTTCTTCGCCTTTAACTGGATTTCAAAAGATGATGTTTCCACTCATATTGCTAAATTAAATAGTTTGTGGACAGAGTTAAATACAGGTCTTAAAGCTAAGAATCTTGCTGCACTTCCAGACCTATTATTAGTTTGTAAAACACTACAAATTTTACCTTCTAACTTTGAAACGTTTAGATCAGGCTGGATGTTGTTAACTAGAGATAATGATAAGACATTTAACGAATTAGCAACACAACTATGTATGCATGAAAGAAATTTTATAAGAAATGCAAATAGCAGCAATCAAGTTCAAGAAGCATTATTAGCTAAATCAGACAAAGAAAGACAAGAGAGAAGAAATAATAAATTCAGTAAAAAAAAGAGCAAAAGTAACGACGTTTGCAACTATTGCAAATTAAAAGGCCATTGGGTTAAAAATTGTCAAAAGTGGATAGCCGACGGAAGACCGTCTAGAAGTAGAGTCACTGATAATACTAGTAATGTAGCAGATGCAACCGTGGCTCTAATATCCGTATGTGACGAGATACATTTGGCTGAATCAGATTCAAATGAGTGGTGGGTTGATAATGGTGCAACAAAACACGTAACAAATTGTTCAGGGAATTTCGTTAGTTATGAACAATTTGAGTATCCCCATAGCATACAGGCTGCTGGAAAAGAGTGTTTAAATGCTTTTGGAAGAGGTACCATTAGATTTTTATCTACTGTAGGTAAATGTAATCAAGAAATTACCCTAAATGATGTATGGTACGTTCCAAAAATTTCTAAGAACTTATTCTCGGTGTTGGCTGCACAAGAAAAAAATCACAATAGCGTATTTCAGTCGACTACAACCAAATGCTGGCTTGAAGTTGGTGGGAAAATAGTGTTGTCTGGAACTAGAGAAATAGGTGGAACCCTCTACAATGCTAATATAAAAGTTATAGAACCAGATGTTAAAGCTGAAGTTAATGCAGCAGTTCCCAATAGCCAGTTGTTACAGCTTTTTCATGAAAGATGGGGACACCAAGACAAACGCCACGTTAAAATGATGCTTGAAAAAGAGTTTGGCATAAAATTAAAGCAAACTAGCGAATTGTGTGAGCCATGTGTGTACGGAAAAGCTCATCGTCATCCATTTGGCACAAGAAAGGCAGCTACCAAACCTGGTCAATTAATATCATCTGATGTATGTGGTCCTTTTGAAGAGTCTTTCCAGAAAAAACAGTATGTAGTAATATTTAAAGATAACTACACTAAATTTCGATATGGCTACTTCATTAAACATAAATCAGAAGTCAAAGATGCCTTAACCCATATGATTGTACATGCTAAGACATTAGGACATACGATTCAGGAATTTTTAAGCGACAACGGTGGTGAATTTGACAATAAGCAGGTTAGAGATATTTTGTCCTCAAACGGTATTACTCAAAAACTCACAGCACCTTACACTCCAGAACAGAACGGGGGAAGTGAGAGAGAAAACCGAACCGTCATTGAAATGGCTAGAACCTTGAAGTATACGAACCCAGAAGTCAAATTTCCGGAAAGCATTTGGGCTGAATTAGTAAATACTGCTATCTATATTTTAAATCGTACAGCCAAGTCGACAATCGAAGGATTAAGTCCATATGAGTTATGGATAGGACACAAGCCTAGAATAAAGCATCTAAGAATTATCGGCTCAAGTTGCTATGTCCATATTCCATGTCAAAAAAGAAAGAAAATGGATAAAAAAGCTACCAAGGGATACCTTCTAGGGTATGATGGAGACGAAAGATATAGAGTTTGGGTAAAAGAAACTCAAAAGGTTGTTCTGTCTCGAGATGTACAATTTGAAGAGAAACCAGAAGAATGTCCCAGGGTAGAATTTGAAAAGAACCCAGAAGAAGAAGAAGAAAAAGAAGAAGAAGATGACAAAGAAGAAAAATCCGCAGAGTATATAAAATTGTCATTAAGAGATTTTCAAAAGGAAAATACCCAGAAAGAAAGCTGTCAAGACAATGAAGAAGAATATCAAGAAAATCAAGAGAATTTAGGATATGAAACAGATCTAAAAGAAAGTGTTGACAAAGAAGAAGACTATTATGAAGATATTCCAACATCTTCAAGACCTAATCTAAGAGATAGATCAACGTTAAGAAGTCCAGATTTTTTCGGAGAGAGAGTCTTAATTATAGAGGATTTTGTTAATACAATTAAAACTCCCGAAACCTATGAAGAAGCAGTCAACAGTCGCCAAAGCTCTCAGTGGAAAGAAGCTATGAAGAATGAGTTGACGTCTTTAAAAGAAAACCAAACATGGCAGCTAACATTCTTACCAGAAGGAGCGAAGGCTTTACCATGTAGATGGGTTTTTAAAGTTAAGTCTAATCCAGATGGTAGCGTAGATAAATTTAAGGCCAGATTAGTTATTAAGGGTTTTAATCAGAGACAAGGTATTGACTATAACCAGACATTTAGTCCGGTAGCTAGACTGGGCACAATTAGAACAATTTTAAGTATTGCAGCTAGTGAAAGAATGCATCTAGCTCAGTTTGATGTATCTACAGCATTTTTATACGGGGAGCTTGAGGAAACAATTTACATGAACCAGCCGAGAGGTTACACTGATAGTACCAATAGAGTTTGTAAACTTAACAGGAGCCTTTACGGACTAAAGCAAGCTCCAAGGTGTTGGAACAGACGTTTTGGGGTTTTTCTGAAAAAACTGGGCTTTATAGTAAGTGAAGCCGACCCTTGCCTTTACTTGAGAGAAAAAGAAGGCAGAAAACTCTTATTGGCATTGTACGTGGATGATGGTCTAACTGCGGCAACTGATTTGTGTGATCTAGAGGATTTCCTGGCTGAGCTCCAAACAGAATTTAAGATAACCACAAAATCTGCAGAGTACTTTTTAGGAATAGAAATTAAGAAAATTCATGATGGTTTTATTAAAATTAGTCAAAAAGCACATGCTAGAAGAATTTTGGAACGTTTTAACTTTTTAGATTGTAAACCAATTTCGACTCCTATTCTAAAAGCTTCAGAATCTACAAAAACAGGGAAAGAGTCTGAGAAACAGCATAACTTTCCATACAGGCAGGCGGTAGGAGCATTAATGTATTTAATGCTGGGTACCAGACCCGATATAGCATACGCTGTAAGCTTTTTATCCAGAAATTTAGAAAATCCATCCTCAGAAGACGTAGTAAGGGTCAAGAGAGTATTTAGGTACTTAGCAGGTACTCTTGACCTTGGTATAGTATATTCGTCGGATGTAAATAAAAGAGTTTTAGAATGCTACAGTGATGCAGATTTTGGAGGATGTACAAAAACAGGTAGATCAACTACTGGAGTGGTTGTAACTTATGCAGGAGGTGCTATTTCATGGCTAAGTCAAAGGCAGGCAATGGTAGCTACATCCACCACAGAAGCGGAGATTGTCGCAGCTAGCGAAGCAACGAAGGAGGTGATTTGGTTAAGCACATTATTTAAGCAAATTGTAAAACTTAACGACAATCCTATCCTTCGGGTTGATAACTCTGCAGCAGTAAAACTAGCTCAAAATCCTGAGTTTCATCGACGAACGAAGCATATAGCTACGAAACATTTCTTTGTTCGAGAAAAAGTCAATGAAGGTATATTGGAAATTGAGCAAATTTCAACAGAACTGCAAGTGGCTGATATAATGACTAAGGCTCTTCAAAGACAACGTATACAGATTCTGTCTACGAAAATGGGTTTAACTTTAATTAACAAGGGAAAGTGTTGAAGATATCAGTCTAATATGTTAAATAAAGTTAGCACTTAGTCACTATCAGTTAGGTAGTTTTATATTAGATAAGTTGATGTTTGTTGTTTTTTTTTACTGTTGTCAATTTTTGATAGTCATATTGTATTATTCTGTCCCTTCATATTTTAATAAAATCTTTTTGAACACACTTACTGACGAGCTTTATTTCCACTGGAAATATCTACCGCAACAATTACTGAACGAAGCCTGACGTTTTCTATAAAATTAATATACACACCGTTTTGATCGACTTTGGGCAAATCTCAAAATAATCTTTTCTATCACCGTCGTCTTCGCTGTCCAAACACCGCGCAAATTCATACCATTCTCACTCGACGAAAATTGCCACTGCCGATCGCTCGAAACCAAGATACAAGGGGGTTCCGAAAACTATGTTCCATTTTATAGTAGGTTTTCCTTTTCTGAACTTACATTGTAAGTGGGTTAACTGTGGTAATAGTAAACTTCATTTTCCGTATGCAGGGAGTGTCGTAACTACCCGTTTTCTTTTATTTTTATGAACTTCTTAGTTGGTCAACCGTTTGATTATAAAATTAATTACTCCGTTATTAATTAATTACCGTTTTTTTTTTCGTTTTATTATTTTGACCAGAACATTTAATTTAATTTAATTTCATGTATTTGGGAAAACATACCTTCCATATACCGAGTAGTATATAATTTCAGATTTAAATATTTTCCCGTACTAGTAAAATGTAATACGAACTTTTAATTTCCTTAGTACCTGTCAGGGTAATAAAGTAAATTGGATTTAAATCCGAGGGCACTCGCACCCTTCATCCATTTTCCCGTTAACCAGGGGGTGATAGCGGTATTCGCTTGCTTCCCCCCGTCGTTAATCAGAGCCGTTTCAGCACCTAGTCTTTATAACAGCTCGAGGAAAGGGTTTCTCTCTTGTAGAAGCTATGGACTACCAGATGTCTACATAAGAGAGACTTAAAACCGATATTTAATTAGTTTTCAAGAGTAATAATTTATTTTTAATAAATTTTTCGAACACAGGGAGCCGTTAATATTTAATTAGTTTTCATTGGTAATAATTTATTTTTAATAAATTTTCCGAATACAAGGAGCCGTTAATATTTAATTAGTTTTCATTGGTAATAATTTATTTTAATAAATTTTCCGAATACAGGGAGCCGTTAATATTTAACTAATTTTCAATTGTAATAAATTATTTTTAATAAATTTTCCGAAAACAAGGAGCCGTTAATATTTGACTAGTTTTTTCAATTGTAATCATTCATTTTATTTAATTTTCCATTTACAGCCGTGTCAGAACCGTGCACTACCACTGTTGTATTTTTTTTTTTGTAAATATATATTTTATTACCTATTCCTGTGTTTCTCTTATTGCTGGTTATCTTTCAGGGTACCGTAGGATACGAGGTGTAAAGGAGATAAGTGTTTTATTTTTATTTATTCTAGTATAGTGGCTACCTACCAGTGACCGCCTGGAATTATTTTTACCTCCACTGAGTTTACCTTGAGTACACTCTGATGTACTACAGGGTCGCAGAGCAAACTGCGATACCAAAACTGGCGCCTGAGCAACCCCTATTAGGGAATCACCATCATAGCACCACACAGACTCGCTGATTCACTGTAGGTTAACCAAAAGCCTGTCATACTCTTTCAGCCGATAATGTATAGCAACGAAAGCTCCAAGCGCACTTCTCAAAAAATTTCGATTACCAAAACAACAGGCATGTGATTTCTTACCCCCATCAAAAAATCGAAAAAAAGAATAAACGAAAAATCGAAAATCGAAAAAATCGAAAAATTGTAAAATCGATAAATCGAAAAAATAAAAAATCGATTTGACATTACGTTTAACAACAAAAAAGAAAACAAAAAAAAATAAAATCTGTAAATTGTGTTCTATTTTTTTAAATAATTGAATACAGTTCTGGAAAACAGCCCAGAAATGTTGAAGGTAAAATTTTGACGTACTCCTTTAAGGATAACGGATTAAAACGGGTGCTTGTCCTCGCCATGGCATTTGAGTTTTTGTTTACTCATTACGATCACAATTATTGTCAAGACAACGGTTCCAGCATAACTGTTTCCAGCTAAACGAAAGTTAAGCCAAATACCTGTGATTCGTCACATCGTCACATGTAGTATGTGATATAACTCGGGATGTTGCGATACTACTGATATGATACTGGTATCGATACTTTTCTTTCGATACCGGGTAATTCAGTACCCGATACTTTGCTTTCAATACTTTACTCAAATGGACACTAATTTTGTTTCGACTAGTATTGACTTTACAATACGAACAAAAAGTATATTGTAGGATCACTTTATGGTATGGTATGTCGGCGTACCCTATGACCTTTTTTTTTTGTTCTGTACTCTTCTCGATATCGGTATCGATACTTTCGTTCCGATACCGGTATCGATACTCCTTTCGATACTTTACTGATAACGCAACATCCCTACTCGGAATCGACAGATAATTGAGAGAAATAATAAGAAATGTTCTCCTTACTCCTACTGGAAGGGTGGAGCAAAACTGTCCATTCTCCGTTTTGAAATATGAATGAAACCATTAGGAAACATTTGTGTCAAAGTGAAACTGGAAATTTGTTGTTAAACTGACTATTTTTTAACACAACTTGTCTGTTCGAGCCAAATTTTTTAAATAAGGTCAGAGAGAGAACCATTGGAGACATTTAAGTAACAGACAAAATTCTTTTAGAAAACCGAAATCTCGCAATTTTTTGTGAAACAAATTTACCCTTTTTTGAGCCAAATTTAAAGTGCAGTAAAAAACCAAGAGAAAATAGGGATAGTAAAATCGCAATTTATAATGATGAGAAATATATTTCTTGTTTTATCTTTAAATAATAAACTTAATGTGAGCATTGCAAAAAATACACTGTATTATATCAATTTATATGTATCATTATAATTTGATTTGTTCATAAAAAAAAACCTAATTTTCTATGCGCCTCATCAAATCACTTAAACTTCATTCTTATAAAACAATGTTTATTGTAATTTCATATAATCTATTTACATACTAAATTATTGCAATCAGTAAAATTACAACTTATTTACAAATAGCATTTACATTATAATAAAGGTTTTACAATTATTAACAATTTCCAAATACAATCATTCTGATATGTATAAAGGTAAATGTGCACAGGGTGAGTCACCATAAAATTTCTACAGTCGAACTAATTTTTCTAAGAAATGATGTTAGCACCGCGAGTTTTAGGTGACGCACCTCGTATATTAGCTGGTTAAATTTGTACATTATATAAATTCCGAAGTGCTCTTTATTAACAGAATAGTTCTAAATTTAATCCTCATACTGTTGCTTTGTTAAATTTCGTTGGAGTTTGTGAATGTGTGTGTTTGAATAATTTGAATGACATGTACAGTCTAAACATCTGTCAAATTTTAATAAGTTTGTAAAACTTAATGAACTTGGTACTAAAATTAATTTATGTTGTCTACTAGTCGGTTGGTTAGCAATTATCTTACTCGCTTATTTGGTGCATGAACGACATAACGCAAAAATGTTTATTTTACAGGAGAGTAATAAAATATAATTGTGACTTAATGTATAATAGTAAAAATATGGTCACAATTAGGGCAGGGCGATTATCAAAATAAATAATTGATTATCGAGTATTTAAAATAATCGATTATTCTCGATTGTTCGATTATTCTGCTCAGCCCTAAACCCAATACGAAATAAAACACCGTTTTAGAGAACGCTTCCACCTCAACAGTTACTCATCAACTGAAATATGATGATATGGAAATTATTATTAAGATAAGAAAACCTTTAGTACCGACTTAGGTGGCATCCAACAGCAATTATAGAAAGTTCAGATAAGACACTTTACCAGATAATAGAGCTTTTATTTACGATCTGTATGTGCCAAAAATTTAAAAATTATCATTTTTGAGCTATGTCGTTCTTGAAAAAAATGAGCGTAATGTATTTTGAATACATAATAGTCTAAATAAAAATAAAAGAAAAATAATATAAACTCCTAGAATAATCTAACAAATTTGGGGAGTAAATTTGGAAGCAATCTTTGTACTAACAAATCAATTTATTATCCAAATGACAAAAAAAATTATACAAATTAAATTCCTATTTTTACTATTACAAAAATTCTATAAATATTGATATAAATCACTTATTTCAAATACTTATCAAGTAAAATAAAAAATCGACGTACGAGGCTTTCTATTACAAACAGTAGCTTATCAAATTTGCCAATATCCATCTGTTGACACCAAAAAGTACAGGAGTCTGATTAAGGGTTTTTAGCGACTGTATCTCAGAATATATTGAAAAAAGAAAATGCAAAACTGGTCCATTTTTATTTCAAGGGGAACATCTTTCTATTATATCCTCAACTGTCATATCGACGATTTTCGATAAAAATGACATAATTCATAATTCTAAGTTTTTGGGTTAAAAGCGAAAAACAATTACAAAATATATTTTTATCTGAAAAAACGTTATAAGTGAATTTTAAAACAATGCCAAGAGATGGCTCGTGTCGTTTTCTTTTGGTGCGCATCTAGAAAACCGTAGCAACTCGGTAGTGCTATAAACGCTTATTTCTCGAAAAACGGCACATCTCGAAAAATGTTGGAATCACGCTCGATTAATTTATCAAGTATCACATTTTTAGTTGTGACGTTTTTAACGATAATATAACTGTGCCAAATGGATTATTTTAATCATTATGGTGATTTTGAGTTAACGACTTACGTGTTCACTTTTAACATAAAGTAGTACGTCTACCAGTACCACACAACACGTAAAATTTCTCTATATTGCACTTGCAACAAAATAGTCATTTTAATTTCATTTCTAATTTAGTTAACATATTATTGTGTAGTTCATTGAATTACTAATAAAATAAAGTATCGCAATGAATTGCTGAATTCCCTATAAATTACATTTTATATAATGTGTCATACTAAGGAGTAGGCGAAATAATCGATTATTCGATTTTTTTAGAAAAATCGATAATCGATTAATCGGTTTATTTTTTAATTAATCGAATGATCGTTTTTAAAGTAAATACAAAAAAATAATAAGCTTCTGTCAATCTAATAAAAACATATGCTGTGAACAACAACTTTCTTTAAAAATTATGAAAAAAATATGTTTTTAATTTATAAATTAAACAATAACATTAGCTTACTTTTAAAATAACAAAATTATAGTCTAAAAATATATTTCTTAATTTGTGTTTGTATTAAAAAAATATGTAATTGATTTTCTGAAAAATTCATTTTTTGAAAATAATAAATTAATCGAAAATAATCCATCTCTTTATTAATCGAAAACAAACGATTAAGAGAAAATAATCGAATAATTGATAATCCATAAATCCATTAATTGAATAATGGATTTTTTTTTAATTAATCGATTAATCAAAAATAATTATTTTGATAATCGCCCGGCCCTAGTCATACTTGGTACTTTCCCCATTTAAATTGAGGGGAGACGATATGATAAAAAGATGTCCCCCATGAAATTAAAATTAACCTCTTTTTGCGTTTCTTTTTTTTTATTCTTTCAAAATATTCTGAGTCGCTAGCAGCTCTTAATCAGACACCCTGTACAAATAAATTTTAGTTACAATTTTAGTACAGGGTGGCTCAAGAAAATGTCAGTTTTGAAACAAGCCAAGATGCAAAATTGTCAGCCAATATGAAGAAATTGACAGGAAGGTAATGTATTTTTGAAGAAACTTCAAATCGAATTATTTATAATTAAAGCGTAGGCACTATATGGATAAATGATATCACTCTATGCTATAAATTCATTAAGGGAAAACTTATTACATTTCAACAAATCCATTTATTTGCCCCTTTTCCTTATCACAGTGCTAGTTTTCTTTGAAAGTTCACATTGCTCTTCCCAACTACAATCAATCATTCTAATTATTAAGCTTGAATCGGGCTGTTTAAATACCGACAATCTCCAAATCACCAATATTTAGAAATATAAGTTACACAATGTGATGTTATTGAACTAATTTAGGTATCAATACTTGTCTGAAGGAATAAGTTTTGAAATAAAATTGAAGAGACAGGGAAAAATCAGATATGTCAACTCTTAAAAATTGAAAACAAAGTTACTCCATTACACCAAAGTATTGTAAAGTATGCACAAAAGTCAAAAGAAAGTGTGGAGAAAGACAACGTGTGCAGAACATTATATTGCAAAGGAAAGTAAAAATAAAGTGCGTCGAACGACAAAACTTCCTATTTTCCCACAACAAAATACTATAAACAACAGTAAAAAGTGTGGAGAAAGGTAACAATATTATAAAGAAAAGTACGCAGCAATCTAGAAAATGTGGAAAAAAACAAAGCTGTATTTTTTCGCCTCATCAAAATATTATAATAAAGGAAAGTAAAAAGAAAGTGTGGAGAACAGTAACAGTATTGTAAAAGAAAGTGTGGAGAACAGTAACAGTATTGTAAAAAAAGTATGCAGAGCAATCTAAAAAGTGTCGAGAAAGACAAAACTTTTTTCTGTCTCCCATTTACAAAGTAAAAAGAAAGTATGGGGAACGATAATATTATAAATAAAAGTATGCAGCAAATAAAGTGTGGAGAACAACAGCGCTTTGTATTTTTCATCAATATCTCTAATATGGACCATTTTAGGGACATCATGTATATAACAAAAATATGACATTGTGAAAAACTTTAATCCGACGAACTTTATTCTCTAATCATAAATAACAATAATATATCACAAAACAAAAAAGAAAAGATCAAATTTGAATTTTGGAATGATTGCAATAACCTCCCCATTTTAATCAATTGGTGGGGAGGTTAAAAAAATCTGAACTAACTTGACTAACGAGTCAAGATTTTTGAAACTTTTGAGATCTTTTGAAATTGGTGGTAGATTTTACAAAAACTTAAATTGAGGGGTTAGAAAATTAAAATTTAAATGACTAGGTAGGATTTCTCACTCAACCATTTCACTGTTGAGTTTTAATTACCAGTGTTGTACTTGAAGTGGCGGTGTATAAATCCCACGCAGAATAATAGGCTAATGATCTAAGTAACATCAGTTTTTCCCTGTACCTATCAATTAAAATAATTTTATTCAAGGTATACAAAACTAGTTTAATGAATTACTAATTATTGTGATAAAATGTAAAACATATTATAATATATAGATTTGTGAGTGGAATGGTTATATTGAAAAACTCGTAATAAAACTACACAAAATAGACAGAAAACTTATAATAAGGATGTCTTTTGATTGAGATTTTCCTATAAATAGACCGGTTCATAAACTCATTAAGTGTTTCATTTGTAATTTTATAAATATATCAGTTCGAATATAAAAATTAAAAAATAGTTACTTATGGCTCGTCTTTTTATATCAATCTAGTGATGTAGTTTTGTTTTTGTTTGTTTGTTTTTACTTGATAGAAACCAAGTAATTACGAAATTTTTATAATACAGGGTGATTGCAAGTATATTTAAACCCAGGTTTTCACCAAAAACTTTTAAAAATAATTAAGATTTTTGGCATACAGGGTGACCCGTTAAAAACAAATTTGTTCCTGATAAAAGTTATTGAAAATAAATTTAAAATATAAAGTTTCATGTTGCATGCCCTTCTGTAAATTCTGAAAATGTTTTTTATATCTTTAATAGTGCCAGATATATTTCAGTTTATTTTAATGACTTCCGTACACAGTTAAAAAAAGTACACTTAGAATTCATCCTGTATGAGTGACAAATGCAAAAAAAAACTTAACTATTAATGGAATTTAAAATGGATTCAAATATACTTGGCCTATTATGTATCTACAGGGTGGGTCACTAGTAACGCTTCAATTTATAGAGCCAAAAAAATTGCAACAACTTAAAAGTAATTTTAATTTTTTTCTAGGAAAGTGATACATACCAAAATTAGTTTTTTTATTTTATATTTCAATTTTCCTCGCTTTTCCCATTATAACAATACCAAATAATATATGATTACGGGGTGGGTGAATCAGTGGTAGAGTCTCTGTCTGCGGATTCAAGGTCCCGGGTTCGAATCCCACCGTTGGCCGGGATTTTTTTAATTTAATTATTTAAAATTAATTATGATGCCTTGGTAAGATTCCCCATTCGACCGTTCACTGTTGGGTACTAAAGTGGAGCTGAGAAACAGTAACAAAGCCTACACAGAACACTATGCGAAATAACCATAGTAGTTGAAGCACTTGAAGCTGATGACACACAAGAAAAAAAATGTGATTACACAGGGTATTTCGCACGCTATAACTAGTTTTATATAAAAAAATCGTTTTGTGCGAGCAAAATAATCGATTATTTTCGATAAATCAATTATTTTCAAGTAATCGATTATTTTCGACTAATCGATTTTTTCATATAATTAAAATTAAAAATTAAATTGTTGCCTTTTCTGATACACATCTGTGTAAACGGATTTAAAAGAAATTAAATAGTTTTGGCTCTACAGACCAAGACGTTATCGATGGCTCACGCTGTATAAAAATCAGTAACACCCATTGGTAAACATCGCGTTTCAAAGTTTTCTGAAAATAAAAATAAAGATGATCAAAAATTGGGATATGTGCGAAATTGTTGATACTTTGATTGACTTGGCAAAATAAGTGACAAATTTTTTTAACACATTTGATAATTTTCAACGTTTATTTTTCAAATAAGTCAAAAATTTGGTATTTTAGTTTTTTATACTTACTAGGCTACTCATCTTAAAAACATTAGCCCCACGTTAGTTAACAATTTGTTTTTGATGAGTTGCACACGTGGTAAAAATGTTCGCCCTTATTTCTGATAATTCTAGCCATTAACAGTATATTATGGACACAGTTTATAGCTAAAGAATCAGTTAGGTAACTCGGACCAATTGGATGTTCCAAAATAACATCCACTCCAGGGATACAAATTCAGATGAGCAGAAGACTGCTGTTTGAATATAGGCGGTTGTCATATAGTAAGAGAGCACACTGCAAATTTCGACCGTCATCTGATAACGAAATGAAATATGCTCCAAAGGCATGTAACAACATTGTACTTTACCAAATTGCACCTGCGCCAATCCCTATCCCGAGCAAAGTGGTTAAATTTTTTTATTTAATATTCAAAAAAACACATAAGACATGTCAACGACAATTGTGTTTTCCCTGAAAATTACAATCCTAATTCATTGTGAACCTATCTTTTAGACCTGAATTATTAATATTGCAGAGATAGTCAATAATAATCATAAACTCTTGTTAGACAATTCTTTTAAACGATAATCATAGTAGTTTTTGTCGTTTCTATGGCAACCTGTAAAAATGAATCACAACAATAGGCATACAAATAAATTTTTAAATCAGCAATAATTTATTCATATTTTTAATGATTTCTACCTACTAATCGTGGACAGATGTTTTGTGTGCGATGTTAAGAGGAAGAAAATGTTTCCTTTTAACGATATATATCAAGATATATTTGAATGTTATTTTCTGGAAAAATCTAAGGGCAAACAAAATTAGCACTGTCATGCCTTTTTTAATACAAATTTTTTAATCACTTTGTTCAGGATTGGGATTGACACAGGTGCAATGGTAAAGTACAATGTTTTTACATGCTTTTTGGGGTATATTTCATTTCGTTATCAGATGACGGTAAAATTTGCAGTGGGCTCTTAGGTTATTATGATTTGATTCTGTATGCGCCAGGGATACAAATCCGAGTTGCGCAATGTATAAATTGGAACATTGAGATCAAAAGTGCTGACGCAGAGTGAGCGAACTGATTCTTTAGCTATAAACTGTGTTATGGACGAATAATTAAACATTATTAGCACCCCATATTCTTCGAAAGCAAAAAATAAACTGCGAATAGATGTATTGAAAGTTGCCTATTTAATGGAGGGAATTTTATACCTTTCTTAAAAGTAAACAAATAATATTTGTTTAGAAAGTCATCATAATCATATAAAACATCAAAATATCAAATTTAATTTGTTTTGGTTTAAGATTTACAATTTACAAATTTTGGTACTTCGAGCCGGACCTTATCAATTAACATAAAAAATTATTACTACATTTTGTTTTTCATCAATATGCTTATGCTGAAGTTATCTAATAAACAGTCGAAAGAAAAAAGCTGCGAAAAGTTTTCGGTATTTTTGTGCTGGTAAATATGTGTAGGTGGAGTATTAGGCACTTGTGAAAATTGAATTAAAAAATGTGTGTGAAAACATTGAAAGGCACTTTGACAGTCTTCTAAATCGGACTCCTCAAATACCACAGACTGACGGGTTGTCATTAAACAATTTTGATCTGAAAGAAATAAATAATATAGCTCAATGTTAGCCATAAGGAAAAATGAGGCTTTCCATCGAATGTCATAAATTTTGTATATTGTAGTAGACGAAGAAAAGTCTTTGAAATATCTCAACATTCTTAAAAAAAAATACGCGAATTATTGTGGTATACCGCTAAAAGCGTCTGGGTTTAAGTAAATCGAGCATAGAATCACTTTGATGTTATCTCTGTTTAGCGAACATTAGCTATCATTTGGCATTGTGTTATTTTTTATGATATATTAGTGACTTCTGTTCTTTCTGTATACTTATTTCAATTTTGAAAAAAAAATGAATTGCGTCGGCATTCTCTAAAACCATCTATTTAGTTTAAAGGTCAAGTACTACAAATATATCAATAATTTATGACATACGAATAAGAAAAAACGCGAGATTCATTTAACATTTAGTTACCTCATTCTACGGCAAATCCACAAGTTTCTTCAACGGCTTGCGTCAGTTTGTCTAACAATATTTGGTAAGTTTCGTAGGGCGGTATGTCAATTCTATTAAAGCAAGTATGTGCTTTAGGCAAATTTTGAGGCGGTACGTCGACGCAATGTATCGTGAACAATCTGGGACCTGCGGCCCCGGTGCTGCCTTGCAAAGCTTTGAATCCTTGTAGCGGTACGCGCGAACTACCGGTGACGAATTGCAATAATCGCGCTCGCATTTCCTCGGAGTAGGAATCGACGACCTGCCAGAACCATTGGACGACAGGCGTTTCGGGCGTACAATGTTTTAGTCTTGTATGCGAACGCCAGTCGGCTACAAAATATAAAAAAGCGTAGAGATATTAAAAACAAGTAATTATGATAATTTTAACAATACAAATTTGAAAATATGTTTATGAATCCAAGGAATTGAATTATATTGAAGTATATTGAATGTATATTGAAATTAGATTTAAAGTTTATTGAAAGTAAATTGAAAGTATGTTGAAAGAATTTTGTACAATGGTGTTTCAAAAATATTTTTACAAAATACAAAGTCAGATGGGAGTCATATTATAAAATGAATTAGATATTACTTAAATTATTTAACATGAAAAATAACGATATTGTGATAAATTATTAATTAATGTTTTTTCTTTTCTCTTTGAAACATATTGATTAAGAGCGTTTAAAATAAAAATTATTTACCTATATCTATGGATCCAATTCCGCTAATAACAAGTTCCAATTCCCTTTCGTCGAAGGGTCGCAAAGAAGTTGAAGGAATTAGTTCGGAAAAACCTTTTTGTAAAGCTAAAAATTGCTGTTCGATGCCCCGCATGAACCTATAATTGACGTACAACTTGACATATTCTCGTTTGTTTTCTTCCGTTACGGCGACGGACGCTCCATCGGCTTTCAGTTCGTGCACTTTAATAATACCAAAACTATTATTTTCCACTGAAAAGGTAGTGTCTAATACACCGTTGATGTTATTTTCTCTAAAAAGAAAAAATAATTTAATAGTACAATAATAGTTATTTATTATACAAGTGAAAGAAGAAATCTAATATTTTTCGCATGTATAATACACTATTATTTAAAATATCTACCTTTACTTATATGTATATAAACTCCTGGACAAAATTAACGCACCACTTATATTTTGCTCAATAATCTTTATTTATTGATAACTTACTGTACGACAAGTAGGCCATGGACCTTGTTTGACAGTGACAGTTGTTTTTTAAGCTAGCTAGTGTCACGTAATACCTTGTTTTGACAGTAATTCGTATTAAACCTCGTTTTAGACTAAAACTGTGTTAACATTTTCTTAAAAAGTGCTGATTAAAGCAAAGTTTCAGTTAGAAACAAGCTGTTGATTGTAATTGTTTTTATTACATGCATGTTTGGAAGTTCATTTGGGAGAATATCAAGTAAAAAAAATGAACCGTCAAAGAAATCTGTCACTGGAGGAAGCAGTGCGAGCATCGACTCTCCTGAATGAAAGATATTCAATGCGATATGTTGCTGGTTTGTTAGGGAGACATCATTCCAGCATCAGTCGCATAGTGAGGCGACATAATGAAACGGGTTCGTACCATCAAAGACCAGGACAAGGGCGAAAACGTTGCACTAATCAAATTGATGATCGTTTTTTGAGACAACGTGCTCTTAGAGACAGGAGAGTAACCAGCAATCTGCTTAAAAATGAATTAGCAGATGTTCGAAATATCGCTATATCATCTCGAACGGTTAGAAGGCGTTTAGATGAAGCAGGGTTAAGCAACAAAAGACCAGCCAAAAAACCCTTGCTTACCAGAGAACACAAAGTTCAGAGATTAAATTTTGCAAGACTACATCAGAATTGGACCATCAATGATTGGAAATGGGTTCTGTTCTCCGATGAAACTAGAGTTAGCCTTAAAGCTCCAGATGGACGTGAGCGTGTCTGGCGAAGACAAGGAGAAAGGTTTGCCAGCTGTAATATCTCTCCTAAAGTGCCTTTTGGTGGTGGCTCTAAAATGTTTTGGGGAGGAATTTGCTTCGATGCTCGTTCGGAGTTGGTCCCTATACGTACGAGGTCTATGAATGCCCAATATTACTTAGACAACATTATTGTCGAACATGTAATGCCTTTTGCTCAGTTTGTTGGGACCAATTTTTTATTCATGCAGGACAACGCTCGTCCCCACGTGGCTAGACAGGTTATTGGTTACTTACATGATGTTAATATTCCTTTATTAGAGTGGCTATCTAACAGTCCGGATATGAATCCTATAGAATATCTATGGGACTATCTCAAAAAGAGGATTCGAAGTCATAGACCCCCTGTTTCTAATCACAACCAACTCATAGAGATCGCTATTGAAGAATGAAAGAATAATACTGAAGCTTTTGTTGAACATTTGATATCAAGCATGCCGCGACGCATGAATGCAGTGATAAGAAGTAGAGGAGGGCCTACGCGGTATTAGGTTTGACCCAGATGCATTTATTCTCTTTTACAGATTTTTTTTTTTTCAATTTGGAGTTATGCTAGCTTATTTATGCATTTCCAGCAAAAACAAATTTTTATGGAAAAAATAAGGCAAATTAAGATCATGTAAAGGTCATATTCAACTAATTTTTAGGAGTTCATCATTATTTAGTTTTATGTTGTGTTTATATTGTAAATATTTGGATTAATTAAAGTGGTGCGTTAATTTTGTCCAGGAGTTTATTTTAGAATATTTTTTCAATATTAAATCGTCATTTCTCCCGTCACAGAAAAAAATAGTGTATTATACACGCGTCGGAAGACAACAGAACCTCGAGCTAAAATCTAATACTTTTTTCCTTTTTTTTTTTTTTTTTCGAAATCATCAGTTTTGGCATAAAAAATATTTTAGGATCGAAAAGGCAAAAATGGGGTTTTAAGAAATTTGGCGCCTTCTACTTTCTGTATTTATCATTGTAACGTAGTGACTTACTGAGATAAATTGTAAAAAACATTGTTATCTACAAAGTTTATATGAACAAATTTATACTACGACTCATGATTTTCCCTGATAATTTAATATTTTACAAATCATATATTTAAAAAAATAATAATAACTTTGGCGCCATATACTTTCTGCATTTATCATCGTATCGCAACGACTCACTGTGATAAATTGTAGAAAATATTGTTAACTACAAGTTTTATATAAAAAAAATTGATATTTCGCCAATCAAACATTTTGAACAAAAAAAAAAGTAATAAATATTCGTCAACAACTTACAACATCCAGGTGAGACTGCGATGCAGTTCCGGATCAACACCTTCAATATCCTGAAGTGTAATTTGCTTATTCAACAGCTGTTTGTAAAACGGCAACGTGAAGCCGCCTTCCAATTGATGATTATGAAAAACGGCTATTCCTAATATCCTGCCGACGAAATGAAAATACGAAAGGTGTTCGGGATTAACAGACGAATCTGGATTAATTTGCAACGTATAGTGGTTGTCTCTGCTATACTGAAACAGGCCGTACTGAGGATTAAGCATCTCGCGAGAAAGGAGATGCAACCATTCTCTGGCCACGCCGCCGTAGTCTAGACCTTCTTCGCCGCGGAATTTCACCATTAGTCTTTTTCGCATATCTTTTGGACGCATTTTCATTATAAGTCTAAGATTGAACAATAAAATATTTAAATGAATTAAGAGCACTAAAATACAGTAATATTAAATAAATACCTATAACTCTCTTCAAAAATCTCGCTTCTCGATACTTCCAGCCTGCAGTGACCGCTTTGCGGTTGCAACGAATTCAATTCCGCTCTCAGAACTTTCAATTTGGCGACGAGGTCTCGTCGGTATTTCGGTAAATGCTCGGATTCGTTCAAGAGATTCGGTGGGAGGTCTTCGTTTCTTATCCGTTCGGTACGTACTCTCGGCGAGACGGGCTCCGGGTTAGATTGATGCGAACAGGCTAGTCCGTCTGCTTCCGTTACGCTACAATTAAAGTCAGTTTCTACAGAGTGTCATATAGCAATGATAAATGCATTTCAACGTTGCGGTATAGCAATAAAAAATCGATTTAAACGTTGAACAAAGGCGGTCTAGGAATACTAAATCGATTTAAACGTTTAAAAAACTGCTGTTATAACAATAATAAATCAATTTAAAAATTAAAAACTGCAGTACAGCTATAATAAATGAATTTAAACGTTGAAAAACAGCGATACAGCGATAATAAATCAATTTAAACGTTGAAAACAGCTATATAGCAATACAAAATCAATTTAAACGTTAAAATATATATTTAAATTGAAAACAGCTATATAACAATACAAAATCGATTTAAACCTTGAAAAACTGCGGTTTAACAATAATAAATGGATTTAAACGTTAAAAACGGCGGTATAGCAATAATAAATCGATTTAAATGGTTAAATTAATTTAAATATTGAAAAAGTGCGGTATAGCAATATTAAATCAATGTAAACACTGAAAAACTATTATCATTTACCTGGCAGTATTTGGAGGCGAGGTTACAGGTGGTGGCGACGGCACGTTACCAGTTGTAGCTGGTGGATTTGCATCATTATGCCCACTTCTCCTGAGTATGTTGTTTAAAATTTGAGAATTCAATCTTGGATCCGTGAACTGAGTTGTTCGTTTATTGTGGTCTACAAAATATATCTAAAAAAAAATAAATAATAATGATTAGTTACATAATGTTTTCTCACTATTCTTAAATACCATTTAAATACATATTATTAAATGTTCCGACAAAGAAAATAGGAATACATACATTATAATTAATTACCATTTTTAAACACAATATCCAATTACTAATTTAAAGTAGAAAAACATACCCTTCCTGAACTTGTCTGCCTCATTTCCCAGCCCGGAGGAAGTGGTCCTAAATTGTCAACTTCAAGGCTTAGTGGTGTCAAATCTTTGGGTATCCTAGGATCATGCCATGTAGATACACCAGTAGGTATGTGAAAAAAGTAAACTTGTCCTTGTTGCGTTGTCCTTAATTCTAAAAGTTTTTTTGTTTTGTAATAATTTCATTTTCAAGCAAAATTTTTTGTAAAACTAATTTATAATAAAACTGTATGCATAAATGCATTTCTCATATACACTGATGTTGTAGAGGTATTTGAAGATTTGAGAACATGCTTGAACGACGTCTGGCTCGAATTAGCACATCAAACTTCTGTCTAGGAACCTCGATAGTCATTATCGTGGACGGTCTAATGGAAGTGGTACTTATCTAGCATACAAGAATGTCTGGGTTCGATTCCCGGCTACGACAGGCTTTTTTTCACATCTCCCAAGTATTTGTTTTCACCTTTGGGGTTCGGGATGATCTTAATAATTCGTAAGGGTATTTTTAAGATTTGTTTCTTAATTTTCAAATTATTCTACAACTTATTTCAGATATTTCTGCCTTTTCGGATTTCGATTTGCGATCTATGATATATTAAATTTACAATTTTCACATATACATTTGTTTAGGACATTCAAAGATAATTGTATATTTAAAAAAAAAAATGCAACACAATAAAGTCAAAACATGCATACAGACATATCTGGATCAAGGTGAGTAATTTAAGAAGAATACATACTTCCCCTTAGTTTGTAAATAAAGGTATATCTATATTTTTCAAGTGATTTAAAAGAAATTTTGAAGACACGTTTTACATAAAATACTGTACTGTTGTATTTAAAATTTTGCTGTATTTCAGAGATAAAAACAAAAGTTTTTAAATTTATAATTTTTTACAAATCTAACTGTAAGAGTCGACAGATAATATAGCTACCTTAATATTCCTAAAATTTCTCTACTTTTTTGAAGTAATGCCTGATTTTTTTTTTTTTAGATATGGCACCGATTTGAGCTGCTCCCTAGCGGCAACGTTTGAAGGTAAGGAAAATACGCTGCTGGTCTTTACAACGGAGCCGTGCCAGTTTGATTATTTGCAAGGTTACAGTGGCGTAGTGAATTAGCTAATTATTTTTCTGTTTATTGTGTTTTTAGGCGCTGTTATAAATTTGTGTGTTTGTAAACCTAATTATTTATTATCACATTAAACTGTTTTTAATGTCATATAATTTTGTGTATGGTAACCTGTGATTTCTCGTGCCAATACACTATTATTATTGTTTGTTAAGTTAAGTTACGATTTTCTAAATATTCTCTTTAAGTAGGTATACAAAATACCTATCGGTATTTGAAAAATGAATTGTGTGTTTTTTTTTAGAAAAGCAATACAGGCTAATTGCATCTCAATTTGGAAGAATATGTAAATTTAAAGAATACACGACTAGTAGTGCTGTTGCAAAAAACATGATTTGTAGTACCTTCTTGTGTAAGAAAGTCGCAAGATGCGATCAAGAGAATGAAGCCATCACAATTCAAAGTTTTGAATACTTATCCTATTTTTGGACAAACGATACCATTCAAAAATAAAAAAACTACAATTTCTCCTACTCAATTTTTTTATAAAAGCCAACAGAATGATAGAAACGTGTCCGAAAAAACTATTTTAAGTTTTTAACTATTAAAATAAAAGTAAAAAATAATGATTCAAAACTGATAGGACATATTATTATGCCAGCCTCTATTTAAAAAACTAATAAATATTTAAAATAAAATGGAAAAATAAATTCTTGTCACAAAATAATTTATGAATCATTATTTTGTGTATTGTGACTTCGAGAATTTATTTTTATATTTTATTTTACGTCTGGTCACTTTGCAATCCATCAATATAGAATTTATTTAAATCTTTGTTAATTCCAAATTAATTAAAATCACCCAATTTCAAATAATTTATACATATAACAAATGTATAGCAAGTGATTATTCAATGAAAATTTAACCTAAATCTTTTATTATTACAAATTAATAATTGAAATCCCCAATCTTAAATAATGTTTATTACAAATGTATAAAACATCATCATATCAGTAATTTTTAATAGAGCGCAAAAGGTGCGGCTACAAACATTATTTTCTTCTAATAAATAAAATTCACTGGCCGAACATGTTCTTTTCGACAAACGTTTATGTCTCCCGTACCCAAGCGGCTATATCCGCTATACCTTATCTGTAATGCCGACGTGAGCATAGTACAATGCCAACATGAAGTATAAATTATTTCATTAAAAATTCTTGGTTTATTTTTCTCTAAACTTTGCAGGTCTTACGGCCGACTAAATGTTGGTCAGGGTACGTATTCCTCTTAAGAAAATATTGTTATTTATTATTTCAGTTTCTACATTTTTTAACTCACCATATCCAGGCGGTAAATCCATTATTACCCCCGTCAACCCATTACTCCCTGCCACTCCATTTACCGAATTTCTATTTCTCCCTTGTCGCCTCCTACTACTTCCATCTCTTCTTTCTTCATTGTTCACAGTCCTAGGCCTACGCTCTCTGGTTGTACTTCTCTGTGGAGGACTACCCACTACTGCAGCAGTAGCAGGAGTCTTATTCGTTACAGTTACAGGAGTATTACTTGCAGTTACAGGTACGTTACAACTGATATTGTTTGGAGCAGGTACAACAGCAGTTGATGTCGGATAAAAGATAGGAAAAGTATATGGTTGCTGTTGTTGTTCAGAATGTTGTGGTGTTGAAGCGGAAGGGACGTTAGGGGCGGGACGTAGCGGAGCTACTTGCTCTTTTTGCGTATTGACTACTGTAGATACAGATGTGCTCGAACAAGACGTTGCGGGTAATTGTGATGTTTCAGTTGTCGGTGAAGTTACATTGTTATTGACAGGATCCAAATTTCTGTAAAGAACGAATGTTTTGCTTCAAATGATGAATCTTCTCTGAAAAGTTTGGTAAACTTCTTGGAAATCGCGAATTACAAAATGTTATATTATTATGTTATAATAAAAAAGACAAATCAATAAATAATTTTTAAATAAAAAAGCATTTTGGACCTACGATTATATGAACAGTTTGTCTTAAAATTGAGCATGGAATAAGACCTAAAAGTTTAGCAACATACTTAATAAGTGTATTTAAAAAAAATTACTGCCATTACTAACCTGTTCACTTCTAAATTATTATTATCCACATTAAATGTCGTATTATTATTATTTATCCTAGATCTATTGGGTTTTGTCTTGATACTAGCAGGTGGTCTAATCCATTGTGTTGATTTAGTGATATGATTAACGTAATAAAGGCGGCCGTTCGGGGTTCTCCTTTCCTCCCAGCCGGAAGGCAATTCTGTCGGAGCCGTAGTACTGGAATTTTCTAAATCTGTGGGTCCTCTAAGATCGCCTAGAGGACCCACGATAGCTAAAGGAGTACCACCGCAAGGACCGTCCCTCGAAAGTAATGAAATAATTATTTGTCCTTTTACGGGTTCATCGTCTGCATTAGCTTTACCTAAATCTAAACATTGATCTGGAAAAAGACGATTTATTATACATAAAAGAAGTTGAGGGTTTTTTTTTAGTTTGAACCCATTTATAGTTGACAAGAAGGCATAAAGATCGTTCCGAGATACAGTAAAAGTAAACAGTAATTTTAATCTTGGTAAACTGACATTCCTATCGATTTTTTTTATGCTTTAAACGCCCATATCTACGTTGTTCTTGAATTTAGCTCAACAGACTCATAGATTCGGAATCTATTCAATGAGACCTACAAAATGATATACACGATATTGATAGGATAGAACTAATCGAGAAACGGCGGTTCAAAAAACGTTCCCGGTTCACTGAATACTGAAGCGATATCCATTCTGTACAAGCAGGCGAATTAGTACGCCCATGTATAACGTTTGTGAACAGTGAAATCACTGTGGCATTACTAGTAAGGGCAGAATTGAATTTTGGCTCCAATTTGGGTTAATTTTTACTACAGAATCCAATAACTTTGAAATTAAATATTTAGGCAACTGTATACTATTTATTCTTGATTTTATCGGCCTTTACTTAATAAAAATCCATATTGTTTAAATGAAAAAAACCAAACAGTTTTATTTAAAAAATATAATATTAGGATTATCTCACAGAAAACTAAGAACAGGTAAAGAGATTTAATAAAGGTGAATTATTAATATCTAATTGTTCATTTAATAGGTTATCTGCATTTTTAAAACTATTTATTTCAAGTGTCTCTAAAATAAAATAAAATTTAAATGGTTTAATTTAATGCCCTTATTTTCTACATGTAAAATCTCAAAATGTTCTATAAAAGAATGATCTTCAGCTAAAATATGATTTGAAAAAGTAGAAGTATTTTTTTTAATATATGTATTGTAATGTTCTGAATAGTGTTTGTTGAAAGTACAGCCTGTTTGGCCAATATACAATTTTGGACAACTAGCACAATTTAATTTACATACTCCCGATTAATTATTGGAATTAATTTTGCCCATATTGTTTTTAATATACTTCCCAAGCGTATTTATTGGTTTTGAAAGCTACATTAATATTTTGGTTTTTTAAGTATGATGATACCTTTTCACTAGGGGTTCCTATATATGTGACTTATGTGAGAGTCTTATAGCTACAATTTTGATCTTAAATTATGGGATAAACTTGTTCAACAGCATGTTTAAAAAGTTTTTTTTTTAAATTTTGATCACTAACTTTGAATAAAAACTATTGTGTACTGTAATTTGTTTACTGATATTTAATTATTTTGTGAAGTTTTCTTTGGTAAGTGGGATAATAACTAATCTATGGATCATACTGTTGTATGCTACTAACTTTTCTTTATATGGATGAGATGAAGTTATATATTGTAATATCTGTATGTGATGGCTTATGAAATATCCTAAAATAATAATCTTTATTAATTTTCATGTTATTTAAGTCTAAAAAATTTATTAAATTATCCTTCTCTATTTCCATAGTAAATTTAATATAGTTTATACACTGTGCAACTCGGATAATACAATATATGACAACCGCCTATAATAAAACAGCAGTCTTCTGCGTATCCTGAATTTGTATCCCTGGAGTGGATGTTATTTTGGAACTTTCAACTGGTCCGAGTGAGCTAACTGATTCTTTAGCAATAAACTGTGACTCCAAAAATAATATTCACTGACACTGACAGCAGCAAGCAAAATAACAGGTGCGTTTTAATCATCCGCTTCTGCTTCCGGAATTGTCGGTTTAGTCGTTTTAACCTGTCAGATTAAAACAAGAAAACTGACAATTCCGAAGCAGAAGCGGATGATTAAAACGCACCTATTAAAAATATTGCGCCAAGATGTAGGCAACACGTAATAAGGGTTCAAAATGGCGGAGTTTTCTATCTCCTTTTAAAAGGCACTCAGAAAGCTGCGCAGTGCGACCATTCTCCGTATAGTAAAAGAAAATCAAAGTATGTGGCGACCATTCAAAAAATGCCCAAACTTATCAACTATATCCTGAGGTTTGGAAAATGTTTCCTCTTCTAATGACATAGTGGCAGGAATACACGGAGTTTTATTTTTTACATCAACATAAATATCCAAAACTGATGTGAATCATTTTTAATATTATTAATGATAAAAGAATGAAACCATGGAAGAAACTCACATTTAAAATGTTTATATACTCGTATATATAGGAACAAAACGATCTAAAAATGAATACAAACTAATATAAAATTAGTCTACATATCCATTAATATTACTGTATCCTAACAAATAATTTTAATCAACATTTCCAATAACTGATATGTTTCTGGTTATACAGTTTTTACAAAAATTTGAGAAAACGTTCTATAGGCTGTATATAATTCGGTACCATACTTATTTTTTTTTTTTTTTTTTTTTTTTGGTGGAACAACTATTACACCTAATTTTTTTCGTTTTATAATTTGGAAGTTTTCACCATTTTTTGAGCAGAATAGTCAAAAATGACTAAACGATACGATGACAGGACTATATTGTTTATAATCGATTTATTTTACAAATCTATATTTTTGTTCTAATTTACCTATTATAAAATCATTAAAAAATAAAGAAATCATTAAAATGCCATTTTAACTATAATGTAAAATCAGTTGATGAACTGACTCGGTTAATATCATGTTTAAATTTGTTAATTTGTAATATGACAATTTTGAATTTTCTATATAAACATCGATTTTTCATTCTAATTACAATGTTGCCAGCGTTTACATTCAGAGCTGAGTCGATTAAAATATACAAATATTTTTAATTTCGGAAGAATTTAGGAAGGAGAATACTTTTCAAATATACCACCGGAAACCCCATAAATTAACATTTTTTTTATATTAATGGCTCATGAGGATTGTTTATAATATGTAAACGTATGATACAAAAAAATTATGTATATGTAATAGTAGTAATAAATTTAAATACTATAGGACTATGGCCATGTTACCTAAACATTTAATTAAGAAATATTGAGAAATTTAAAATGTTAAGGTATAAGTCGAAATTTATATACACAGTGTACAAAAGTAATTTAACTTACTAATATTTAGATTCCTGACAGGTTTAAGAAATTATTTAAGTTAATAAATATACTTGGTTGACTACAAAAGACAGCGAGCGAAGCGAGCACGCCCAGCCGACATTTCCAAATTCGTGCGAATTTCGAAACGTCGGCCTGGTGCGCCCTTTTACCATCTCTACAGCATAAGAGCACGCTATGCTCATCCTATTCGCCTCCTAACTACCACAGAAGAGAGCGAGCAAAGCAAGCTCGCCAGGCCGACATTTCCAAATCCACGCGAATTTCGAAAAGTCGGTCTGGTGCGCCCTTTTGCCATCTACAGCATAAGAACACGCTATGCTCGTCCTATTCACCACTTAACTACTACAGAAGACAGCGGCTGAAGCCAGAGAAATGTGGAAAGGGTGTGTTCACTTGTTCTTGTCTGTAGTTATTAGGAATAGTGGTGAGCGATATAGTGATTTTTTAGTAACAGCGTTATTTGTTACTGTAATTTTTAAATATCAGTTATTTTAAGTCGTGACGTGTCACGGTTTTAAATGACTTGCTCTACTGATACTGATATATCTAATAGGTTACAATAGGAAGAAGATCTATTACAGCCGCACGTCGTTACTTTTGTACACTAGTTATGTTCCATTTTGTTATGAAATATCCTTATGAATGAATTTAAGGAACTATTAAGAATATAATAATTAAGAAAATGAGATATATTGTTATTAAATGATTAATAATTTATTAAAATCATAATTTTATGTTTATCCTGCAGCACCATCTTTCGATTAATGATCGAACTTTCAATAATAAGTTGTTGGCCAATTTGAGAAATCTGTAAAATATTACCGAATATTCTAATGTTCGAATGATTGCGAATAACGAGAAGACAAAAACGAAAAAATCACAGTCACAGTTTGGTAACAACTTTAGTACAGGGGTGGGAAACTGGTATGCGCAGGCCTGGGATAGAGCAAAAATCAACCACGTCCGCGTGGCGCTGCAGTCGGGTGGTGGGGTAGGTGGTGGGAGTGTAAAGGACAGGTGAATATTGATTTTTGTGGGGGGTGTCATGGCGTCTTGGCTTAAACCAAACGTGAACTTTGTTTATTTATATTAGTGACTGTTGTATTCAGTTGTTTTCATTTCCAATTTGCTTAATTAATTTAGTTGACCACTGTTAATAAGCTTGTTTTTCCATTATAAATTTGTGCTTTTTCCGCTGTTATTTTGTGCTTTTTCATAAAGATGCGTAATTATAGAAAATGTTGTGTACCGAATTGCCTTGATGTAGACAACAAGATGCATCGCCTGCCCCACCCTACGAATTCACCCGATTTATTTAATATTTGTGCACTTGCTGTTCGTTGTCCAAGATTTAATAATAAAACAAGACTACAAATTTATTCCACCTTTGTAGTATGTCATAAACATTTTGAAGAGAAGTATAAAGTAGTTGGCTCTCGTCGAGGTCTAACACCTGAAGCATTTCCAACGCTATTCCTACTAACAGTTCCTGGAAGAGTAGCGGATGGACTTTCCTCAAATAACGTAGAAATTGAATATGTTGATCAAGCACCTTCTACTTCAAGTAAAGGTTCGAAGAAGAAGCAGACTAATAATATATGTTGGACTTCTTTTCGAGAAGGAAAGTTAGTAATATACTCATTTATTTTATACTTATACTGTGTATTTTCTGTTTCATGACATTTGGGGTTGCAAAGCTGTATCGTAGAAGAAGAAGCAGACTAAATATATGTTGGACTTCTTTTCGAGAAGGAAAGTTAGTACTCTACTCATTTATTTTATACTTATTGCTGTGTGTGAGAATCCACATCAGATGCATTTTTTACATCTCGAGCGTTTTTTTATCCACATACCTATATATAAATCGTTTATTTAGTCAAAAAAACTATTTTTTACATGTCAATACATCTTTACGTTTAAAATATAAAAAATACATAAATATAGAATCAATATACATTTAAAATGCAATAAAAAATACATAAGATACAGTACACTTACATGTCAACTATACAAAACAATAAAAGAACAAGGAAGAGAAAAAAAACGTCAATAGGTCAACAGGTATTCACAGTTTTATTTTAAATATTGCCACATTTGAAGAATATTTAATATCCTCAGACAAATTATTAAAAGCCTGTACACCTTTAAAAAACACTGAATTTTGTGTACATTTTTTCGTGGCTTTATAAACTCTAAAAATTTTCTTATTACGTGTATTATGTTCATGAACATCCTGATTATAACTTAAAATATTTTGTAAATATACTGGGGAGATTCCTGATTTAATTTTAAATATAAAAAGCAGGGAATAGAATAGCAAATATTTTTTAACAGGCAACCACTGAAGCACATTCAACATGGAATTGATTGGTTCCAATCTCGAACAGCTCAGTTTTATCCTCATTCCTCTATTCTGCAACTTTTGCAATCGTTGCAACTCATTCTCGTTGAGCAAATACAGTATAGTGGCACAATAATTAAAATGAGGTAATATTATAGCATTATAAATTATAATTTTAGCCCATTTGCTGAGATGTGGAGAACAGCGCCTCAAATAGTTTATTTTAAATCGGACACATCTGTCCCATTACATTTACTTATACTGAATCACGTGATCAAAGATTTACTACATCTCAGATGCATCCGATGTGGATTCTCAAACGCGGCATATACTGTGAAATTTCTGTTTCGTGACGTTTGGGGTTGCAAAGCTGTATCGTAGATGTTGGACTTACTAAAAAATAAATTATTCCTCGGACTTATAATTTTTTATTAATACATTTATTTTAATGAGATTGTACTTATACTGTCTTTCTTTTTTCACAGATAAAGTTCTTCACAAAATGATGGACAGTGTTGTATCCTGGAATATGTAGCAGCCATCCAGCTACTTCATACATATTACAATTTTCATATACATTACATTTTTTAAATATTGGATTTGTATTATATATATTCTTTAATAAACTTATTTTTTGAATATGCTTGTTTTTTTATCTAAAAACTGTTAGCCAAATTAAGATTTGTTCACACAAACTTCATTTTTGCTTCATTATAGCGAATATCGCTATAATAAAGCAAAAATGCCGTTTGTGTGAACAAATCTTAATTTGGCTAACAGTTTTTAATGCGGATAATTTTTACTGTCAAATTTGAATAGCCCCGCGCTTTTTTTCTCTTCTTTTTATTATTTTCTCTTCTTTCATATGGCCTCTTACCAGACAAGGAATTAATTGAAAAAAATCAACCACGTCCGCCAGGTGCCGCTGAAAATTCTATCATCCTTTTTTAACATGGGAGATACCGTTCTAAGAGTAAGTGTTCTGTGCTTTAGTAACAGTCGTTACTAGACATGGGTAACGCACTAAAATTCTTTGCGTTGATACACTAACTCCGGCGCACTCTATTGCGCCAACTCATTGCGTTAACGCAATTGCGTTATTGCGTCACACCACTGCCTGCGCCGAATGAAGTCGATGCACCTCGGTGTATCGCATGATACCGGTATTATTCAGCGCGGGCTGTCTTTTTATAAGGGTCAAACCCACTGATCTACAGATCAGTGGTCAAACCGTGTTCAAGGCAATAACGCAATTGGGAATTTAACTAAATTTTTTTTATTATATGTTTAAAAATAAACGAAAATATAACAGTGTAATGCACTCATTTTTTTATTTCATTGTGTTCGGATTTTACAAAAAATACAAAAATTCCAATTTATATAGGGACCGTGCGTCATGACTTTAACGCTAACTGGTGACAAAAATGTGAACTTTTTGGGGGGTATTTATTAATGTTTTATACGGCATTTATTGTTTAATAATTATTAATAAAATGAAGTCGAATTATTTTCGTAATATCAATATCGAAAAAACTTGTTGCATCCGTGGATGTACAAACACATCACTTTAGAAACCTGGATTTCATTCGATAGTAAAGAAATTTTATAAATTTCCACAGAGCAAAATTATGCCTCACACCCAATGATATACATAATTACAAAGATTGCTTATCCATATGTAAATCAGACGACGAAAAGCGTATTTCACTGGGCAAAGTTTTCTTTTTATCTAGCTTGTATCAATTTTGAGCACTTAGTTATAAAGAAATCATTTACAGAACCGGTTTAGAAATTAGAATCTTTAGTGTTTTCTTGTCATTAAGATTTTTACATATTTAAATGAACATTTTATATAAATATAATTTTACAGATAATGGTTTATTCTGTTGATTAAAACTAATGTAGAATGTTATGAAATAAGAATGACCAATTTGACAAAAATATCACAGCCCTCTTTACAATTTATTAACTATTTCTCATTTATTATTAAAATAAACAAATCATAAATAATACATTGCAATTACTGTCAAAAGAGATTGTAACAAACAAAATCCAGTGATTTTTTGTAAATTTTTTTAGTGACATTACCATTAAACATTATTCAGAATAATAGATAAGTGTCCAATTACAACTCTTACCAAAGTTGTTTATACCTCATATCAAAATTGTTTACATTACCTTTTCAAAATTGTATAATAATAATAAATTGCCTTTATTTGCTTGTAATATACAATGCACATAAACATCATGAGGCGAAGTCTAGCTTGCGCTACTCAACTTAACCTCAACATAAATATAAATTTAAAATAATCAAAAGGTATCCATCATTTACAATATAAAAAAAATAAGAAATTTAATATACAATTAATTTATGATTAAAAATGTTAACCCTGTATTTAATCTAAACTGAAATCAATGGAACTTTAAATACAATTAAATAAGGAAAAATGTTTGAAATTAATAATATATTAACGTTAGCACTGTATTCATTGCTCAACTAATAGCAACGTTTTATAATTTTGTTTCAAAAATGTCAAAGAACATGTCCTAATTTCCCTAGGTAGACTGTTATATATTGAAATGGCGTTATATGTGAAAGATCTTTTGAAAAATGATAATCGGTAATTCGGAATCGTTAAGTTGTGTGGATATCTTAAATGTAAACTGTGCAGATCTTTCCGATATATCAATTTATTTTTTAAGTATATGGGAGTTGAGGTTAAAAGAATTTGAAATACCGTGGCCGCCATCTGATATTTAAATAAATTTCCTATATTGAGCCAGCTAAGTTCTTTAATTTTATTTGATATTCTATCATACTTTCTGATACCAAATACAAAACGACAACAACAATTTTGAATCTTTTGAAGTCTGTATTTGGTTATTTGATCCAAACAAGGATAGTAAATTAAAAGTCCATAATTTAGGATGGACAATACAAGACTTTCACAAAGCAACTTACGTAATTTGAAACTCAAAATACCTCGATTCCTGTATAATTGACGAATAACCAGATACGATTTTTTGACTAGGAGCGAAACATTACATATTGCAATTATGTATTTTATGTAGAATTGTTTCTGAAATAGTAGTCTAAAATTATTTATATTCATCTGTTATAAAAATTGTTTAGATCTCTTAATATTATTTAACTACATGAAAACTCAACTTTCCAAATACATAATGACATATCTTAAAGTAAAACTTTAATTATTTTCTTTTTCTAAAGATTAAAATGCTGAAATTTTATTTTAAAACACATTTGGGCTAGAACGGCTCTATTTAGTGAGCACTAGGAAAGGCACATTGCAACCCGATTTTCATAATTTTTTTATAGTTGGGTGAGCAATCTATAATATATGTATCATTGAACATCTCATAAACGCCAGTGGATGAATGACATTTCGATTAACATAAAGCTAAAAAGATTTATAATTATTATTATCAATCTTTTTTATTAATTTACATTTTTTAAATGTTATTGTAATACTTTTAAATTCAGTGTTACTAATACCGATATTTTAACATTGGATACACTTGTTTAAGGTACAACTTTACAATTTATTGTCACTTAGCCATTTAAATTTTTTTGCTTAAAATGTATATGCATGTCCAGATTTTAATAATAGGTTCTTTCGTTCGTCCCACTGGTGTAGTTGGGTGTAGTAATGAACTACACCAACCCACACCCATACCTTTCGTTTGGTCCGGTGTAAAACCCACTATACCTTCCTGTCAGCGATGTGGTGTACACTGGTGGATATTTTCTCCACCAGCTATTTAGCAGGTGTGAATTACACTCGACGATGTGTATAAGGAATAAGGAGGAAGTAAATTAGGGTAAATAAGGTGGTGTAACTGGTGTAATTTACACTGGTGGACACTACACTAATAGCGAACGAAAGAACCTAATGTTTCACATTTTACGTCATTTTGACCATGTACACGATTGTTTGGTACGGGCCGGTATCTATTTTTAACTATATTTAATATTTAAAAAAATACCCTTCATTATTTACTTGCAATGTTTACCCCATTTAATTCTAAAATTAAACACTAGAGAGGGCTAAGTTCGGCAGTAGTGCTGCCTCTATATTTCACGCACGGTCCCTATAAAAAGGATATAAATTTTGTATACTAGTAGCCAATCAAATTGGGAAGAACTAAAAATTGACAGTGTACAAGATTAAAATTAATAAAATTCGACCTACAATCCTACAAATGATGCGACATGTAGCAAAGAACATAATTACTTGATAGATTTTGGGTAATCTGTATCGAAAATTGCGTTGCGCTGATACAGTAACAACTGGTGTATCAACGCTCGTAACGCATACAACTGCGTTAACGCAATAACGCAGCGCTGCGTTACCCATGTCTAGTCGTTACCTCTCAGGAAACACGTGAGACGAGCGAATTGTGCTCTTATGATTAGAGATACGTAATTTTCGTTTTTACGAAATAGAAGCGATAGATGCGAAATTCACGTAATTTATGCGATAAATACGAAATATAATATTTTGTGTATTTAATACTTTTTCGACGAAATTTCAAAGAAAAACATTTTTAAAGGCAATAAACGGGTGAATTTTCTAATATTACGAGCTTGGATAAATTGTCTTCACATATGAGATTCAACCCAACAAACGATTCCTACCTGCCTACCTGCACATTGGCAAATTATTTTGCCCATCAGTAGCAGCGGCCGTGACCACTTCGTCTCTGGACACTAACTCAACACTGGAGAGCATCTCCAGAATACCATTTTTCAGGTATATACCACAGGATTAACTCTTAAGTGGATATGCTCATTTCCATAGATAACTCGTCAATGTGGTTCAGCAAGAAACTCCTGTTAACGTCATGCAGATTTTACTTGCATCAAAATGTTGCTACCTGAAGTTCGCGAATGCAGCTATACAAAGTCTTCATAGCCTAGTCATCAGTGTAGATGGTAAAAGATATTTCAGTATCTACAATGTCGTCATAAATAACCAAAGGCAAAGGCTTAATTAAGCAAGAACATATAGAGACAACCACGATGTAGGCTTTTAACTAACTTTTCTGTAATAAATCTTTTGTTATTTTAATGAATATGGTAATAAATACGAGTTTTTAAATATTTTTCGTTTTTTTATGCGAATAAATGCGAAATTTTGGATTTTTAGTTTATATTTATGCGAATTTTCGGATTTTTAGTTGCGGAATATACGTAACCCTACTTATGATGTAGGTGGAAAGGGGGACGCCCAACCGACATTTCTGTAGTGGTCAGGAGGTGGGTGAGAAGAGCGAAGCGTGCTCTTATGGTGTGTTAACACAAAGTAATTATGTTTAAAAGTTTTCGAAAAGTACATTATTTATTGCTTTATAGATTATTTATTTATGTAATAATATTTAATTATTATATACCACTACCATTCAACCAAAATGGATAAATAAATCGTAGGATATGACTGGAAATAAATTAATGGAAGTAGTACTTTTTAAATTGTTTGGAAATGTTATGTTAAAAATAAGGTACTTTTTAAATTTCTCTTTCCTCGATTTTAATTGAACACTTAGTAACACAGTATATTTGTAATGACAGAGCATGACAGATATAATTATAATGAATAATTTTACAGTAAATTATCCTCTACGCCCTTAATATAATATAATTTTTGGTAAATTTTCAATAGTAATATCCGCTGTTCAGATGTTGGCGTATATTAGTAAAGCTTACGTATCGATAATTTTGTTGAAATTCCAACTTAAGTTTTTTAATATCAAAAATATAGTCCTTTTATTTACGAAATAATTCACAACTTGGCAACAGTATACTTCTTATATTAGGTTCTTTGGTTCGCTGTTGGTGCAGTGTCCACCACTGTAAATTACACCAGTTACACCACCTTATTTACCCTAATTTACTTCCTCCTTATTCTTTATATACATGTCGAGTGTAATTCATTCCTGCTAAATAGCTGGTGGAGAAAATATCCACCAGTGGACAAGCTTCAATGTAACGAGACTGCAGATAGTCTTGCAAGGATAGGGGCTCAAACACCCTTTGTAGGACCTGAGCCATTCTGCGGTATCAGCAGTAACATAATATTAGGAGATTAAAAAATAATTGGACAGAAGAAGAACCGATAATTGGAACAATCTCTTGGGGCTGAGACAGGCCAAGATACTTCTGGGTGAATATAACCAGAAAAGATCAGAAGCCTGCATCTGCCTGATCAAGAACAGGCTACGTATTGTAACAGGGATCCTTACCAGGCATTGCCGACTAAAAGGACACCTAAGTAAACTAATGGCGGATTCAACTGGCTGCATTAATGCGCATTTAGTTCGACTTTTTTAAGTGGTGTCTGTTCGACTGGCAAAACCTAATTAATTAAAAGTCAATTATTGCATTCGACTCAAATTGCTCGGTACCAAGCATAGTGAAATTTTTATTAGACTGGCAGGCGCTCTTGCTCAAAGTTCGAATATTTTGGAACTGTACTTTTTTCAGTGCTGATGTCATTTTGGAGGTTAGGAATTATTTAATAGTTTTAAATATATTACCATCTTTGTTTTTATTATTAGTGAGAGTGTAAAATCTTTCGAAATTAATATAGATTTCATTTTTGGTTTGGCAACTATAAATAATCGTTAAAAATTTGTTAGAAACCTGAAATGTCAAGTGCTAACTGTGCCAGTCGAATAACTTAAGGTTTGTTCCAACACAAACCAAATCAGTTTGCGTACTGTCGAGATTCTGCGCAGTCTAGAATTTGTGTTCCAACAAACCTTAGACTCGAAACTGTACAAATACATAGTGTTCCAACACAACCAAAACTAATCACAAACCGATTTGTGTACTGTCAAATCAGTTCCTGGGTCTGAATAGGAACGAATTGTCAAGACATGCGCAAAGCCGCAATAAACTGAACATATCGTGATTGTAATTATATTATTTGTAACTATTGTCTCTGACAGTTCTGATTTGTATTTGTTAATCGAGTTTACTCTTTATAGTTTTTGTTCATGATCATTTATTTTATTTTGTGGTTTATTATTGTAATAATGCGTCTGTTGAATTTAAAAAATGTGTTCCAACATAATCGACTTCCAAGTTGAGTCCCAATCCCCGACCAGTACCTGACAAGTTGTCAATTACTAGTCATCGACAGATTGTCAACAATAAGTTTTGGACTGGTTTATGTATTGTTCCAAGATCGTTGTTGGAACAAACCTGATAAAGATGAGCTACACCAATGTCGAACTCTAGCTCGTGCTTGCTGTGTGCACTGCTAGATATAAATTTGATTTATAAAAATGCTGCCCAAAAACAAATCAGAACTAAAAGCGCTTTGTCATCAAGCAAGAGCATTTGAGTCGAATCTGCTATAAGAGTAGTAGAGGATAGTGAGTGCAGATTCTGTGAGGAAGAGGACGAAACCTCCATTCACATCCTAACTGAATGTGTAGCACTCCAGAATCCAAGGGCACTATATCTAGGAGGATATCAAATAGAAGAGGGAGATTTACCTAACTTGAAGCCACTTCAAATCCTACACTGGCGACAGAAGGGGGCACAATAGATCTTTCAGGTCGCAGTGTATTAACACCCCATTCCCAACATAACATAACATCCTTCAATGTCAAATCACAACCAAAATAAATTTAGGGTATGGTCCGATATTAATAGACTGCTAACCACAAGTAACCAGGATTTTTTGACAGCGGTTGCTGAAAAAATCTAATTTCTTGGTTAATTTGGACCAGAGCCTAGATTTACGTTTAGGTTGACATTCGACTTAATAGTAAAACCATAAAAACATAGCAGTTAGTGAATTGACGTTTGAGTCACCATTTTCAGATAACCACGCCCCTAATTTAACCGATTTTTCAGGAATTACAAGCAGAACGGTTAGTTTTGGACCGAGTAACCGATATTTCAGTTAATAATGGACCATACCAGAGACAATCCAGCGAGACGTGTAACTCAATGTATTTTTTTTGTTCGGTAAAAGTTATTTGGGCGATTGTAACCACAACCAGTCTATGATGGCGCCACTAGTAAATAGCGGGAAAATTAAAAATGCTTTAGGGCGGGAATTTCAAACATGGATTCAGAAATAAATAGTTTTTCTATACAAATTTACAGGAGAAACAAAAACTATTGTTTCACTGTATATTAAAAAATATAAAAGCTTCCAATAACATCAAATTTTTTATCATATAAATACTTAATCATTTTAATAAAGGAAGTTTTAATCAGTTTAATATAAGCAGTGAACATAGTTTTTATTACTCTTGTAAATTTCGCTAAAAAAAAACCTGAAAATTCTATTGATTATTAAATATTTAAACTTGGAAAAATAATACACCAAACTCTTTTTCTATAAATTATATTTTTGTAAGGTACAAAAAAACAAACTACAATTGCTTCATTTAGAAAGTACCTCCTATCATTTTGTGACAAATTGCAAAGAAAGTAACAGTTGTTATATATTCATAATATATTTAAAAACTAATGTAACAAATATTTTATAAAGTATAGAGTATATCGATACCTTTTTGCCAGACTATCATAAGTGCTATTTGAACAAATGTCGCTTACGTTAGTCTGGCAAAAAGGTATGGATATATTATGACTGTTTATTTTAATAGAAACCATGGAAACGAAACAAACACACACATACACTCAACACAAAGGTATAAGGCCCGAGTCGAGTAAGTTCCCATCCTGTAAACTGGATCGAAAACCTGCTAGACCCATTCCATACACCCCCTGCTAACTCCTCTTAGGGTCATCAAGATCAATAGCCTTCTAAAAGGGAATGAAGGATGACATACTATCATCATTTAAAGATGACGTTGCTGAAGGCTTACCCCTGTTATTTCGTTTGTTTGTGTATCTTGTGTGTGTGCATTCCTGTTGTGTCCCCAGTCATCTAAAAGTTTTCCTGGTCTCCTAATTCGGTTACTAGGTGGACCTTCTCCTTCTCTAGTAGTCTAATCTATTCGATCTGTTCTGCAGCAGGAGGTACTTTTCAAACATAGCAAATAATATTATTAATAATAAACACTATTTAAAGATGAATACATTTTTGTAATTTTTTGTCATTGCCCCTTACCTGTCTCTTACACCACCAGGGTATACCTATTTTCCATATTCCCTTAATTATAGATTACCTTACAATGATTGAATGAATATAACATTTTACCCATGAAAAATCTAATTTCATGTTTAACTCTTTTTCAATTTCATTTGAAACATATTATATTACAATTTATTATCAAGCAAATCTTCTAATAAAGTTATAGCAAATCCTACTTAAAACTACTGGTTGTTCTGCAGGATAAATTAACTTTTCTTGAGATTGATCTCCCTCTAAAATCCAAAACCGATCTGATGTCCCCAAATTTATTTTCCAATGCATCCTGATTTAAAATTCTGCCCTTTTGTGATACAATTTTTTTTCTTCCTTTAGAGTGGCTATTAGAGGTAGGTGTATGTAAGAAATAGCCAATCTCTAATCATTTCAAAAGTCCTTTGCCAATACTACATGTGCAGAATTTTTACTCTGCATACATTTTACTTTTCTAGTAGGTAGGAACTTTGTGCTGCCATTAAAGCTGTCCAGACATTCATCTACCTACTTAATGAACAAAAGTAGCTATAACAATGGATCTCTGTTCCAATTCACCTAAAATAATTATAGCCATGTAATATATTATTAAACACACACATTATACAGTGGTTTTCTTAATAAATTGGAAATTACTTACCTCTAGAAAGAAATGTGTACAAAAACGCGAGTTTTTAGATTGGTGTTAGTTTTATTGGAGGGAGATAAATATATGTAAAGATCAATGTAAAAGAGAAAGAAAGTCATATATGTAATTTAAATGGACCAGGGAACAATTTTTCCTATAAAGTTACACGTCTCTGTTGTCTCTGACCATACCCTTAATGAATTATTAAATTAACCTAAAATGTAATTATTAAAATATAGAAAATATGATTTCTTCAGGTTTCTGACAACAAATTTCGTTAATTGAGTTATTTTAGGTGCCTATAAGTGTAAAAAAACACTTTTGTGAAAATATAAAAGTTTTGTGTACTTATATTCAAATTTTACCTACATTAAATATTGTTAAACATATCATAGGTTGTTTAATTACACTTCATTTCCGCAACATTACAATACTCAAACCAACAGTTTTATAAAAAAAATATCAACCAAATAGGGCTCAAACTAAAGATTTATCAAAATACTTACATCCTGTATCCTTAAGCCTTTGAATTAAATTATTTACAATACGAACACATCCCAAGAAACCACTGCCTTGTTTCTTGTGTACTTTCCTATGGTTCCAAATTGATATTGTTATACTATCATTCTTACTTATATACAAATCATAATGGGAGTTCCATTTTGGGTCTAAAGTATTTTTAACAGTTTCTGTTGAATGACATTGTCCACTACCATCCACGCTTATTTTTGCAAAAGGATCTGGAAGCCCTGTAAATAGACCAAAGCTGGTTAGTAATTACATACTAAATACATACTTAATTTTCAATTAGAAAAGGTCAACTTACGGAATAAATCTTTTCTCACCAAGTTCCTTGCACATAAAACTGTAAAAAAATACAATTGTTAGATCATATTTTATAACTTGCAAATACTTATATGGATTAATTATTAATCTAGGAAGTAATCAATGAGGCCATGTCAACTTGACATTTATAAAACAATGTTTTACGTAGAGTAAATAAAACACCAGCGTGCTGCTGATTTATTCTACATACTTGTTAATCTAATTTTTTGTGCACTATTCCGGTTATTTGGTGGTGTGTTGGACATTATTAGTAGTTTATTTTATTGTCCTCATATCACTGCACGTTTACTTTTTATCGCCATGTTGATATTTTTACCAAATAATGAATGACATTTTGGTTTCATCGAATAAAACAATCGAATTATAAATAGCACTATCGTTTAAATCGATATTTTTGGTTAAATATGTCTGACTCTAGCGGGTTACTAGGAGCGAGTTTCACATGAACTGGAGTGGGGTAGAAACTGACATGGCCGTATTTCTTTGAGATGGCCCCATGTGTGGATTAACCACACAATATATCCCCTATAGTAATGTAACTGGGATTCAAGAAATGGCTTTGAGTTACGCTGCGGCCAGACACAGGTCTCATGGCGCTAGTATCGTTATTGATTTTTGACTTCGGCACGTTCATTGGTTGACGACGAATTCAAAACAATCTGATCGGAGAGTTACTCACTCCCACTCCTTCTCTTTGTTTAGATACTTATAAAAGAAAGAGATACCAGTTAATAATTTCTATTTCGAATCATCTTTCATTCTTTAGCGTTGAGTTTTTATAAGTGAAGCGTGAAGTGTCAGTGTTGACAAGTGGTAATTTTTTGATTTTTTCTTCTACGAAATTTAATATTAATTTTGTTTCAGCGATATTTATTGTGATTTGTGTTGTTGTATTAAGTGCTTTTTTATTTAATATGGGAAACAAAACGTACAACAAACTCAGAAAAAGAGGAATCGAGGAGGGATTGCTATCTATGGCTGTCATCCAAGGGTCTGCGCCCTAGATAATACTTTTCCAGTGGGAAAAGCCTTTAAAATTCAAGTATAACAATTTTATGTTTCCGTTTTCCCTTCTTTTAATGTAGGTGCCAATTTTGAGGTAAGTTTGTAATAATTTTTCAGTTAATACCTACCCTCTTAATATTATAATTTAACTATGATCTTATGCTTTCCTATGGACACGATTCAAGGAGGGAGTCCTATGGCTGTCATCCAAGCCCTAGATAATAGTTTTCCAGTGGCAACAGCCTTTAAAATTCAAGTATAATAATTTACTTTTTTCGAAGTAGATGTCCATTTAAACTAAATTTTTTTATTTCACTTATTGATTTTAGCATTTATATACAGTATCGGCTAATGAACACTTTCCAATACGCTTGGCTAGAATCGAAAATAAAACTAAAGAGTTAGCACATTAGTTCGATCAGGAAACGAATAATATGAATGTTGCCTTGTGTGCTGTGTAATATGAACAGGCACACGGTGTGATGCATCCCCACGTAGCCGGCTGGCTACGTTCATAGTATTCTATTCCTTCTCCCACTAATGCTAACTCTTTGTAGTTTTTACTTGGACATTAGCAAAACATATTGTACAACATTCAATAGCTGCCACTGTATAACATTCGATAGCTGCCACTGTATAACATTCGATAGCTGCCACTGTATTATCACAAACATCTCTTAATAACTAAATGATTTCATTTAATAGTTTCTTTTTTTTTTTTTCAGTAAAATGGATATGGCTAGAGTTATCTTCGTCTTTAAAATATATTAAATAAGTTTTATAATTTTTCAAATAAAATACTTTATACAATTTTTTGTTTTTTTACCAGAGCCAATTTTTTTTCAGATCTAACCTCTATAGGTAAAAAATAAGTAATTTAGGTAAAATTGAAAAGTATATTACATGTTCTTTTAAATGTGTTGTTAATCCAAATGCTGCTCTTATTGTAATAGCTAATAATAAAAGAATTAGTATTATTTTTAGCTATCAAAATAAAAATAGCGCCTGGATTTACAGCTCGTTTAATCGAACATGCAATATACTTCTCAATAATTATTGCCGAATGAATATATTTAAAAATTCCCGCCATTCCGCGGCTGAAAATTTACAATTTTGGCGGGAAATTTAAATTTCGCCTTTAAATTATATTTGAATTTACCGCCATATCGAGTTAGTTGAGCGGCCAGACACAGACGCATTCTTGCGCTGCAAACTTAGTGCCAACTCTTTAACAAGTGAGATGCACTACTATAGGGGATATATTGTGTAACCAGAACTTAGTTCTTAGTTCTATCCTGGATACCTATTCTCTAACTCATGGGAGCACTCATAACTCCCATGCCAACGTTGCCAAGTCGACAGAATAACTTTGATCTACTATTTAAGAGCCAATTCCACCCATATTGTGATTCCACCGTTGTGTTAAACGGAGATTAAAGTGACATTGTTAATGTAAAAATGTCATTTTAAACTTCGTTTAACACAACGGTGGAATCGGTCCTTATAGTTCAAATTTCCTTTGTGATAAATACGGACCTAAATCTGGCAAACCCGCAATTCTCCCTCGCATGGTATAAAATCTGACCTTACTACGCATGTATCTGGGCTAAAAGTGAGTAAGCACAATATACCCATCTAAGAGTAAGAGAGCAAAATATATGGGAGCACTCCCATGCGGGAGCGCTCCCATGACTTAGTGAATAGATATCCTGGATAGCTATTCACTAAGGACCGATTCCACCGTTGTGTTAAACAGAGATTAAAATGACATTTTTAATGTAAAAATGTCATTTTAAACTCCGTTTAATACAACGGTGGAATCGGTCCTAAGTCATGGGAGTGTTCCCATATATTTTGCTCTCTTACTCTTAGGTGGGTATATCGTGCTTTTTTTGAGAAATGCTCACAAAAAATGATTATATAAAAATACTCTATCGTCACGATTGTCACGCTTTTCACTTTCGGAAATCTGGTAACCCTACCGATATAACAAGCTCACAAGGCATGAATATCAAAAACCAACAACTCAAATTTATAATTATTTAAAATATCGGCTTTTGTTGCTAGCTGGTGGCTGGACAGAGGGACATCATGAAATAAAAAATAAAATATTCTAACTATACATATCCCGTCTTCTTTTACAAATCAGAAATTCTTCATTAATTGTTAGCCTTTTACAACATAACCCGTTTAGTAACCATTTGTGTAACATGTATACCATGTTTCAGAAACATTTGCAGTGAGTTATTTAACTAAAATATTTCAGAAACTTGTGCTTGAAATGTTATAAGTTTGAAAAATTTCTGAAATAATGTGTGCTGTAAGGAATCTGTTTAAATACCCAGACAACACATCAAATCCCAGAGATATCCACAGAATATGGATATCCAAATGTCCGTCTATATCCAGAATATAGAAGATATCCTATGGGTATCCAGCAAAATATCTAAGGTCGCTGTATCTCGTTCAGAGACTAGGTGGAATAAAAGCCAGGCGGGTTATTCTTGAAAAAGGAAATAATTCTAGACCTAATAAGGATGAAACCGGTCCAAGAATAACTTTCTTCTTAGTGGGCAAATTCAAAACTTACATCTAGTGGATATCCACCATGTTTTGCGTTCGCGCCTAGACTTTTGATATATTTAGTGGATGTCCATGGGATATTGAATACACCTTAAAAAAATTTAATTTTAAATATGTGAACGGTACTATTAGCCACGATGGCGTAAATTTTTAATAATTTGCTATATAATTACTATTATTTATAGGCATGGATATAAAATAGATATCCACCATGGTCTGGACATTCTGTGGATATTGGGATGTCCAGCAGATATCCAAAGGATTTGGTGTGCTGTCTGGGTAATGACAGAAGTAAAATAGCGAATACGAAAATATTTTTAAAGGCCGCCAATATTTTAACGACCGTTAAAATATAGAGGAATTGTTACAGAATAGACTCCAATATACTGTTACCTATAAGGTCCCCTATAAAGGGTGTTTTTTAAAAATGCGGCTAAAATTTAAGGGGTTGTTCCTTGGACTATTCTAAAAGCATTTTTTTTTTTTTGAGGAAACAGTTTCAAAGACCGTTTTATAACAGTTTCTTCCTTGACGTCACTACTTTATGAACCGCAAAAATGTTACATTTTAAAACGTCACGTGCACGTCAATTGTCATTCTAAAACCGCCAAAAATTCAAGTAAAGAATATTTTGTCCTTTGATGATTTTTGAAAATCCGTTTTGTTAAGTGGAAAAAATAGCCGTTTTTAGTAATTGGAATGTTGTTAAAAATAATAAAAACAACGAATTTTTAATAAAGTTGTATGTTCTTAGTTAACCCAGTGTAGTACCTATTTTTATTTAGACTATAAATAATTTTAAAAATAAAATAGTTTTCTCGAAACGGTATTTTAAAAATCATCAAAGAACAAAATTATCCAAGGAACAACCCCTTAAATTTTTGCCGCATGTTTAAAAAACACCCTGTATATAACACAATTTAAAGAATATAGGGATAACAGCACACAATTTTTAGTTACGCCACTGGCATAATGTATAGACACAATTTTTATATTTTTTAAATTTTGTAATAAGCCTTTTATTATTATGTCAAAAGTTAATATTAAAATGCTGTTTTTTGACTTCTATAAATTAAAGAAGATATTTAGAGAATGTTTTTTAAACTTAAAATTCACAATAATGCAGTTCCTATAATTAAATTATTTGGATTCAAGAAATAAAATGCCCAGACAACACACCAAATCCCAAAGATATCCACAGAATATCTTTTGTGGATATCCAATATATCCACAGGATATCAGAAATATTCCGGATATCCAAATGTCCGTCTATATCCAGAATATAGAAGATATCCTAATGGATATTCAGCAAAATATCTAATGGGTATCTTCCAGAAAATACAAGAAATCCCAGGAATATATTTTGTGGATATTCAATAATATCCAATATGGATATCCAACCAAATGTCCGTCTATATCCCAGGATATAGAAGATATTCGTATATTCAGCAAAATATTTTATGGATATCTTTAGTAGAGGTTCAAAAGTAACCAATGATTATTGAATAACGTCGAAAAAAAATAGAGATAAAAAATATTTTCAACACTCTGCCTTTGATTTTGCCCACTAAGGAGAAAGTCATCCTTATTAGGACTCTTCAGCAATAAATGGAAATTCTCGACTCCAGTCTCTAATGGAGTTTGATTAGGACCAATGAAGTGGAGAGGGGTAGAATGATAACTGTCAATGAAAAAGTCTGGACACTATGCACAATTTCGTTTTGCACATTTTGTACACAAAATTCAGGAACGGTTTAACAACATTTTGTGCAACAATTATAAAATAGTGCATCGAAAAATAATTAACAAGTATAATTTAATACTAAATCGGAATAAAAGCATAAAAAATCATAAATATAAGCAAGATAACAAAGAATTGACGCCAAAAAAGCTTACAACAGCCAAAACACAAACAAAAAACAGAGCTGAACATGAACATAATCGCTGAATAAAGTCGATCCTGGAATTTGCTTACAGTGCTTTAGGGCAACCTCTCTTTGTCATTTACGTGTGTAAGAGTGGAAGGCTGAATCAGGCATAATTTCTACACTCGTGATGGATGCGCAGACGGTACCTTATCGTTCTACCCTCTCTACTTCTTTGATTAGGACACAAATTTCGATCGAACTCAATTACGGCGGGTCGAGCATGAGTAGATGCGAAAGTGGTATCGCCATCTATACTTAGTAAGCAGAATCAAATAACATCTAGTGGATATCCACGATGGTTTGCGTTCGCGCCTAGACTTTGATATATTTAGTGGATGTTCATGGGATATTGAATACACCTTAAAAAATTAATTTTAAATATCTGAACCGTACTATTAGCCACAATGGCGTATTTTTTTAATAATTTGCTATATAATTACTATTATTTATGGACATTTGCATGTCTATAAATTACATCTCATGGATATAAAATAGATATCTACCATGGACTGGACATTCAGTGGATATTGGGATGTTCAGTAGATATCCAAAGGATTTGGTGTGCTGTCTGGGTAGTCAATAGAACATAAAACTATTCACTGCATATTTCAGTATCAATATTTGGAAATACTTGTACCTATCACACTAAAATTCTCTATCAACTCATCCCCTTTTTATTTTTCTATGCTCATCCCTATTAAATTTAAGATTTAAATTTGTGAGAAAGAAACACAAAGCTCATGTCTATTTTATTTTTACAACTGTCTTAGGTCTTACATAAATATAATAAAACTATTAAAAGAGGTTCTTTGACATATTAAAGCGATAAAGATCTAATATTTGGAGTATTCAAAGATGAGCTTTTCATTAGAGATTCTTTAACATTATTTTCCATTATTTAGTTTCAATTCATTTCGAGAGCCTAGCATCGCTGTTAAATGATTCAACAGAAGAGACGTACGTTTGGCTTCTTTTTCTACCACACTGGTCGTTTCAAATATAACATCCATCTACAAAACTGTTATGTAACAAAAATCAATATTAATTCCTTGCATACTGACCTGTTTATTGTAATCGCTTAAACGCAATTGTTTTTGGTGTTTTAGATAAAATACTTTGATTTCCAATATCATACCCCATGCCATTAATATAATGCATAATAAAACTATATTGTTTGCTTGATTTTGTCTTAATCTAAAAAACATACCCGGACGTAGACATTTTTGAAAGATAGAAATTGAAAATACAGTGGTGGTCAATGTACAAAGAAATTACAGAGATTTTAATAATTTAATATCCACCCATATTATCAATCTTGCATTCGTATTTATTTTCATGTTCATAAAATAAATTAACTTTTTTATAACTTGACATGTGACATTGTGCCAAAACGTAAAACAGTCTAGATGCCTATCTAGTGGGAGCCACGGGAACTCTCGTTAGTGATCGTCCATTCTCTGTAATCGTCAACTTACCAAAAATTTGTATGCAGAAAATTTAATTCTACAGTATATTTTTTATTTTTACGTGCTGGGAGGTACTAATTTTAAAATTTTTCATTTATCATACCTTAGGCGAGTTCGGTCAGTCAGGGGCTGGAGCGGGACAAATTTTAGGGTGCTTTTAAATGACATTTTAAACTGTCACTAATCGGACTAAACCGAACGCTAAAAGAGTCGTTTGGAGTTAAAAGTGTTAAAGAAGTTAAAGGAACGTGGCAAACCGAACGCAATGAAAGAATCGAGAAGTTGTTGCAACATTGGTTTATAAATGTAAAACTTGACAGAAATAAAAGTTATTTACTAATTACTATTTACTGTGCTATTTACTAAATTAAAGATGGATAAAGTAGATAACATTATATTAGATGTTGATATATCTCAATTAGAAATAGGCGAAACACAAACAGAAATCCTTAAAAGCAAAGAAGAAAAAGATGTTAAATCTGCAGCTGAATCAGAAATTGTAAGACGATCTTCTCGTAAAAAAATTCTTCCAATACAAACTGAAAAAAAGAGAGTAATATCGAAACCTAAGAGACTGTCTTCTAATGGAACAATAGACGCAAATGTGATTAATTATTATTTAGATAAAAAAATAAAACGATTTTCTTCATCTTTAGAAACGATATTTGAACAACCAAAGTCTGATGAACCGAACTCGAACCAGGATCTTTATATGAGCAGACGAAAATTTGTACGAACCCTACCTGCAAAGGATATAAAACTACCTAAGAATAAAAAAATTAAGAAACGTAACATGAAAGTAAAAAAAATAAATAAGCGTAAAAATCTTCCAATGGAAATGTTACTTAAAAAGTTAGCCAGTATCGCAGGTGTATAAACTTTTTTTAATAGTGATTTATCTTTAAGTTTCCTTAAATGTATTTATTTGACAGTTTTTTGTTTATGCAGGATGTTATACCTGAGCTATGGGAGTTTAAAAAAATGAGTTATCGCAAACATTTTTTTAAAACCAGTTATTTTTGAGATATAGTTGATAAACCATTCAAAATTACATATTATACATTTTTATAACTATTAAAAACATTGTAATTTTTGCAATTTATTATTACTAGCTACTATTCATAATTTATTGTCATATTGATATTATAATTTGTGAATTAGCAAACTCCAAAACTGGTAGTGAAGTAAAAAATATACAATTATGTATAAAGTATACTTTATACTTCATTATTTAGGTACAATTTTTAATGAACTGAGTTTTCTTCAGTTTAATGTGTTCCCATACTCTGAAAACTTCTGTAATAACAATAACTTTTCATTGTAAGACCTATTTCCAGAATAAAGTTTTTTATGTTTTTATAATTGACAGTATAATTTATGATCAAAAATCAGTATATTCAAATTTTTACCTTCCTGTCTGTATAAGGATATGGAAAGTATGTAGTAATCATGTTTTTTTTTCGACCTCGAGTTTTTGACGGATTTTTACATTTTGGGGTCCCCTATATGTTATTTACACTTGGAGAAGAAATTTCATCAGAAAAAGTTGCTTGTAATATTATTCTTTGTAATTCTTGTCCCATACACAATTTCTCTATAATGGACTGTATTCGAAATTTTTGAGAAAGAGGAAAACACCAAATTTAAGTGTTAATCCATCCTGCGGTAAACTAATTAAATTTTGGGCATGGTCAGAACATCTAGGAGGTACTTTATGGGGGGTCGTTTTTTTACTTTATGGAATATAATTGTTATTTACGCTTGGAGAAGAACATTCTTTAAATAAAACTTACTTGTAATGTTATTCTCTATAATTTTTGTTCAGTAAATAATTTTCCTAAAATGGTCCGTATTCGAGAAATTTGACAAAATTTGAATTTTTAAGAAAATTGTTAAAATAAAAGTTATTTGCGATATCGTTCTATCTGTAATGTGTAGAGGATGGGTTACCCCCCCCCCCATGGCACTTAGGCCCATTGTGCATCCTCCTGAGAAGATAGGCACCTCCTAGCTCGTGAGCCAGCCTACAGATTTAATATAGTTGACAATGTCGCCAAGAGGTACTTCTCTTATATCGGCCGGTGTTAGCCGATACTCGCCGAACACAAATCTTCTAATAAATGAGAGCGTCGAGCAATCGTAAAGGATATGCTCGATGGTCTCATCTTCTTAATCGCACCCTCTGCAGAGTGCGGATTCTGACAGCCCATGATATGGAGATGCTTTCGTACTTGGCAATGACCAGTCAGAATGCCTGTGACTAGGCGCAGATTCTGTCTAGTCATAGTCAAATATTTGTTTGCTGAAGTGTTGTCAGGATAACTTAAGAGCTCCCTATGGCAACTCTGCAGTTTCTTGTTTCATCCCTTCTTTCCTTGAATTTCACAAGGGAATGTTCTTTGATTAGGTCTGTCACTACCGGTTTTGTCAGGCCAATAGAATGGCCAGGTCCAAAAAGTATTTGGTTGGCTGCTTCCGAGTCAGCAGACTGACGACATTTTTTGGTAATTCTTGGTCATCGACGTCATGTTACCAAAAAATGAGGTGATTATAACGTCACTTCCTTAACGTCTTTTTGACGTCACAAATTAGACGTCATTGTGACGTTAATTTATTGTCACTATTAAATTAAGGTTTATATTAAACGTGATTTCAATACATTTTATTTATGTAAAATAATATGGCCTAAACAATTATTTTTTAAAACTGTTAGGTCTATTAACGTTTAAATCTGGCGCTTAAATGCATAAAGACTGATGACACCACGTGACACATGACTGCGTCTGTCTATGGTTATCGGACTGTGGAGTACGGCTCGTGTGTGTTCGAGCAAGCACGAGAACGGTATCGCAGATTGTTGCATCGGCCACGGCCATGTGTAATGGTGTGTGCATCATGGCCTGTGTGCATTCAGGATTGTTGTTAAAAGTTAAGAGGGTCAGTGAAAAAAGTTATATCAGTATCAACACATACTTTGATTTTCTTTTACTATACGGAGAATGCTTTCTGAGTGCCTTTTAAAAGGAGAGAAAACTCCGCCATTTTGATCCCTTATTACGTGTTGCCTACATCTTGGCGCAATATTTTTAATAGGTGCGTTTTAATCATCCGCTTCTGCTTCGGAATTGTCGGTTTTGGATACGCAGAAGACTGCTGTTTTATTATACGCCGACCTCTCTCTTGCACCGTATAGTAATCAAAGTATGTGGCATCAACCCAACATAATGTATTTTTATATCTATATTATACTTATTCTTTAATGGTTTTATATCTTTTACATTCATAGGATGTTTCCTAAAATGTTCCCAGGTTCGTGAAATAGTATAAAATGGCGGCACTCAGAAAAATCATTGTGCCAAACCAAAATAATAACGAACAAGTTGTCCACATTTGGAGCAGTTGGATTTATATAAATTAATGTTTTTTGCCAATAAAATTTCATGTATTTAAACTTTTTTCTTTTTAATTATAATTATTTCATTTTCTAATTTTGTTTTATTAAGGACCGATTCCACCGTTGTGTTAAACGAAGTTTAAAATGACATTTTTACATTAACAATGTCATTTTAATCTCCGTTTAACTCAACGGTGGAATCGGTCCTAAGTGACCCACAGGTCCTATATAAAAGTTACAAAGGAGGAACAATATCAAATGTAACGTCATGGTGATGTCTCAAATAAGTATAAAGAATAACGACAAAGGTGCATGACATTAAAACAACGTCATAAACACGTCATATTTAGACGTGAAAAGGGCGTCTAAATATGACGTCATTTAGGCTGTGACATATTCACGTCATTTTACCGTCATTATCACGTTAATTTTCAGAGGATAAATGACGTCCTGTATTATGAAAATAAGATGTCATAATGACGTTAGTCTGCTGCCTGGGTTTCTTGGCTGGTGAATCAGCAAGACGGTTACCTTTCGATGTGGCGTGACTTCTAATCCATCTTAAGGTGACCACGTTGTTGATGGATACTTCGGCCAAAGCTTCGTGACATTCTAGTACTAACCCTGAATAAATTCGTGGTCTGATGATGTTCAGGGTAAGTAGTGCTTGTCTGCTATCTGTATAGATAAGCATATTCCTTCCAGTGATATTGTTTCAGGTTATTTCTTTTGCTATGAGAATCCCCGTTAGCTCTGTTTGAACTACACTGGCACTATTGCTCACAGCCCATTTTATGTTTAGGTTTAAGAATCTGGATTATATTCCCAAAGACATTACAACATATAGACAAAATGTTTCATTCATAAATCCCATACAATGCGGACTGTTATTGTTTTAAAATTGTTAGTGAGTGGAAGAGAGAAAGACAGATCTCTTAGGACCGGCTGGCAACGTTGTAAACAGTGTCCATAATATGCTCGCCAGTGGCGTAGAGTTTTAAACTTACCAGTATTGTCAAAGTAGTATGTTAAAAAAAATACGTAAATATGTAGGTATATTTTTTTAGTAATATAATTATGATGATTTTTTCATGTAGGTAGATTAGATTATGAGTAGGACGTTATTTGTCCTTGTCCACCCCGACCTTTTCAGATCTATTGTGGGACTCCTGTTTGTTTTAGAGTATGTCGTCTAGCCTGGTCTTTTTATTAGTCTTAGTAGCTTTGACAGTGGCTCCCGCACGTAGTTGCATGCAATTGGCTTTTCTTCGCCCAATGTTAGAAACCTCGTTCCAGCCAGGCATTCACATTGGCACAGGACGTGGAATATTGTTTCCTCTTCTTCTTCACAGAACCTGCACAAAGTTGCTTCTTCTGCTGGATTTATGACACTCATGTGCCTTTTGAGGCGACAGTGTCCAGTAAGAAGACCTACTGTTATCCTAACGATTTGACGCTTTTGACCCAGTAGGTCTTTCGTGAACTTGGCCGATGGTTCCTTGATGAACTGTTTGGCCTGTCTCAGTCTTGGATAGTTGTTCCACCATTCCTGAGACTCTGTTTGCATCCACATTGTTTAATGGATGCCTTGCACAATGCCTTAGCAACTCCACAGAAGGGTTCGGGGCCTGTCATGGCCTTATCTGAGCCTCCTCGGGCTAATTCGTCGGCCTTTTCGTTGCCCTGATATCCCTTATGGTCTGGAACCCAGGCTAAGGTCACCTTATTTTAACCACTTAGCTCTATCAGGTCTTCTAGACAGTCTTTCACCAGTCGTGATTTGATTTCTGGTGAGAGAATTGCCTTTAGAGCTGCTTGGCTATCAGAGTATATGACAATAGTTTTGCATGATACTTGCTGATTTTTCATGTAGGTAAATTCAAGTACAAGTAAATTCAAATACAAGCGAATTCAAGTTACCTTTCGATTTTTAATATTTATTGGTTTATAGTTTATTGGCATTTACTATATATTTGCCTGGTATGATGTTAACCAAAATTATTTAAAATTTTAAATTAACATTAAGTAGGTAGGAGTATCTAAATAAAACACTGTCCTAAAAATATAAAATTTTTTAATTAATAATTACAAAAAAACATGGTATGGCAAAAAATATCGTAAAAAAACTGTGCAAATTTTTAAAATAATGTTTTAAATATATAAAATACTTTAATTTTATTAACTAAAATTTCATTTAATTTTTTTATGTTATACGTTATGTTATATTATTAATGTTATAACTTACTGCAATGTTTCTTTTTGCAGCAGGTGGTGTTCCAAAAACAGTTGAATCAGAACTAAAAACCCATACATTAGATATACATATATATTATAAATAATGTTTAGAGGTAAACAAAAAATTAATATTTTGTATTTTTACCTGTTGGATAAGTCATCCCAAAATAGAAAACCCTCACACCGTCTGGAGTTTGCATCTTTTCTAATATATGTAGTACCATTTGCACGTACCAAAACATTTTCAGGAAAACAGTGTTCTAAACACAACTCTGGGTTTTTACGAAGGGGCTGATTTTCAAGGATTCCTATTAGAGAAAACCAAAGTTTTCTTTTCTCAGGAACTTACGGAAACCTAAATAGAATAATAAAAAATATGTATAGGTGCTCAATGGGTAAATCATTTCTAAGGTATTCTACATTTTGCGTTAAATTTTCTTTGCCACTATTCAATAATTATTTATTGGTATAAGAAAAATTTACTAATTTATAAAAGGAATATCACTTTAAAACTGTTTTAGACTACACAAGTTTTTGATACAATGTCTTGTACAATTTAAATTGTATATGATCAAACCTGCAGTAAATTGTCTGAAAAATTAGATTGGATAATCATTTTTCAAACAATTTACTATGTGATCCTATATAATTTAAATTCTATAAGAAATTGTATCAAATCTTGTACAAGCCCTACTCCACTGGTTCAAATGAAAACAACATATCTTAACCTAAAAATACTTACCGATGAAACCATACATTTCGACTTAAATGATCTACCTTTTTGAACACTACACATGCATGTACCATAATTCTTTATATTTCTCACAAAAGTTCACAAAAATAGTATTTTATAAATGAATAAATCAATAAGTCACACAGAAACTGTCAGATACTGTCAGAAATACAAAATAGCTGTTAGACCTGATTGGCAACGTTGCGGCTGGTTACGGTACTACATTTCATTCATAAAAATTGTAAATTCGTAAAATAAGATATTCAGCGTTGCCGTATTTACGGAGTTCTTCGAAACTCTAATATTTTGTTTAGATTAATATTGATTTTTTAATAAAAAAATTTAGCTTATATTAAAACTTCAAAGAATAATTTGATTAAAAACATTTTTATTTATATCATATAAAATTATAGTTACAGGACACATCAAATTTTATTTTTCGAAAGTAATTTCTCCAAATAATTTTGACAGACTGATAAAATCGGCAAAGACGCAATAAACGAGAATCTGGTGGGAATAATGATTTGCCACATAAAAATGTAAACAATTTGGTCTCTTAGTTGTAATGTCTTTGTATATTCCACATCCTGAGCCTTGTTTTGTTTTAGAACCGTCGGTGTAGATATGAATCGTATCTGCCACTTCTGGCTCTTATATTTGTTCTATTATAACTTTATATGGCTTATGAAACATATATATTTTCGTGAGATGGAGTCCATATGTTTGCAGTGGGAGCGTATATAGCGCCCCCCTGCCAAAAGTAACGTCTCGCCTCACCAGATCCTACATCAGGTTCTATTCCGACCATGCGGAGGCGTGTTATTGTCGTCAGAGCAACCTCCTTGATGTAAATATCAAGGGGAGTAAGACTAAGAATGACTTCCATGGCTCTAGTCGGTGTTGTTTTTATGGCTCCTGTTATGTTGAGACATGCTGTTCTTTGAATTTGTTCTAGTTTACGGATAGCTGTTAATTTTTGTGTTTTCGGTACCCAGACAACTGCACCGTAGGTCTTATGATAGCCGTGTAAGTCCATACGACGACTCTGGGGGAGAAACACCAGGTGCGCCCCATGGTTCGGCGGCATTGTTCATAAGCAATGTATGCTCTTTTAACTCTGTTTTCTAAATGCGAGTTCCATGTTAACTTGCTGTCAAAGGTGAGACCTAGGTACTTTACCTCTGTTGCAGTTTAGTTTTGTGTTTAGGAGTTCTGGAGGTTTTAATTCCATTTTCACCCTTTTATTTGTGAAAAGGATTATTTCTGTTTTCTTAGGATTGAAGTGAATGATCCTTGCACCACTGTTCTATACTTTTTAGAGCTACTTGCATTCTTTCGCAGAGTATGTTCTTAAAATTCCCTGTTTGCAGAATGACCATGCAGGTCATCTGCATATGCTATTGTGTAGTGATTGTCATTATTGAGGCGGCTGATGAGGGTGTCGAGGAGATATAATTTTTGTTTAATACATGATTTCTCTAAAATGGGCCGTAATATAAAACTTTAAGGAAAACTGTAAAATTTTAATTTTTCATTATTTTCGTTGCCAATTATATAAAAAATGTTTCGAGTAAGATGTGGAAAATGTATGTTCATCCTTTTACATTAACAGGGGTGATACAATAGGTTGTACAAAATAACCGGAAAAAGCTTGTAATAACTAGACAAGAAAGTAATGTGTTCAATATTTAAACATATACAGTGCTTCTCTAGACAGGGATATCGGCTCCTATTATACCTACAGCAAAGGATAAATGGGAAAAGTTTTAGAGGAAACTTAGTGCATTTGATAATTGGCTTCAGATTTACGATCGGTCAGTTGGTTATGGAAATAACAGCAAAAAACCGAAAATGGCGGATTTCGTGTTTCGACCATGCGCAGGCAACCCATATTTTGTACACAAATACCACCACAAATACAAACTTTTGTTAACATTTTATCGAAGTAGTTTTTGTAATACATTCACTGCTTAAAAACGGAAAGTCTGTTATTTTGATAGTGGATTTAGATCAGCCATACTCCTTCGGGCCACATATCGTATGTTTGTTATGTTACACGGGTTGCAATATTTTTGGATGATGACCTAAAATTAGTTAGTGGGGACCTCTAATAAATAAAACACACAACATAAATATATCCCGTCGGGTTACTGCAAAAATAAGATAACTCACAGTTTTAGAGTTTCGATAAAACACTTCAAAAGTTGAAAATTAATTAAAAAAAATAGTAAAATCATCAAACTGTTTATTAAATAATAACTTCAATGAAAAATGAATTGAAAACATAGTTCACAAAGTATAAACTAAGAATCTTTTAATAATTGGTAAAAAAAGAGAAAAAAACGTCACTTAGCTTACTTTAGCTCTACATACAAATCTGAATTCAATGTATGTGTCACTACCTTCAATTGAAGATTCACGTACGGTGTCTTTAACATTATTATATACAGGTAGATTGTGATAATATTGGTAACATTCATCGGATGTAATTCCTGATTTTGTAAAATTTTTGTACTTTTTTGTAAGTATTTTCATCAAAACTTTGTTTCATCCTTTCATGCATCTCTCTGAATAAATACTGACATATAAATCTGAATGCTACACTCGCCCATTGATAAATCTATTTTTCTGGTGGAATGTATTTAAGATAGCTGAATCTTTCAATACAAGTTGTCTATTAGAAAGTATGGTTAAAATTCATATTCACCTGTTACGTTACCACTAATACTTTTATTTACGAATTTTCATATGTGAGAAACGCTCGTTACGGCTTGACCAATCACTCGTTACAGCTTGACCAATCGCCAGTTACATCTTGACCAATCATTCGTTCACCACGGAGATTTTAACATCACGTGTTATTATCTAGTGATTGTTGAAGATTAGCTGTATCGCGGAAATAAAGTGTGACGTAATCATCTTCTGGATTTCGGAACAATCGAGAAAGGGCAGAGATGGCTCTAGTCATAACAAAACAAATGGCTTGGACACAATTTTGCAGTATTTCAACAAAGACATTCAACAAAAATAAGTAGCGGTAAACCACTCCCAAAATACTGGTACGTTTTCACTCGAAATCACTACAAATTTTCTCGAAAATTCCAAAATCATCATCCACAATCATGGTCGAAATCATCGCCGAAATCAATTCGTAGCTCAAAACAAATGCCGAGAAAAAAATTAAGGTGGATTTTCAGTGAAATCACCGAAATCACATAAGAAGTTATTATGTGATTTCCGAAATATAGGTACGTTTTGACCTTAGTGGCTTCCCCTCGGGTCTGGCCTTTATGTTATTTTGGCAGAAGCACTATTAGGAATCGGACTAAATATATTTAGCAAAAATAAGTTATATGCCTATTCTCTAGTTTTGGTAGACACACTTAGCAATTGAACACAATGTTATTATGTTTTGGTATAAATGCCACATTTTGTTTGTGCATATTGTTAATGTACTAATATGGAGTTAGTTTTTAATGACTATCTGTTTATCACGAATATAGACTTTAAGACACCATCTTGAGTGTGTTTCACAAATATGAATACTCTTGGAAGCCACACAAATTGATCATATTGAAAAGTACAAATAATATTTTTACGGTACCTTTATGTCATAAAAAATACTCGTACCCTTATAAGATCTCATATAAAACTATGCTGGATAGTTTTAAGATTAAATCTCTTTTACAAAGAAGAAAGCAACAGGCTGTCATATATTTTTGTACTCTATTTTAAATAATTTTAAGTACAAAGATTGTGATTTGATCGACTATATAAATTTTAATGTGGCAAAGATTAATCTAAGAATCCCAAGTAACAAAAAATTATTTAGTTTAGATCCAAGTAGTATATCTCCTTTTAACAAGATGATGACTGTTACCAATGAGTTTCTTAGCGAGATCCAAATAGATATCTTTAATGTTAGCCTAAGAAAGTTGAGGACTGTACTAAATTAAGTTCACTAGATATAAAGGTTTGTTTTGTTTTTAAATTTCTTGTTACTTAACTCTACATGTAACTACTATTAATTTTTTTATAGTATTCAATAAATAAATTATAACTTATGGCTGCTTTCAAACAATTCTGTGTAGTCACTTAGTTTAAAGTCAATTTTAAATTAGTGAATTTAATAAGAATGTCAAATAGTGATATGTATTGTGTCTATGCATTTGATGTGTGTAGTAAATGGCCAATATACATAACTTTGATTTTTTTATCACAAGTGTAATAACTACGAAAACCATACATATAATTCCCATTTTTAAATAAATTAATTCATAATAAAAAGTAACGATTTTAGTCTGCCATACTTGAACTTATTCACAAAAACAAGTCACTGAATATATATATTTGTAAAAAAAACTACACTAAGTATGTCTCCGTTCTAAATTTTTATATTTAAAACTACATACTTCCCTATAGATTTTGCAATACCTAAATAACGTAAAGAATAAATTTCTACAATATACTAAAAAAGTTTTAGATTATACTAGTAATTCTTAAGAAATAAAGCAATACCTCTATTTTGTTACTCTAACCTTGTGTGTTATATATTTCCCTTGACAAACTAACGTTATATTTTGAACTAAAAGTAATTAAACTTTTCACCAAAAAGTAATATTTCACATATATAAAAAAAAATTAAAACGGTTCTGTCCTTACATTTGCGAAGGCTGCCCTGATAATATCTAAGTGGATAAGAAAACGCTAGAGATGTAAAAAATGCATCCGATGTGGATTCTCAAACGAGCGTATATAAAGATATCTCACATTTCGTTCATACACACGAATTTGAAAAGCAGCAGAACAAAAATTCAACTAACCATTGCCGCGTTTGAGAATCCACATCGGATACATCTGAGATGTAGTAAATCTTTGATCACGTGATTCAGTATAGGTAAATGTAATGGGACAGATGTGTCCGATGTGGATAAAAAAACGCTCGAGATGTAAAAATGCATCCGATGTGGATTCTCAAACGCGGCACAGGTATACCAATGCAAAAAATCTTTGAATTCAGGCAACGAAAATTGCAAATTGGATGCCTACGCCAAAAATGGTAGTGTTCAAAACATTTTGAAAGACATTTTTTTTAATGAAGTTTACTAAATGGAGCAGTTCCCACTATATTTCCTGAATTATCTAAATACGTGCAGCCGAAGAAGGTGCTTATACTAATAAACATAATTAAACATATATATTTTTTTAATTACTTTTCATTAATTATTACGTTATGAACTTTTAAGACTTTAGCAACCCTTTTGTGTATAATTCAAAACATTACCGTAATAATTGATTGTTTGTAGTACTTAAAAAGAAGAGCATTGCATTTGGAAGCTGAGCCAGGCCCTTTAAATATAACTTCAAATTAGGAATCTATCCTAGAAAGCCCTAGCATAAATCGGCTTAGAAGACAACTTTTACAACAGGTAGAAAAGAATAAAAAAAAACAAGACAAATCAAAGTTCTTAAACAAAAACTTAAAAGATATAAAAAAAACAGTTGTTCGCTAAAACTTCTTGTTATTGTACCAAATTAGTATTAGTTAAGGGTCAGTAATAAATTTATCTTCATTTAGGTATAATTTTTCTTATTAGCTTAATTAATATCTAGAGAGCACACTACATCTTAAAGACGTCCAGTTCATGTCTTACTTTCGTCCAAACGTCCTGGTACGTAAAACGGATGGTTTTAAGACGTCATGCTCAGGACATGTTTAAAACGTCTTTGTTGGGATGTTTTAGGACGTTTTAAATATGTCGGTAATGTGGACGTTCAACTTTTTTCGCTATATTTGAATATGGCGCCACGACAGCGCATGTAGAACGTCATTCGTCATTGTCATTGGCTGATTGGAGTCTCGCGTGCACGTATCGAGTCGTGTTCTTCCTCTAGCTGCCTTCTTCTCGGGACAGCCATTGTAATTGTCATTACTTTTTCGTGGTTGTGTGTTTTTATATATTGTCTTTTTATATTATTTATGTGCCATTATTGGAACTGTGGTATACCGGAACTAGTAAACTTTATCATTAAAAACGGTAAGTTTTAATTTATTTGCCTTTTAATTTCATAACCTCACTTTAATAATGTCTTATTTTTTAGAAAAACACCCTAAAACAATAACTCAACAAAAGTATATGCTACGGAGACATTAGTCACAAACGCTTTGGCTAAAAGTAATACCATACAAGAAATTTTTAAATCGACCAAACTGGAATAGCAACTCATAGCAACAAGTACTTGAAGTCATATTTTAATTATTTTATCCAACACTGTAAAATAATATTTACTCTGTGTCTTTTTTAATAGTTTAATAATGTATAATAAACAGTATTAAATATAGTAGACAAGTATTCATTAATTTTTTTTAAATGAATTTCCATCAAGTAAATAGCAAACAGCAAAGAAAATTTGTATTTCGTGTATTCTTTTTAAATATAGCAATGCGCTTTGGGCATTAAGCCTTCTTCGGTGCTTATCTACAATAAGATTGAGTGTAAAATATTAATATAAAAATGATTTGTAAATTACAAATTTTAAAAAAATTACAAATTTTAAAAAGAAGCCCATTAGGAACGTGATGGGATAAAACGTCAGATAACGGTATCAAAAAATCAACAAAAAAATACTTTGAGGGCGTATGACATCCCTTTAGCATTGGTCTAACCATCTGACGTTTTGCATACCTCATCTGTGACTTTCAAACAGGTGAAGATGTAAATTTTTAGTCGGAGGTATGAGCGTTTTTTACAACTTTGAGTTGTCTGACGTCTCATTTGCAAGGGTTCTAGACTAAGTCCTTACAGATGACACTTCCTGATGATCCCGATATATAACCACTTTACAAAATTCCAGCCAGAGGTACGATCGTTCCACCTTGCGGCCCTAGCTCTGTCTATCAGTTACTTGTTTCATAAAATTTGAAATCTTCGGAAAATTGGCTGGTACCTTTTGGCTACTTTTTTACCCTTTCATGCATCCTTTTGCTCTCCCCGAGAGATTCCGGCACATTCCCCCAATCAGATGCTTGGGTCCAGCCTGCTTTCCCTCCTCATGGAATTGGCATAGCGGCATTGAAGCGCAGATGGCTTATTGTGCCACCTTTTGGATATCCTACTCCTTTCCCATTCATCATATACTCATTCATTCCACGTCGTGAATGATTAACCGCTAGTGGGCTAGGTCCAGTAAACATCCATTCACAACGTGAACGGAGACATCACTGCTTAACTGCCGCGAAAACGTGAATGCACACTAATCGTGGCAAGTCTCTCCGGCTGTTAAGGTCGTACCAGTCTTTTTATGCTAAATCCATCCTCAAAAGCACAAACAGAAATTTGTGTGCCAACAGGCAATCATATTGGTTTTTGTTGACAGGTTGGAATGTCTATAAATACAAAAAAGTATTAGCCAAAGTTATTTTTTAATGAATTTCATAACGTACGGTTCAAATAATATATAAAGTTATCAACCATCAACCTGTTTCTTTTAATTTATCAATTACAATAAAAATTTGTCAAAAACTATCACTTTTAGGGCCTATATATAACATAAAGGGGAGAAAACGAAGTTTAAGGTGTTTAAAATTAGTTGATGCCCCTGTATAAAATCGCCTGTACCTACATATTTTTTTTTATTTAGGTTAATTTTTGATACACAAAAGTCTAGGCTCGGATTTAATTTTTTAATTTTATTTTTCTTATTTTGAATTATTTGAAAAATGTTTATTTTATCGACCTCTATGTACTGTTAAAAAACGTATCAAGTTAGGACCACCCTAAATAAATAAACGAGCCATGCGTGCAGTTTTGTATTTTATATAAATTAAAATTCAGTTTTATTCCTTCTATCCTTACAACGACGACGCCAATGTACATAAATCAGGTTGTGAGTTGTGATATGAATGAATTATCGTAATCAAGGTCATAGTCCGACCTAATGTGCATAACTGCACAAGTTCATATTATATTTTTAAGAAAAGTATATGTAGGTACCTACCTACTTGAAACAGCTAGTTTAGAAAAATTTCATTGCTGGGTAAGTAATCAGAAATTATTTTATATTCAATATGATTTTTGTTGTTATTCTGTCAGCTATTACCAGTATTTACTCCGATGACCGGGCTTTAAGATGCTTATCATTCACATTTTTAGGTATCTCGGCTTGATATATGTAAATTAAAAACTTCTTCATGTCATCATTACCTACAAATTTTGACATTCAATGTCAATTATTTGATATTTGACGTCCGAAAATTAACAAAATTAAAAAAAACTCAGAAAAAAACGCAGTCTTGTTTTGGCATTCCAAACAAATGAAACGCGGTATTAGGAAAAGTAAAAGTTGGAAAGGCTTTTGGTAGGTAGAGAGGGGGTAAACGTCAAACCACCTCGGACGGCTTCGAGAATTTCGCAGTAATGTTTACCTGCCAGTGTCGCCGTTTCATAGAATAAGTAATTTTAAATTGTTATCGGCTGAACCGGACAATCGCATGTATTTATGGACTATAAATAATTATTATGGTAATGTTGTAGTTGAAGGGTCTAGAAATGCGCATATTCACACCACTCTGCACTGACGTCTAGAATTTGAATTTGCTCAAGCCACGTTGCCAAATCTCCACTTTCATTTTAGCTCCCAGATAGCACAGGACGTCCCATGGACGTCCTGATTTGGTCCCTTGTTGGTCCGGTTGGTCCCGGACCTAAATAGGACGTCCACTGGACTTCCGATTACAGTTAACACTAGGACGTCCTTAGAAGGACGTCCTCTGGACGTCCTATTTTGGTCCCGTTTCGACAAAGCGTTTAGTTTTCGGTCCGAATCCGGGACGTTAATGGGACATCCAAGGGACGTCTATGGGACTTTCTATGCACTAGCATCGTTGGTCTTTGAATCGATAACTTGAAATTCAACGTTTTGATTTTGCAAGAGTATGAGGACAGAAAACCTAACCTATCATTTATTTTCAAATGAACAACAATAGCTACAATTTTCGGCATTCAATAATTAACTTAAATAAGTGAGTTAGATTAACGAAGAAAAAAGAAGGTTATATAATGTTATTTGTTATTTTTTTGATGCTGGTGGTAAAGTGGTTATAAAGTGAAGTGAGTGTTTTGTGTTGATGTGAGAATAAGTGATGTGTATTGTCGGTAGCCGCTGGCGGAAAGAAAATATCTTAATGGCGGAAAGTTGGAACAAAACTAATTTGGACAAAATTATAATACTCAGTTTTGTCGACACAAGCTATAAGTAGGACCCAAGGTTTCATCTTGCCAGCACTGTGTGTTAAATTTAATTAATTCCTGTTTTTTTTTTGTAAACTGAAAACGTTTAACTCTAGCTAGGTTTTTTAGGATAAAAGTTGTTAAATAAAGCTCTTTTATTGTTAACATTTTTGTTATTATTACCCTTTATGGATTATGGTCAAATATCGTCCCTCGGACGTCTGATTTACGTCCCTAGGACGTCCCGCAAAGGTCCCTATGACGTCCTTTTGGGATGTCCCAGGGACGTCCCTAAGGGACGTCCCTAAGATGGACAGAAACGGGACATTAGGACGTCCATGGGACGTCCGGCTGACGTCCCGGTACCAAAATAGGACGTCCCTCGGACGTCTTTTATGTCCCTAAAGGACGTCTTTTAGACGTCCATAAGACGTCCGTGTGCTATGTGGGCTTGCTTTATTTCATAGTTTATTATTTAGACAAATTGTAACCTCTGTAAATTAAAATGTATGATAAATAAATATAAAGATTTATATTATATTTTCAAATAACAATTCTGTTTTGTTTTATAAGATAGTTTTGATAGATTTTAAATTTAAATTTTGTAATTATCACTATTGAAAGGTATTATTGACATTAAAAATAACAATCGTATTACTTAAAAATCTTTAGAATTTTTTTAATTTTATGAGATTTTTAATCGATGTAATAATTGGTAAATAGATGATTAAAAGTAAAATAGTTATTTCAATCTGCTTATTCTCTGATTCCAAATAATTAAATATAACCTGGCAACTATGTAACGATTCCAACTGACAGAACTAGACGGAACAGCAATGGTGCGGACTGGCGCATTTCCAGACCCTTCAACTACAACATTACCATTATTTAACATGTATTATAATATTCAAATCATAATTTTACAAAATTTCAACAGCTATTCACAATTTATTAAACTATTTACTCGAAATTGTTATTAACATCTATAAAATAATTTTGTACGCCAATGTATCGCGTCCATTTCGGTGAGATCCGCAGCAAACCTGTCAATTTATGTGTATAAAGTGGGAGAACTGGCAAAAGCCTTTCCAACTTTTACTTCTGTTCTACTAAGAACTGATTCCACCAATGTGTTAAACGAAGTTTAAAATAACATTTTTACATTAACAATGTCATTTTAATCTCCGTTTAACACAACGGTGGAATCGGCCCTAAGCGTACCCAAAGCCGATTAACAAAATCGAGCCACATAGCCAGGCCAGGGGCTGGTAACTCAAATGGAAAAACATGAGGTTGGTTATTTAGTACCACTCCAATTAACGGGATGGCGCTCGTATCGAAATGTCATATCAGTTGTCAGCTCGTCAAAACTTCAAACTTTGAGAAATTAAAATGGCTATTGGTTATTGTTGTTATTGTATTTGAAGGTGTATTGAATTTTGATTTATTTTTCTACACCTTCCAATTTTAAGCATGTTCTCAAACGATGGAAAGATGGATTTCAGCAACAAACAATAAAGCACTCCCAGATATTGGTAGTGATGCAATTTATATCACATTAAATATGCAGTCGTCATATTAAGGATATCCAAATAATTTGTAATAAGTGTCTTAAGAAAAATGCACCATCACTGTTTGGTAAGTAATATTTACAAACTTGTTTTTGATTCAGTGTTAAAATAATTGGTTTGTTATTTAAATTTCTTTTTGTTTTCAGTTTTTAAATGATCATTGTTGTAAAGAAAATGTTGGCCCTCCAAAATACCCTGTCGATCGATAAAATATTTGAGCCTCAGCTATCAATATCAAAAATTGATTCAATGCCATTGACATCAAACAAGAAAACACCCTAAAATCGTCAAGGGTCCAAACGTGTGTAAGTTTAATTTATACTCAAAAGTTAAATTCATTTATCAAGGTGACCACATAATGAATAAAAATTTGATAACTACAAGTGCTGCATAAATGAATCACGAAAACAATTATCGGATGAAGAAATGCTCCTCAACCTAACTAGTCGACTCAATAACCGTATGGCAAATTTTATCCACACTCAAGTAAAAAAAGGATGATGCTTCACTTCAATTTTTTCAAACTTATTTGCCACTCCAAGTCGCAAAACTTTTATAAAGATCTTGAGCACTTAAGTATTTCCATGTTTAAATAGACAAATTATATGATGCGGCGATAATTTACTGTAATAAAAAAAAATAATAAATTGTATTTTATTTCAAGTTTGAAATTAATGCAAAAATATAATGAAGTAAAATCAAATAAAGATATAAATTGACAAAATATTTGACTGGTTTCAAATCACAAAACAGTCAATATGGTTGTTTTACGATTTGAAACTAATCAAATATTTTTCCAATTTTTTTGCTTTATTTGATTTTCTTCATTACATTTTTGCGCTACTACAAAGTTAAATTTCAAAAAGGCCCGCACGTGGCGGCCATATTGAATTTTAGTACCACTCCAATTTGATAGATGGCAGCACATCGACTCAGAATTTTACCATTGAGTTTCCCATCTATTCACATTAGTAATCTATGCACATAGCGAGGTGATATTTGACAGGCTGACGCCCACAGGTGCGTATCCAAATGCACTAAAAGGTAACACAAAAATTAAATTTAACACATTACATTCAACTACAACAGCTTTTAATTTAGGAAAATCACTTAAAATAATTTTTGATTAATACAACTATAGTTGTCTCTGTTAATACCCAGGCCAAAAAAATGTTCCAATAACAGTAATAAATAAAATACCATGATACTTAGACCCAACTCAACTTTTTCTTAGTTTAGAAAACTTCGAATTACCGATTTTTCATTCGAAGTAATACAGACATCACTTTAAATTTCTGTCTCTTAATGTCAACAAATACGTAACACGATGAGTGTAATAAAACGTATGTCTCGAATTAGCACGGTTGCAAATTGACGCCATCTCTTCGATCTTCGACAGTACATTTTTAAATCTTAACACAAGTTTCCTGAAATAATTAGGCAAAAATAAAAGATTTTATTTTGCCGTTTTAGCTTTTAAATACTATAAAAAAGGCCATAACTTTTAAATATTTGTTAAATATCACTTACTATTATTAAAATATTATGCATAAAAACTAAAACAAACTATAGACTTTCCACCATTATTTACCGTACCCTAAACCCATTTTTTAAAAACAATTTCTGAAAATATTGTTGAGAACTGTATTTTTTGTGATAAAAAAGTCTCCCTCACTTGTCATTGACAGGCCCGTTGAGATTGAACTTAATAAAAAATAATATAACTAACCCTAGTACTCCCGTAGAAAACGTGACGTAGAATACTTGAAATTGACAGTCTGGCTTCTAAATTGTCATGCGCACCGACAGTTTTTTTTCACCCATATTGACTTAGGCCCGTATTTATAAACCAAACTCAGCTGAGTCGGACTTGGGTAAGTCGTCCTTGAACGAAAATTGAAGTTCGGTTATATCGCGTGAATTTAGAGATGGGTAGTAACAAATCCGTAAATGAATATAACAGTTACAGATTTGCTAATAGCCATCTCTAAATTCCAGTGTAACACCGGAACAACCTCGAACTATAGAGACGTTGTAACCGAACTTCGATTTTAGTTCAAGGACGACTTACCCAAGTCCGACTCAAGTTCTGTTTATAAATACGGGCCTTAGAAATTAGCAGTAGGCCTTATGCCATATAGCCATCCAGTTTAATATGAAGATCGGTGTGTCGAACGCAATAAAAATATTATTTTTATAAAAACCGTTTATACATTTTCTATAAATTGGCAGGCTTGGCGACTACTATTTCAAATAAAAATAGCGTCCAAGATGGAAAACTATGTCGCAACACCCTTAGATTTACGAGCCCTTCCACAGGTCGTTGGAATCTTTGAACGTTAGAGATGTGACACGTGACGTTATTTTTGTAACAATATTTTGTAACGCTAATTTGGGAGAAATAAAAGGTTCTGTTCTTAAGACACATTAAAATATCATGCGCCTTAAATCAATATTAAATGTTTCGAAAACAAATAGATTTCAGAGTTTTTATTTTTTACCTTGGATATAAATAGGCAATATTTTATTTTAGGTGGTGCAATAAATATTAAACCACAAAAATGCCAACCAAACTAGTATATACAAATCCAGGAAATCCTGTAGAGGTTCTACATACCGAGGAATATGACATGCCAGAAATAGAATCAAACGAAGTTTTGGTGCAAATGATGGCAGCATCTGTTAACCCTGTAGACATAAACATAGTACAAGGAAAATATCCTTTCAAATTTGATAATGCTGGATTTGAAGGAGTTGGGAAAGTTATTAAATTAGGCTCAGAAGTACAGAAGGTTCAAATCGGTAGCATTATAGTACCAACTACTTATGCAGGTAATTATATGGTTGTTTTTGATTTGCAACATTTTTTTGGAAAGAAAAATCTTCAAATTTTTAATGAAAAGAAATGTGCACATTTTTGGAATGTACGCCTCTCAAAATATAAGATGCTACGAAAAAACACCTCATAATTTTTGAAAAAATAATACCTATGTGATAATATCGCTACAAATATGGGCCACACAGTACTCTGGCTTCCTCAGAGGCGCACTCAAGGTGAGAGTAGAGGGTTATAGCAGGGGCAGAAGTTGGAAAGACTTTTGGTAGGTAGAGAGGGGGGATAAAAGTCAAACCACGTCGGATGGCTTCGAGAATTTCGCGGCTATTATCTGCCAGTGTCGTTTCATAGATAAGTACTTTTAAATTGTTACTGGCGGAATCGGACAATCGCATGTATTTAAAGACTAGAAATAATTATTAAACAAGTACTATACTATCCCAAATCATAATTCTACCAAATTTCAACAGCTATTTACAGTTTATGAAACTATTTACCTGAAATGTTCATTAACATCTATAAAATAATTTTGTACGGCAATGTATCGCGTCCACTTCGGTTACCTCCGCCGCAAAACTGTCAATTTCTGTGTGTGAAATGGTAGAACCCCAGTATAATTAATAATACAATAGCGACAGCTTGAGTCGGCTTCTTTGATGTCGGGATGGTCAGATTTTTATTGACAGTTGACGTTTTTGCCGCTTATTTCTACACTCACATAAGTAACTTTAAAATATCTTGACCCTTTGTCTGTTTGGATAAAATATCACACAATAAATGAAAGATGAAAACTAAGTCTAAATATAATAAACATGTATTAAAATGTGCATTACAACCAATCAGATAATTAAAACAATTAACTACCATTAATCCATTGACAATTCACATATGGCAGTTTGACGTATTTGCCGCTTATTTACGGACATGTGCAGAAAAATGTGGAACCCTCATAAACAATGAACTGTCGCTTCTGTATTATTACTTATACTGGGGTATGTTATTAGTTATGTTAAGAATGGGGTGTTAATACACTGCTACCTAAAAGATCTATTGTGCCCCCTTCTGTCGCCAATGCACTAAGGAAATGTCTCAATGCCTATATAACGACCCTTACAATTCTTTTTTCTCAATATACTGGGGTAGAACTTCGAAAAGCCTTTCCAACTTCTGTCCCTGCTGGACAACCTCTCCCCTGAAATGTTAAAGGCCGATTCTCATTATTGGCGCTCAGGTCACTAGTTTTTCTACGCTTATGATCCACTCACAATCAAGGATGTTAGGTAGTATTCACATGTTACACTCAATTGGCGCTCAATCTTGATGTCAAAGTATAACTTATCACTCAGGTTGTACAATTCTTTGGTATTTCGAACTAATTCAATTAGTTGTTCATCCAACTTGTTCTTAACCCAAGAATAGAAAAAGCAAACGTCGTTTAATTGTTTGTACCACTAAACACATTGTATATACTGACGCAAAGGTTCACTCACGGTTCGATCAAAATATCCGCACGGAAAAAGATTGCGGTCAAAGATCGTGAGCGTACCGTGAGCGAAATGCCAAATATGTATATTTTCATTTAAATAGTGTGTCACAATATTGCATCGCGCCTTGAGTGGAGCGTGAGCGGAGCGTGACCTGAACTACAATGAGAATCGGCCTTAATAACCCCTACTGTTTTAAATAAATTGATTGAAAACCAAGAAGACTTTATATAAATATAAATTAAAATAATATTTTATTGTTTAAGTATTTAATAAATGCATTCTCTCATTTTACATAATATTGTCATACTACAAAACTCCATCTCCCAAATACAATGTCAGGGTGCGCCGTTGTCTCCCATAATATTTAACTATAGAACACATGTGGCATTAGATAAAATTCAGAATTTGATCCGAAAATGTTTTATCCACATTAAACGCATTTGTAATATTTACTACAGGGATTTCATTTCAAAACTAGCCACCCAAAATAACTTTTAAAATATTTTTAAAACAAAAAAACACGTTAATTTATATTTACAGGGGGACACATTTTACAAGTATCTGTAACCGTGCAGTTTCATCCCCTAAGCGGTGGTGAATATCACTTCTAAAATTTTAAATACAAAGGGGTATCATGTGATAGCTCTTCTTAAAGGTCTCTTTTTTTCCTATCTTTTGACACATTATTTTTTTAAATCGGATTAATTTTTCACCAAGTTATAACCTAGAAACCGGAAAAAATTGAATTAAAATGCATGAGTATAAATACCGAGATAAACAGGTTAGCAAAAAGCCTTAAATGTTTTTTGCGTAAGATATTTTTGACCGTAAATTAAAACAATTTATTATTAGTAGATTATTGGTTTCGTTGTGTACTGACAATTTAATTTGGACAATGGTTTATTCTTTACAAGAAAGAATTGAAATAATCTTTATTTATGGTGAAGAACAACGCTGTGCACGCAGAACTGCTCGTGTTTTTAATCAGAGACATCCAGATAAAAATGTTGGGCATCAGTTTGTGTTGGATTTAGTTCATAAATTTCAAGAAACTGAAAGTGTGTGCAATAAAACTGTAAGGAATCGTAGAGTTTTAACTGAAGCTGCACAAGTTGAGATTTTAGGTCATTTTGCCATGGAACCTCAAACATCAATACCAAAAGTCTCCAGATTAATAAATATTTCCGTTGGCTCTGTGCATAAAACGTTACGGCTAAATAAATTATTTCCTTACAAAATACAGCTTTTACAACAGCTTGCTGAGGATGATTATGACAGAAGATTAGAATTTTGCGAACTAATGACTCAAATGGCAAATGAAGACCATAATTTTATTAAAAATATTTGTTTACTGACGAGGCAGGTTTCTTTTTAAATGGATTTGTCAATAAACATAATTGTAGGTACTGAGCCAATACAAATCCACATGTTTTTCGGGAAGAGCACAGCCAATATCCTCAGAAATACAACGTATGGGCCGGAATTCTTGGTAATAAAATTATTGGTCCTATTTTCATGGAGGAAAATTTAACTGGGGAATTGTATTTGAACTTATTAGAAAATCTGATAAATCCTCTTATAACCGAATCCTTAGAAAACCAAATAGATCAAGATGGAAATTTGTTACTAGACGAAGAAAACCTATTTTTTCAACAGGACAGAGCACCTCCACATTATGCCTTACCTGTACGAAATTGGCTTAATGAGACATTTCCAGATAAAAGGATCGGAAGAAGGGGCGCTATAGAATGGCCAGCGAGATCACCCGACCTAACGCCCCTTGACTTTTTTTTGTGGGGACATCTAAAAACTGTGGTGTATAATACTCAACCTCGCTATATTCCTGAACTGGAGGAGTGTGAGTGGATTACACCAGAGACGCTTCAAAAAGTGCGGGATGAATTCGAGCTGCGACTTTACCATTGCCTTGCCAACAATGGCGGACATTTTGAACATCTTATTTAAGTACAATGTAATTCTTACGCAAATATTAATATTGTAAATACAATGTAAATAATAATTATTTTAATTTAAAAGGTTAAAATGGCATAACTTGGTGAAAAATTAATCCGATTTAAAAAATAATGTGTCAAAAGATTGGAAAAAAAGAGACCTTTAAGAAGAGCTATCACATGATACCCCTTTCTATTTAAAATTTTAGAAGTGATATTCACCACCGCTTAGGGGATGAAACTGCACGGTTACAGATACTTGTAAAATGTGTTCCCCCGTAAATATAAATTAACGTGTTTTTTGTTTTTTTGTTTTAAAGATATTTTAAAAGTTATTTTGGGTGGCTAGATAATATTCCTGCTGTGAATCAAAACTATCGATCAAAACGAATATTTTAAACCGGCCTTTACCAATAATTCTCCACTTGAGTTCACTTATAGGGCAGATGTCCAATTATTAGCCAATATGGGACCTTATATAAACAATTGAAATATAGACAAGTATTAGAAATTAGAAATTTAAAAAAACCTACTTTAAAAACGTGCAGATGCCATCACTATATCTTAACCAAATTTATATGGGACAACCCCTGAGGTACCCCCTTACTAACAAAAAAAGAATTATGTAAATCGGACAAGGTGGTAAAGCATTATCGCTAAACATGCATAAAAAATTAAGAGTTTGAGGATTTTCTTATGGACCCAATTATTAGATTTTGACCAAATTTATATGGGACCACCCCTGAAGTGTCCCCTTTCTAACAAAAAAAGAATCATTGAAATCGGAAACCGTGTTAAAGAATTATCGCTGAACATACATAAAAAAAAATATTGCGACGAATTAAGAACCTCCTCCTTTTTTGAAGTCTGTTAAAAAGTAAAGGGCGCCGTTTAACATAGGCTTTATTTGAAACAGACTAGGTAATTAGTCCAAGTTTAAACCAGTATATATATATACCACGATACACATACTAACGGTATGCTGACTTTCTTCCACCAGGTGCACGGGCCTCATTAAGCAAAGAAAATAAATCGGTATTTTAAAACTTTAGCAGATAAAACAGTAGTTTTCTGTCCCAATACACCGGTCTTTTTGAAGTAATACCATGCATGAGTAGGACACTAATATAATATATATATATATATATATATATATATATATATATATATATATATATATATATATATATATATATATATATATAAGAATAAGATAAATGAACAGAAAAATTGGTTTTGAGTATTTTCAAAGTAAACTTGACAAAAAAAATTTTAAATTTACCAAATAAAAAGTAATTTTTTTATGTACTTACTTTTTATAAATAAATAATTTGATTCTGCACACTTTGATTTCACATAATAAGAAAAGAGATTGCAAGAGAACTACCACGCCCAGAAAGTACAAATTTGAGTCTAACTTGTATTTTTAGTCTATATTTTTTACTTATGTTACGGCCAGGTTATGGATTTTGTCACAAAATACCTATAATTTATGAGAAAAATTAATATTTTTATTAGTATTATTTATCTTAAACCTTCATATTTGTAAACGAATATATTATAAAATAACCAATAAAGCTTAAGTAACTGCATACAATCTAAAAATTACCAAAATATCGAAATTTAAACACTATCTCCCATTTAATGCTTATATGTCCCACGTGACGTCACCGTCAGTCAGCAGGAGAGCGTTTGGAAACCACGCACGGCGCGTCTGGATCATAGACATCATATTATCTAAGATAGACTCGCCCTACACACTGTATACCCAATACACCTTCTGTCCGCATGTTTTACTAGACGGGGAAAGGGGAATCGTACGTCGCACATTGACGTAGTGTTTCGGGAGGGTTTACATATATTTTTAGTAAAAATTATTTAATGACCAAATCAATAATCTATGGGTCTTCAGAATCAAAGCTAAATTTAAAGAAAACATATTCAATTTATACAGGACATTCAAAAAGTCATTTTATATTTTTTCTTATAGATTAAAATAGTAGGTAGCTCAAAGTGGAAGAACATTTTTGTTAGTATTTTATTATATATATTTTTTTAAATACATGAAGAGCAAAGAGCAAGTAAAAATATAAAGCCATTTATTATTATTTTTACATGGGTACTGTTTGAAAACCTTTATTACAGGTCGAAAAAAGAATAATTATATTGCCGGACTACCTTTTTTTTATGAAATAAAAAGCTATTAAAAACAGAACAATTTTATTTCAGATACATAAATATACAAATATGATCTTTCTATTACATACCATTTGGGTTGCATGTCACGACACGTGTAATGATATAATAACTCATTTAGGACAGTAATCAGCAATGATTTTATAATATCTGGACAAGGCTAAAACACATTAGCTTAAGATTATCAAGAGATACTTTATTTCTAATTTGTCCGAATAGAAAAAACACTAAAGGAAGCTTCTTTTGTGACATTTCGAATGTCATTTTACTATCATGATTACTCCTACAAACACTCTTGGTGAAGAATCTGCTCAATAGATTTATTTAGTGTTATAAGATAACTGATATTTTGTAAAGCATATTTTGGAATAAAAGACAAAATAGCTATTTGTGTATTAAGAACAGAAAGTAGCACCTTTGACAGTTGAGACAGAAAGTCTGTCGATGAGAAAAGACTTATTTTATATTTATTCAAAAAGGAGGAAAAATACAATATCAAAACTGTTATCTCAGTTATGTAATTTTCATTTTCAGTATTTGTGTTTTTCCAACTGACCATATCAACTGACCATTATTTTGTAATTGAGATGAAAAGCCGTACGAGTCGCAGATACGTACGGTTTTTCACCTAATTTCACGGGTATAATCAGCTGTACTACATTAACAGCTAGGTATCTAGTACGGTTTTTAAGCTCAATGCGCTAGTTCAGTGTGATGTCATTTTGGTTCGACTGACATTTAATTCTAACCAAACTTTTAACAAAAACATCAATAAATTTAACATATACGTTTTTACTATTTTTATTTTATTTCAAAATATTGTTTACAGGTCATAAAAAATAGTTTAAAGGTATATAATTGGTAACTAAACGATTGTATATTTGATACATGCTATCTACTTACTTTAGGAATATATTTATAAAAGTGAAAAAAACGATATAATTTAGGTAAACAAAACGAACAAAACGCATTCCAAAAATCTACTGTCACTTTAATTATCAGTGGAACCATAATTACATCATCACTGAAATAGTGCATCGATCATTGCGTTCGGTCTGCCAAGTTCCTTTAACTCCTTTAACACTTTTAACTCCAAACGACCCTTTTAGCGTTCGGTTTAGTCCGATTAGTGACGGTTTAACACGCTTAAATGTCATTGAAAAGCACCCTAAAATTTATCCCGCTCCAGCCCCTGACTATCCGAACTCGCCTGATGAAGAGACACATTTTAAACGAAATGGCTTATTTTGAAATGTCAAATTTGAGACTTGTACGGTTTTCGAACTCACTGGTTCAATTGCAGAACACTGTTTGCAGTGAATCTTTTTCTTTAAGGATTTTACTATAAAACCAGAAATATAAGCAACTACATCCTGAATGTATTCGCTCAGAAAATATATAGATAGGTAATCATGGTCACGACGCTCATTTGTAAATTCCAAATTTTCTTTAGTGTCTGATTCGTAACATTTTAAATTTAACGCAATTTGGCTACTAGTGTTGCTACAATCGAAGATGCTGGTGCCATCTAAAGCAATTGCATTGGCAGTTTTATTTGACTTTACTTCATTATGAATTAATAATTTTTTATAACAATTTTGAAACAATCTCCATGTGAGATTGTTATTGAAGCATCCGTTACGAACTGCACTAAAAAAAAGTATTTCTTTTTTCTTCATTTTTCGCCTCTTCAACTACCTCTCCCAAAATTCTGTAAAATGTGATGATTACTGTATAATTTTAGAGCTTACATATAATAAAAATACCCATAATAAATACTGTACTTACTTGATAGGTACAGCATTATGTTTTAAGATGTGTCTACCACTTAAATTTTCATAAATATCTGCCATACAAAAATGGTCAGAACATATACTAAGGCTTCTTTCATTTTCATAATGTTTTCCTCCACCAAGCATAGATTTTGCAGCCAAATTCTACGTTGAATAATTTCTCTAGGAAACCTGATCAGAAAATATAGAACATTATTATTTAAATAAACAATGCTAGTGCTAAATGCCTTTACACTGTTAAATAAATTAAGCCTTATTCCCTGTATATGCCTACGTCTATGCTAACATAATCTTATTTATGAAATGACCGAATAACATTCTTATTCTGCGTATTTCGGCACACTATTTATTTCCTCCCCATCGTAAAAGTCCTTAATAAAAAGTTCAGGGTTTAAATTATTCTTGAAAACTACAAAAAACCACAAAAATCACAATAAAACTTGATCTGTCACTTTGACAACATCAGCAAAATGTCTTAGGTTGCCAAAGTTAAATGATTTATACCAAAATGTTTAATATTCCCATATGATACACATGTAAAAATAGATACTTAAAAGTCTTAAGTGATTGCAATTAATAAAAAACTCATATTGATGCTTTCAATTCTTTATTTCCTTTTTTTATTAGATTGTATTAAAGGTAATAGTAACTTTTTAAATAAAAATTTAATGTTTGATATTTGATGAAAGAGATCTGACAACATAGGAAGAGCGTACCGTCAAAAAAAAGTAGCGGACAAGTGTAATGTATACAAGGCGTATCTATTATCCGATATCTTTGGTCTGGATCCTATTCTAATGTATGTAGTCCACATACTTTGATTACATCAAAGTATATGATGTAGTCTGTGTATCGTGTATAAATATGAACATTTGACAGCTGTGATCTCCATAGGCGTTTCAAATAGTTTTTTCATCAAAACCCAAAGGACTTCTTTTGTAAATATTTTGTCAATGACAAATTTAAAGCAAAATTAAATTCAAACATAAAATTTTATTTTTCTGCTATTTTTTATTCAAATGTAATAATAAACGATATTTAAAAAAAAGTAGGTTTCAAATGATTACACTATTCAATATTGTTTATAGGTAAATACATGATAATATTTATTTTGTTAATATGTGCATCGTAATTTGTATAGGGCAGGGTAAAATTTGCCCATCTTACACGGTTGTGGTAGGAGACGAAAATTGAAAATTGACTACAGCGCATCCCCACTTCAGACAAATTAGATTGTGGCGACTGTACATGATAATTAAATTTGTTGTTTAATTTGCAAAAAAGTAATAATTAATCTGTACAAACAGTATCTTACTGTCATCAAGCTTGTTTACCAAAATGATATATTTCTAATGTATTAATAATTAATATTTAATAAATAAACAAAAAAGAATGTTTTACATTACTACACAATGCTATAATAAATACGGTAATAAAACTATATTAACGGAATATCCATTTCAGTCAAAATAATCAAATTACAGTAGTAAGTTTAAGTAGTTTATATAGAGAAATAATTTAAAAAATAGTACACAAACCTTTCTTATCATATTGTAATATTCCTTTTAACGCTCGAGGTCTGGCATCTGTGTTCCGGAAGAAGTTTGGTCAATTGCCAGAACTTCAAGGTCAGTTACCAGCCCTCTGGAAAAACATTGAAACTTCAAGATGGATCGCGTTCTTTTCTTTTTGATAACAAAGAACACCTTCCGAGATCGATCCACTTATCATGATGTATGGGAAGCATTACTCAGTCTGAGGGAGCACGTACTGGAGTCCAATGTATAGAAACTGAAACTAGCCATGCCCAAGATAGAGAAACAACCAGCTAGATTGGAGGATCATTAGAAACATGCTGGAAGTAATCTTCCAAGATACCCAGTTTGAAATATCGGTCTGCAGCTATTCTCCCAGCGTTCAGGTTATAGAGAAGACCACCCCTTGTTACTTCTATGCAATTGGGAAATATAAAAGAGGATCCAGCTGCAGATACAATCATTTAGTTTAGTTCCAGGAGGAACTATTTCTTAAGGAAGGGGCAATGTGACGCGGAGCCGTCTCTGTACTTTGTTTACTCCTTGCTCGCGGTATGAAGTCTAGCGCTGGCCATACAGAGACAAACTCACTACTTCTCGAAACTGCCGGAATGATCGCGGTGCGGCGTATGAGTCATAGAGAGGGACTTCCCGAAGCTTCTAGGTGGCCTAGAGTGTTCTGGTACAGAGCTGGCTTTATATAAATAGCCGCGACTTTGTCGAATTTAAGTGTTGGACAGTAAAGACAAATTGTAATAAATAAATTAGAATTGTGAGTTGTAATAGTGTCTAAGTATTGTATAAATTAATTAGTACGTTATAAATAAATTGTAAATAAATAAACTTTAAATAAATTAAACAAACGTTAAAATACAATTAACGCAATGGCTATAATAATTTAAATAAATAAATATAATCTGTTTTTTATTTTGTATAAAATTATTTTTACTAAATTAGAAGAGCGATTTTGACTTTCGACATTCTCATTGCTAATTTTCAGAAGATACAAGAAACTCTTTGGAGAGTATTTTATATTTTCATAAAATGTTTTCTTTCCAGGGAACATTAAGATTTATTTTACTTTGTCAAGGAGAAAGAGAAAGTAATAGAAAAAAGGGTAGATACTGGCTTCAAACAAATCCAGACCGTTACTTATCTATATTTCATTTGTTTATCTGAGGTATAGACTTCCAACTAATTTTAATATTAAATTTTCAATCCCCATGTGTTGCATTAACAGCCGAAGATCATAGACTTATAAAAAGAATACTACACAATTCACTAAAGTCTGTTGTCACTTGTGACTTAAGTGCACTCAGAGCGGATCTGGATGTCTATCTTGCTTTCCTGAAAATATTGTATTTTGTTACATCCGCCCTACGTGAACTCAAGCGGAGAATTTAAGTTCTGTTTAATTCACTAAAAACGATTTCAGGTACTTGGAGAACTCATCTAACCATAAGGGAAGACGACATACTGCCTCTACCTAAAGATATAGGCATTCCAGAAGCCGCAACGTTTTTCGTAAACCCAGCAACTATGTACAGACTATTGAAAGATTTTGTCGATTTAAAACCAGGAGATACGGTTCTTCAGAACGGTGCTAACTCTGCATGTGGCATAGTTGCAATACAATTATGCAAAGCTTGGGGCTTTAAATCAATAAACGTTGTTAGAGACAGACCAAATATTGAGGAGTTGAAGAATTTTTTGAAAAGTATTGGTGCTACTTATGTTTTTACTGAAAAGGAAATTAAGGAAACTGACATATTCAAAACTGGACAAGTAGCAAATCCTAAATTGGGACTAAATTGCATAGGAGGAGAATCAGCAAATACCATTTTAAGACACTTAAGTGGTGAAGGAGTATTAGTTACATACGGAGGTATGTCTTTAGAACCAATTCGCGTATCTACAACCACACTTGTGTTCAAGAATGTTAAACTGGAAGGTTTTAACCTTAATAAATGGTTCAACACACCTGAAAATGAACACAAAAAACCTGAAATGTTTAAAACATTAATTGATTTAGTAATGAGAGGAGAATTAAAGGCCCCGCCATACGTTTTGGTAGATTTTTCAAATTTTAAAGAAGCTATGAGTAATACGTTATCTAAAGATGGAATGATTGGAAAAAAGTACATTTTAGATTTTAGGGGTTTTAAAAGCAAATTTTAAGATACACCTAAGAACGTTTTTTAAAAAGTTAGGTTTTTTTTTACAATAAACTTTAATAAAAATTATGTGTTCTACTTTAAGGAATGTATGCCCAAAATTAGGATTATTTTCTTTCTACAAAAGGTTGAGACGCATTATTCAGTTATAAATTGAAAACGAAACATTTTCAATTTTACAAAATTTTATTAAAAAAAATAAATGTAAATAAAATCAAATTCTAATCATAAAATAAAGTGTGCTTTATGTTTTTTATACGAAAGAAAATAAGATACATTTTTAAAATTACCGCAATCGCCTAAATTTACTAATAAGCAAAACCAAACCTAAACCCAGACAGCACAAAAATATATGTATGGTATATTCTCTGGATTTACTGAGGATATATGTATGCCTATGCCTATATTCATGGTATTTTTTATATTCATGGCATATTCATTTTTTTTGTATTGCAGTACCATAGTTTAGAAAATAAAACCCATACTTAATTACAAATTTGTAATACAAAATAAATTTTATTAAAAAATAAAGCAAATTTTCAAAAAATACATACATACATACAAAAAACTCTAAATTTAAATTTATTTGCCGAGGTGCTTCACGTACTTTTTTCCTAAAAAAAAAAATGATATAGGTATAAGATATGTATATTATGAATTATAAGATATTTATAAACTATTCACATCTACATTTTGATGCTTTTAATAATAAGTGTTGTCTTCATTTGTACTTATAGATAATAAAACAAAATAATTAAATATAACATAATATTCTACAGAGATATCTATAAAATATGAAAAATGAATATGGTGAGTATATCAAAAAATACATATGCCTGGAATATCTTTCTAGAATGTAGAATATGAAATATATTCTCTGAATATTTCATAAATATTTAAATATATTTTGACAAATAGGCAGATTGGTGACATATGCCAGGGATATAGTGTGAAGAGAAAAAAAAATAAAAATTTTCCAAAAAGTTGGAGCTGTATTAAAGAGATGTCTAATACAAAAGGAACAACACACGATGTTACACAGGCAGGAAATTTTGTAAATAATAGGTATAACTTTTTCATTCAAAATTTAATCTACGAAGTGCGTACCTATATACCATTTTATATGCCGTCACCTTATCTATATTATAGAAACTTATTTTGCAAAGTACACCTATGGAATGTGACGTTATATCCCCACTTATAATGCACTCCTCTTTTATTCATACTGTATACCCGCTTGTCTTCTTCTGGATTTTGAAATTAATTTACAAATAACTACTAACACAAACCAAAAATCAGAACAACCATTGTAGGTATTTACAATATGTAAAAAATAAACATCAAAAATAAAAAAGTTTCATAGTGACGCCATCTAGCATTAGAGTCAATAATATAAGAATTCGATTTTATCTCGTTGACCTTGATCATTTACGTGGAGTGGAACATCCATGGAACATCTATGTTTGTTTGTATACACATACACGTTTGAAAATGAAAAGTGGGGTGGGTACACACATGATACACGAGATAATAAATATTTATATTTATTCTTGTGCTTGACGTATTTTTAAAAAGAGTACTGTGAACCGCTAGGTACTTTTTAAATTTAGACTAGATAACTTTATTGCTGGGTGAGTAATCAAAAATTTTTATATTAAAATATTTCATTTCTTCATACCTAAGACATAACAAAAATGTGTCGGAATTGTCAAAAATAAAAATATACAGGATGTAAATTTAACCACCTTTGTGGTCGAAAATAAGTCGATTTAAGCCAACTGCTTACATAAAAAATCTGATGTGTCCAGCACATGACTTTCCTGTCTAGTTATTCCAGACTTTTTCCGGTTATTTTGTACAACATATTGTATCAACCCTGTAAATGTTTACGAGGGTAAACTAAATACATTTTCGTCACATATCTTACTCGAAACATTTTTTATATTTTTCTATTTTAGAGAAATCATGTATGAAATAGAAATTATAAAACAACTGCTTTTACTTGAACAATTTTCTTGAAAATTAAAATTTTGCTCTTTTTGTCAAATTTCTGTAATACGGACCATTTTAGGAACATTATGTATAAGGCAACAATTATAGAGAATAACATTACAAAGCAACTTTTACAGATATATTCCATAAAGAAGATATTCCGACTATGCCCGAAATTTAATTAGTTCACCACAGGATGAATTAAAGCTTAAATTTAAAATGTGGTGTTTTCTCTTTATCTTTTTTTTTTTAACAATTTTCTTAAAAATTAGAATTTTTCACTTTTTGTCAAATTTCTCAAATACGGACCATTTTAGGAAAAGTATTGGCAACTGGTATTCATACATACATAAACATACTCCTCGTTACGGCACTACTGAGCATGCGCATCGAGTCGTTTTCAGACGATGTTTGTCATTAAACAGAGCCGGATTTATTTTCAATGTTGAAATTAATTTTTGCTAAATGAATTCGGAATTTTAATTTTGTAACCTACCGCACCCAGGTACCTTAATAATTTATTAATTCCATTTATTAAATACAATATTACATTCTTTTAAATTCAAAATGCTTCATTTAACGAAAAATCTCCCAGATAATTAAATCTTATTTACGACACCTAATAAATAATATCTATAACCACGTCCGTAAAAGATGCACGTGGCTGAGTTCCTCGAGAAAGAAAACACCATAAAGTGTATTTCTGTTTACGAAGTAATTATCATTAAAACACTTAAGTCGCTTATTTTCCTAGTTTCGATGTTCAGACCGATATCGACAATATTTCGATACACAAAACTTTCAAGGCAAGTAATAAATAACCCACCCCCTTTTGCACCTACATTCGTTTTTTCTATGAGAAACAAAACGATAGAGACGTCACAGAAACGATTAAACTGTGTATAAAAAGTCTGACGAAAATGAGCTCAGGGCATTCAATTTTTATCATTTGATGTGCAAGCATACATTTTATTATCTGTACCCAGTTATATAATCTGTACCTTTCCTAAACGCTCCTCCTAAACGACGTCTATCCTACAATACCTCCTATCCCCGACGGTGTCAACGTCTCGACGCTCAACTTCCTGCCATCCTACTCCCTACGTCTCGAACGCTGTCACATTCCTCACCATCTAAGTATTTCCTACCGTACACTAATTTCGACGCTCAACGTCCCACGCCTTATTTCCGACGCTTTGCCGTCCATAATTATTTCCTTCATAATATCACGTCCCGCATCACCTACTTAATTCTACCGTATATCTGTCCCAATACAGTACCGTATTAAATACCTTCCCTTCCATCACGACGCTAGACGTCTCGACGATGGACGCCTCGACGCCCAACCCTGCGACGTACCTACATCGACGCCTTCCACGACGCTAGATGAAATTAGTACATAATTTAATGTCTGTATTTTCAATGGTGAGTCAAAAGATTTAGTAACCTTCTTTGAGATACCACCCCGGTTTCGTTTAAGGGCGGCTTGACATTTGCTGTAAAATATTATCAATTTAACCAATAAACCACATGGCCTTCAGGTCATACACCCCGAAAGATAGGATAACATCTGTTTTGGATGGGTGAAATTTGGAATATTTTAATAGAAATAATAAAAATCAATATTAAGAAATATACAGGGTTATATTAAGTTATTTCAATAGAAATTATAATAATCAATATTAAAATACATACAGGGTTGTATTAAGTCATATCAATAGAAATTATAAAGATCAATATTTTGGAAATATACAGGGTTGTGCTATCTTGGATAAATTGTACAAACCAAGATGGTAAAATTTAATAGTAAGTTAACCAACTGGCGAATACGCTGTTCGTTAGCTCAAGGGGGGACACCTATACGCTAAGCAACCCGTTCTACAAGGTTTGAAACAAAGTATATGTGAAATCAACATAGTAAGGTAATCAACTGGCGAATTGGCGCTGTTTGTTACTTCCGTTGGTCATCACCTCTATACTCATCGTAATATTTACCTAAGAGGGTGCAACCTGTATATATCTACAATAGAATCAAATCAACATCAACTCAATAGTTAATCAACTGGCGAATTGGCGCTGTTCGTTAACTTCGTGGGTCATCAACCTAAATCAGAATATAAACAACAACACTATAGTTAATCAACTGGCGAATTGACGCTGTTTGTTAACTCTGTTGGTCATCAACCTAAATAGGATATATATTGATAGCAAATGAATATGGTCTGCGTTTGAAAGGGACTCAAGTGAGATCTCAGTAAATAGTAACAATTGTAAAATACTTTGCTAATTATTGCATCACATTTAAAGTATGAAAAATAAAAAAGAGTTTAAATATAAATTTGTATGTTTTATTTATCAATTTGCACCAAACTTTGCATCGAATTCAGGTTTACCTTAATTAACATTATCACAACGTGGGTACATAAAATATCAATTAATTAACTAGACGATCACTTCTACTACTAGAGGAAAAAGGCCAAATTACAGTAAGTATAGAATTTAAAGTAAAACTTGTGAGGTAAAAAAATAACATTTCAAAGAGAGTAAAGTAAAATACAAGAAGAACAAATCAAAAGAAGAGGGGGCCTGGGGGCGGGCCGTCACAATTTCCACAAACATAATCAGTAAAATACAGATGTAGGTATATAAAAAAATGTAATAGTTATTTAACGAGCTAGTTTATTAATCACCTTTTAAGATAAGAGTTCATTACAAGATTTTTTTAGCTACCAAATTTCTAATAAAATGAAAAAATCAGGTTTCAAATTTTAATATTTGATTTCAAAGTGTCAATTTGCTTATAGTGTTACAAACAAATATTAATTAAGGAAAGTTCACAACGATGCAGGTAAAGTTAGTCGAAGATAAGCGGTTAATAATAGAAAGTAGACCATCCCTCGATTTTTATAATTTCTATTGAATTAACTTATACAACCCTGTATATTTTTTTATATTGATTATTAGAATTTCTATTGAAATACTCAAAATTTCACCCATCTAAAACAGATGTCCATCCTGTCTTTCGGGGTGTATGAGCCGAAGGCCATGTGTTTTATTGATATTTTACAGCCCTTAAACGAAACCCGGTGGTATCTCAAAAAAGTTACATAAGTCTTTTGACTCACCATTGAAAAATAGATTATGTACTAATTTCATCTAGCATTGTGACGACGTCGATTTAGGTACGTCGTATCGTTGAGCGTCGAGGCGCCTAGCGTCGTGGTGGAAAGGAAGGTATTTAATATGGTACTGCATTGGGACAGATATACGGTAGAATAGATGATTTCAACGGAAGACATCTTGAAGTTGCAAGGTCATTGGAAGATCTTTGCGCCATCTATAAGTTTACATAACAACTAATAAAATAAAAAAGAAAACTGTAAATTATTATTTTGACTATCTGTCTAAAGATACGGCAGTGTCAGCATAAATTTCTTCTTTTTTCTTGCCTTCTTCTTTAGTTGTATGGGCTCTCTTTTCTTTCACTATCGCCAAGATCTGGAATCTAGATCTACATGGCTTGCTAAGCGTGCGTTAGGTCTCAATGGCTATTTTTTGTTAAATTAAGACGGTTTGAATTTGCAAATACTCCTGCAAAACCGAAAAATGGGTATCACAAATCCTTTTCATACAATACTTCTCGAACTCGGTGGTAGTTATATTAAGTTTACTCATCCAAACTAATGAAATTACTCTGTTTTTGGGAAAGAGGTGGAAAGACATCATTCGAAAAGTGTTGGGACATTGATCCAGCAACCACTAAAGCAATTAACAAACTAAAAAGAGGTACACACTTAGGGGTTTTTGTAAATATTTATGTATGTAACAACAGAACATAATAATACATAAAAACAATATTAAATACATCTATTCACTTTGAAATTTAAAGTAGTAAACAAAAGGTGCACACCTACCTTTTAACTTTACTTTTCATCATTTTCTTTGAGTTTCTAAGCTAGTATTTTGAAAATAAATGCAAAAAATATTTAAAAACAAAACCAGAGATTATAACCTCAATTTGTTTTATGTTTTTACAAATTTTGACATGACACATAACTAAGAAAAAGAAGACTCTGGGACCTGGGGGTTAATTTTTGAATCATTCGCCACCCTGACGTATGCGAAAACGTATACTTTTACCTAAACTGTATTTTTGACTTACTCGATTCTTTTTCGCATGAGAAATTGACGTCACTTGCGAATAGGCATTTAAGGAGCGATTCCACCGTTGTGTTAAACGGAGATTAAAATGACATTGTTAATGTAAAAATGTCATTTTAAATTTCGTTTAACACAACGGTGGAATCGGTCCTAATAGGTTTTGCAATGACATGACGTTTATTCATCTCGGTAAAGCAGTTTCATACCAGGTTTCTATTGGCAGATCATCGAATTTTGCTGAAATAATCTACAACTCTTCGTTAGGTTGATCTGTTCGCAAAATATTTATCGAAGAGCATTCAAAAATATACTTTCCTTGACGCATGTGATAAATGTCATATGCCAATTGACGCATACTACTTTTAGCGAATGGTTTCAAAAATTAACCCCCTGGCACTGAGCACGTACAACTAATGAAGATGACAAAGAAAAAAAATGAATACCGACGCCATAACCTTAAACAGATTGCCAAAATAATAATTTACAGTTTTCTTTTTTATTTTATTAGTTATTATGTAAGCTTATAGATTGCGCAAAGATCTTCCAATGACCTTGCAACTTCAAGATGTCTTCCGATGAAATCATCTATTATGTAGATGGTGCGGGACGTGATATTATGAAGGAAATATTTATGGACGGCAAGTCGTAAATAAGGCGTGGGACGTTGAGCGTCGAAACGAGTGTACGGTAGGAAATACTTAGATGGTGAGGAATGTAACAGCGTTCGAGACGTAGGGAGTAGGGTGGCAGGACGTTGGGCGTCGAGACGTTGACACCTTCGGGATAGGAGGTATTGTAGGATAGACGTCGTTTAGGAAGAGCGTTTTAGGAAAGGAAAGTGAAATATAACTGGATACAAATAATAAATGAATGCTTGCACATCAAATAATAAAATTGAATGCATGCACATCAAATAATTAAAAATGAATGACATGCATGTACCTGAAATAATTAAAAATGAATGAATCCGAGCTCATTTGGGTCTGGCTCTTTATAATAAAATTTTAATAGCTTTTGTGACGTCTCTATGTCTTTAGAAATACGGTGAGTGCAGGGGAAGGCTTATTTATTACTTGCCTTGAAAGCTTTGTGTATCAAAATATTGTCGAAATCGGTCTTAACATCGAAACTAGCAAGATAAGCGTTAAGTGTTTCAATAATAATTACTTCGTGAAAAGAAATATGGTTTATGGTGTTTTCTTGCTCTAGGATCTCAGCCACGTGCACGAAATTTGGATCTTTACGGACGTGATTAAAGCTATTATTTATTAGGTGTCGTAAATAAGATTTAATTATCTGGGAGATTTTTCGTTAAATGAAGTATTTTAAATTTAATAAGAATGCAATATTGTATTTAATAAATGGAATTAATAAATTATTAAGGTACCTGGGTGCGGTAGGTTACAGTATCTATTTACGTCTGACAAAGGTACGTGTTCTTACGGTACTTTCTCAACTCGTGCGTTAGCAACTCGGGCGTAATATAAAACTACCTGAATTCGTCGCAACTCGGGCGCCCTCCAAAATTGTGCACCTGTGAGTTCGCAACTCGGGCGTCGACGGGATATGAAATTTAACCATAGTTTATGTACCCTGATTCTGATTACAATCTGATTCAGGTAGTAATGAATTATCGAAAATTTAAGAGAAATGAATGACATCGCAGAACAAGCTTTGATTTTAACAGATAGCGAGCATTGAAAAGTTAGTTGATGTAAAAAAGTTTAAGATTTTTCCATTGCGGTTTATTTTAGAGAAATCATGTGTAGAATAAAAAAATATAGAGCATGATATCGGGATCATTTTCAAATTATTCGCGATTTCTAAAATATTTCTGGAAATAATTTGGTCACTAGTGGTATTATAAGTGAAAATAATGAGAAAAATTCGAATTTTGCACTTTACCTCAAATTTCCCGAATTCGGTCTATTTTAGAGAAATGTATGGAACAAAAATTATAGAGAATTACTTTATACCTAAGCAACTTTTATTTGAAGAATTTTCTTTAAAATTCGAATTTTGCACTTTTTGTCAAAATTCTCGAATACGAACCATTTTAAGGAAATTATGAATATGATAAAATAATATATAAATATTACGAAACGCCTCAGAAACATTTCTAAAACATTCCTAAAATGTAAAAATATCCTGTAAATGTAATATTTCATATATTTTATAAATAATAATTTGAAACCTATCAGAAATATAACATACTGATATTTCAGAAATGTATCCAACAACAGACGCAAACTTCCAATTATTTAGAATATATGGTTGTCTCTAAAATAAAATTATATTACTTAAAATAAAATGACTACAACATAACCCATCTTCTCTCTCTTCTTACAAATGAGAAATTTTTCAAATCTTGGCCATTTACAACATAACAAACATAAACCAACTTAATATTCTAAGTATAATCAATGAAAATGTTTAAAAATATGATTGCAATAAAGTAGAATAATTAATATTTTTAGGTAAAATATAAACAAAACGTCAAAGTGTTTCGAAACAATAACGTTTTATGTAATTTAAAGAAACGTTAATATTAAACGTGTATGTATCTTAATATCCAACTTTCGGTTGAACCACATTTACATAATAACATTTAAAAAGAATATTAAAATAAACTAGAATAATTAATATTAAAATAACGTAGATATTTGGTTTACATTATTAACTAAACGTTAAAAAGGTTGAAATACAATAATCTTTTACATATTATATATATTTAACAAAATGATTAACTTTTAGTTACATAACAACGTTTAAATATAGTATTAAAATATAGTTAAATAAAAGAGCCACAAAATACAGTAATCTCGACCGACAAATAAATACCATCGTGGAAGACTTAACAAACTGTCATGAAATTATTAAGTCCGACGCCCGAGATGCGCATAAATCGTTCTTACGTATGCCTAATACGCATTCGTATCGAGTCGAGCAAATAGTTCGGGAGCATCCGATCGCAACCGATTAATAAAACGAATGACAGATTGTAACTTATAATGTTATATACTTACCAAATTCTGAACCATAATATGAAATAAGATTCATTTGTAATTTATGCACTAAAAGTATTTCAGAGAACAATTCCTAGAATAATTTGTTATAATCATATTTGGCATGCCAAAAGAGCCCTAACAAGTCTAATTATGTCCCTCTTTTTAATCGAAAGACTCTTTCATTCAATTTCAAATAGGTCAATGAAATTGAATCTCTAATATACAGCATCATCGTTATTAAAATTCTCCAAAATCAAAATTTTCTCTATAACTAACAATACTTTTCTCGAAAAGCACTCAAAGTTGTAGATATGATAACGTCAATGTTTTTTCTTTAGCTATCTTTTTCTTTCAGATTACACGTTAAACGTATTGTCAATTTCTACGTTTACGTCAGAGAGATACGCATACATCTATATAGCGTTGCTTTAACAAAATAATGTACCCTACTATCATTGTATAAATATATCTATACAATGCTACTATTAATACACCACATAAACAAAAAAATTATGATCCATTGATAATAATACTAATTTTAACTTCTCAAGGCCCATCCGATCGTGGCATTGGTTGGCTGCTGTCAAGGTCAAATCTATCTTGCACACGTGGTAATATTATTCTTAATTAATTCTATATTTCGGATGTTAAATTTTACGATTTGAACATACGAGGATTGTTCGATAACTACGTGGTGTAACAATGAAGAAAACGTAAGTTTTTTTTATAAAAACATTTAATTTTTCTCAACATAATTAGTCATGACATGACTGCATTATAGATGAAATGGAAGCTGCAACAGCATTCTCGAAATAGGTATTAGGTTGTGGGACTTGTGAGCCAGGTATCGTCTGAAGCTGCAACAGCACTTATACAACACCGACAAAATAACTATCGGGGAATTTATTATATATTAATTACAATTTATTACAATAGGAGAAACATTTATTACACCTGCCGTTTCCGAAATATTAGGTTATGGGCCAGGTTTCGTCTTAAGCTGGCCAGCACTTATAAAACATCGACAAAATAACTACGTGGGGATTTATTACATATTAATAACAATTTATTACAATAGGAGAAACATTTATTACACCTGCCGTTTCCAAAATATTAGTTGTGGGCCAGGTTTCGTCTAAAGCTGGCCAGGACTCATACAACACCGACAAAATAATTACGTGGGAGTTTATTACACATTAATTACAATTTATTACAATAGGAGAAACATTTAATACACCTGCCGTTTCCAAAATATTAGGTTGTGGGCCAGGTTCGTTATAGCTGGACAGCACTTATACAACCCCGACAAAATAACTACGTGAGAATTTATTACACCCATCCCATTCTCGATAAACACCTGACAAGTGCCAAAATTTATATTTTGAGATAATTAAGAAAAAAATCATAGAACAACATAATTAATGTATTCTTTATTTGTTTAAAAATTAGGTTAAGACCAACACGAAGAATTAGTTTAGAACAAAAACCAGTTAAAATATCATATCGAAAAAATAATAACTTTTCTAAAAAAAATAGAAATAGGTGATAAGTGCCAATACAAAATTATTAATTAGAGAACACTAAGAAAGCGTCTTGTTTACTGTGGCGCTGATTAAACATCATTTTGAGCGGGTTCAGTAGGTTATTGTAAACATTTTTGTTCAATGGATTTATTAAGGTATACTTTTGGAACGCAAGACCAATGCAAGCGACAGCAACAGGCAGCAAGACAGCAAACACTGCCGTGTTAAAAGTACTGTCGGGTCTCTTGCATCGGTCGCGGTCCCAAATGTGCTTCATTTAATTACATGTGATTCAGACGTAAGAGACACATTTCGATCGCCAGAAATTTTGTTTTCTGGCTAAAGAACATGTAGTTCGACTGTTCTTAAGTCATTCAGAATTTTTCCGTTTTTCAAGATATTGACCTCGTTCCATGGAATAAAATCTGCAAAGGTTGTCCTTGTTTTTACAATCGTGTATTCGCCAATAAAACGTCCACTACCATTACTTTTACGAGTTTTTACCTTAAGGTCGTCCATAATGCTATAAAAACAACAAACAAAAACGCTGAAGCGTGTATTATTGTGATCTGATGGTAGAATGGCGAACACAACCTATGGCGAATGGCACTTTTCTAAGGAAATAGATCAAGCACTTAACGGTGACTCTTATTGGGATGTTTGTACAAAGCGTATTATAAAGATTGACAACTTATCACTTTTGTCAGGACATAAAACAGTGGCATATAGCACCGTTCAAACATTTTGGCACTTACCCCCTTTGTTACTTCCACTCTTCCGCCATTGTCGTTTTCGTGGCCCTTTGTCCGTTGACCAGTTTTGCCGCCTACGTCAAACTATACATTTTTCAGTATCAAAATTGAATTTAGGCATTAGTTGCCTTCTTTAGGAGCTCGTAGGAAGACCTGGTTCATTATAAGCTGATGACCTTTTTTTTTTCTTTCTTTTTTTTTTTCTTTTTTTTTTTTTTCGTTTTTTTTTCTTTTTTTTCTTTTTTTTTAGAATCTGAACAGACCACCTCTCTTGACCCTCGTACACTTACGGTTTTTGAACTGACCCTTTGAAAATCTAAGTTGTGCAGGCCTGATCTAGAGAGACGAAGAAACCTCAGATAAGGTTTATCTCGCCTCAAGTTCTGTTAATTTACTTTCATTTTGACTATTCTTGCTTCACCACTGGTAGTTAACCCGAAACTAAAAATAGTAGTAGCCACTGAAAAAATATAAAGCATTGATTGAATGGATTTAATTCAGTCTTGTATTTAATCCCTACAGTTCTACAGTGTTTAAAAGTAAAGTAAGAATAATGGAAAACTTATCAGAAAGAGAATGAATCCAGATATAGACGAAGTGCCCGTGACAAAAAAGTGAAAGAGTTCTATCAAGCCTAAAAATTTAATAGTTTGTATTTAGTGTGTGTATTAATTTTCCAGAATCAACATTTTTTTTATTCCTATAAATTCGTTCATTGTATATCTGAGACTATAAACTGTTATGAACTTACAATACAGTACCATTATAATTAAATAAAAAATAAATGAAATAAAATAACAGTAAATCACAATTTAAAAACCCTTATTGAAATCACAATCATTTGTTAATGTTAAAATAATCTTAACAAATTTGTTCAGACAATATAGTTTCACGAATATTACTATAAATGTCATCAGATTTCATATGTTGAAGGTTGGGAAAAACATTTTCCAATTTTTACACTTAAAGCTGGTCAATAGCTACTAAACAAAAATTGGGAAAAGAAAATCGATTCTCAAACAGAAGAGAAAATTGTACTTACCTATTTTGTCTTTGCCTATTTATATATAGATTTTATTATTCTTGTTATTACGTTTATTTAATTTATTTATAGTTTATTTATTTAAAACTCTTTATTTGCAATTTATTTATTAACGTGCTAATTAATTTATAAAATACTTAGGCACTATTATATCTCACAATTTTAATTTAAATATTACAATTTAACTTTTCTTGTCAACATTTAAAATGAATATTCTTGTCCGTCGACAAACTCACGCTATTTATATAAAGCCAGCTCTGTACCAGAACACTCGACTTTCCAGAACGATCGATAACTGCCTCTTTATGACTCAAACGCTGCAAAGGGATCACTCCGGTAGCTTCTCGAAGCGGTGCGTTTAACTATATATGGACAGCGCTAGATTTCATACCGCGAGCAAGGAGTAAATAAAGTACAGAGACGGCTCCGCGTCACAATATTATATATGCCAAAAAAATTATTTAAATCGGTGAGAAAATACAAAAATTACCTTTTTCAAAATAGAGCAAAATATTAATTAAAACCTTGATTTAAATTAAAAAATATGATTAAGTTTAAATAATTGCACTTTTTTAAATGTTTTCGATTTACTTTATTCAATAAATAATCTAAAATTAATGTTCAAGTGTGTATTGGAATTTTCTCTTCTGTTTGTGAACCGATTTTATTTTATTTTTTTTCAATTTTTGTTGAGTAGAGTTTGATGAGCTTTAGTCTTATCAATAAAAGAAATGGAAATAGTATTTGTGTTTCAACGATATATTATGAAATCCATTGAACCACAATAATTATGAATTAAGAATTACTAATAAAATTAGCCTATAGCGATCATGAGCACCCTTTAATTTCGAACCAATAGAAAACACTAATAACAGGGCCTTAGGCCCCATCTGAAACGATTTCAAACCACCTATCTCCCCCCCTTTTTAGGGGCCTCAAAAGTAACATCAAACTAAAAATTTTAAATTTTTATTATGAAGGGGATGTATGAGACCAAAGGCCAAGTCGAACCAGACCAATTTTGGATTTCATTTCCCCCAAAAAAATCGTCAAGAGTGGACTGAAAATGAAATTGAAGACATTTTATTATGCGTGTAATTCACGAGACCGAAAGGTGAGGCTTTAGGTACCACATACTCCCCCCCCCCCTTTCGCAAAATTCAATAAAATAATTTTATGCAGGTAATTCATGGAACCGAAGGGCGAACCTTTTGGTACCAAAAATATTTCACCTTCCTCCTTCCAGGGCTCGTGGCCGAATTTTTCCTACTCTGGACGCGCGCCGGCTAATATTCAAAGCAAATTTAAAATTAACGGAAATGGAAACAAGAAGAAAGTGATTATTAATCAGAAATGATTTAACAAAAATGTGTTTCATATCAATAAATGAGGGTACTGAATTGTATTTTATTGTAGGTACATATGAAAGTTCATGGTTTCAGATAACAATGAACGAATATGTATAAGAATAAAAAAATTTTAGAAATATACAAATGCATATTATGCATGTTTTCCTCAAATTTTCAATAAATATTAAGGTCGAATTTCGACCACTGGGCACCACTAGTTTTTTTAATTTTACAAAGTCATGCTTGATTACGAATGTTCAAGTGATAACTTGTTACTTTCCTGTCTGTATACAGATAAGAAATGTATATCGTCGCCCTTACCTCGAAGTGGCATAAGTATCAAATAGTACCTACATTTCATAGGAAAGCAATAAAACGAAAATACGTAATTCTCAGATCGACATAATATAGAGGGATTTAGAGTTTGCGCTTTCAAAATTTTATCATGGAATGCTAAGGCCTTGTTTTATTGTTTAGTAATTTCAGATTACCCAAACTCCCACGGGATTTAAAAAAAAAAAATGATCAGTTATGCCACTTCGTGACAAACAATTTTCTCACTTTATCAGATAGACCTTGATTAAGTATATTTTATTAATTTAGTTGTCATTGTTTTTAATGCAATCTCATGTATGTTTTATCTGCCCGTAATTATATTTTGTACAGGTTTAGGAAGTGACAAACAAATAAAAAATATGTTTAATGTTTTTATTAAGAAAAATAGGGTGATATCCCACTTCGGCCGTTCTCACTTCGGCCGTTTTGAAAAATTTACCTCTTTTTGTCCCATTTCGGCCGCTTGTCCTTTTCATGCGTTTCAGGTAAAACGGATACGCTGCATTTCGGCCGGTCAATGTACAGTACAGGGTGGCAATTACGCTTTGGTTTGGCAATTTTGGGAGCAGAGTTAATTATATAAAAAAATATTCAAGTCGTTCAATTTAAGGCAAAAAATATTTGGAAATGTTTCATTACCGAAACAGATCTGAAATTGTGTTGCCACCACAATTAGCGGACAACTTTTTAGTTATAGAAGACGGTGTTGAAGACGAAATGTTAATATTTATTAACGTATGTGAATCTTTATTAAAATATGTGAAGTATTTTTTGGAGACGGAGCATTTAAGAGCTGTTCTTTATTATTTTGTGAATCTTTATTAAAATATGTGAAGTATTTTTTGGAGACTGAGCATTTAAGAGCTGTTCTTTTTAATTGAAAAATGTACCGAGGATAGTCCTTCTATTATTCCGGTCATTTTTGCTCTTTTGCCGAATAAGGAAAAGAAAACCTATATAAGACTTTTGTCCTTGCTTGTTTCAAAGTTTAAAATTTTTTCTCCGAAAGTATTAACCTAAATTGGATTTTGAAGTAGCTACCATAAATGCAATAAGATATGTATTTCCCAAAACTGTCATTCATGGATGCAATTTTCACTTTAATCAGGCCATATGGCGCAAAGTTCAAGATTTAGGTTTAGTGTTATCATATCGTAATCAAAGTGAAGTACGAAATCATATTAGAATGTGTGCAGCTCTGGCTCATTTACCCGAAGAAAATATCGATGAGGGATGGCTGATTATAATGGAAACTTCACCTATGAATGATCTAGTTATTAAATTTAATGATTATTTTACTTCACAATGGTTAGATAATCCAATTATCCAAAATATTTAGATATGTTCGGGGCACAGACATCTGACTACAAACGCAGTGGAAGGATGGCATAGTAAATTAAATAAAAAAATTGGGAAAAGTCATTCAAACATTTTCGAGCTAATAACTGTATTGAAAGAGGAGGCTGCTTTAAATATAATTAAATTACAAAAAATAAATCTATATATACCAACTCTAAAACAATTAAAAAAATACGTTGATATTGATATTAGAATTAAAAAAACATTAAATGATTTAAGGGACAAAAATATTGACTTAAAAAATGCGTTGAACAAATTCATGTACATTACTAAATTTGAGTAAAATTGTGTTGTCATACTGTGTATTATCTATTGATATTTTATTGTATCATTGGATTGTTTTTTCTAAAAAATATTGTAATAAAGAATTTGAGTTCATTAAATTTGTTTTTCTTTTAACTGTTTGTATATTACGCTAAAAAAATTAACAAGTTTACAATATATAAACAAACGGCCGATATTATTTAAGTAATCTTAATCTAAATATCCCAAAAAGGTTGACCGGCCGAAATGTAACTCTAATTTTAATTTAAATATGCCAAAAAGGGCGACCGGCCGAAATGCAACTTTTTTATTTAACGGCCGATATGGGAACGGCCGAAGTGGTACTAAACCGAAAAATAGACAACTGAAAACTAATGATTAAAAATAGTTGAAATTGTGTTTAAAATTATTATTCTTCATAAGTTAATTCCTGATAATATTTCTGCAATTCAGGTAATCGAACCACAGGCATTTGACTTTGACTTACGAAGATTAGGTCAGAATACTTCTTGCTTGTTAGTTTTACTGGTTCTGTGTTGAGAGATTCTAATTTAATACCACAATCTTTTTATTTCAATACTGTAATACTCTGTATGGTAATGACTTCGTTTGAATCCATGTCTCTTAGGATCATAAATTCCATAATTTCAGTCCACTTTAAATTTTCTCCTGGCGCACTTTCTCTAATTGATAGAATTCTTATAGATTTTAACAATTTTTTAAAATCCAAGAAATCTGAGTACTTCGTTGGAATGACGACCTAAGGTTATTTTTTTCTGGCCAATCGAAAAATTGGGTACCGTTGTGAGGGCTCAAAAAGATCCCCAGCACCTATTATGGCAGAATTTATTGTACTATGAGCAGAGTCCCCCTCACTCTGCCCATGGTTTGTTTCGAAAAACCTTATATTTTTTCACAATTATCAAAAGATTTTTATTCTGGACATAGCAGCCGTCCGAGTAGAAAGAAAGTATAGGTAATTTGGTCTTTATTCGTAAAATATTCCAAGCCGGGAAAATAGGGAAAAACAAAACAAATCAAGCTGGTATACAGACGGTTCGAAAATGAAAAACAGCACAGGAGCTGGGATCTACCATGTGAACTCAGGGAGGGCAATTAGTTTGAACCTGGGGTCACTGGCAACAGTCTTTCAAGCTGAAGTAACAGCAATAAATGCCTGCGCCAAAGTCATGCTAAATGACTCTCTTAGAGATAAGAGGATCTTTATCATGACAGACAGTCAGGCAGCCCTTAAAGCACTGAAAAGGGTAGAAGTACAATCTAAATCAATATTTGATTGCCAACAGTCCCTCCAGGCCCTAGCAGAACATAACAAGGTCACCCTTGAATGGGTGCCAGGACATGAGGGAGTGTTTGGAAATGAGAAAGCAGACCTCCTATCAAGGAAGGGTGAGGAAAAAACTCTTATTGGACCAGAACCCACATGTGGTATCTCATACCAACATGCTAAATGGGTGTTAAAGGAACAAATAAATAGAGAACACCACAGGCTCTGGTTGGAACTTCCTGGACTTAGACAGTCCAAAAGATTCATAGAGGAGCCATCCACGAGCAGACGACATCAACTGCTAAACCTTAGCAGAGGCGAACTCAAGGCGGCAATAGGACTCCTTACGGGACACTGCGGCCTTAGAAGACACGTAAATCTCTTAGGGATATCTGATGACTCCCTATGTAGAATATGTGAAGAGGAGGACGAAACTCCTATTCACATACTATGCCACTGTTGGAACCTTAAATGGGAACGGGAATGGTACTTCGCGATACAATATCCGGAACCTGAAGAAATCGCGAAAGCGCCATCAGACATATTCTTGAATTCATCAAGAAAATCAATCTGATGGGATAGAAACTGTGAGAGGTACAATAAGCCTAGAGCTTCAGTACAAGTGGGCTTTGAACCACGCCCTAATTCAGATAGATAGAAAATATTCCAAAGATTTATAAATACATGTAGAAATTTCAGAAGAACCTCTGTTACTCAAAATTTCATTCAATGGAAAGCAAAGACATTCTTTGGTACCAATATTGTAAAAAGTAAAGTTAAATGTTGCTAATCTTGTTTTGTAGTAAATAGCATTCTCTTTGTTTCTTGGCAAGTATATATAACGTGTTGTAAATCGAAAACTCCACAGAGAAATGATTTGTTTTCTATTGTTCTTTTTTTGTCTACAGCTTTTAATTCTCGTACTTTTTGCTTATCTGCAATATGCCGTGTTTACGTGTTTTTTAAATTTTCTTTTACAGTGAGATCTCCTTGAAAGTAAGTTATATAGAGAGAACATTGATTCTTTTTTGGATTGTAGAAAGATAAATTTTGCTATTTAAATATTTTTCGGTACGTACTCAATTCGTCGGAATGTATGTGCAGCAATCATTTTTTACCACGTTTTCTGATTTCTATGATTCTTTTTTGTTAGAAAGGAAGTACCTCGGGCGTGGTCCCACATAAATTTGCTCTTGTTTTGTAAGTAGCGGAATTTGCGTCTATCAAAATATGTAACTTAAGTGGACTATAATGAAACATTTATTTATGCAATTTTATAAAATTTATTTTAATTTATACACTTTTTAAAATTATAGCACAATAAATTAGTTATGTCAATTTGTATTACAATTTTCTGTTCTAATTCACAGCTTTTTGATTTTATATTTATTACCTACCTATGCAGGCAATTTAACATATTCATTGAAGAATGATATGAATATATTACATCAGTGTGTAAACATTAAAAATTTTAATTTTGGCTATTAATCTGGATGACATAATAGTCGGGATATTCTTTATTTAATAATTGAATCAAAATGATTATAATATTACTGTTTCACGCAGCTGATACTTATAGAATATAATTTAATGTGGAAAATTAAAAATATCAAATAAAAACAAGGTTTATAAAAAAATGTAATGTATCAATTAAAATGTACGAAGATACTATCTATAAGGTCTAATCATAAATTAGATTAAGTCCACCGGTAGAATATTGACGAAGTTACAGCTGATATAATTTAAAAACAAATACCAACAATAACACTGACGACACTGACTGTCGATAATCTTAAATTTGTTTTTCCGGTTGCCTTCGTTGCCTGCGTGCAACTGTGTATTATAGTGGCGATTGGATGCTATGCAAAGATATTACAACATAGAGACAAAATGTTTCATTCATAAATCACATACAATTGCGGACTGTTATCGTTTTAAAATTGTTAGTGAGTGAAAGAGAGAAAGACAGATCTCTTAGAACCGGCTGGCAACGTTGAAAACAGTGTCCATAATATGCTCGCCAATGGCGTAGAGTTTTAAACTTACCAGTATTGTCAGAGTAGTATGTTAAAAAAATACGTAAACAAGTAGGTATATTTTTTTAGTAAAATAATTATGATGATTTTTTCATGTAGGTAGGTTAGGTTAAGTTGAAAATGAGTGGGATGATCTCATCGCCTTCCACTGCGACCCATATGGGTCTATTGTGGCTCATGACTAATTTATAATTCACCATACAAGCCACACCTTTTGATATGTAGGTAAATTCAAGTATAAGTAAATTCAAATACAATAAAATTCAAGTTACCTTCCGTTTTTTAATATTTATTGGTTTATAGTTTATTGGCATTTACTATATATTTGCCTGGTATGATGTTAACCAAAATTATTTAAAATTTTAAATTAACATTAAGTAGGTAAGGGTATCTAAATAAAACACTGTCCTAAAAATATATAATTTTTTAATTAATAATTACAAAAAACATGGTATGGCAAAAAATATTGTAAAAAAGCTGCAAAAATTTTTAAAATAACGTTTTAAATATATTAAATAGGTACCTTAATTTTATTAACTAAAATTTCATTTAATTTTTTTATGCTTAGTTATTAGTGTTATTACTTACTGTAATGTTTTTTTTTGCAGCAGGTGGTGTTCCAAAAACAGTTGAATCAGAACTAAAAACCCATATATCAGATATACATACATATAGGTAATAAATAATGTTTAGAGGCATACAAAAAATTAATATTTTGTATTTTTACCTGTTGGATAAGTCATCCAAAAATAGAAAGCCCTTACACCGTCTGGAGTTTGCATCTTTTCTGATATATACACCCCACAAAAATTATCGCATCACTAAAATGTTTGCAATGTATGTTTATAAAAACAGGCAGTGCTAAAAAACTGTATTTCTCCTCTAATAACAGAGAGAATAAAACAATCAAAAAAATAAAATTTTGCGAAAAATGAGGCTAAAGTAGGCTATTAATTATAACATGCTATTAGTGTACCAGCAAGGGTGTTACGAATTTTCCAACCAAAAACCTATATTATTGTAACATCCGGTATACACTCTATAATTAAATTTTATTTAAAGAATCAAAGAGATTACTATTCCTGAAGAATCAACTTAGCTTCCAAAAAAAGAATATCTAAATCAATCAAACGGTTCAAAAAAACTCCAAATTTTTGAAAACTATTAGTGATGCGATAATTTTTGTGGGGTGTATATTTAGCACCATTTGCACGTACCAAAACATTTTCAGGAAAAAAGTGTTCTAAACACAACTCTGGGTTTTTACGAAGGGGCTGATTTTCAAGGATCCCTACTAGAGAAAACCAAAGTTTTCTTTTCTCAGGATCTTGCGGAAACTTAAATAGAATATTAAAAAATATGTATGGGTGCCTAATAGGTAAATAATTTTTAAGGTATTCTACATTTTACGTTAAATTTTCTTTGCCACTATTCAATAATTATTTATTGGTATAAGAATAATTTACTAATTTATAAAAGGAATATCACTTCAAAAACTGTTTTAGACTACACAAATTTTTGATACAATTTCTTGTACAATTTAAATTGTATATTATCAAACCTGCAGTAAATTGTCGGAAAAATTAGATTGGATAATCATTTTTCAAACAATTTACTATGTAATCCTATACAATTTAAATTCTATAAGAAATTGTATCAAATCTTGTACAAGAAATTGTATAGTCAAAACAGTCTTAAGACGGGTATCCTACTCCACTGGTTCAAATGAAAACAACATCTTAACCTAAAAATACTTACCGATGAAAGGATAAATTTCGATTTAAATGATCTACCTTATTAAACACTACACATGCATGTACCATAATTCTTTATATTTCTCACAAAAGTTCACAAAAATAGTATTTTATAAATGAATATATCAATTGTAGGAATGATTTTATTTTCTATACAAATTTAATAAGTTTTATTTTACGAAACACGTAATATTTGTCTTCCAAAACAGTAACAGACTATGTTTATGTTAACACTATTAAGATACGGAGGTATCGGATTACGAATATTGGAACTAAGGGTAAAAGATCAAGTTGGTATAAAATACAGATCATTTTAAATTTGGGTTAGTTGCTTTGCGGAACAAAATTAAAGTTCGTTCCAATAATAATAAACTAGTGAATAATTATAATTTTTGTGAGTGGCTGTTTGTTGAACAGGGTAGGGTGAGTTTTTCTCACTGAATAATTATGTTTTATCAGTTAGTTTTGTTTTAATTTGTAATCAAGTTATTTTGCAAATTATATAATCCAATATTATCCATCAACCTTTTATAATTAATTTGTCAATTCTGACGTAAAGATATTTTGTCAAGTATTGAGAAAACCTTATATCCTAAATTAATGGGGTTATATTAAATAATTAAAACTTATTTGAATTTGACTATTATATTTTGTTTTCCTCTACGAGGTTTAATCAAAAGTAAAGTGAGTTAGATTGTCTGTTCTGACGTAGTTCATTGCGGTCAGTATATGCGTTTATTTTGGGATTACTGTGGTCAGTTTTCCCAGAGTCGTGCGGGCTAGTGACATTGCGGTCAGTGTGGTAGTAATGGCTTGTTTTATATATCGATCGATGTTTGGGCATTGCGGTCAGTGCCAACAGAATTGAGAATATAACTTTTTGTCAATTATGGAAAATTTAAAGTTGTGTCAATTATATTTTTTTTATATAATCAATACTTTGACATAAATAGTAGTCAGTATAATTTTCTTGTTAATTAAAAGGATAATAAGTATTTTGTTTATGAATATCACCTTTTCGTGACTTTCTTTAATATAAAGCTGCTTTTGGTAAACTTGATTGCGCATACTTGTTTTTATTTTATTTCAGGTACGAAATCTCATACGTGCATTAATTAAGTATTTTATCTATTTTATTTTACTATTATTTTATTTACGTTTCATTGTTTTTAATCATTTAATATTTATTTCTCTCTAATTTTATTTTGTTCTAAATTTTAACTCTCAATTTAAAGTTATTAAATCGTTTATTGAATTAATTTCTAGTGTTCCCTGACATTGATTAAATAACTAAATATTACCGCCCAAGTTAATAATAGATATTTTTAAATTACAAATATCGTCCTATACAATAAGTCACACAGAAACTGTCAGAAACACAAAATAGCTGTTAGACCCGATTGGCAACGTTGCGGCTGGTTACGGTAACTACATTTCATTCATAAAAATAGGTACTATTTGTAAATTCGTAAAATAAGATATTCAGCGTTGCCGTATTTACGGAGTTCTTTGCAACCCTATAATATTTTGTTTAGATTAATATTGATTTTTAATAAAAAATTTAGCTTATATTAAAACTTTAAAGAATAATTTAATTAACAACATATTTTTATTTATATAATATAAAATTATAGTTATAGGATACATCAAATTTTATGTTTCGAAAGAAATTTCTCCAAATAATTTTTACAGACTGATAAAACCGGCAAAGACGTAATAAACGAGAATCTGGTGGGAATAATGATTTGCCACATAAAAATGTAAACAATTTGGCCTCTTAGTTGTAATGTCTTTGATACTATGCAATAAACCAAAATATGTCATGAACGAGCAGAGAGAACGAAAAGTTTGAAGTTTACCTGTCTTGCGAAGTGCATGATGTCACACAAAATCTACGAGTATCATCGAGGTATAGTGACAAGTATACCTACAGTATACAGCGTTGTACATATAGGAATCGTATTCAAATTAATATACTTTAATATTCTTACGTAATTTATCACTATTCCAAATAGCATTCGTTTAATAATTGTTCAACGTTACTTCGAATTCTTTTTCGTCCATTTTTTATCGTTGTACACGTCGGAAGCGTATTCAAGTCGCTAAATCGTGATATTTTATCAAGAAGTTTACAAAAAACAAAATAGCATACGTTTGTTAATTTTCTAAAATGCATCGATTATTATGCGACCTTTTTTTTTAGCCTCTGGAATATTTATACACACACTAAATACAAACTATTATTAAAGTTTAAGCTTTGATACGAGGTTGATATCGTTTGCTTTTCATGTCGAACAATTCTAAAAGTTGTTTAAAATTTGATGAGGATTTGGGGATTTTTTTTTTAATTTAATCAATATTAATGATGTTGATTTCCCGACAGTAAACCTATAATACCTATAATGAAGGCTGTTTATTTTTTTATTTACATTTTTAAAATCTTTTATTTTATACTTGTTAGAAAGTTTACGAGTTCTAACAACTAAATGTTCGGATGGGCTATTATATCAAAATAATACTACGAGTGTAATTATTTTTGGATACCATACCTACATTTAAAAATATTGACAAACATTATTATGAAACAAAATTTTTTAAATAATATTTCATCCAATACTTAATATTATTAATTAAAAGACTCTCGTAAAATATATAATTTTTAATCGCCTAAATCAAAAATAAATACCTGATAAGGGCTATTTCCACCGCTAGTCGTTAATAAATAGTTCCAAGTTCAAAATTATATTTTTAGCGGACAAATGTCATTTTAAACCTGGTTTATTTTTAACTACTAGCGGTAGAATTGCACCTAAGTAATTAGTTAAACGAAGCTTTTTTAAAGCGTTCTGAATTATGAAATCGATATAATATTTATCCTTACAAAATAGAGAGATATTGCAAATGTCTATAACGTCAGCCACTAATAATGACTACGTAATTAGAAGCAAATAAATTATATCCTAAAATAAGACTTGCCTTGCCCTTATACATATTTCTAACCTCATTTTAAAAATGTTAAATTATAGTTAATTTTTGTTGTTGTCTATAATACGAGTATTACATAATATAGAAGAGGCATTAAAAATTACCATTTTAGGGTCTATTTATACTCCCTTAGTATTAGTATTTGTATTAGTATTATGATTAAGCATTAAATTTGTTAAATCATTAAAAAAAGGTATTTATACTCGTTTTATAATTAGTATTAGTAATTCTTTTTTAAACCTAATACCTAATAAGATATAATTCTGCAGTCAACAAAATATATGGTTACTGAAGAAATGTGTAAGAAGCCGGTTTTGTTCTTTTAAGATATTTGAGTTTTAAATGTGTTTTTATTAATAGTTTTACTAGTTAATTTTATTTAAAAATATTAATATTCAAAAATAGGTTTAATTAAGGACATTTTAACGGATTTAAGCCTCAAATTTATAACAGATAAAAAGAAGCAGAAATATGATACAAATCAGACAGAAAAGAGGCCTTTGCTTCCTCGTGGTGACATGTCATCTGTCAACTTTATAATCGGTAAACACTGCTGATACACAAAAATTGTATACATAGCATGATTTGTACCGAAATATTATCGTTTTCGAGCTTGTTGGAACAAACATATAAACAACATAATCATGTGTGTATTGTCAATTATCCTTATCCGTTGTCTATTAAAAACAAAGGCCAAATACGCCATTGATTCATTTTATAGAAAAGAAGAAATTTAATATTTAATTTAAAAGTTGAATCTGTCAATTATTAAGCATAAATATTAATGCTAATACTAATCATAAATCGAGTATAAATTTCCCCATTACATTGTGAAGGTTCAACTTAATGCTTAATCATAATACTAATGCAAATACTAATAATAAGGGAGTATAAATAGACCCTTAGATTTAGATGACGATGATATTAAATATTAAAAAACTACGAATGTCGACGAGCGCACCCGAAAGCTATAAAGTCGTCACTATCTGCTGCCCTAACGCCCGTATGCACCGTACAGGTTTAATCCAGATCAAGGGCTTAATCGCGTTTAGTACCATAGCTAAAAATGGTACTAAGCGCGATTAAACCCTTGAACTGGATTAAACGTGTACGGTGCATACGGGCGTTAAACATCCATAATTAAGGACAGACAAAATCTTTAATAATGTCAGTTCTAGAACGTAAACGATCTACGCATGCTCAGATGTCAAAATAAGAGCGGCGCTTATAGTGACTGACCTTAAGTGAACTTGCAATAACTCTCTATTATTAAAAAATCGACCCTTAAACTTTTAACATTAAAGATGTGACGGTATTTCTGGAACGGTATTTTTTTGGATCGTAACATCGCAAGAGAGGTAGCGATTCAGTTCAAATATTTCCCCTCTGTGTTTCCCCTTCTTCAGACACCAAATACACAGAAAAAAATATCATGCAAATGTTTAAAAAACAAATATATTATGCACCTATTACAATTTTTTAACTTAGTATAAATATAAAATATTTTATTTTAGGTGGTCCAATATTAAACCACAAAAATGCCCACCAAACTAGTTTTTGCAAAGCCAGGAAATCCTGCCGAGGTTCTGCGTACCGAGGAATATGACATGCCACAAATAGAACCAAACGAAGTTTTAGTACAAATGATAGCAGCACCTGTAAACCTCATAGACTTAAACATAGTTCTAGGAATTTATCCTTTCACATATGAGATTCCTGGATTCGAAGGAGTTGGGAAAATTATTAAAGTAGGTTCTAAAGTACAAAAGGTTCAAATCGATGATATTGTAGTACCAACCATTTATGCAGGTAATTAGGAACCATTATAATTACATAAAAAATATACAATATACGGAATAAAACTACAAATTTGCTGGATTTTTGGAAAGAAAAACTAGTAAATAACTTTTTATATCTGTTTAGATCATTCCTAATGTTGTATACAACTATACAAACTATTTAAAGACTGTTTAATCCAGTTGAAATTATTCCAGGTACATGGAGAACTCATCTAGCCCTAAAAGAAGACGACGTACTGCCTTTACCTAAAGAAATAGACATATCAGAAGCTGCAACGTTTTTCATAAACCCAGCAACCGTGTACATAATGTTGAAACATTACATTGATCTAAAACCAGGAGATGTAGTTCTTCATAACGGTGCTAACTCTACATGTGGCATATATACAATACAATTATGCAAAGCTTGGGGCTTAAAATCAATAAGCGTTGTTAGAGACAGACCAGACATCAAGGAGTTAAAGGAGTATTTGAAAAGTCTTGGCGCTACGTATGTTTTCACTGAGAAAGAAATTAAGGAAACAGACATATTCAAAACAGGACAATTGGAGAATCCTAAGCTGGGTCTAAATTGTATAGGAGGAGAGTCAGCAAATACTATTTTAAGTCACTTAAGTGACGAAGGACTATTAATTACATACGGAGCTATGACTCTGGAACCAATTAGCGTATCTATAACTACACTTGTCTTCAAAAACATTAGATTAGACGGTTTTAACTTTTTTAAATGGTTCGGTAGACCTGAAAATGAAAACAAAAAACCTGAAATGTATAAAACATTGATTGATTTAATAATGAAAGGAGATTTTAAAGCCGCACCACACGAATTTGTAGATTTTCAAAATTATAAAGAAGCTATGAGTAAATCTGTATCTAAAGATGGAATGATTGGAAAAAAGTACATTTTAGATTTTAGAAGTCTTAAAAATTGATATGATAACAGTATTCCATTGTTTTCAAAAATGTGTTTTACTTAAATAATTATTATGTTCGGTGTTGGTGAAAAGAAATAAATGATGTACTAGTTTTATACACGGTTTTTATTTGCCCTATTTACCATCAGAATATCACAGTTAGATTTACATACCTACACTTAAACTTACATGTTAGTTCAGTCACAAATTAGATGAACAATACAAAAAGAAACAAGACTACAGCCAAAACTCCAGCCACTGTAGCCCACCGATTGTCATTTGTCACCTATAAGTAGGATGTTTGTTTATTTACATTGCGTTTGTTTTGGGCGGGATTTTGTATTTGTTTTTTTAACTGGTTTTAGATAATATTCTCATTATAATAGTCTTTTCGAGTTTCATTTAGTGTTAATTTAAGTTTAGTTTCCATGCTTTCCTCATAAATATAATATTTATCATGTGTTTATGACTTAATTTAGTAAAAGTATTCACCTATTGATTGGTTGCTACAAAAACATCTAGAAATATTTATTTACTAAACTGAGGACATGTTTTATTATGTGGTTTAAAGGACGTTTGGTACCTGAACGTTTATTATTGATGAACTTAATTGAAAATCTTACTATCCTTATTCTTATATTATGATGTGAATGGTGTATGTACTTTGTATACATGTAAACGGTAATTAAACTGTCACAAATCAGATTGCAGTTTGATTCTAGACAAAATTTTGCAAAATCTCAATATTGTAAATTTGTAGAAATCTATTTATCGTAAGAAATAAAATTATATGACTTACGCTTTGAAAATAATAAACACTTCAATTTTGATTTTGACATTAACACCATATAGATTGCAATTTGCTGGAGGCTTTTTCGTAAATTTCATTTTTAATATAAACACTAAAGAAATAAACAAATTTAAATCTCAAAATTTTTTTTCTAATAGATGTTTCCCTATCAATTTTAGTTTGCGCTTTGGCTATATTGAAAAATCTAATTCTACAATAAATTTTTGTTATTAACTTATTTTCATTACATGGCTCTCTTCTCCTACATAATAACTGAATAAATGGTCCTTATATTCATTCGAATAATTAGTTTAAAGTAGAAAAATACTAAGGTGTTAAAAATTTCAATAAAATTTGGTTCTGGAGGCATCATGCTATTAGTAAGGGACAAGGTCTGGCTCATTTTATTCTCGATAAAAGGGCATGTTTCTATTATATTATTTGATGGTGCTATTATATCTCCACAATTTTTTATATTGAAAAGCGCAAGGTTATCTCTCGGAGTATCATCAGAACAAACTATAGCTCCATGCAATTTAAAGATTTAACATGTTTTTTTAAAGTTTTGGCAATAAAACCAAATATATAGGCAACCATATTTTCCGAAATGAATGATAATGTCGGAAGGAGTCTTTTTATACCTTGAAAATATCATAACCAACAAATGTGGCACTGATGTCCACATTATATTTTTTTATTAATAAAATGTCGTCGACAGTAATTGGTGACATAATTTTCTTACTCGAGAAGGTTGTCAAAATATGTCGAGATTGTTCACTCTACATAAAAATTGTATTGCTCATTTTTGCAGACACAAAACAGTATTGACTCACGGCTACAACCTCCCCAAAATGCAATTGCATATATTTTAAATGGAACAACTCAACTAGAACGTAATATTCATTCGAATAATTAGTTTAAAGTAGAAAAATACTAAGGTGTTAAAAATTTCAATAAAATTTGGTTCTGGAGGCATCATGCTATTAGTAAGGGACAAGGTCTGGCTCATTTTATTCTCGATAAAAGGGCATGTTTCTATTATATTATTTGATGGTGCTATTATATCTCCACAATTTTTTATATTGAAAAGCGCAAGGTTATCTCTCGGAGTATCATCAGAACAAACTATAGCTCCATGCAATTTAAAGATTTAACATGTTTTTTTAAAGTTTTGGCAATAAAACCAAATATATAGGCAACCATATTTTCCGAAATGAATGATAATGTCGGAAGGAGTCTTTTTATACCTTGAAAATATCATAACCAACAAATGTGGCACTGATGTCCACATTATATTTTTTTATTAATAAAATGTCGTCGACAGTAATTGGTGACATAATTTTCTTACTCGAGAAGGTTGTCAAAATATGTCGAGATTGTTCACTCTACATAAAAATTGTATTGCTCATTTTTGCAGACACAAAACAGTATTGACTCACGGCTACAACCTCCCCAAAATGCAATTGCATATATTTTAAATGGAACAACTCAACTAGAACGTAATATACACTTTTAGCTGGTTTAAAAACTATTTCTTTAGCCACAATTCTGACTGCAAAACATCAGGAGAAAGTTTTTTGTTTAGCAATTTTCTATGGTTCTTATATTTCTATAATAATTATTGTCTAATTATGACTTTCTATAGGTTTCATTTCTGTGCCATAAAATTGTAGTGTCATCAGCAATTAGAGTGAAAGTACTTAAGTATTAAGTTGAGTTAAGTAATTTATATAAAGAAGGAATAAAATGGGACTCAACATGGAACCCTGAAGGACTCCCAACTTATATCTAAAACTAGAGAGTACATAATAACTCTTACCATTTGCTTGCGTCTTCAATTTCGCAAATGTTTGCAACAATACTGTATGATTAACACAATAAAACACCTTAATCAAATCACAGAATATCTTCACTACAGCTTTGTTTAAATTAATTTTAGAGTAAACACGCGGGCGGAGAAGGCGATCCAGTCCTGATAATTGATTTAGGCAACCAATAATGCATGTTATATTTTCGTTGTATTTTCTCCAAAAACTTCGTAATGCACATGCGTTGTAGTACTGCTAAACATCGCAGAGCTGTGCCATGTTTGGTATGTTGATTAGATCGGCTGGCAGGATCGTGTAGCGTTCCACTGGTGGGGAGTTCAGTGGTCTTTAGTAACATCACAAATAGTTTTTAATTTTGACAAAAAAATCTGTTTACTCTGTAAGTTCTTTGGTAACTAACAAAAAAGACTGCTTATGTACAATACATCTCAGGGCTGGTAAGGGGGTCGCGACATAGGAGTCCATTTTGGACGCCATTTTTTTCGAAACAGTAGTCGCCCATTGATCTGGCAACCTGTAGTCGCTTGGCTTGCCAATATAAGAAAAAAAATTAGACTTTTTTTAAATGACATTTTCATTATAAAATGCCCATATTTTTTACTTTTTTAGGTTAAAATATTTCAATTTAATAAATTATTAATAATCTCACATGTACATAGAATACGTCGTGAAAAGTAGATAATTTTGTGCTGTTTTGGTTTGGTTTATTTTAAAAGGTAATTGAAAATATGAAGACAATTTTCTTATAGATGAGGATGCATAACAAATTATGGCTCCCTTTTTTAGAGCTCCAGTCCCCTAAGTCTATTTATTTTAGGTCTTTTTAAATTGTTGGTAGGTATTATTCACTTCATTTGTATGTTTTTATTTAATTTGAATAATTTTGTGTAATATCTTCCGATTCGTTTTCTATGCATTTTAGCATTTGTTCGCACAGGTTAACAAAGCTGACAAAAGAAATGGACAAACCTTTTTCTAGATTTTTTAATATTTCAGGGCAATAGTGTTAACAGCAGACCACAACAAGAATAACCAAAGTTAGTAATCAAGCAACATATTTCAGTATCTCCAGAATTATAAACGTATGAAAACTATAATAGAAAACATGCAACGCTTCGATTAGGAAATTACCTAAATTAGCATATCTAGTGAATATTGTATTTAAAGAATATATTTTTAATCAAAACTTTTGTGCTTCTACTCCAAAACTAACCATATACCCACATAACATCAATGTTCTATGAATATACTAAGAATGTTCTGTCTATGTTCTTTTTAGTATATGCTTTCTAGAATGTTCTTAGAACATACCTAGTATATACTTTGAAAGTATATTCTAGGAAGTATATACTGAGTACGTGCTATGAAAGTATATTCTAAAAAGTATATACTGAGTACGTGCCTTAAAAGTATATTCAAAAAAGTATATACTCAGCACGTGCTATAACAGGACATTCTTAGAAGATACCAAAATTCATATACCCAGCATGTTCCTCATATTCTGAGAATGTTCTAAATGCTTGCAGGTAAAAATTAACACCAAATAAATGTAAAAACACGTTTATATACACATCTATATAAATTTTTCCCAGATGTTGATCTGATAATTCGTTAGCAAACGCACTAACGTTGAGGGTTCAGACCAACAAACATTTGCCACTTTGACAGAAGATAAGAATAACATAACCTACAATTTCTACAAATTTTTTAGATCACGTTTCAGTTTGTAATAGGTAAGTAAATTATTAAAAATTAATTGCATCGTGTGTTCTATATAAAAATAAACAAATTTTACTATATCTGTAGTTTTTAGGACTTATAATTGATGTTAGAACACAGGATATCCCAAATATTAATTGCCAGTATGAATTTATTAATATGGTTAATACTAATGGCGGATTGAAACTAAAATACAGTGTTACCAGAATTTCATTCACAAGCTTTGTTCGGCTTACTTTTGAGGACTGTTTAAAATCGTTATAATCATGCGCATTTAAATTTACGTGTTCGGGTTTCTCCAAATCTAGTCCTAGGACACTCTAGGATTGACTGTTTCGTGTGTATTTTAGTGCGCAACTAATTTCACGCAGTTCTGAATCGTTCTGAAACGTTATAAAATTGGTAAGCCGAACAAAGTTATAGTTTCTATGAAAAAAATATTGAAAAGCCAGAAATTGACCTGGAAGAACTATAAAATTAGCTAAAGGAGGACGAAAACTACAAAATGGTGGTAAGTAATTAACAAAAATATATTTAAACTTTCACTGAACATAATAATCATTTATGTAACTCTTGTTTTTGTTAGTGGAATGCCATGTACAATTTTTAATGTTTTACGTTCGACAAAAATATTCCATTAGCTATGTACACTTAATTTGTATATGTACCAAGTTTGTTGATTTTTTATTTTTTAGGTTCAATGAAGATCCAATGGAATCAAGCAATAAAATATTGGTTGGTTAAGGTCAAAGAAAGAATTTGTAATAAAAATAAGATAGGTATATATGATTTTTTTTAAATAAAGATTTAAAAAATGGTCACGATTTTCATTATTATATAGGTACACTTATTCTTTAATGTTCAATATTAATCAAACATCCTGTATTATGGTGTCTAGTATATGCCCAGCATATGTTATATTTAAATACTTAGCATATATTTAGAACGTACTATCAAATTAGAGTAGATACCTATAGCATGCTGTACACATACTTGAAGTACATTCTCAGTATCTGCATAGTGTACGTTTAAAGAACGTCACGTAGCATATTCTTTGTATATTCTGAGAATGTTCCAAATGCAAATACAGTATATTCTCAGCATATGCACATTCTTAAAAAGCATATACTGAGAATATGCTATGAATGTATAGTTGTTATCTGGGTAGAAATGCATATGCATTTTATAGTATTAAGGAGGTCCTTTCGCCACCAATGTTAAATAAAAAATATTAGATTATGACTAAAATTAATTTTTTTCTAATATTAGATGTCCTTATTTATCTAATAGTGAACTTTTAACTATACCTTACCGTGCAAATTTTTGAGAAAATTTTTTTTTAAAAATGTGTGTGTTTGTACAGTGTCTTATGAGAAAGTAAGACTTCAACAACAATTTTCGAATTATAATTAATTTTACTATTATTTATTGATTAGATGGAGTAGAAAAAAACAAAAAATAAGGTTTTTGAAATATTTAGGTTTTGTTTTTTACAATAAAATATATAGGTTACCGTGGAATTTATTGAGAAATTATTATTAAAAAATCACAAAAAATTTTCAACTAGGTTACTTGAAAATTTTTTGTGATTTTTTAATATTAATTTCTCAATAAGTTCCACGGTTTACTATATATATTTTATTGTATAAAACAAAATCTAAATATTTCAAAAACCTTATTTTTAGTTTTTTTCTACTCCATCTAATCAATAAATAATAGTATAATTCGAGAATTGTTGTTGAGGACTTACTTTCTCGTGAGGCACTGTACAAATACTCACATTTAAAAAAAAATTCTCAAAAATTTGCAAGGTAAGGTATAGTTAAAAGTTCAATATTAGATAAATAAGGACTTCAACTATTAGAAAAAAATTAATTTTAGTCATAATCTAATAACTTTTTTTTTAACATTTGAGGCGAGAGGTGTGGCGAAAGGACCTCCTTAAGCAAGATTCGGATCAAATGTACCCATAATTTATAAACATTATTAAACTAAAATAAAACATTTCAAATAACACCTGTTTTTTATTTAAATAAAACATTTTAAATATATGTTTTTATTAAATACATAAATAAGTCTCAACCACTTATTTTTTTTGTTTTTACTTCTAGTGTAAAAGTGACTACTAATTCACAGTCTTTCAAGTTTATTATTTAAAGAGACCAGCTACTATAAAATATCCTATTGATGATAACTAATTTCTCTTTAATAATGTTTTTGCATTTATCAACATTTTACAGCACTTTGTTTATATGAAACATCTATTTAGCTCTTAATTAAATCACATTTAAATCAAGTAATTACATTTTTATATTCAACTTATGTATTCTTATTAGAAATTAGTCACTTTTTTTAATTTGAATTTAAGACATTTCTTTATAAGCTTACTAGAACATACTTCTGTAACCAGAGCATTTCTTTATAACGTTTGGTTACTCTGCTTTGGTTACATGTTACCGAAGCATATGTAGCTATATCTAACGAGGCATTTATTTATAAGCTTATTAGAACATACTATAATAAAAAATAACAAAGTCAAAACATCCTAAAATTTCTAAAATTCAAATTCCGTTTAGAAATCCCCAAACTTAAATTAAATTTGACATATGACATTCAATAATAGGGAAACCATGGTATACGTAATGTCACCACAGTAACCACAATACTGTAACCAAGTATGTTGTAATAAGCTTATAAAGAAATGCCTTTTGTGACTGTGGTAACCGAGTCCATTCACCAAACCACAAACTTAGTCACTTAAAAATGTTGAAAGAGAATGTCATAAAGGTAAAATTCCTTCTTCTATGATGTTTTCCATGCAATTTTAGGTTGTAAACGTTTTGTCCAACACTTTTTTACAATTTATCCCAAGCAACACTATGAAATATTTAAATCCTCGATTTACAGCATTCAGTTTTGAGATGAGTGCAGTCACAATGCAGTTTCAGAGATAATTTTTACATGAACACTTATTTACCACATACAAACGCATGTACCTATTCATGTAACATTAAAATAAAGTGGAAACAAATTGCATAATTTGGTATATAAAAAGTACAAAATGTTTTTAGTTTTAATTCGACATTCGACTACGAAGAAAACAGTGGTTCATTCCACTTGTACCATATTGACATTATTATGCACGATGCACGTTAAAAGTAGATCTGTCTCTGTTTTTATAATACTATTACGGCAGGACAAACGATAACCGTGAATTTCGCCAAACGAACATCAGAACTGAAGCTGACTACTATTTCCCCCTAGCCTCAGTCACCCCCTCATGGCCCTCATCCATTTACTGGGTCTATGTTGCGACCCCCTTAGATATACCAGCCCTGAATACAACTACCTTTTTTTATGCGAAAAGTGTCTTTTAATAAGAGTTGTAAATGAAGTTACCAAAAATTGAAGATAAAATATCAACAACTTAGTTTGTTTTAAAGATTGTCCATTTAATATTCAAAAGAGAAGAAAATAATTTTTGTATGTCAGTGTTTGTATTATAACTTATAACCTTAGTTAAAGAGTTATTTCTTGGGGTTTACTTCTCATGAAGGGAACAATAACTCTTTAGCTACATCATCCAGTAAAAAATTGAAAACGAAACAAATTCAACTTAATAAAATTTTATTTATAAAAAAAATAATAAATTCTTACAACAAAAATGTTTCTTAAATAAAATTTATGTAAAAAAAATTAACTCATTTTAATATAAAATAAACAATATTCGATTTCAATTGAAATCTTAACGAGATATTTATATAATCCTAAATCTCTTTAAAAATAAACCAAATTCTAGTTTTTTTTTTTTAATTAAATAATAAGAAATATTCTAATGAGGCTGTTGCAATTTACGCTGTTGCAATTTACCTAGAAACGCTGATATCAACAGCTAATCTTCAATACGCCAAACAGTATGAAACAATTGTAAATGCCACTCATAATCGTGTATTAATATTTCTTTGTAACAAATATCACAGGTTATTTTCATAAATTTATAATTCCAACAAAACATATCCGGTCTCTCTTTAAGATAGCACATAATACTACTTAAACTAGTATTGTAACTAGTATTTAAAAAAGTTTTTTTCAAAGTTTCATACTCGTCTTCCATATCTAAAACATCGTCAAAAATCTTATCTTCCAAATGAGAATCGAAGTGTTTGAACAACGTTTCTTTCAAAGGAAATTCAGCGTTACACATATGGCACGCGAAAAGCCTTATTTTGTGTAACTGCATGTGTTGTTTGAAAGAAAAAGTATTCGGAAACCAAGTGTTGCATAACCGGCAAAATGGTTCATGTACGTACATATGCTCGGAAAGTGCTGCTTCGGTTTTATATCCACTGCCGCATTTATTACAAAACAACTTAGAATCTTCTTGAGATAGGAATGAATTTTTACTAGTTTCCGAACAAGATTCCGTATCCGAAGTTGCTAGTCTCAAATCAACGTTTTGAAATTTGGTCGCATTTGGGCAATCATTTTCACGACACCGACATGTATAAAAAACACCGTTTTGATCATCTAAAGAGGTGGTGTCTTTCAGTTTCGTTATGTTAATATGGTAATCTTGCGTTTTCCGCCGTGTTATTTTTTTCTTTTTTATTTTTCTTTTGGAATTTGATTTAATTTTGTTCTTTGGCAACGTGGTGTTATTTCTAAGAAAGAAAAGTTTATTATACAGTAACCCTACTTAAATATTATCTGGAACAGATAAACAAATTACCTATAATATTTAATTTTTTTATTTAGTACTGTCGTGTGAGCCATTTTCGACCCCGGCCCTGCTCTAATTTCTTAAATCCCTATCTGCCTTATTTGGGCCTTTACAGACTGCCCTTTTCCGATTAAGAATAATATTTAATGGTGATGATACGAAATTGCAATTTTTGCCGAAAATGGATATGAATAGACTCGTTTGTCGTTGGAAAGAAAAATAACAATTTATGCATTGTTCCCTAAATTTTAAAATTAGACTGACCCAAATGAACTTTCTCTACTTCTTAATAGATGGCGCAAGGAAAACAAATGAGCTACAGTGACTTTATCTTTATAAAGTCACTGTAAGTTGAGCCAATATCAGTTTATGACATCATTTTAAAATCGTAGTGGTCCAAGCAGTAATCGGGCCAGTATGATTTTCTAACGGCTTAAAATTAGCTGTCAAAGGGTTTCTTCAGGAACTCAGAAACTTTCCCGTGTTTATACTTTTGATCATTAAAATTCTTTAATAATTCAGTAAAATTTTCATTTCGTTTAGCAAATAAACAAGTGAGTGTTGTATCTATCTTTTGTAGCAGTATAAAACAGTCTTAAGGTTGAATCTAAATGTAAAATATATTAAAGAAAATATAACTATTATTCATAACCTACTAATGCATAAAAAAATTTAATTAATAGGTTTGTTCCAACAACAATCAGAAACCGGTTATTGCCACCAGGATTCTGCGCAGTAGATTATTAGGACTCTAAATTATATACTGCGCAGAATCCTGGTGCCAATGACTGGTTTCAGATTGTTGTTGGAACAAATCTATAGAAACTACAGCACATTGTTATTGTGGTGCGAACGCCTGAACCGACTCTGTTCTTCGATCTTTAGCGCGACGTGGTGTCTGGCACCTGACTCATGATCGAAACATTTCCGTAATTATCTAGGTATGCAACTGACGAGTAGAGGAAGCACTTCACGAACGCTTTGAGAGTTTCTAGACAGTCGAGAATGTACTAGTGTAGAGCTGGCTTTATATAATTAGCGCGAGATTGCCGATAAACCTTAAGTTTCAATTTAAGTGTTGGATACTATTGTAATAAATAAATTAGAATTGTGAGTTATAATAGATACATTAATTAGGACATTTTAAATAAATAATAAATAAACTGTTTTCAATAAACTATTTTTAAATTAAAGAGAGAAGGCAGTAAATTTAACCATCGCCCTTAGAGGAGATGCTTTAGATGTACTTCAGACTATATCCGTGAAAGAGATAAATGATTTTTAACAACTCAAAAAGAGACTAAACATGCGATATGGCCACGAACACTTGGAGCATTTATACCAATCACAGTTAAAGAATCGCAAACAGAAACGAGACGAGATCCTTCAAGAATATGAAGTAGGTATTGCCAGGTTGGCGCGATTTGCCTACCCATCAGCTCCAGAAAACATGATGGAATGTTTGGCAGTCCAAACATTTGTTGATGGACTCGGTGACCACGAAATGCAGAAACACTCCGCTTAGCCCGTCACACAACATTGGTCGATGTCTTGTCCGCTGCTCTAGAGTATGAGGCAGCTACGCAGGCTTCTGGAGGCTACAGTAAAGTGAGGACTGTAAAAGAAGAAAACGTGGAAGATAAACTCGACCAACTAGTTAACATAATGAAGACCTTTGCTGACGAAAACTATATCAGCTGCTGGAATTGCGGCGAACTGGGACAAGTACGTAATTCGTGCAAACGCCCTAGGGTTCCAACAAATGAAGACAACACGCCGCAGGAAAACTAAAGCGGATCGGCCTACAGGGGGCAGCTTCGAACCGAAACCATTCCAAAGACCCTCTAATACTGGTAGCCTCTTTGAAATGTCACGATGATAGTGTATACGTAGACGGCGAAGTAAATGATAAAAAGTATACACTGTTGGTGGATACTGGAGCAACTATAACCATTATACGACCAACAACCATAAATAACCGCAAGAGAATTCTACCAACAAGATTGCGGCTCCGGACTGCCACAGGTGAAAGTGCCAACATCCATGGGGAAATCCAGGTTCAATTAGAAATTGGTACAGAAAAGTGGAAATGGACCCAGTAGGCAAAGAAAAGACAGCTTTTACCACCGGATCTGGATTGTGGCAATTCAATGCCATGCCATTTGGACTATGTAATGCCCCCGCGACATTTGAAAGACTTATGGAAAATGTATTTATTTATTTATTTATTTATCATACGGTTTAAACTATTTACAAAATACAAGAAGTTATAATAAAAAAAATATATATATATAAATATTATGTAAACCTTACTTCTCAGCTTGATATAGGGAAGAGTTAAAAATATCGGTGTTTCGTTTTGCCGCAAATGTATTAGAATTTCTCAACAGTCTGATCATCCCAATTTCTGAGCCATAGTTATTTCTATGAACTGTCAAAGCAAATGTACAGCTACCCCGCAACGGCCTAGAAGGGATATAAAAATCTACCCTTCGCAAGAGTTCAGGAGAGTCAACAATGCCATTTACCAGTTTAAAGATAAATAAAAAATCAATAAATTCTCTTCGGGAAACTAAAGATTCATTATTTGTTGTGGCAAGCATATTTGCATAAGGGTACGGTAGTGACAATTTAAAAAAACATTACAAATCTACGTTGCACTCTTTCAAGCCTTTCCATATGATGACCAAATAACAGAACAATATTCCAAATGTGACCTTATGAGTGAATAAAATAAAATTTTAATTGTATGCAAATTCACAAAGTCTGCCGAATGCCTTCTCAGGAATCCTAACTGTTTTAAGGCTTTCCCAGTAACGTAGTTGCTGAGAGGGTTATCCTGAAAAACATGCCTGGTTTATTTAGACGACACCATAGTCTTGGGGAAGACATTTGATGAACATCTAAACAACTTAGAAGATGTTTTTAAAAGACTTCAAGCTGCCCAACTGATGGTAAACCCCAAAAAGTGCCAACTGCCTCTTTCAACATAAAGTTAATTACCTAGGTCATATAGTCAGCAAGGATGGGAGTATCTGTAGATAAGAAAAAAGTCGCTTCTTTCAAAGAGTGGCCACAACCAACTGATAAAAAAAGTTTTCTTGGACTATGCACGTACTATCGAAGAACAGAGTCGGCTCAGGCGTTCGCACCAAATTATAATTGTTACTTTTGTTTATTCTCTTGTTTTCATCTAGGGGACGGATACTTAACCATACTTTTGCGATGAAACAATGTAGACGTTCCAGTGATATTATAGCGCTACCTTGTTACGTTTTTCAACGTTACTGGAAGTTCTCAAAAATGATGTCTTTTTAACAAACCAGAAGTGACATTTCTGCTATATCCGAGAAAGCCTTTCTACGTCTTGTAAAATAAAATCATATTAATTAACTAAATGTGACGTTCCAAATACGATACAGTTCCTACTTTTTTATTTTTATGTATCTATTGCCTTTTAAATTTTATATGGACTATGTTATATAAATATTTTATATATTTCTATATTTCATCTATATAACACAGCTTACTTAAGCTGTGTATGTATATTATATAACAGAATATGCGATTTCGACAAGTCGGTAATACTTGGAGCAGACCAAGAAGAATGCGTCAAAGAATTAGCTTCAAAATTTGAAAATCATCTAGTAACATGGTCCAACTGCTAAATTATGGGTTTCTTACTTTCGCATGGTATCAGTTATGAAACAATTTATTGAGGCCGAAAGAAGCGGAAATTGGGACTTTCATCTTAATAGTATCCAGCAAATGTTGCCCTATTTTCATGCCAGTGGTCATTTTGTGTACGCTAAATGTGGCCATTTATATTTACAGGATGTGTATAGTTTAAAAGAAAAGATGAATCCTACAGAATACAGGTCTTTTACAGATTACGGATGGAGGGCGCTTCACAATTAAACGTTCTGACAAATTTTGGTGTGGCACATGGTCAGACATGGTTATTGAGCAATCATTAATGCAAACGATAAAAACCTTAGGTGGAATCAGGGCCGACAAAAGGGGGGGTGGGTAGCCGGGACTAATTCCCGGGGCCCGGGCTCAAGTAGGGCCGCGGCAGCGGCATAAGGGGGGCCCGGCAACTTTGGCGACGACGTTTATTACTTCTTCAGAAGTTCGGCACAAGAGGGGGAAAGTTTTTGCTTGAAGACCGTTTTTATAAAGATTTAGTAAAGAGGAGAAGGTTTTGCTTGAAGACCTTTTTTTTATAAAATTGTCACGGGGCCCGACCTGGAGAATTGTCCCGGGGCCCGACCTGGCTCTCGGCGGTCCTGGGTGGACTAACTCATGGGCGGCGAGTCCAGGAGAGCGTACTTTCTAGGTGGACTATGGGAATGTCATTATTGCACAATATTTGTGACGCCGTTGAAAATTTTTGCAATATGGAGTTTAACACTACGGAACAGCATGTTGAATTGATAAGTTCCCGGATTAATCGTGATAACAATAACGTAAAAAATTAATGGATTGGTTTTTCTAACATTCGCCGTTCCTGTAATGAAAGAACTTATGTCAATAAGTACTGGAGTCATTTTTGCTGTAAAAGCAACTAGTAACAAGATATCTTGAAAAAAATTAATTTTTCACAATTTATTGCAATATGGCGGCGACGGCGGCAAAATTACGAGGTGGCAAAATAAAAAATCGAAAAGAGCAGTTAAAAATACATCAAATCGTTAAATATCAAAACTTCTGCAAATTTTTCCAACTAAAGGTAATATTATACAGCACGTAATTACTGGAGTAAAGGTCTAAATTAATATCGACGGTAAGAGTACGAAATTCGGGAAACAGACTGCTCCATAACACATTACCACCGTTTACGTAAGTAGCAAGATCATCGGTGTCTCCATCTATGAACGCGGTACAGATTGTTAGGTCTGCCAGGTTTGCGATTGTCATTTAAAGATGTGTAACTTGTACACATTACTGTGCTGACCTGTATGTATTATTGTGAGTTATATAAATTAACATTGTATAAATGTTTGTCACATGAAGTATCTAAAAATAAGTACAAAATATGTTTATGTATAACTGCTAATTCAAGTATTCCAGCGTACATAAAACTTCATTTGTTCATGCTTGGGATGTTAGTGAATATGATGTTCGAATTTAAACATCTATGAGATATTTTAGTACCGTTTTAAAAATATATCCAAAAAAATCTCTATGAAAAACGTTACAAAAAAGACTGGTAATTGTTCATGTTTAGTGGGTATATTCTAATAAAAAAAACCTAACCAATTTACCTAACCTAAAATATACATAAAAATATATGGGATAAATTTAAAAAACTTAACGAAAGTACCTAGCCTGTGCGGCTTGCAGCCCTAGTAGGTTGCTTCACAAAATATACATAAAAGGAAAATATTAAAAATAACTTAACAAATATGCCTAAACTGCGCTGTTATTATGATTGCAAGAAAATATAAAGAGCAAATATGTAAAAAATAACTTGACAACAAATTAATTAGATTGATTATACTCTATACCAGGTGTTCAAATTAAAGTGTTACAGCTAAATACTGCCTTTTATAAAAAAAGACGTTTTAGACGAAAGTTTTATAGTTTTGTGGGGAAAAATTTTTGGCTAAAATCGTTTTTTATAGCTAACCATAATATGGCCAACTTTTTTTTCGCCACGCAAAATTTTCACGTAGCTGTTACTCAAAAAGTAAAAGACCAATAAAAAAATATTTCCATCGAAAGTTTCTTATTTTTTTATGTGCTTTAAGAATATGTATAAAAAAAATGGGATTCCCATTTAAAAAAACTAAGTCCGCCTCGATATGGCCATATTATAGTCAGCTATAAAAAAATGTTTCCCCCAAACAACTATAAAACTTTTGTCTGAAACTTTTTTTTTAAATGCCTATTTTCAGCGGTATTTAACTGTAACACTTTAATTTGAACACCCGGTATAAAAAAGATGACAAGGATAAAAATACAAGGTAGGTACTTTGCCATTATTTGGGTAAACAATTTTGTTAAATTACACCTATTAGATAATTATTAGAATTACTGAATATTTGAACTTTTCAGATAAATTGTTTAACTGTTCCAGAAACACAAATTCCAGTAAAAAAGTTTAAACGCAGCAGCTAATGTTTATCTAAAATAGTAACATATATGAAGTTCCTGAGACCTCCTATTAAACTTTTTAACTGATCTTTACTTAGCTATAAATTTGAAAATTTCAAACTTTTTTCTTAGTGTACCTACACGTCGATGATGACTCATTAGGGCCAATTTAGTATTTTATAACTACCAGGTAGTACAATTTCAAGATACTTAAATTTCTTACCTATCAATCTTATTCCAATCTAAATAACAGTGATCCTGTGTTTCATTATTAAATGAAACTTTCACATATTGTTCATTATCGCCTATACTGATAATCTCATTTTCTCCACAAAATATCCTAATATTTTCTCGCAGAACAATTGGTTCAGTTTCGTACGTTTTTACTTCTGTATTTTGATCGTCTGAATTCCATTTTTGTGACTGTTTACTGGTACAGGATTCTCGTTTGGTACTATTGACAAATGTTCTTCTATGCGATTTTATTGAAACTTGTTTCGAATTCTGTTCTAAAAGAGTATGAATAATTTTGTTTTTTGAATGAAATCTTAAATAATGAATGTATAATAATTTTAATTTTTGAAATCGTAGACGACATATCAAACAACGAACTGTATTCATTTTATTTTTATTGCTTACAAAAAAAAACACTGACAAAAAACAGAATTCAAATCACGAAGTCACAGACCCACGAAGTGCTTTGAACGCAAATTGACACGGAACCACAGATTGCAAATGAAAGAAACATGACAACTGACAACAGGAGTGCGTTTAGAACAATGACACAGAATACTTTTAATAGTGGTTATTCTGTGACAATGACATATATAGCTTAAATAGACTGCTTATTCATACGTAAATAAAACGATGAAAAGCGGGTCGAACTGGGAGATGTTTTCTCTTTGTCTAGTGCATGCAATGTTTGTGTTTTGTCTCAATTTTGAGTGCTCACTGGTAAACAAAACTTTCACAGGACCGGTTTTAAAGAAAGTTTAGTCCAGTTGAGATTTTGTTCTCATTGTCATTACTCAGTCGGACATTTTGTTGAATTGTTTATTTTATTTAGTTTTAATTATACTTATGTTCTGTTTTAAATTTTTTAATTATTTTAGTATAAAAACTTGTTTTGTTTTTAAATTTAAATGGTGAATTGCTCTATAAAGGGTTGTAAGACCAGCTACAAAAATATAAAAAGTAACATTTCATTTTTCACGCAAGTATCAATACAAGTAGGTACAAGGTAAATACGTTTATAATAATTTTATGAATTATAATTAATTATAATAATAAAGTATTTATTTTAAATACAATTACATAAATATTATTATATTCAAAGGCCCGAGTTAGAGCTATCTGGGCTTTACAAGTACATTTTAAAAGTTAGTTAGATACAGAGAAGTATCGTATAATAAAAACTCAATATAAATAGAAGAAAAAAGGACATAAGTACCAATATAGAGAGACAAACACTTTTATTCTTTGATAGGTTCTTTCTATGTGAATTCTAGCTCTGGCAATTTTGGCATTAAGTAAAGCCTCTTGATGGCTGAACTGATTTTTTTATTGAAAAAAGGAGGCTGTATAATTTGTATACCTTCAGCTTCTGTTATGTTTCCAATAAGAAAACCTTTGTTAAACATTTTACTATCGAGAAATGATTCACACACTTCAAGTATTGAACTTTGTTAAAAAAATGTGTATTTCTGAAGTTCTACCACCATATGCTTCACTTTTGGAAGTAATGAGACCAGTAGGTGACACTCCAGTCAATATTTTAATAGTATGCCTCTTTTTGTAGTCAGAGTAATTTTTTAGCCTACAACAAAGACATTTGGCTTGCTGTATTGAGATTTCGGTACAATCAAGTAGTACTCTTACTTACATAGAGGCACATTATTTAATATTTCTTGTTTTGAAGGCCGAATTATACCATACTAAGAACTTCTACCAGTTTTATTAAAAAATGTTAAAAAATTTAATGATAAAAAGTTTCATTCACTCCAAATAAAATGGATAAGACATTATATCTTGCATATCAGTTTTCAACTTCATAAAAGTAAATATAACTTGATCCTTTACAGACATAACTGATCTCCTTTTTCCTATTCTTTAGAAACAACTAATTACACAATGGTGGCTAATAACTGGAAGGATTGCAATCCTATTAAAGTAGATAGTTCTTTAGAACTAACAATTCAGTTTGAAAACGGATCAACTACATCACCACTCTTCACTTGTGTTGAACAATCGATCCCAATTTTCTGCTTTTAAACGAAGTTTTGTAAATTAAGCAAAGCTCTTCAGCAACACACAAATCTTCATTACCTGCTTCAGTAGTAGATATATGTTCCTTAACTGCAAAAACACATTAAACATAATAATAATTAACCAAACATTTTAAATTATGCATACGTATATCCATTTCCTGAAGAAGATAACTCAACACTTAACATTCTACTAGTACCGGCAACATATCATTATTAAAGACAGTAGCCATAATTCTTGTTTTAGCTGGATTACTTTTCTTTTTATTAATAGTCGCTTTCTTTTTACCACTAATCTGAGCTAACTTACATCGACTAAGCTTAGTTGTACGTTCTTTTTGTGATTGTAAGTCAGAATTTTTCTTTCCCCCTTACCGATGCTAAACGGATCTTGACGTCAACTAAGATTGCACTTTGTACCTAGTTCATTTTACTATGATGTTGATCAGATTTCCACTGGTGGAATCTTATTATTATTCATCAAATCATTCACATTCACCGCCAAAATAATCCTTAATTGTCTAAAGGGAACGAAATTTAGAATGTGAAAAAGCTACTAACTTTTAGTAAAATCTTTAAAAAGTTCATTCAATTTTTGCATAATATCTGCTTTTATAATGCGAAATAAATTTTAAAAGAATAATCAAGTGTCCGAATAGTGCCACTATACAGTGGTCGTGGTCTAAAGTTAGTTATATACACATGAGTGTAAAATTGTTTATATTTATCTTCAAAATTGGTTAGATCTCTTAAAATGTTTTGAAAATTGGGAAACTAGACGTTATGACTCAAAATCCTTTTTTAAAATATCTAACGCAAGCTCCTGTCTTGAAATAAACATACAGATTTTTTTTTTTTAATTCAATTCCTACTTTGATGAAATATGAATTTTAAACTCATTTGGGCCAGGCCGATTCTGCCTGGTGAGCACTCGGCAAACCAAGCAATATGACCCGCTTTTCGTCGTCTTGTTTATATATGGATGAGCAGTCTATTAATCTATATATGTCATTGGTTTAGAAACATCGGACGGCGCGTATGACCACATCACATACTTTGATTACTATACGAGGCAAGAGAGAGGTCCGACCAATGAACTGGAGTGGGGTAGAATGCTTGTCAATAGACTTGATGTGCGACTCTATGGGCGAAGATAGGTTATTTTTTATCTCACTCGGGAGTATTTAAAATAGCCAGTTTCTATTTCACATTGTTGTCTGATCCACCAGCTTGTGGATTGAACAATAACAATGTGAAACAGAAAATGGTTATTATAAATAGTCCCGAGTGAGATGAACAATAAAAATGGCTGCGCCCGTCGAGTCGCACCTTGTTCTAATAGTAAAACATGTACATTGGCATTCTACTCCCCTCCAGTTCATTGGGTCCGACATACCCAATATTAGGCGCGGCCATTTTGAACCCTGTGACACAGTTTACAGCTAAAGAATCAGATCGCTCACTCTGCGTCGGCACTTTTGATCTCAATGTTTCAGTTTATACACTGTGCAACTCGGATAATACAATATATGACAACCGCCTATAATAAAACAGCAGTCTTCTGCGTATCCTGAATTTGTATCCCTGGAGTGGATGTTATTTTGGAACTTTCAACTGGTCCGAGTGAGCTAACTGATTCTTTAGCAATAAACCGTGACTTCAAAAATAATATTCACTGACACTGACAGCAGCAAGCAAAATATCAGGTGCGTTTTAATCATCCGCTTCTGCTTCCGGAATTGTCGGTTTAGTCGTTTTAACCTGTCAGATTAAAACAAGAAAACCGACAATTCCGAAGCAGAAGCGCACCTATTAAAAATATTGCGCCAAGATGTAGGCAATACGTAATAAGAATTCAAAATGGCGGAGTTTTCTATCTCCTTTTAAAAGGCACTCAGAAAGCTGCGCAGTGCGACCATTCTCCGTATAGTAAAAGAAAATCAAAGTATGTGCTGTAGACCCTGTGGTGTAGACCATAGAGATGTGCGCGAACACGCTTGGGATCACATTTCGGACAGATCGCAACGAATCACCGATTTGCTGCGTTTGAATATCCACATCGGATGCATCCAAGATGTGAATTTTTTATCACGTGATAGAGGATTAGATTTAAATGTAGATGTAAGATATTTTCCTTTGTATCGAAAGTGTAGCACTGAGCTACGCCACTTCTGAAAATATCGTTCCATTCATACAAATTGTGTAATTTTTTTTATAAATTAGTAAAAGTAGTAAATTATTTTAAAATTAGTTATTTTATCTTAATGAACTAAAATAATTTTTAATATTTGTAGATTTTTGTCAATGGGTCGTAGATAAAATATATTGTACAACTCGAGTGGATATGGTCATCATATCCTCTCTTGTTGCACAAACTAATATTGTCCCCATCCTAGATTTAAACCATTTAAACTAATTTTAATGTATATGAACTGAGATTGATGGATTTCATTTTTGCAGTGTTCTCACTACCTAGAATGGATATGAAAGATATTCGTTCATCAGTTGAACGCAATAGCATACTTTTTCGTTTTGTAGTCTGTGTGCAGATCATCTAATATCCACGTGGGCGTAAAAAAATATGCAACAGTTTAAATAAGCAAAATATAAAAATATATTTTTTTAAATACTACCCTATTTATTATTAACCTATGAAATGTTATGCCTGTCGATTTCTTTTTATCAACTGCATTGCTGGAAAACTTGGTCATACAAATCACATTAATGAAATCACAATAATGCGACAGCTGTTTGACGCAAGTGTAGCATCAATATGGCGGACTGATGCCGCTTTTGACCACGTGATCGCATATCCCTATAGAGAAAGTAAAAGTTGGAAAGGCTTTTGGTAGGTAGAGCGGGGGTAAACGTCAAACCACGTCGGACGGCTTCGAGAATTTCGCAGTAATGTTTACCTGCCACGCCAGTGTCGTTTCATAGAATAAGTAATTTTAAATTGTTATCGGCGGAACCGGACAATCGCATGTATTTATGGACTATAAATAATTATTAAACATGTATTATAATATTCAAATCATAATTTTATAAAATTTCAATAGCTATTTACAATTTATTAAACTATTTAGTCGAAATTGTTATTAAATAATTTTGTACGCCAATGTATCGCGTCCACTTCGGTGAAATCCGCGGCAAACCTGTCAATTTATGTGTATAAAGTGGGAGAACTGGCAAAATCCTTTCCAACTTTTACTTCTGTTCTACCTCAATGATCTGATATTTCAAATTCGTAAAAGCCACGCCTCCCCACCACAATACGTCACTGTGACGTAAAATCAATCGACGTAATATCATACTTTTTTTATAGTATCGTCGTTGTATCGTGTACAAACCCTGCACTGGCAATCACATGGAGGAAGGATAGTTAGGCAATCATTCCTTTTGTACGAACTGTGAGCGTTCTTGCTGTGAGCGCACAATATTGTGGTTCAATTGCAGTTACAATTTGCCAATGAGTACCCGGCTTTTGATGACCAGTGAAAAGTTGAGAAGTTTTACGCGCGAGGAATAATTTGATATTCAACTGTTCCACTGTATTTAGGACGGTTTGTAGTACATTTTGAAGAAATATTGATATAAAAAGTAAAATTATATAACATACCACTTATATATTTCCAAAAAATAAAGCCTGATAAAAAGTATGGGAATTTTTTTTTTTCGACCTCAATGTTCTGAGGTGACATCGCAAATCGGTATTTGGCAAAAGTGTTCTTTAGAATAGATCTCGAACACAAATAATACCAAAAAAAAAAAATAGTTAATAAAATGTATTTATTGCAGACACAAATTGATTTACATTCCTAAAGATCATTAAAAATTGCAATAAAACTATAAATTAATGTTACTATTCTTATATAGTTTCTAATATTGATACCCACAACTAACAAGGTTAAAACTTCTTTTATAATAGCACCAATAAGTTAAAAAATATAAAATAATGGCTACAAAAAGATAAATGATGAAAAATAATGAATTGATATTTTGTGAATAAAAAGAATACATATACAGTAACATCCTGTACGTAGCTAACAAAGAAGTGAATTTGTAATAATTCTTTAACACTTTGCAGGCCAAGGTGTCATGATGATATTTTACATGATTTGTATGTATTTTGTACTGAAATAAACTACGCTTAGCCCTTTTTGTTTTAATCCTTTTTTGTTTGTTATAAATATGAAAGACTCCAAAATAATCAACGTATAATAACAAAAAAGGAGTAAAACACAATCAGGGCTAAAAATGGTTTATTTCCGTACAAATTAAGGCTCAAATGGTTATACCTACTGCGAGATGTGTGCTAAGCTAATGTGTTCATGTTTCAAAGAGAAACACAAATAAACTTTTATTTATTTGAATGTGTCATCAAATGTCATTTTTTGGACAGGAAACATAATCGAAAAGGAGAACTTTTAAATATACTACAAATTAACTGTGGAACAGCTTTGCTATCTAAACATTCCGTTTTATTTTTAGTTTACCTTTTAATACTACTTGCTATTGTAAAATAGTAGTCTATTATCCACATGTACATCAAATTTGAATAAAACCAATAATTGTATAAGAAAAACGAAATTAACTATAAATTGATTTGATATAAGCACACTGACAGCAATTTTCTATATTTTTTTGTGAATATTTATAAGCACATTCAAATAAAAAAAAATGTATGAATAAGAAGTGGACAAAAAGTTTATTTTTGGACTTCTACATCACGTAGTCGTCAGAAAAAGTCAACTTTTCGTCCTTATAACATAAACTACTGTTCTTTAAGTATTATATGATCGTAATAAGTAAGAAATAAATATGTTATTAACGAAAACATAGTTTGTGTACCTTGCACCACCAAACAGTCTATTTTTTTAACAGTATGTTCAGCAGAGGCCACATTGAGATTCCCCATTTAAAATATACTGTAGGGTTATTCATATTTGAATAGTATTGTCTTGAATAGAAACATACCTACCTTACTAAAATGAAAGAGGAGACATTTGCAGAAATATCATTCTTTCACATATTTAAAACTAGGTATGCAATGTGTTAATATTACAACAGTATTAAGATATTTGTCCCTAATGTTGATGAATCAGTATGACACCTGGTTGAAAAGATCCATGCCTAGGATGGATTATTGTAAGGATTGGCATATACATTAACTGTAATAATTAGTGGCCAATTGTATGTACCAGCAATGGTGATTTCTAAAAAAATAATACACAAACAGAGGTATCTGCTGTCAAATTTCATAAGGTCTATTAGGACTGACATGTTTTTTGTGTTCCTGAAAAAAAGCTGATTTTGGACATGTATCTTTTTATAAAAAGGTTTTCAATTGATCTTACATTAATGTTTACACAATGTTTCACTCAATATAGAACTATTGGTGTTACTGTATTTAGGTAATTATTTCAGGATATAAAAAACAAAATAGTTAAATATTAAATATAATAAGTATGAAAATTTCATGTTAAAACCTTGTTTGTTGAGAGTATCTATAAGTAATCATAAAACTAATTATTTTTGAAAAATATTTCAACAGTCTAAGAAGTTTGCAGCCATCAACAATTCCAAAGCAATTTCTGGAGCAATTGGAAACTCCGGTATTTCAGTAGAACTGTTGGTATAACGAACTTTGTACGTGAAATACATACAAACTTTCTGCAAAACGTGAGATCTAAAATGAAAATTGTTTTCCGTAACTATCAATACAACAGAGGGAAAAATGAATAAGTGACTAAAAAAACTTACGGAATTTCTCTAAAATTAACTTCGTTTGCTTCATTTTCAGCAAATTGTCCAGGGCCACTTAACATTGCTTTGATGGTCCCAGATGTAAGGGCGTGCTCTCTTTTAACAATAAATTCATGACCATCTGAAGAAATCAATTTTACATACATTGCATCTGGACCTTCACAACCCCCATATATCCTTTCTTGTTTTTCATCTGTAGTATCTGCCATACTGTTAAAGTTTTTGAAATATGGTGTAATATAGGAAAAAGAACTATTAAAAATAAATTGTAGGTGTAGGAAATTCTATTCTAAATTATTTAACAAATACAAAATGACAAATGACAATAGATAATGACAGTGACAGTTTTTAATTTAAAAAAAAAACATCTCGTTAGAACTATGGCCACTTCCCGCGAGGCATTCAGCCAGTATTGCCAGTCTAGTACAATCGTACTAGATCTAATACATTATCTAAGAATCTAGTACTCTAGTACAAACGAAGCAAAATCTGATTATTTTTCTTTTCCAATGTATTTATTCCATTTGACGTGTTAAATATATTGTTGGAGTCTTCCATGTTTGTGTTGTTCGTTCTCTATAAAGGCTTTTTTTTTTGGTTTTTTGTTTTTTTTTGTTTTTTTTTGTTTTTTTTTGTTTTTGTTTTTGGTTTTTGTTTTTTAATCTGGTACATAACAAAAATATATTCTGGCAACACTGCATTCATCATTTTTTTTAATTTCTGAAGTATGCAAGATGTCAAGCAATCGAGCACTCAGGGTAGCTATTCACTAAGTCATGGGAGCGCTCCCATGGGAGTGTTCCCATATATTTTGCTCTCTTACTCTTAGGTGGGTATATCGTGCTTACTCCGACCTAACTACGCATGTACCTGGGCTAAAAGTGAGTAAGCACGATATACCCACCTAAGAGTAAGAGAGTAAAATATATGGGAACACTCCCATGGGAGCGCTCCCATGACTTAGTGAATAGCTATCCTGCTGGAGGCACCGTGGGTTTTTTGTAGCTTTTTTGTTGCTTTTTGTTACGCTATTTGCGAATTTGTAGGTTGAACTTCCTAGTAGCGGAATAGATTCAGACCAATGAACTTCAGTTCATTGATATAGACCAAGCTGTTTTTGTTACGCCAGTCTCCCTTTTGTAGCTTGTATTAAGTTTTAAAAAAAGCGCTGTTCCGCTAGCTTAGAGGATATATGTATAGCGGGCAGCGGCACTTGCTCGGACTCGGCTCATTTTTTGTAACTTTTCAGTACCTTTTTGTAACTCTTAATTTAAAATCAATTTTCGGCCAAAAATAACAACAGAATTCTGTGCGCCCATAAACGATTCCCCGGTTCTGCCGGTAACAATTTGGGGCGAGATTACAGAAAAAGCAAGTCTGCAATTTTGCAGATCTGCAAATAAATATGGCGAACTTACAGATGCAAGTATCAAGTTTTCGTATGTCAAAAAATATATGCAAATGCTCAATATTTATTGTGGTTTATTACTCCAACAACACTAAACCCAAATCCATTATTATGTTTAAAAACTCGACAATCTGAAACCACGAACTGTATTCAATCAAAAGTAACAGAAGACTTCATGGTTATTAAAAAAAAGTAAAGTAAAAATTGTCAATCTACAAGTTTGTATAGGATGTTCTAACCTCCTGCAAATTTCAGATTTGCAGACGCAAAAAGTGAAAACAAGTTTCTGTAATACCATTTTTATCTTTTGAAACTGTAACTTATATTTGCAGATGCAAGACCATGAATGCAAGTACGATTTGCAGAGCTTCTGTAATCTCACCCTTATTAAAATGGTTGGTATTATTTTTATTCTACGATACGCCACTGGCGAACCACGGCGCGATCGGCAATTCGTCCATTCCAACAAATCCAGAACTATAAAATTTTAGTCATAGGAAATTGGCAGTACTGACTGTGACAGATGTTGACAGATTAATAATAAACATCCAAAATAATAATAAAAATTTAAAAGGCAGGGAAGGAATAGGGGTGGTACTGTGACTGTGGTGGAGTGGTGGGTAATGTTTACAAATAATGCCAGAAAGTACGTCTAGGAATGAATTGAAATGTTTGATATTTTTAAAGAACTAGGGATCCCAAAAAAATATCTTAAAAAAACTGTAAAAGAAGATAGATTTGTTGCTCTTGTGAATAAAGTATGGCTTAAGTGAGTATAGTAATAGTTAATTTTACTAAGGCAATTTACATATTTTTGAATATGCTGAAATATCACTCTCTCAAACTCCTAGCATTTTATATAAAGTTCTATCAGACTTTTTTAACAAAACAATTTTGTATGTATCAAGTATATCAGGCCAGTCTAAGGTTTTCATGATGACTTTAGAATTTGTGTAATCTATGAATTAACAGGAGGTGTACAGTGGACATTTCTTAATACTTTTAGGTACCTACTTAACAGTTCATTCTGGTTAACATTTTTGCATATTGTTAAAAGAGTCCATATGTTAATTATTCCAGGTACGGACTTCATAAAACATTTGTTGATTTAAAAAAATATGTCTACTGATAAACAGTGCTAAAAATTATTTCTAACATCCATGCTGAAGAAAATTTTAACACTGACTCGGAACAGTTAAACAAAAACGTTCAGAGTTCCAAACTAAGCTATAATCAAAGATATCAGTTTTACGGATCGCAATTGTATGATGCGATTGAAGTAAACAATCAGAGTCTGAGCGAATTAAGCCACTTATGGATAAATGGATTGATTTCAAATTTTACCTACATATCAGCTTTAAACAAGTTCTCAGGTAAGGGAAAATTGTGGGCTTTTAATAGAGCTCAAAAAGTTTCAAAATCAATTTATCCTATTAAAATGTTTTAAGGCAAAATAATACAAGATTCTGACCTAAATCGACCTTCTCTCCACTTTTTCCTAATTAAATATACAATACGTTAATTTTTCCATCCTAACTCCAAAAGAATGGTATAGAAACAATACTATCGAATAGACACAGATAGAATTTGTCACCGACTGGGGACCTTGATATACCATATGTAAGATCTTCTAATAGCAATTTATTAAAACTAACTATTAAAATCGTTCATCCACACATTGTTTTCATTTGTCCATGCCTTATTTTCGTTTAGCCATCCAACCGAAATTAGTTATTAAAAATAAAGAACTCAAAATATCAACAATTATTAAAATAATTAATTATAATAGCAATTTATTAAAACTAACTACTGCAATCGTTTGTCCTGGCTTTGTTTTCATTTCTCCACCCAATGGAAATTAGCTATTAACAAATAAATAACTCAAAATATGAACAATTATTAATATAAATATAAGTACTTTTAATAGCGTTTTATTAAAACTAACTACTGCAATCGTTTGTCCACATATTATTTCTGTTTGTCCAGGCCTTATTTTTGTTTCTCCACCCAACGAAAATTAGTTATTAACAAATATAGAACTCAAAATTTGAATAATTATTAATTACTTCTAATAGCAATTTATTAAAACTAACTACTGTAATTGTTTATACACACATTATTGTTGATTGTTCACCCAACGGAAATATGAACAATTATTAATGTAAGTTCTCTTATTGGCAATTTATTAAAACTAATTACTGCAATCGTTCATCCACACATTATTTTCGTTTGTCTGGTCTTAATTTTCGTTTGTCCACCCAACGGAAATTAGTTATTAACAAATATAGAACTCAAAATATGAACAATTATTCATATAGGTACTTTTAATAGCAATTGGATAAAACTAACTGCTGCAATAGTTTGTCTACACATTATTTTCGTTTGTCCACTGAACGGACATTAGTTATTAACATAAAGAACTCAAAATATGACCAATTATTAATGTAAGTTCTCCTATTGGTAATTTATTAAAACTAATTACTGCAATAGTTTGCCCGCACATTATTTTCGTTTGTCTATAGTCATTATTTTCGTTTCTCCAGGCCTTATTTTCGTTCCTTTACCCAACGGAAATTAGTTATTAAAAATATAGAACTCAAAATAAGAACAATTATTAATATAATTAGTTCTAATAAAAAATTATTAAAATTAACTACTACAATCGTTTGTCCACATATTATTTTCGTTTTTTCAGGCCTTGTTTGTTTCCCCAACGGAAATGAGTTGATAACTAATATAGAACTCATGTATGAACAATTATTGTTATAAGTTCTTGTAATCGCAATTTATTAAAACTATTACAATCGTGCGTCCACAAATATGAACAATTATAAGTACTTCTAGCAATTTATTATTTGAAGGATGGACAAACGAGAATTTTTGTTGGTCCAACGAATACCAATTTCGTTTTATAAAAATTCGTATTTCTCAGTCCTGAGGGAAGGTCGATTTAAGTCGGAATCTTTTATACTATACTTTGAAGACTTTGCACTTTATTTTTAGGTAGAGTATTTGGTGATCCAAATTGTCACTACGTTTTTCCTTGGGTCTCCGATTTTTCTTCTGCTTGTGGAAAAAATTGGAGAGATCTGAAAAAATCGAAATACAGACTAAATAAAGGTGATCACCAACTAGACTTGACATACGATAACAGTCAATCTCAGGTACCTCATCACGTTTCTGATGTACTATCTCCAATTACATACTATGTATATATGGCGAGAAAAACTCCGAAATCCGTTTTATGTAAAAACGTTAGAACTATTTGGGTTCCTGCTGAGTATCCTAGTTCCATACAAAGAATTCAAGAATGGACTCCAGACGAGTGTATTCCTGAATTTTACTCAGATCCCGGTGTTTTTAGAAGCATTCATGATGATTTAGATGATTTAGCTGTACCTACATGGGCTTCGGATCCAGAAGAGTTTGTCGAAATTCATAGAAAAGTTTTAGAAAGTCCTAATGTTTCTGAAAAATTGCATCATTGGATCGATCTGACTTTCGGATATAAGTAAGCTAAATACTAATTAATAAATTGATATATATTAAAATTCGCATTTTTTAAGATTGAATGGAAATGCTGCGATCAGAGCTCGAAATGTGTGTCTTAATTTGGTCGATGAACATGAAAATTTAACTAAATCTGGGTTGGTTCAATTATTTTCGCAATCACACCCCGCCAGAGCTTTAGATTCTCCGTACTTCGCCAAAATTCCACCAAAAATATTCATTAGCAAATATATTAAACCAAGTAAGTACGTTTATATTATTTATTAAGTTTCCAGTAGAATGGGTTAGGTCCAGCATGGTCTTCATGGCTTCTGTCGGAGTGGTTGACATTGTCCCAGTTGAAGACTCTTGTTCCATCAGTCGTTGGAGTTGTATGTAACCATTGGTTTTACTATGATTTGGTAAATCTGACATACTCTGCCAGAACTTTCTCCACTCTCCGTGATTCTCGTTTGGCCTTTCAGATGTCCTTGTTCTCCATTAGAGACTTATTGGTAGAGACTCCATTAGAGGTATTGGTTCTAGTAGCCCATTTCTTTTTTTGTCCATATTTCTGGTTCATCATGTAGTTCCCCTTCTTTCCTTTACTGGGCGTTGTCCTGATATATAGTCATAATAGACTAGCCGGTAATAACCGATTTTTTGCAACGTTTTTTTAATGTATGCATCTTTTAAGTTATGATTATTATAGGTTTTTAACATTTTCTAGCCAATTATCTAAGAGTGCTTGCATGCAGTGGCATCACCAAGCAAATATGAATTTCTATTGAAGATGGATGATTTCGAACTATTAGTTTTTTCTTAAAATTTGAAAACAAATTATTCTGCGGTAAATAATCTGCAGACTCTTCCATCGTGTAGGAAACCCCGAAATTATTAATTGAACATGTGTAACGTGATACTTGATATTTTATCTCTATTTGTTATAATGTGTTTAAGCTCAATTGATTGGGCGTGGGTTAGGTTATTAAATAACTCGAATAACTTTGAAAAAGAAGTTGGGCACCACTATATTTAAAACTTACTATACTTGACTTTAGATTAGTGATAAAAATATAGCAAATCACTAACCACTAACAAATTATACTAAATTCAAATTTAAGATGATTTATTTAAAAGCACTTATCTTTAGTTAAAAGAAGGTAATATAAGGAATGTTTATTGCATGGTATATCTTCAGGCAACTTCTTCAAAGAGATTCGGTATCCTTATTCGTAATTCTGCAACTTGAATGATCTCGTGATATTTGGTATTCTAACTTAACTTGAACCTGTCTAGATCTTCTAGAGATGAATCAAACCACGGTCTTCAGTTTGTGCCAAAACCAAAACAACTTCTAGGTATAAAAACCATAAAATTTCTTGAAAAGAATTCAAAACTTCTTGATAGGAATTCAAAACGTCTAGATATCAATCCAAATAAACCGTCTAGATATAAATCCAAATAAACCGTCTAGATATAAATCCAAATAAACCGTCTAGATATAGCCATGCTAAAAAGAAAGGGTTAAAATGTTGACACCCAAGTCACAGTTTATAGCTAAAGAATCAGTTTGCTCACTCTGCGTCGGCACTTTTGATCTCAATGTTCCAGTTTATACACTGCGCAACTCGGATTTGTATCCCTGGCGCATACATAATCAAATCATAACCAATACAATATATGACAACCGCCGATATTCAAACAGCAGTCTTCTGCGCATCCTGAATTTGTCCAAGTGAGCTAACTGATTCTTTTAAACTGTGCCCAAGTCAAACATAATTCTCACAAGGCGAATGAAGGAAGAAGAAGGAGACGACAAATGACATTTAAGAGATGGTTGTGTCGGAATAACGGTTCCAACCGTTACACATGTAAAAAAGAGACGGTATTGAAGAACAATTATTGAACATATGCTTTTTCACATCCTTAATTTTTGTTTTTAAATAGATCACGAAAAGCTACTTTGTATACAGTCGCGGCGTGCACATGCGTTGCGATTATTTTTTAAACATACACTTTTTTTTAATTACCCGGAACAATTATTTAATGTATGCAATTGAACTATGTGAAACATATTGGTTAAATATGTGCGGAAAAAAATTGCATACATTTAGGTTTAAAATATTTGCATACGCTAAAAAAGATCGCAAAATAATCGATCAATCAATTAACAAACGTATGCTAGTTTGTTTTTCGTAAACTTCTTCATAAAATATCTTGCATACGATTCCGACGTGTTCAACGATAAAAAAAGGACGGAAAAAAAATTCGAAATAACGTTGAACAATACTTATTAAACGAATGCTATTTGGAATAGTGATAAATTATGTAAGAATAATCAAGTATATTCATTTGCATGCGATTCCGGTCTGTACAACAGTGTGTACTCGTCAATATACATTTACGATACGAGTGACTTTTGTGTGACATCATGCACTGTGCATGACAGGTAAAGTTCAAACTTCCCGTTCTCTCTGCGAGTCTGTGATGTGTTTTGTTTCATTACATAGGATCCAGGCGGCACTAAAATACTCAGTTGACAACCAGTATAGCAGATTTTCTGTTAGTGTCGCCAGTGTTATTGTTTGCTTGTATTGTTTTCAAATTATATCAGCTGTGGGTTCGTTAATATTTTCCAGTAAGTAACAAGATGGCAAATATTATTGTGAATATTTCTAATTGATAAAATAAATTAAATACAAAACATTAATATGTATGTTTCAAAATGAGTATTGATCTTTTTAAGTGTTTCCATTGTATATCGGATCGGTGGCGCTTCCATTCATTGGCGAACAATTTTGTGGTTGAGAGACATCCGCCTTCAAATCCTACAGAAGACCATGTTAGTTTATTTGCATGGTTCTCTATACGATTTGGTAGATGCCGTATTTTAGCTGAAATTTAATTTTTGTTTATATGATATATTATAAAAATCGCCTGGCGCTACCGTTCGATGATGGTGGGTGATATTTTCCTCACCTGTAAGTCAAATGGCACCATCAGTCCATCAATCATCTTTAATTCGCCCCGGAGCGCCACGGAAAATAATAATAGCGTCCCTTCCTCTACACAAGTCGCTCGGTCGGCTTCAGGGGTTTGAAATTCACTCGTAAGGGGATGAATTAGGGAGAGTATTATATATAGAATCTCATTGATTCTACTATTGTACTTAATCTAATTTAGTAAGGGGATGAATTAGGGAGAGTATTATATATAGAATCTCATTGATTCTACTATTGTACTTAATCTAATTTATAATTAGTTATTATAATAATAGAGTTTATTCAATTTTTTACATGTAAGATTACAAATTTGTTTGTATAAAAATAATATGAATAACCTACGAAATACTCACAGAAGCGTCACTCAAGAAGAGGTTCAGCTTGTATTCTGATGTAGTACAAAGTTCATAATAATATATCCTTAATACTAAAATCTTAATTATTACAATAATAATAATTTTTAATAATATTTTTATCATTAATTTCTAATAATAATTTTAATGCAAATTTATAGATAGTACCTATGTACTTTAATAATTAATTCCTAACATAATGTGATGTAGGTAATTAATACAGATTTTGTTTGCAAAGTTTTTATGTACATTATTTTTATTTTAATATTCTATAAGGTATCAGCTGCATGAAACAGTAATATTTTAATGATTATGATTGAATTATTAAATAAAGAACATCCTGATTATTATCCAGATTTTTTGCCAAAAATAAGAATTTTATTGTTTACACACTGACGTATGTGTATCATTCTTCATTTAATCCATTAAATTGCCTGTACAGTTAAGAGCGTTATCCAGTACGCTCCTAATTCAGATTTCAAATCTGCTAAATAATACGCGACGCAGTACCTCTCAGTCCAATTTGGCAACGTCGCGCGCTTGATGTTTATGAGATAGTTTCTCGGAGATACCTATTCAAGTCGGTTGCGCGTTGTAGAGCAAAATTTAGTACCAAAGTCGCTTATTGCCCGAGATGATAAAAATTTGCGCAGAACCAAATGAGGCCCTATTCCTATGTAGGTATTATGTAAATAAGTAGCATATGAAACTGCTATTTACGACATTTTTTAGTAGGTACCCATGTAGGACAGACATTTTTTATGAAAAAAAAAAACAAAAAATAAGCAATTATTAAATAATACTATTACATATTTACATTACTGTAGAATGAAAACTAATTATTGAGCTATCGACTTGATCTTTTTATACAAACATGACAGAAAATATTATAAAATAATGGCATGCGCCAAAAACATAAAATATATAGATTTATTACAAACATAAAAAGTTTGATTTAATTGCAAACAAAATCAATAATTGTAAATTATATTTAGACAATCGCAGGTATGTACGAGATTGTCGACAGATAATAGTTATTTATGTACCAAGTCAGCAAAGTGATTCTTTATCAAACTAGCTTGAGATTATGGTCCATACAAACTTTTATCGCTAACCGTAAATAATTATAATTAATAAGAAATGAGATATAATATTACATTTTAGTATGACAATGTAAACAAACAGAAAAATAACAGCGAATATAAAACAAATCAGTTACAGACTATTTCTGTCAGACGGCCACGGCTATGTTGATAAATATTAACGGCAGATAAAATATTTGATTTTTACAGTGAGATAAAGTGTTTTTTACTTCCGCACATCGCTATGGTAATGTATGGATATATTGTCGGTTGGCGATAAAGAATATTTAGTGAACATATTTTTTTTTAACAGGACCTTACTCGCTTACAATGTACTGCCATATAAAAATAAAACCAATTTTTATAAAAAAACATTTATTACAATCCTTATTATTGAGCATTTCGAGGAGGGTTTCGTATTTCTAACCCCCTTATAAAGCGAGAGTCGAATATTTCTGGCAGAACACAATTCATATAAAAACACTGGAGTTTACTTTGCATTGTGTTATGCCAGAAATTATCGTCACGTTTAATTTTTTGCACTAAAAAACCCAGAGGGGTCCACACCACGAAAAAACACCATTGTCTTTTTGTTATGTGAAGCTGGCCCTGGACCTGGTAGAAATAGTTGTGATTTTGTTTTAAATGTATATTATCATTGTCGTCAATTATGACATATTTTATAATTTTTTGCCTTATTGCATCCTGCGATGGTAACTTTGATGCAGAAGCTTCGCATTTAATTTCAATTATATAATCAGTTTCTACCAGGCCATCAGGACTAGTCCCTAAATAACATAAATCCTGGTCGACAAACAAACCACAATTTTCGACATGCATATTATTTTTTTCTGAAAATTCACTTATTGCTATTGGTTCTTTTTCTAAGCCATATCTTTTGTATTCATTTCCCATGTGCTTGGAATAAAGCAAATTTTTTATAAAATTTTTACAATTTGTTTTTAACCGCATTTTACAAATAGTGCCAAAATTAGAAGCAGTTATGCGTACACTTCTAGCTTGTTTCCATATGGGATTTCCTCCTTGGCCTCTAGTCTCTGTTTCAATCAATTCTATTTCATGAGGAGTTTTTTGTAATTCTTTTAAGAATATTTCTTTTTATTTTGATACTCCTCATCATTTAAATCCGGTATTACATTCTCATGGTCAAGAAGACCGTAATCTTTATCTGGTAAGGCATTTGTTTTTGACCGTTTTCTAAATAATTTTCTTCCTTTCATTCCTCGCATTCTCTTGCGATTAGCAATTTTTAACATATACTTTTGAGTGTAACCTTTTGGACTTTTGTTTGTCAGAGAATTTGTAATTTCTTTATAATAGTCGCTACTACCAACATTGAAGGATATAGCAGCAGCTTCGCACCGGGTCGGGTACGATCCTCTTGAAGAAAAATTGATGCGTTTCCCCCCAACAAATTTACTAATGATAGAATTGTATTGTTCGGCCAAGTTGGTATTCATATTGTGAATCAAACTAGAAGAGTTATAAATTAATCTATTAAAGCAGTTTTCTATATCTTGATATAGGCCAAACGATTTCATATCAGGAACATAATTTGTCTCTGCAGTACTGGGATTACATTCAAAATACCCTATATCTTGACATTTTAAGTGTTCGCCAAACACATGAGAAGAAATATTTTTGAAATCTTTGCAAATGCTTTTATTTTATCTGTAACGGAGCTCTCCTCTGTGATTCTATGTAATATAGCTTTATTACAAGCCGTTTGTAGGCGCATTATGCTTTTTAAAATTAGTTTTCTGAAGAAAATTGGTACAGCTTCATTTGTCGACGAGCTTCGTTTTTTATTAGACAAGTCACGAAGTTGTTTGCAGAAATTTCGAAGCAAATTATTTTTGCATTAAATTTTTTGTACCAGAGTATTCCCGTATGGCCTTGATGTAATTAATTTACTGTGAACACTACTGTCCCCATCACCCATAATTACACTTTTAAATTATCGGATGACAGTAAGCGTCTAAATCTAAGAAGTCTTGTGCGATTTTTTACAGATTTTCGTTTTGAAGGACAACCGTGTTTTCTATTTCCCATATTATATTAATAAACACACTATATCACCAACAACGATAACACAATTTTTTTAAACTCTGCTACTATCTATTTATCTATGAACTAAACAAAAATGTAAAATTAATGTGGTTGTGAGACGTATTCAACATTTTCCCCCCACCGGTCGATCTAAGCATAATTCGCAGTTTTAACGCGTTTCAACTACTTTTTACACCCTTATTCAACTTGTTTATTATTGTGATTATTTTGTCGTTTGCCAAAATATTTTTTAAACTGATTTACAGTGAAGGTTTTTGAATTTTTTGTGTTTCCTACAGGTATATTTTTTGTATAAATTTTTAATAAAATAATATTTGAAATTATATTTCAATTTAATAAATATCTATACATAATTATTAAAGTCAACTGATCAAAGCGTTTAAAATAAAGAACTAAAAAAATAATTTTTAGTAGTTTTTACATAATATACAAGTAAGCGTTTCAGAAACGCAGCGTTACGAAAATTTTACCTGTCTGGTTTGAACGGCTAGAAGATTCAAGAGATATGGTCAATATCAGTGCGACGTTGGTTGCTAGATCTTTATTTTCTCCGGTAAATCTAAATACATTTTTCGATTTTTAGTTTTTCCAGGTTTACAAAAAAATAGGCTTCGCAGAAAAAAAAATAGTTGAAATAAACATTATATTTTTTGAATAGAAATACGCCTAGTCTCGTTTTTCTTTTATTTTGCTTTGTTGATATATTAAAAATGCTTTTTGTTATATATCAAAATTTAGACTCCGTAGTCCCATTATGCACGACTCCATAAATATGCATGCCAAATTTCATAAAAAAAATATTAAAAAATAGGCCTGGAAACTTTATAGTACATGAATAACGTTCTTAATAAATATAAAATCAAAAAACTTTCTGAATTATAACAGAAAATTGTAATGCAAATTGACTAAAGTAATTTATTGTGTTCATTAAAAAAAAATTTCAAAATTATTTTAAAGATAGACAAATGAAATTAAATTTAAAAAACAGACTTCATAAAAGGAGAAGATTCTCAATTCGTCTGAATGTATAATGTATAATTCTTTACCACATTGTCCGATTTTTAGGAAGGGGTGGTCCCATATACATTTGATCAAGATCTGATGATAGGATCTAGGATAATATTAGCACTCTCAGTTTGTAATGACATCTGCACTATTTTGGATTCGGTTTTTTCAAATTACTTTTATAACTTGTAGTCAATTTAAGTTACATATTGATAGACACAAATGCTACTACTTAAAAAAATGAAGAGCTAAAAATACTTTAATTAGATCATTTCATGGACATCTTTCCACCATCTCATATGTTATTGTATATCACAAATTAATGTTTTGTGTTTAATTTATTTTCCCAATTGGAAATATTCACATTAATATTTGCCAAACTGTTACGCATTGGAAAATATTAATGCGAAAATTTCACACCAACGTTCTTTAACCAATCAAGTCAAAATAGTTTTAATCGTTACTATGACATCAAGGAACATTTCAAGAAATATTTTTCATTCTGACCTAAGCGTGATTTCACTGAAAATCTTTCTGTCAAATGCACAGCTTACTTCTCTTTTTTACATTTATTATGGACGTTTTCATTTAGCGGAGGTGTCAAATAATACAAAATGTAGATACAGGTCCCCTTTATACAATTATTAGCCATTCAATTATTTAAATTCATTTTTATTCAATCTCAATTAATTCAATAAGAATTATAACCAAAACGAATTATTTTCCAACAATCTTGTTAAGAGTCCATAACTTTTGACAATGTACTATATAAACTTTATATTAAATCATTTTTTAAATGTTAAAAAAAATGTTTTCAGTAATTAAAAACAAGTGTATGTTTAAAAAAAATTCCACAATGCTTGTACATACCGCAATTATATGCAAAGTAGGTTTTCGTGGTCCATTTAACAACAAAAATGAGGCTGTGAAAAAGCATACGTTTAATAATTATTGTTCTACAATACCCCCCTGTTTTAAGTTCAATTGATAATTTCGGGGATTCCTACACGAATGAGGTGTATGCAGAATATTTTTCGCAAGATTTTAACAAAAAATTTGCATGCATTTACTAATCCTTTGGAATCATCCATTTTCAATACGAGTTCAAATTTTCTTGGCTGCATGCGATCACTCTTAGATAATTGGCTATGGTTAAAAGCCAGATATATAGCCATTCATTGATAGAATATAATATTCACGATGCCAAGATTAAGTCGCCAATCATAACACTCTCTATAAATAAATGTGTAAGCGATGTGCGCTTATAATTAACAACGTAACGGTGTAAGCCCTGTTGCCACTTCCAACTTACGACTACTAGGTTTTGGAATTTATTGAAAATTATTACATTTAATTTGGTGAAATTACATCTAATTTAGTTAAATTTGATATAACTAATGATTCAAAATTTTTATGGTTCAGTTGCAATAAAATAGGTTATTAAAATAGAATTATTTTAGCTTTTTTAATGTATGTAAATAATTTTGTAAACAAAACGAGAATAATGAAATAGGCATATGACAACAGCGGATATTATACCCTCTTGTATCCCTTAGAATATGTCTTATTCAGGACCGCACGATATTTGTGATCTGTGTTAAAAACCTATAATAATCATAACTTAAAAGATGCATACATTAAAAAAAAAAAACGTTGCAAAAAATCTGTCATTACCGGCCAGTCTATAAGGGAATTTTGAAAATTTAATTACTTTCTTTTTTAAAATAATATTTTTGTAAATTCTAATAGACTAAATAATAATCTACATGTATGTACTATAGTAGGGATTACTGTGGGATTGTCTGTAATTATATATATTTTTTAATTTTAGGGTCTAGAGGACGTAGTAATTCATCAATGGCTGCTCAAGATCCCAATACTAGTGACGACGATAGAATAACTCACGATCTTTCGTCTAAACTATTATCTCGTAGCAGATCTTCGTTACACGAAGATCAAACCTCTAGAGCCCATAGTACCCAACGCTACGAAGGTTTAAGTTCCTCCAATAGAAATAACGAAGTCTCAATTAGCAACAACCAATCGGAGAATATTTATTTACCGAAAGATTATAAACCGGAATTTTTACTCGATACTTTAGAGAAAAAAAGTAATTTTATCTCAAAAAATTTTTATCAAAACTACAAAGATTGCTTAGAAAACTTTTCCAAACAAGAATATCATAATAGTTCGATCCAAAACGCTTTTACCAATATAATTTTTAGTGAAAATTATGAACAGAGATATGATCAACACAATTTTCATGTACAGAAAAATATTAGAAGTACTAACAATGTTTTAAGTCGTAATTATAAGGATGTAATATCTTCTAGAAGAGTTAAGGAGTTGAAAGTGTTGGGTTGTCTTATAGTCGAGATTTTTATGGCTAAATATCTACGCCCAGTTGGATCAACTAATATTAAAGTCGGTTTAGAAGACAGGATAAAATATTGTAAATCAATTTTAAATAGTTACGATATACCACAATGTATAAGTTATATAGTTAATTTACTTCTTCAACCTGAAAATGAAGAATATTCAGCTGTTACTGATATGGGTTTACCATCACCCAGTGCTCATTTACTATTGGAACCACTAATGCATTGCACAATACCATTTTCTAAACATTTTCCTCAACTGTACGAATTAATTCATAATTTGAAGGATTTTAAAAATGTCACTGTTGAATTAAATATTCTCTACCATTTCGATTGTAACGGACAAATGTGTTCCGAATACGAGAATATAGAAAAAACAAAGATAGTATTTGCTCAAAACATTGCTGAATGTAAAGTGAAAATGTGCGCTAAACAGTTAGAAGTTTTATTCTTCGATATAAATACAGATACTGATAATGAAATAGTTAATATAATCTTAAATCATATTAAAGATTTGATTGAAGATCCACCTACTTCTGTTTTAACAGCTTGGTACTTATTCGAACCCATCTCTAGAGTACTGGGACCAAAGAAGGCATCCAAACATCTTTTAGAACCCATTTTAAAATTATACGAAAACGAGAGCTTAGATACGAATCTACCGTTTCTGAATAAAATAGCGAAACTTTACCACCACAGTTTTTTGTTATGCTTAATAGCGAGATTGGGTTTAAAAGTATTTTTAGAAAATTTCGTGGTACCACTAGTAGAAGCCGTTGGCGGTTATAAAGATTACGAATTAGTGGATTTCGTGCTACACAATCACTCTGAACGAGTAGTAAAAAGAAGTTCGCATTTAAGAACGATAGAATCCGAGCAAATGGATATATCTAACGAATCGGCTTGCAGTGATAGAAATAAAATTCTCTTAGACGACAATTACGTGATAGCCGAAGAAATATGTGAAGCAGATGAAGAAAAGAATAACGAAGATCAGATGAAATTTTTGATGGATCATTTGGATTTGAATGAAAGTTCCGAACAGACCGCCATAGACGATTCGTTGGATGTTAATTTGGAGAACACGGAAAAGTGTAGCGGCGATTTTATTTTTCATTTTGAAGATGAAAATGTTGAATCTGAAGGTGGTAAGTACGAAAAACCAAAAAAATAAATTATCGAATACTGTTTTAATTAGGAAACGGATTAGTTTAATATGAAAATTTTTTTGGGAACTTTTTGTTTCTTTGGATATTATGTGTCTAAATTTCGTGAAACAAAATCCTCCTTAAAATTTTGGGAAAATTATGTAAAGTAAAATAAGTAAAAAAACAAAAAAGTTCTTAAAAAAAATCCTACCTCTCGTGATGTTTGAAAAGATTATTTAACAATATAAACAAACTTTTATAATCAACATTTGCTTTGTTTCCATAAGATGAAGTCGATTCTGCATTTAAAATGTATATTTCAACAACAAAAACAATTCTTCGTCCCCTTTTTGACAAATATTCAAAAAATTATTCGAAAAAATCCTTATCAGTCACCTACGATGTCTTGAGCGTCTGCCGTTTATGCATACTCACTTCCATAGTGCACCCAAATCTCGGAAAAGGCATCCGTAGGATGTTTGGACGATTTCCGTGCGATTTTTCGAGGTTTTTTCGCGGTTTCCATGGAAACCGTCAAACAGATTTTGACGCCGATTATTTTTTTGGAAGCGTCTAGTGGGTCCGCACCTTCGGTGCAAGTTTCGTTAAATTCCGTCTATCCGTTCGGACGATACGATTTTTTAAGTGATTTTGGAAACCCTATTTTAAAATTTTCTCAATAAAAGGAAATATAGACATTTCCAGAGCCTACTGGGGGCCGTATAGCTCTCATAACACTTTGCAAATCTTGATGGATCAAAATTATTTTTAACATTTTGCAAATCTAGATGGACAAAAGTTTTTTTTATCACATTCAAATGTAGATAGACGAAAGTTTTTTATCAGTGTACAAATGAGGATTGACAAATATTCTTTGAGTAACAAATTATTTTTATAACTTTAAAACTTAAACATTTATTTTTCACATGAGAATTTACCATAATCCCATACAGCACAAACATATTTCGGAAATATTTCAAAAATATTACATTGAAACATTTGTAATGTATAAATATTACGAAACATCCCAGAAACATTTCTGAAATGTGCCGAAAACGTAAAAATGTCCTGTAAATATAATATTTCACAGTAATATTTCTGAAATAAAAATTTGAAACCTTTTAGAAATATTAAATAGTAATATTTCAGAAATGTATTCTAGCTTTTTTTTCTAAAATATTAGCCTAAAAAAATACAAAACATGTATATTTAAAATACACAAAACTCAAACATTGATTCCTAAACAAACAATCAAATAAATAATTTTTAAACATTATTTCCTAAAATATTTATTTAAATAGAAATAAGAATATAAAATACCTATAAATTTGATAAACAAAATGGCGTCACTCGTCTCAGAAAAGAGATAAAGTTAATAAACCTAACCCAAACAAGCATTGTAATACAAACCTCAATTTCTAAACACATATTCTGACTATTCTGCTTTCCATATAACAACAGCCCAACGTATAAATAACAAAAAAAAAGGAAATGACAAAAACCGACAACTCAAATTTATAATTATTTAGAATATAGGGTTGTCTCTGACTGGACATAGAATGAAATAAAATAACTACATATCCCATCGTGATCTTCTTACAAATCAGAAATTCTTCATTGAGTGTTGGCCTTTTACAACATAGCCCGTTTAGCAATCTTTTGTGGAACATGTAGGTATACCATGTTTCAGAAACATTTTCAATGAAACATTTAACTAAAATATTTCAGTAACTTGAAACGTTTGAAATATTTCTGAAACACTTCTGAAATAATGTGTGCTGTATGGGATGTTAGTTTCGAGGTTTGTTTTGCAATCCCTAAGTGACAAAAAAAAATTTGTTAACACTGTCCCTTTTTACTTACAGTTTTGAAATCGCCTTCGATTGCAATACCTCAAAGTCGACACAAAGCAGTATCGAACATCACCTGCGAGGTCGGAAGCAAAAAAAGCGAAAGCGAATTGACGGAGGATTCAATTCCGACACCTAATATACAATACGATCTTAATAAATCCAAATCGAGTACGAAAATTTCGGACATGAGTTCCGAAAGCTTATTATGGCTGTCGCATCGTTTGGGGCCTCTGTTGACGGCGAAATATCTGTCGAGAAATTTACTGAAAATGTTGGCTCTGTGTTATATCGGAAAAGAGAACATATCTTTTGTGCCAAATTTCACGGCGAACTGTAAAAATATTTCCATTACTTCGCATTCGGTGAAGGGCGATCATAATTGCGTGAAGGTTTTAGAATGCCTTACGTGCATCTCAGGTAAGATTCATTGTTTTATTAATTTATTTATAGTACAGAAACAAACGATCTAAATGTATATATTAAATATCATTTAACAAAGTTCGATAAAGATACTTGACCTAGTGTATACATACTTTTATCAAAAAATGTGTAATTAAGAAAAGGACGGCACTGGTAGCCTCAAACATAATGGATTGTATTATAGGTGAACTACTTTTAAGTTAATTCAAGGTAGGGTTGGCTTTAGATATTAGCGGAATATGTATTTCCAACCTACATTTTATACAAGATTAAAGTACCTTAATTTTTAACAATTTCGAATTTTTTTATCAGATATTCATTTCTTGTATTTTATAAATTCTAACTAGTTTGTTAACATTTACATTGCATCCCAGACTAAATATCAATTTAATTTATTTTATTAACTCCCACTAGTGTTTTGAAGTTTACCTTCTTTAATTTGTTTTTCAATTTTCAATGTTTTCTAGATTAAATTTCAACGCATAGACAAAGTATCGATGCTACTACAGATAAGGATTAGTGAAAGTAACAAAATCTATTTTTTCATGGTGAAACGCTATTGGATATTTCGTACATAACCGAAACCATTTGATATTTGATGGTTATATTTTCAATTTTAAACTTTTATGAAAAATAACTTTTTTCATAAAACTAAGAATAAATAAGTTTCCCATATAGGGCCGATTTAAGTAGACGCACTGTATAAATGCAGTATGATATTTATCGCCAATTTCCAAACATAATTATTATTAGGGAAAATTTTGCCATGGGTTCTTATGACCCTTTAAATCTAGTAACACAACTCTTTGAAACTTTACAAGACTGAATTTGTGTAAATATTAAATATAATATAAATATAAAAATCCTTTTTTTTAATTTTGTCTCATAAAGTAATAGTTTTCTTAGCTGTCAAAAAATTGACGATGGCTTATTTTTTCTAACTAGGGTGACAAAACTAAAGAATTTCTCTACATACTTTGAGGTGGTTTCTTTCAAAATCAGACAAACTCTTTCATGTAATAACATGTTAGAAAAAAATTTTATATAATAAATAGTTACTGACATTATTTTACTTGTTTCCAGGTCTCTACGGGGAACAAATAATAATATTTCAATACATTCCTTATATGACTGAATTAATTCTTCTTTGTAAAAAAAGGATCACTCCGAATTTAGAAGGAGGTCTAATATCATGTTTGACTCTGTTAAAAAACATCATTCCATATCTTTCCGATTCCATGCTGATGAATCAGTTGCAGGTATATCTATACAGTACGATGCAAATGTATAGCATACATTCCTATTTTAAATATTTAAAAAAAAAATGTGTATCAGTCAATGTTTTTTTTTTCTGAACCACTAAAAATAGTCGAGGACACTATACCAGTAGCAATAAATAGTCGAATAATTATACAGTCAGATAGACGATTAGGAGACCTTTTAAATGAGGTTTCGCATGATCCCTGTTTGTATTAAGTCATTGCGCCAAAACTGATGACGTAACGTAATGTATTCCATACATTTGCATCACACTGTATTATTTTTTTTTAAACACGTATCGAAAAGTTTGCATTTAAAATTTTAGTTTATTAATAATGGAAGACAGGGCACCAAAAAATGTTTTATTTCAGGATGTTATATTAAAAGATATCATTCATCCGATCATAAGATTGCTGAATTCTACAAATCACGTTTTTCCTAGTGGCAGTATGGCGAGAAATACATTGGCACGCAAATATCTAGACATACTGTACATTCTATCCATAAGAATAGGTGTAGATATGACTAAAAAATATCTGTTGGTGCCGGCTATACAAAGATTTTTCCAAATATTCGATAAAGTGTATGACAATTCGAGCGAAGAAGGTTTAGTGAATAAGGTTAGTTTTTTCTTGTATGAAAAATGTACGGAAGTGTAGAAGAGCCACAATATATTTTTTTTTATTTTTCCGATTTAAAACTCGGAAAAAATCGATTTTCCTAATTTAGAATAAGGAAAATCAATTTTTCTTATTTACAATTCAGAAAAATAGATTATTTCGATTTAGAACTCGGAAAAATAAATTATTCTGACTTAAAACTCGGAAAATATCCATTTTTTGACTTACAACTTGGTAAAATAGATTATCTCGACTTAGAACTCGGAAACATCGATTTTTCTGATTTACAACCTGGAAAAATAAATTATTCCGTCCTAGAACTAGGAAAAAAATCGAGTTTTCTGATGTAGAACTCGGGAAAAAATCGCTTTTTCTGGTTTACAATTCCAAAAAATTAATTATTCCGACTTAGAACTCGAAAAAAATCGATTTTTTTTTTTTTTAATTTATAACATGGAAAAATGTATTTTTTTGACGTACAACTCGGAAAAATAGATTATACCAATTTAGAACTCTAAAAAATAAATTATTCCAACTTGCAACTCGAAAAAATTAATTATTCCGATTTAAAACCCAGAAAAAATATTTTTCTGACATAACTTGAAAAAATAAATTATTCCTACTTAAAACTTGGAACTAATCTATATTTTTGAGTTACAACTCGTAATAATCTACTTTTCCGAGTTTTAAGTCGGATAATACATTTTGTGGCCCTTCTATGATTTCATATAAATGCTTAAATAACTATTAATTATAGGTATTTCAAATGGGTACACCACACGGAGGTACTTCTGACCTCCATTTAGAACTACATGAAAATAGAAAAGCTTCTCTGAAATATTCAGAATCATACGGCAATTTCCAATTTTCAGAAGAAAGTATTGAATCTAGAGCATTGATTGAATTACAAGAAGTATTTTCTAGAGAACTCGCACATATGGCCTATCTACCTTTCGTAAAACTTCTTGGCGTCAACTCTTTGGAAACTGCTTTGAATAATTACGAAACTATTTGTAAACTTTGTCAAGAATACGAAGAAGAAATTAAGTTGTGCTCAAATAAGCAAGTTCCTTCTTTAAAACTGGCGGATTTTTGCGTAAATCCACCTATTATCAATTCTTCTAGTATAGGTAGTAATATAGGTAAGCTATATATTGTATAAGTAAAGTAAAAGTTGGAAAGGCTTTTGCCAGTTCTCCCACTTTATACACATAAATTGACAGGTTTGCGGCGGATCTTACCGAAGTGGACACGATACATTGGCGTACAAAATTATTTTATAGATGTTAATAACAATTTCGAGTAAATAGTTTAATAAATTGTGAATAGCTGTTGAAATTTTGTAAAATTATGATTTGAATATTTTAATACATGTTTAATAATTATTTATAGTCCATAAATACGTGCGATTGTCCGGTTCCGCCGGATAACAATTTTTATTTAATTTAATTATTTAAAATTAATTCTGATGCCTTGGTAGGATTCCCCACTCGACCATTCACTGTTGGGTTCTAATTAACAGTGCTGTTCCTGAAGTGGCGCTGGAAAACAGTAACAAAGCCTACACAGAACACACATGATTGAGAATTTAAACACAAACGGAGACTGGCATATTAGGTTTATACACCTAGGCCATAAATCGAAAAAAAAAAATATTCTATGAAACGACACTGGCAGGTAAACATTACTGCGAAATTCTCGAAGCCGTCCGACGTAGTTTGACGTTTACCCCCTCTCTACCTACCAAAAGCCTTTCCAACTTTTACTTTCGCTATATTAAGTTTTTAAATGATTAGACAGGTGATACTTCTCAACACATCACTGATTTATTTGATGAACACTTATCTAGTTCTCACAGTCATCAAAAAGCCAACTAATTAAATATGAAAATGAATAATCCCCAATTCCCCCTACCAAATTTTGAAAAATACACCCTCATATCCCCCAAGTGAAAACAAACAAAAGAAAAATTGGAAAAACTGAGGATTAAAGAACGAAAAAATGACACATGGCTTTTGACATCCTAAGTGGTAGATTTCAAGTCAATCAGATTCCGATTCTCGTCCGCGCAAGCATACAAATTCTAATATCATCCAAGCTCTCTCAATTCTTCTTAAAGCCAGAAGGGGTGTGGATTCTTGAAATTCAAAACCACCAATCCACAATCACATCACCCTGTATCTTCCATTATCGTTGTTTATTAACTGGTTCGTTTTATAAGAAACAATATTTTCAGGAATAAAACACACTGGATTAAACTTTGAAAACTCGTATTAAATCGAAGGACCATTTTAACATTACGGCGTTGAAAACCTTTACATTAAACCCTTATACTATTGACAGAAACTATACAGAAATTAAAACTAACCGCGACTCTTTATAAATGAAGATTACTTTATACTACTTTTCGAATTTTAACCAACAACTTTTCGAGGCGTCTAAAGATTCACTGTCAATGAGAACAGTTGTTGAACACATGTCATTTACAGAGAATAGACATTTTATCTATTAAACTAACATTTTCTAGAATTTGTTATAAAATTAATTTGAAATACAAAGCTTAATTACCATCATATGCTTTAAATTAAAGAATTTGAACAAAATTTATACCCGTTTTACTCTTAAACTACTAAAATTATTTTAGCGGTAATCGGAAATAGAATAGAACTCCAGTCTGCGAACCAAGATAACATTAATATGGATCTACTAAGTCTAGTTAGTAATAGAATAGAAAATTCTAGCAGACATCTACGAGGAAATTGGTTGGCATACTGGGAACACGAAATAGGTTTGTGACTTTATTAATTTAATATAACTTTTTCGGTAATCTAATCAAATCATCTTTTAGGTCGATCTGAAAAAGATATCCAATTGAATTTCAAGCAAATTAAACTTCAAACATTCGTCGGTCACACGCAAAGCGTGAAATGCTTGCAAATTTTAGATAATGAAAATAGTTTTATGTCCGGTAGCCGAGATAAAACAGTTAAATTGTGGTCTATGCGTAGCCAAGGGGATGGATTCAGCACTTCTAACTGTCAATGGACTTACAGTGCACATAAGAAGTCAATTTTGTCTATAACATTTTTGGAAAGTTTACGGTATAATTTTTGGAATGTCTTGGGTAGCGGACGTATTAAAATCCTATTTTTTTTTTTAGATTAGTCGCGTCGTGCGATGGAATAGTTCATATATGGGATCCGTTTATGGGCGCTAACGTGGGTAATATGGAATCTACAAAGTTCGCTCCGGTAAACACTTTAAAAAGTATGCCAGCTCCTTCTACCTTAGTATTCGCCGCTACTACAGATGGTACACTCAAAGTACTCGATACAAGAATACTAAGCTATATCCAAGAATTAAAAGTAAAAATATTCAATTTAGTATTAATTTTAGCAACTATCGATATTATTTTTAGATAAGCAATAACCCTCCGAGTTTAATCCGATGTTTGGCTACAGCACCCTCTGGAAATTGGATAGCGGCTGGGCAGTCGTCTGGAAACATAATAGTATTGGATACCAGGACCGGACTGATAATATCTAATTGGCGTGCTCACGAAAGTGAAGTTCTGCAATTGGAGGTTTACGATAAAGAAACTTTGGTTTCTAGTAGTCTGGATCAAACTACCAGCGTTTGGAATATTTTGGATGGAAAACTGAAGTTTCATATGAGGTAACTTAAACGTTTAGATATTAATTATTCGATAAAATTATATATTTTAACCGTTACTAAACGATACTTTACAATAATTGTTAAACATTTCTTTTTACATGAGAAAAACCAAACTTGGTAGATTTTCACAAATACTTTTATTAAAAAAAATTAACATTTTTCATGACAATTGTTTCGCAGTACAACTTCTTCAAATGTGACTAATATTTCGTTGTCTAATATATATACAAAGTAAACTAACTAGTTTAAGTACTTAAGAAATATGTCAATAAAATTACAATAATGTGTTATCATTACCAAGATTATCTCCCAGAAAACTAAGAACAGGTAAAGAGATTTAATAAAGGTGGGTGATTAATATCTAATTAATCATTTAATGGTTATCTGAATATCTAATAAGTTTTCTATTAGGTTAACTGTTTCTTTAGGAGGTATTCTAGGAAATAAGTTTGTTAGATCAAATGATATTAATTTTGTTACTAGATAATTTAACTTTTCTGTTAATTCATAAGAATTTTGTATACTGTACTTTGAATGGAATTTGCAATTTTCTTGTATAAGTTTAATTAATTTTTGTGAAAGTTTTATTGATGGAGCCATGACAAATGATACAACTGGTCTAATAAAATGTTTTAAATAAAAAAAAGGGAAGAATAATTCAATAAAATTTTAAACTTAAATATTAAAATTAATAAAGCTCATAGTTTTGGGGTATTTCATAAGCCATCACATGCTGATATTACAATACATAATAGTTCATCTCATCCATATAAACAAAAGTTAGTAACATTAATTTTTTATAGAAAATTTTGAGATTTTACATATAGAGAATAAGGGCAATAAATTAAGCCGTTTGGAGACATACGAAATAAATAGATTTAAAAATTCAGATAACTATTAAATGATCAATTAGGTATTAATAACTCGTATGGTAGACGCTCCCTCGATCACTTAGTATAGAATTAATTCTATATACATAAAGTTTTCTTAATTTTTAAATTTATTTGGGTAGACTGCCAAATTTAAATTAATATTGTTTATATTCTCTAAAATGATGAAAATGGTAGATGTTCGTCAAGCATCATTTTTAAAACAAATATTCTGAATCGATTATCGTTCCATCCATTAATAAATAGAGAAATTACGTTCGTTATTCAGTTTTGACAACCTGGTAGAAGACGACAAAATTATCAAAGACATGACTTGGACACCACGGAGCTTGCTGCCATCTATTGATACTGTCCATTGTCCTTCAAGATAATTTGCATTGGTATTGTTCTACTAGTTGATCTAAATACAATGCCATACTCTATTATTATCCTACAATTATTTTCGATTAATCGGTTATTTTTTATTAAACTATTGTTTTCGATTAATTTTGATAATCGCCCAGCCCTAGCTTTAACTACCTTTGCGTTTATTTATCAGAAATTTGCTGTCCAGATTATATTTTTTTATCTGGATTTGAAATGAAATGTTGATATTAATGATTGTTAAACTTGTTATTTTTGTTGGATTCGGCCATCGAATTATATTTACTCCGTTCATTCCTGAGGTGGCTCCATACGAGCAAGATAGCATTTTCGTAAAGAATGAGCTTGCACAATCCTGTCAAAACTGATTGTTTAGTTTTTCCTTTATTTTCGACACTTTCTCAGAATAATATATTTTATCATTATATTATTAAATTTGTCATAAAAAAATTTACCACGCTACCAATACGTCTAGAGCGTTTGTTTATTATATCTACATTTAAATCTATACCTGAATCGAGTGATCAAAAATCTCCGATGCGGATATCTTATGTTGTGTATTTTAGGGGAACTACAGAACCAGTCCATTGCTTAAGTATACACAATAACGAGTTAATATCTGGCACGACGGGAAACCGGATTGGCGTTCACACATCCATAACGCCTGATGCCTGTTTTTCAAACAACAAATTACGCGGTGACTCTTTTAGAGGCCTGCTTACGTCGATGGACTACATGCCTCTGAATAGATTGTTACTCTTGGGAGCTGATACTGGAAACATTAATTTATTATGTTGATATTTTAAATTTATTTATGACATTATTTTATGTATGTTAAATATATTTTAGAAATGGTATAGAAGTATTTTATTTATTTACCTACCAGCCCATTTATATTACAAATTACAATTTTAAAATATCACAAATATATCTGTGTTGATGATTTATTTCTTTTTATTTACTTCTACGAAGCTTTAATTTTGTAAATATTTTCATTAGGTTAATTATACTGATAACCCAGACAACACACCACATCCCAGAGATATCCACAGAATATCTTTTGTGGATATCCAATATATCCACAGGATATCAGAAATATTCCGTGGATCTAAAATGGATATCCAAATGTCCGTCTATATCCAGAATATAAAAGATATCCTAATGGATATTCAGCAAAATATCTAATGGGTATCTTCCAGAAAATACAAGAAATCCCTGAGATATCCACAGAATATATTTTGTGGATATCCAACCAAATGTCAGTCTATATCCCAGGATATAGAAGATATTCGGATATTCAGCAAAATATTTTGTGGGTATCTTTAGTAGAGGTTCATAAGTAACCAATGATTATTGAATTGAATAACGTTGAAAGAAAATAGCAGAGAAAAAATATTTTCAACACTCTGCCTTTGATTTTGCCCACTAAGGAGAAAGTCATCCTCATCAGCAATAAATGGAAATTCTCGACTCCAGTCTCTAATGGAGTCTGATTAGGGCACAAATTTTGATCGAACTCAATTACGTCGGGTCGAGCATGAGTAGATGCGAAAGTGTTATCGCCATCTATACTTAGTAAGCAGAAGCAAATAACATCTAGTAATCTAGTGGATATCCACGATGGTTTGCGTTCGCGCCTAGACTTTGATATATTTAGTGGATGTTCATGGGATATTGAATACAGCTTAAAAAAATTAATTTTAAATATCTGAACGGTACTATTAGCCACAATGGCGTAATTTTTTAATAATTGCTATATAATTACTATTATTTATGGATATTTGCATGTCTATAAATTACATCTCATGGATATAAAATAGATATCTACCATGGACTGGACATTCAGTGGATATTGGGATGTGCAGTAGATATCCAAAGGATTTGGTGTGCTGTCTGGGAATTAACCTTGAGGTTTTCACCGCTTATTGGAAATCCTTTGGGCATAGCCGTATTATTTTTTTTAATTATATTTCCACGAAGCTTTAATATTCCAAACAGTTTTTATTACGATAAATTATACTGCTTATTGACTTGAAAGTTTTCACCGATTATTAGGAATATCCGTATTTATTGGTTTATATTTTTTTAGCGATTATAAATAATTTGGGGATTTCGATTTAGTTGAAAATATGCATAGTATGCCTCGTAGATTTAAAAAATCGGTAAAGTTTATATCCAGAACTTTCCTAGATATAGAAATTGTAGACAGTAAACTCCAATAAGGGGTATTATAAAATTTTCGTTTACTAATTTAACAATTATTTATAAATGGAAAATTAACAGATTCTGTAGAAATAAAATAACTAAGTTGCTTCACCTGTTATTTTGAAGTAATTATTACAATATTTTAGAAGCCAAAAATCCTTTCTCACCTTTCTCTCTCCATTGATCCTAGTCTTGATCCCAACCGAATTAATACTTCGCGTCCGCCAGGTTTTCTTCGCCACGTTCACCGTTATTGAACGATGATTGGATGCTTTTTTTATTATTTCCATTCAGAGGGGACCATTTTTATTTAAATACGATTTCTTTCAACGCCATTTTGAATTTTTAAAAACCTATTGGATCTGTAATTGACTTCTGAAGTACTCAAATACCAATTTTAATAGAAAACTGCCCACCTTATAAAAATATTTATTATACAAGGGAAAAAAGTATCAGATTTTAGAGCTAAAATCTAATGTTTTTCCCGTGTACAATACACAATTTTTTTCTGTGACGGGAAAAACGACGATTTAATATTGAAAAAAATATTCTAAAATATCTACCTTTACTTATATGTAATTTATAAAAAGTGACATTTTGTTACCTGAGAGATAAAATGTCAAACTTTTTTCCTGTCACTCTAACTTGACCGGAAGTATAATTAGGCATTCCAAACAAATGAATTGCCAGTGGGCAGGTTTGGTAGATCTGCCGGTTGCGACATACGATGTATTCTATCTACAATACGTAAAATCATGAATAATGGATTACATTTAAATATTTTATATCGAACACTATAAAAATATTAATTAAAAAAACTGCTTGTACATTTTTTTAAAAACTGGCAGGATTGACGACTGATATTTCGAATAAAAATAGCGTTCAAGATGCAAGACTATGTCGCTACCCCCCTTAGATATACGAGATCTTCCCACTGTCAGGTATTGTTTGACAGGTCGTTGGAATGCCTAATTGCTTATAATCCAGAAAGGAGTCTTACCTGCATACAAAATTTTAAGTTTTTCTCTAAAGCTATTTTTGAGTTATCACGCCAACAGACAGACCGACGGAATGGGGAAACATGTTTTTCGTAATCTAGGGACCCCGAAACATAAGGATCCGAAATAATCTCGGAGGGTGACTTTTTCACGATTACAATACTTCCCTCTTTACGAGGGATGTAAAAATGCAATGAAATTTGTAGAATTTACAAAGTAATTCAATGTCAAATATAGTATGGATAAAATTATTCATACTAAGAGTTGTTTTTGATGCAATTTTCTATAATTTTTGTCACACACGATTTCTCTAAAAATAAACCGTAATGGAAAAATTCTAGGAAAAGTGCAAACTTTTATCTTTTTCTCAAGTTATAAGGATTTGGAAAAATTCTTCAAGTAGGAATTGTTTTTGATGCGATTCTCTATCAATTTTTTCATATACACAATTTCTCTAAAATGGACCATAATGGAGAAATTTGAGAACCAGTGCAAAATTCGATTTTTCTCCAATATTTTTGTAACTAATAGAGATACAAATTTAAGTAAAAGTGTAAAATTCGATTATTTTTCAACAACGATTTCACTAAAATGAAGCGTATTGGAGAAATTTGAGGAAAAGTGCAAATTCGAATTTCCTCAATAGTTTCGTTGGCAATGAAAAAATTCTTCAAATAGAAGTTTTTGTAGATGCAATTCTCTATAATTCTTGTAATATACACAATGTCTCTAAAATGGACCGTAATGGAGAAATTTGAAAAATAGCGCAAAATTTGGTTTTTCTCCAATACATTTCGTTAGCAATGAAGATATGAAAAAATTCTTCAAATATGAGTTGTTTTTGATGCCATTCTCTATTATTTTTGCCATATAGTACATGATTTCTCTTGAATGGATTGGAAAAATTTGAGAAAAAACTTTTCAATATTTTCATTGAATTTTTTTTATCTTTTAATTCATATCATCATGGCTCGTACTCAATATATTTGAAGTTAGACAAAGGGGTCTATTCTGTAACAATTCCTTTATATTTAACGGCCTTTAAAAATATTTTCTTCTTTACTTCTGTCATTATTTAAACGGATCTTTAAAATACATTAGAGGACTATCTTAAAGAAATCTGTTTAAATAATGACAGAAGTAAATTAACGAATACGAACATATTTTTAAAGGCCGTTAAATATAAAGGAATTGTTACAGAATAAACCCCATAAGAAGTCTGATATGTTTAATTCAATTTGCTCCAGTTAAAACGCAAAAATCAGTGGGAAATTTCGCAAAGACAAAATTATTCTATACATCAAATTGAAGTACAAATCATACGCTACGTGAAAATATAAGTGACATTTATAAATTTCTATCAAGTAAAACAGTATTTAGTGTGTAAGTGCACCAATCCTTATTCATCCATATCAAAAAAGTGGCCATTGGAAGCTTATCAGAACCGTTTTTTGTCTGTTTTTGTTGGACTTGGCAAAATAAATAATTTCTAATGTTTTGAGTATTGGCAGTGGCTACTGAGCCAACTTCAGAGTTCAGACCCATTTTTTGGATTAATAATTATAACTCTGGTACCAATTATTTTTCCGGTGCGTATTAATTATAATTTTTATTACTATGGAGAGGAACTTTAAAGTGCTGTAAAAATAAAGAATTTGGGAACTTTGGTTGCATTGTCTGCCAAAGTATATTTCATCCAGGTTGCTTAGAAAGGCAAACGGAAGTTGTAAAACTTGGTGGCTATCGAATTCAGTGTTCCATAAAATGTCAAATGAAATCCGACGAAGAAATTACAAATCTAAGAAAAACATTTTATGGGCTAGAAAAAGACTCCGCCTCAAAGGACGCCTACATTAAACGTCTTAAAAGTCAAACCGATGTTTTCACTGACGTAGTTTCCGATACCGAACAAGCATTCAACTTAAAACTAGTAAAACAACGGGAACATATAGCTGAATTAACTAAAGATTTAATTCTTGTAAGGGAGAGAAACGTCTTATTGAAAGAACAACTCGAAGAATCATCTGCATCCATACTAAAAACGAAAGAAGAATTCACCGACTTATTGACAATAAATAAACAAATGGTTAGCTCTATTCAGTCATTAGAAGAAGAAAACCTACTATAATCTACATACATAAAAAAACTGAGTCAAAAACTTTACGTTTTGGAACGATCAGTAGATCTTGACTCGAAGTCTACAATTAATATTCCCTCTCAAACCGTTAATAATGTGCCTAAAATAGCATCAGATACCACGACACCAACAGACGCTCGCAAACCGCAATTATTAATTATAGGTGACAAAAACGCAAGAGGTCTAATATCAATTACTAAGTTAATTACGCAAAAGAAATATAATATTAACTGTCAATGGTCGGAAGGAATATTATTTGAAGATCGTATTGAACAACATCAAAACTTAATCAAAAAATCTTCCAACAAAGATGTTATACTTTTTACTGGAGTAAAAAATGCTCTAATAAAGGACAACCAATTAGTTCCGCGTGTATCCAATCTCTAATGCAATACTCTAATAATACTAACCTGTTCATCTGTGGTCCCCCTCTACAAAGTGGCCGTTTCGTCCTAAATAAAATAACCCAAGAGTAAGATCTTAAATTTCAGGCTCAAATCTCGGCGATCATTTTGGTCTTTTTATAGAGTTTCATCATATTCTGCACATTGTGAATAACAAGAAAAAATATCATTTAGAAACCTTTCTTATGCCAACCTGCATAACCTGTCATTCGAATTGGCTAAGGAGGATTTCCAAATAATTTACGAATCACCTAACGGTATTGATCAAACTTTTATGAACTTTCTAAATATTATTCTTTATTTAAACTTAACATGTCCTGCTATAACAAAGAGTATTAATGACAAGGGCTCCTCTAATAAATGGATAAATGAGGAGATTATATGGATGGGAGATGATTTAAAAGCGCTATTTTGGTTATCTAAGAATTCTTCTGATGCTGACATTCTATCAAATTATAAATTACAAAAGAAAAAATATGCTGAAAAAATAAATCAAACTAAAAGGGCATTCTTTCAAGATCATTTAAAAAATAAAAATATTTGTCAGAAGCAAAAAATCATCTGGAATCTATTGGAAGTTGCTAATCAAATTATATCCGAGAAAACTGATATTGCAAATAGACTTGTGGATTACTTCTCATCCTTCACTAGCAGTGCTATTAATAATAATTTTACTAATTTAGTATTCAATGATTATACCACCATGTACGTCCAAAATACATTCCATTTTATCAGTGTTAGTGCTCATGATGTTGTTGAAGCCATTTCTTCACTAAAAAACACCAACTCTGTTGGTATTGACAGTATTTCCACGAAAGTTATAAAAACAATCTGTCCACATATTGCTCATGCTCTGGCACATATAATAAACACATCAATTGCCTTGGGTTAATTTCCAGCAGATCTAAAAATGGGGGTAGTAACACCAATCTTCAAAAAAGGAAACCAAAAATTACTTGAAAATTATAGGCTAATTACTGTTCCTACTGTATTTTGTAAGGTTTTCGAGAAATGTGTATACAAACACATGTTGTTTTTATTTAAATATATCATATCAGATCACCAACATGGTTTTCTTCCAGATAGGTCAACTGAGAGTGCCACTAGGGACTTTTTCAATTACATATATGGTCAGTTGGATAAAAAGATATGTGGGAGCGCTCTTTTTTGACCTCTCCAAAGCTTTTGACTGTATTGATCAGAATATAATTCAAAATAAATTATTTGCTTTGGGTTTCAGAGGGGATTTTCTAACGTGGCTATCTTCATATCTCAACATGAGGAAAATTTGTGTTAACATTGAAAACTACCGATCTACATTTAAAGACATTGATCGTGGTGTCCCTCAGGGGTCAATTCTAGGCCCACTAATTTTCTTGTTATATATAAATGATCTTTCATCACAGATAAAAGCAGATTATACTGTTATGTATGCTGATGATACCACATTAGCAGCTGATGATACCACATTAGCAGCTGATGCTGAATTTCCTGCGGAGCTTCTCTTAAAACTTAATAATCTAGCATATCAATTTACTGTATGGTGCAAAAGAAATTCCTTAATATTAAATTCAAGCAAAACTGTTATGCAATTTTTTTCTAGAAATAGGATAACTGATAAAATAAGTGTAAAAGTTTTATCGGAGGACATTTCTTTCTCTCATATAACTAAGTTCCTAGAGGAGTTATGATTGACAGCAATATGAATTAGGATTCAAATGTCAATTTTATCTGTAAAAAGTTAAACAGCGCTTACTATGCAATCCTACAGCTAAAAAATATTTTCAATACTAATCAACTTCTTCAGGTATACTATGCTTTTGTTTATTCTTATCTCTCTTATAACGTAATCCTGTGGGGAAACTGTACAAATGCTTTAAGAGTTTTTATTAATCAAAAAACAATTATGAGACTAATTTTCAATTTAGAAACAAGAACTACATGTAGGGATCATTTTTAAAAATATAATATACTCACATTCCCAGCCACATACATTTTTAAAACCATCCTGTATGTTAAAAAAAAATGATTCATCATTTTCTAAAAATCAAGATAATCATAATTACCCCACTCGAAACAATGAAGCAATTCGTATTCCAAAACATTCATCAGCTCTATTTGAACTCAGCCCACACTACTCTGGACTTACTCTTTTTAATCATCTTCCATACTCAATTAAAACAACCATCACCTATTATATTTTTAAAACAAAATTAAAAAACTATTTAATAGATAATTGTGTGTACACTATAGATGAGTACCTACCTCAATAATGCTATGTTGTTTATACCTGATTTATTTTAGTTTTATTTATATACCTAACTTATCCTATATCATGTACTATGATCTAAAAGGACAAATAAAGAATTATTATTATATTATATAGTTTAATATATTGGGATAGATAATAAAAACGATTTTAAATTTAACCGGTTTAATAAACCAAAAAATTCGATATAACGAAAAAAATTCGGAAAACAAAATGTATCTTAACAGCTTAATATATTAGTTCACAAATAATAATAATTACAATTAGTGCGTGTCATTCCCATTCAGTCGTTCCTGGAGGTTTTGGCGTTAAATCGTACAGCACCCTGGAAATTCCTGGCAGTTGGACTACCTCTTGAACCATTTTTTGGACCACCTACAAAATAGAGTAAATATATTATCAGTGTATAATAAAAGTCATTTTAAAAGCAGACTCCAAAAATGATGGATTTTCTGATGGATCCCACCATTAGATCTTGACTAAATTTATATGGGACCACCCTTGAGGTACGAACTTTCTAACAAAAAAAGAATCATAGAAATCAGACAACATGGTAAACAACAAAAAATATAGATATTCAGACGAATTGAAAACATCCTCCATTTTTTGAAGTCGATTCAAAATATAAATATTACAACGCTTACATCTATAGGTACTTGTTTTCCGGGCAAAGCAGGCACTCCAGTCATAAAATCCTGTGTACAAAACGGGCGCAAAACCACCGACCTCTGACAGGAGGGAATCCTTAAGGCTTGGTCTCTATCGAAATGTAACGGTATAAGGACAACTGGCATTTGACTAATTGAACCGGAATAACCACTACTATGTAATATCTAAAAATAACATTTTATTTATTGGAATTTATAAATTCGATTAATTATAGTGCAAAATATTCTCCTTTAAAATCTATACTCTTGCATCCAGTGGCGGCTCGTGGGGTGGTTCACAGTGACAGAATATAGGTATCAGTACAGATGTATGAAAAAACTTTCAGTGTTTTAGAAAGTTTATAATATACCATTCTAAAACACTGACAGTTTTTTACCTATATATGTACCGGGATCTATATTCTGCTACTGTGAACCCCCAAAATTTTGGTCACGAGCCGCCCTTGCTTGCATCCAATGAAACCAAAATAATGATTAATTTTTCTGAAAGCTAAGTGTAAAATGATTTAGATTTTCTGTTGAAAATAAATTCCGCGTTTTCAGTTATTGAGGTGAAAAACATAACACTCAAAAGTAAGTGAAATCATTTGTAATTATTATATTGGCAGCTTATGAGCGCGAATAATAAATAATATTAGTATTTTAATATGAAGTATACTTCTAAATACCTAATTGAACAAATGATTGTTTTTATGTAATTCCCATAAAAAAATATACATATTTAAGTAGGAAAACTCACCGACATTGCTATATCATCACATTGTCTCAGAGTACTTAGTACATTACTGGTAAGATAAGTGTGGGTAACATCGGGCAGTGGTTCCTTGACGATTCCTCCGAAAATATAACAAACTCTATTGACGTTGCGGCAAATTCTAGGCATAAGACTGGCCAAAAATGACAGATCGTTCCAATCGGGATCTTTTTCCGAAGAAATACCGACCACGTAGCTGTAGGTTCGGCTGTCGCCTTGAACACCAACGCTACGAATCGGTAGGAGAGTGGCGGCTAGTTTTTGTTTGCTTGATATCTGTCGCAGAGCGTCCCTGTAAAAAACAAATAGATGTGGTACGTCCAATAAGAAAAAGAAAACTCAAAATTTTGTAACCTTCAAAGTGAACTCCGCAACTTCCAGTGAGGGAAACTACCTAAAACTGAACTTTTTTTTAAAGAAAGAAAATTATAAGATATTAAGACAAAGTTAGATAATTTGGTGCACAATCCTAACATTATAGTAGTACAGAAACAGCTTCCCCGATTCAGTGAGCTTTAGCAGCTTTTTGTACGATTTTAAAAATATTTTTGAAGAATTTTATGGTTATATTCTGATCCACGTTATTTTGGAGCCTGGGAAGTTCACTACTTAGATGTTTTAGGCAAAAAAATGTTTTTTTCGGAGTTAAAAGTACGAAAAATATGTCTTTCTGAATTGTAAGTTGAAAAAATAAAAAAATATTTCTGACTTAACTCACTAATATATATAAAATGAATTTTTCTGACACATTATAAAAGGCAAAAATTGATATTTCTGAGTTACTAGTTAAAAAATCAGACTTTCTGAGTACTAAGACAAATTTATTTTTGCGAGTTCTAAATCAAAAAATAAAAAATCTTTACGACTTAAATCGAAATAATAGATATAAAATGAATTTTTCTGACACATAATTAAGAAAATGCGATTATTCCGAATTATAAGTCACAAAAATTGATATTTCTGAATTACAAGTCCGAAAATAGGTATTTTCTGAGTTCTAAATCAAAAAATCAAAAATGTTTAAGACAAATCTGAATAAAAATGGATTTTTCCGATTTATAACTAAGAAAATTTGATATTTCTGAATTATAAGTCGTAAAAATTTATATTTCTGAGTTACAATTTAGAAAATATACCTATTTGAATACTAAATCGAAATGAGTACAAATCCAAAAAATCGATTTTTCGAGGTTTGTCGGAAAAATTCGTCTTTCTGAGTACTAAGTCAAAAAAATAAAAAAAATATTTCCGACAACTCAGAAAAATAGAAATAAAATTGTCTTTCTAAGTTTAAAGTCGAAAAAATTAAAAAATAATTTTCGATTTAAACTGGAAAAATAGATTTTTCAGACACATAACTAAGGAAATTCAATTATTCTGAATTAAAAGTCGTAATAATTGATATATCTAAGTTATAAATTTTAAAAAAATCGGTCTTTCCGAGTACTATGTAAAATAAAGGTACAAGTCATAAAAATCTATTTTTCTGAGTTTGATGGGGAAAAAATATTTTTGTTACAAGTCAAAAACAAAATAGATAAAATAACCCAAAGGACAGTTTTCGTTATTTATCAATTTATCAGACGTAAAGAACGTTTATACAAAATTTACCTTTCATCATCGTTAATAAATCCTTCCACTCTATTCAACAGGGCGTGCTTTTTTTGCAGCATTTGATGAAATTCGACTATAATTTTCACTAACACTTGAGTCTCTGAGAAATCGTTTTCCATGAACGGTTCTTCTGCGCACAAAACCCTGATTGCTAGACCCGGGCCAGGAAAAGGATGCCTCATCACTATCTCCGGAGGTAGATCCAAATTTCGACCTATCGCTCTCACTTCGTCTTTGTGGAAATCTCTTAGAGGTTCTACAACTCGTCCTAAAAACGCTTTTAATTTAATTTCATGTTAGTTGAAGAAAATGAATAGTTAATAATAATTTTGGATTCTATGTAGAGGAGTAAAACAAAGTTAGGTTAATGTCAACTTATCATGTTATTTTAATTATTTGGAACACTACTGTATTCATTTAATGTAATTGTTGTAACTTTCTTATAAGCCAAGAGCTTTATAGTCTCTTGATGATTAGTTGATTTGGCGAACAGGACAGTTTAAAATTCGAAGCCTTTCTAGAGAAATACAATGTCCACGAAAACTTTCAGGTACATTTAAAAAAAACTAATTTGACTTTTTTATTTTTAAAGTGACTTGTGGATATTGTACAAGGCAGGCCCAATAAGAATGGTTATAAACAGTTCCATGAATTAAAATATTTAGAATTTACCTTCATTTCTGAGTTTCCTAATGAGTTCAGAATCATTGTGATGCGTTTTAATCGTATCTGCTTTGCTGGATACTAACTTAGAGGCAGATTCAATGAGATCTGGTCGCAAAGTACCTTGAGCTAAGTACACTTCTTCAGCTTTGAGATTGAGATCGGCTACAATTTCGTCGGCGATTTTAACAAAAATATCACCTATTATCTTTCGTTTTTCTTCAGGATTAGACGTGTTGCACAGCATTTTCGTTACCATTGTTCTGTTAGTTTGTTGTTTATCCACTGGAACTATTGTGGTGCCTTCCATAAACGTTGATGCCGCTCTTATAACCTTTACGTCGAGACCGATTTTAAGTAGGGAATTGTATACTTTAGTGCTCTCATTTTTTCGCATAAATCCGTTATCTATATGTATCGCTATAATTTGGTCGTGTGTGAGAGCTTTGTGAAGGAGAGCTGCACATACAGTACTATCGACACCGCCGCTGAGCAACAGAAGTACTTTGTTGTTTCCTAAAGCACAAAGAATAATAGTTTTATCGCTATACAAACTTTAGTTTTAATCGCAATACATATGAAGGCAAGGTGAAAAATTCTAACACAGAGATGGCGGTGATATGAATAAAAATCTTGTTGTTATATTAATAGTAATAACTGTTTAAAAGCATTTTTTAACAAATGCTTTACAATCTTTACGATCCACCCCAGTATAAGTAATGTAAAATAACTCTACGCAGTTAACATAAGAATAACAATATATTTCATTATTCAATCTTTAGTTTAACATTACTTAATTTAATAATCTTACACAAATAAAATTGTAGATAGAAAAATAATTGCAGCAAACACAGTCATGTGGAAAACTTTTCACCTCGTCCTTGTATAGTGTAATAACGTCAAATTTTATATTCTCACCTACGGTATCTTTTATATATTTTATACATTCATTCTCACGTCCATCCATTGTGTAGTTGCCCGTCAGGCCTGCTATATCAAACAGAAAGTTCTTTAACATATGTTTTCCGTTATCTGTAAGATCTACCTCTGGGTGAAATTGAACGCCATACAAGTGAAGTTTTTCATTGCAAATGCCGGCACAAAAAGATGAACTTTGCGCGATCGGTTTAAAATTATCTGCTACTTTGTCTATAGAATCTCCGTGTGTTAGAAGAACTGGCTGCATTTTATCCAAACCCCTAAGAGAAAAAAGAATGTGTTATAGCGAAAAGAACCTACGCATGGGATTTGTTACTTACTTAAATAATAAACATTTTGTATTAACTTCAATTGAAAAAATACCATCCTCTCTGGTTTCTTTTCTGATCACAGTGCCGCCAAATTCTTTGTTCATCATTTGCATTCCATAACAAATTCCTATGCAAGAAAATTAGCGTTAACCAAGGTCCATGGGGAAGTTGGATGCTATAACTTTACTTTTTTATACTATTTTTTTTGCATTCTCATCAATAACTTATTTTTGGCAACTTTAGACAGACTTTATCCAGTAGTCTAATTTAATTATGGATTATACAGGAATAAATCAATGTCATTTTTTTAATATAGAGTTGTTATATATAATATACTGTTTATTGTTGCCTTGTGAGATGAAATATAATGAATGGTTTGTACCAAATTGTTTAAATTCAAGGGATATATTTCTTAAAAAAATATATATTTTTGCTTAGAGACTTGAATGGGGGAAATTTCTGGTTGTAAAAACATCAAAAATAACTGTTGTGCAAATCATAATCACATAATACTTATAACTGGTAACTAATAAAGAAGTACAATGTTCAAGAGAGTGATCCAAATTTTTCTGAAATAACTTTTCTCTTAAATGAAAGAAAAAGGATGGAAGCAATTTTCTGGGGGGTGATACTTGAAGGGAAGGGATTAAATCCCTAAGAAACATTGTTACCATATATCAAAGTGGACATAAAATATTTTAAATACCTGACTTTCTTTTGTCATATATTTTCGATATTTTTCATTATTTATATATGGGGTTACTAAGGTCAATAGATTAAACAACATAAACATTAGAGAGAAACCATTATTTTCAATTAGCTTCAATCATACGAACTGCAGACTCAACAGTCCTTTAACCAGATTTCAAAGGCAAGGAAATTAAATTAACAGACACACTGATCTTTTGTGAGTTAGTCGGTTTAGGTTTAAAAATCAGCTGAGGGAGTACTTATTGAGTTAACTTTAACTCTAAGTTTTTTGTGATATTTAACATATTTAAGTTTTTTTTCTCTTTTTTGTGTGATACTTTAGGTTAGGTTTAAAATATCTACTGATAATAATTATGTTGTAAAAGGAGATATTTCGTAAATAAATAAAATATGTGGATTAGTGGATTATTCTATATGTTAAGATTTAAACACATTAAATTCTCCAAACTTTTTTAAATTAGATGAAAATATATATATTTTTGAAAAAGTTTTTCACGAATGGTCCACATCATTAAAAGCATATTTTATTTTGACAAATAATATCTAAAATTATTTTTATTTATAATACAAATGTTACAAAATTATACTCTCGATTTTAAAATACTAATTTTATTAAATGACCGATTGTGAAACATGAGATAAATAGATTTATAATTAATTATGTAAGAGTCAAGACTTGCCTCACAATTTATAATGCAATCTCAATCGAATTAGACAAATATTTATTATATGAACATATAACAAATAACTTTTCTGATAATCCTTTATTTACTTCAATAAAAATTTGAAAACAAAAGCAGAAGGAAAAATTTCAAACACTGATTAATTTCATGTTTTTTAGATGTGTTTCTAATGTTTTTGTTTTACATTACTTTAATTTAATCTTATATATTTTATTAGGACATACTTCATTTATATTTCTTGACCCTGGTTTGTCCTCCCAGGCCAAGTATATTTTATGTTAATATGCCTCCTAGGCCTAAGCAATCACTGTTGACTGATATGAAACTATCAATAAGCAGGCCATAGCGGTTACATATGACTGCCATAGAACTTTTACTCTGACTGCTATGGTGCTTCTGTATCTGTAACATGCGGAGTGTGGGCCAGAGTTAGCCAATTCTCGCCGGACACAAATCTTCTAATAAATGAGAGCATCAGGCAATTATAGAGGATATTACTGTATGGTTTAATCTTCTTGTTTGTACCCCCTGCAGAGTCCAGATTCTGACAGCCCCATGATATGGAGATGCTTCCATACTTGGTAATGACCAGTCAGAATGCCTGTGATCAGGTGCAGATTCTGTCTAGTCATAGTCAAGTATTTGTTTGATGTAGTGTTGTCAGGATAACTTAAAAACTCCCTGGCAAGTTTGCAGCTTCTTGTGTCATCCCATCTTTCCTTGAATTTCATAAGGTTTGTCACCACCAATGTTGCCAGTCCAATAGAAGGGTCAAGTCCAAAAAGTATTTGGTTGGCTTCCTTCTTGGATATTGAAAATAAAGTAAATTCCTGTATGTTGGGTACCAAGAAATATACCTGGGTTTTTCTTATTATTTCTCTTGGCCCCATATATAGTCACTAGTGACTCATAATGTATGTGAATTATATTTTTTTTTACCACAGCTAGGTACTATTTTTTGAAATATGCCATTTAATTTAACACATTGGCTCCCAAGCTCAATTTCAGGATTCTGTTGTGGTACCATATGAGCCACTGGTGATACATTTGGTTGTGATCCCTTCTGTACCATGTATATCACTGGTGATATTGAGCATTACTTATTGCAATCAGTTTTAAAAATGTAAGGTTTCAATTTAAAGAAATTTAAAGTAACAAACTTAGTAAAGTGGGCATCACCATATCTACATAAGTAGATATGTAAAAATCATAGTTTAGTTTGTTATTATACACTTATTACAAAAAATATACAATGTGCAAATGCTTAGGAGGTTAAAAATTAAGTCAAAACTAGGTACTTGATAAACAACAAAACTTCAGACTTCCTTGTATGGTTCATGAAGAGTAAAATTATGTATCACATGTGATACATATGGGAGCAAGGTGTTAAATATAAAATTCTTCAATGTATTCTATTAAATTATCAATATATGCTTTTTTAGTATTTTTGTTTAATAAAATAGACATAGTCTAAGATTTATGAAGTTATATAAGCATTTCGGCTGCTCTATGATAAAAGAATCTGCTTCAGATAAAATTTTACAGGAGAGTTAAAAATAGTTCAAAGCGTTGCATGGAGGATATTTTTATAATTTTTGCTGTTGATGTAATTGATGACTAATACAACTTTTTATGTGGATTTTAAAACTGCTCTCATATTGTAGAAATTTCTTATGGAAATTTGTTTTAAGGCACTTACTCTTTTAGATCATTTTTCTAAGGAAAAACAAAATATAGTGCTATAAGTTGTTTTTCATTAGAATTTACATGATTAACTGTCCCATGTGTGCTAGGAAGAAAGGGAGTAGTAAATCCCAAAATATCGGCAAAACTGTTGGTTAGGTACTTTGTTTTACCGTAGAGCAGCCGTTTTTTTATTCCTAAATAATAATTGTTCTTACCTAGTACAGGTAAACCTATCCTAAAAATATCAGCATCATAACGTGGGGCATCTTCAGCATAAACAGAATTGGGTCCTCCAGAGATAATAATTGCTTTATAACCAGCTTCTTTTATATTAAAAGCGGGAGTATCTAGTGGTATAATCTGGGATTCCACACATAATTCTCTAACTTTTCTATCAATAACTTTCCCATATTGTGCACCAGCATCTAAAATGCACACCTTTTCTGTATTATTTGCTCCATTAACATTGCCATAATGACCTTCTGCGTTTATATTGTGCATTGCTAGAAATTACGACCTGAAAGTGAAAAGATATATTTATAATAGAACGATGCATAACAATTATTTTCGATAGGATTAAATAATTTCCTACAAGTAAACTGTGAACAAATAATGTAAAAATAATTACATTATCTATTTATTGCACATTTAAATCATAGATTAAACCTTTTGGCACGTGTTAAATAACAAAAAAAAAATGACGTCGGTATGTTGACATAAATCCTGCTTCTTAATGAGAACTTTTTATTCAAATATTCATACCATTATCGTGACTAAAAAAATGTATCCATTTAACCTTACTTACCTCTACTAGTCTAAAATTCGATTTAAGTTAAAATGTTCATTAATTATTTATAGAGTTGTCAAACTAAAAACAAGAAACGTCAATGTCAAAAAGTGTCACTAATCCAAACGTCAACTTTCTTAAGGTGGAAGTGAGGTGGAAGCAAATACGACTGCCATTTGTTAAATATTTCTTTTTAATTAAAGTTTGCATCACGTTCAGAATACTGATTACAGTGTTCACTATAAAGGCATACGGAGCAAGAGAGATGTCCGACTAGTTTAATCTTAGATTTAAAAGAGGATTAGAGGCGATCAATCCTCAGACACTCAGATAGTAACTAGTGCGTATGTGACCAAAAATACACCAAATTGAAAACTTTGTTGCATACGTAGATATCGATGCATCGAATGCTGAGATGTAGTAAATCTTTGATCACGTGATTTAGTATACGTAAATGTAATAGCCGAGAATAACAAAACGCCGAGAAGCGACAGCTTTGTCGGAACGTTTGATGTTTGTGGGATCGATTTGCGGTGACCTTGAAGACACCGTAAGTACACTGCACGCAAGCTGAATTGGCTCGCAGTCACGCGATCGCGCGGAAATTTGTAATTTACACTGCTCAACTCTAAATATGTTTTTAGTAAGGGAGTAAATTTTTATTTTGCATTTAAAATGATATGCCTTTGACTGCAAAAAGACTCATTCCGCTGCCACTTTTGGAATCACATTCATGAACTACACAATAAGATCCAACCATTTTGTTACGAAATTATCCAGAAAACACAATAAAAATCACACAGTAATAACTGAAAGAGATAATTCAAAATAGTCGAAACTACAGTTGTTGCGCTCGGATTAAAATCATAGGACACCTTCGTATACGGTGTCGCGCTGATCTAGCTGGCCACATGCGAATAGACACCATATTTTCGATCATGCGCCTTCGAAAACCGACTCGGCGGGAAAGGGTCTTTGTCGCTTCTCGGCGTTTGGTTATTCTCGGGTAATATAGGACATGTGTCCGATGTGAATTAGGAAAACGCTCGAGATGTAAAAATGCATCGGATGTGGATTTTCAAACGCGGCATACATCTACATCTGCGTTTGTTTATCCAGAATACATTTTTTACATCTCGATTTGAAATGAGATGTTCGTTCCATGCTAGAAAGTAGGTGTTCTGTGGAGCCAAGATTATTGATTTATCCTTTATTTAAGCTACGTGAATATAAAAGTGATTAGTGTGTTTAATTTTTGTTTAGAAATATAAATTTAGGTTGTTTTCCAGTCTCAAAAGTCATTTTTATCACATGACTAATAAAGTCTAGAGCGTTTGATTATTACATCTACATTCAGATCTAATTCACTATTACGTGATAAAAAATTCACAACATCTCAGATGCATCCGATGTGGATATTCAAACGCGGCAAATATACACCGATGACCAGGGCTGGTATATCTAAGGGGGTCGCGACATAGGAGTCCATTTTGGACGCCATTTTTTTTCGAAATAGTAGTCGCCATTGATCTGGCAACGTGGCAACTTGTAGTCGCCAGGTTTACCAATATAAGAAAAAAAATCTATGTAATTTTTTAAATGACATTTCCATTATAAAATGCCCATATTTTTTAGGATAAAATATTTAATTTAATAAATTATTAATCTCAGACGTACATAGAATACGTCGGGAAAAGTAGATCACATTCAATTTTGTGCTGTTTTGGTTTTGTTTATTTTAAAAGGTAATTGAAGAGATGAAGACAATTTTCTTATAGATGATGCATAACAAATTATTGCTCCCTTTTTTAGAGCTCCAGTCCCTTAAGTCTATTTATTTTAGGTCTTTTTAAATTGTTGGTAGGTATTATTCACTTCATTTGTATGTTTTTAGTTAATTTAAATAATTTTGTGTAATATCTTGCGATTTGTTTTCTATACATTTTAGCATGTATTTGTTGTCTACATCTCACAAAGGATGGCTTTGAAATACCTTTACAACAGAGGTACTTTCCTAAAACTGGCCTAAATTTGAAATTGAATACAGTTCTTAGAGAAAATCTCCAGTAAAAAATGTCTACATGCAGAATAACAGTAGCATAGATTAACAAAGCTGACAAAAGAGTTGGACAAACCTTTGTCTAGCTTTTTTAATATTTCAGGACAATAGTGTTAACAGCAGACTACAACAAAAACATCCAAAGTTTAGTAATCAAGCAAAATATTCCGGTATCTCCAGAATTATAAACGTATGAAAACTATAATAGAAAACATGTATGGTTTCAAATAGAAAATTAGCATATCTAGTGAACATTGTATTTGAAGAATATATTTTTATTCAAAACTTTTGTGCTTCTACTCCAATACTAACCGTATAGAAGCATATGCATTTTATAGTATTTGCAAGATTCGGATCAAATGTACCCACAATTTATAAAGATTATTAAACTAAAATAAAACATTTCAAATAACACCTGCTTTTATGTTAAATATGTTTTTATTAAATACACAAATTAGTATCAACCACACATTTTTTTTGTTTTTACTTCTAGTGTAAAAGTGACTACTAATTCAGTCTTTCAAGTTTATTATTTATAGAGACCAGCTACTACAAAATATCTTATTAATGATAACTAATTTCTCTTTAATAATGGTTTTGTCTAACACCTTTTTTACAATTTATCCCAAGCAACACTATGAAAGATTTAAATCCTGGATTTACAGCATTCAGTTTCGAGATGCGTGCAGTCACAATGTAGTTTAAGATATAATTTTCACATGAACACTTATTTAACACAGCACAAACGCATGTACCTATTCATGTAACATTAAAATAAAGTGGAAACAAATTGCATAATTTGGTATATAAAAAAGTACAAAATGTTTTTAGTTTTAATTCGACATTGGACTACGACTACGAGGAAAACAGTGGTTCATTCCACTTGCACCATATTGACATTATTATGCACGATGCTCGTTCAAACGAACATCAGAAAAGTGTTGCCAACTTAAGCTGACTACTATTTCCCCCCTAGCCTCAGTCACCCCCTCATCCATTTACTGGGTCTATGTCGCGACCCCCTGACCGATGACTACTTCGTGATTCTACGTCACATTTCCCACGGGCGTACTACGATAAGTTATATTATTTTTTATTAACAACGCGCTATTTTAATATTAATATTGGAACATTTGTTTCAGCTGCGTATTGATCAAAAATCATTTTAAAGTGATTTTCTTAAATTAAAAGGTGTCGTAGTTGAATGTAATAAGCGTTAAATTTAATTTTGATGTTCCTTTTTAGTGCATTTCGATACGCACGTGTGGGCGCCACAGTGTCAAATATCATCTCGCTATGCGGCTTGGTTTTGTTCTTCCATGACAGAAGTTGGTGCGGCAACACTGCATACGTATGAAGCAAAAAATTTAAACATAACCTAAACTTTCAAATAAGCTCGGATCTAAAAGAGCTTGAAGAGTATATTTTTAAAAATAGTTTTAAAACCAATATCAATATTTATTTTAAATGAAATTCTTCTGTAGGTGGAGCCTTTTTAAAATGTTGAAATTGTTTATTACTCTTTTAAACCATTCAAAAATATCACTTCCTTAAACTATTCGTCTTCATTTATATATGGGTCATTACATAATTTTAATAGTCAATTATAGATGAGATGGACGAATTAATGTTTAGAAGTTCTCAAAGAATTGAACATTTTCAGGTACATATTTAAATAGGTATTTTATTTAAACGTGTAAATATCTGAGAGAGATCTTGTGAAAACGTCAATTGAGACACCAAAGTAAAGAATTAATTATTTTATAATATACAAAAATAGATTTTGAACAACATTTTACAACTTTTAGGTACAATAAATGGGTAATTTCGTAGTTCCGTGTCTTAAAAATGCGTATTTGTTGAATATTGTTTGGTTGGTCAATTCCATATTATTAATATATATTATGTATTTGGTGTATTATCCAGTCACAGAATTATTTATATTGTATAATGTCCATTTTGGGGTTCAGCTCTACCACATGATGTCCATTTTACAAGTCTGTAAAAAGGATTGAAAACGTCCAAAATAAATATCTACAAAATATTGTGCCTTTAAACTTGGCCTAGCGGCAGATACAAATTATTCCACAATTCTAGACTTGATAAACCTCCCAACCCTTGTAAATTGAAGAATCTTGATGGATCTATCATTCCACTATATCATAGCCGGATTCTTACATCTGATGAGTTTTTATCCACAATTGAATGTAGATTTTCCACAAGAAATGATTGTCTATTTGCAATTCTTATCATGCACCTCTACCTAGACTTATTTGACTGGCTAATCAATGATTTAGAAATCAATAAGTGTTCAATTAACCAATTTCAAAATGATAATATATATATTTAATATTAGATTTATTGTACCTTTCATAATGTAATGTATGTATACTAATGGATCTTTCCGTAATATGTATTTATTTATTCTAACTTTTAGGTTCAAAGCCGTTTACTTGCTGTTAATGTGAAAGAGGGATTAATTATCTATATTAACGAAGGAAAACTCTTAATTCATAAAATATGGAGTAGCCCACATCTAGATAATTTTAGAATTAACTTGAAAGAAAGTACATTAAGAACTATCTCATTTAGTAGAGAATTAAAGGTCAAAATAATAAATATTGTAAATCCTAAACAAATATATATCGCATTGCTGAATGTATTTGGTAAAAAATGTAAGTAAAAAATACTAAAGTATCAGACATAATGATTAAAATTTCACAGTATCCAAGTGTGATGTGCAAAAATATAATTTTAAAAAATACCTCTATAGGTGTTAGGGTTAAATCAGCCAGCGAAATTGGCCTAGGGCATGTACAAATCTAGATTTGTGCATTGATTTTTTTTTTAGCAAGTTCTACAATCTTATATGTAAGTGTCTTAATTTCTCATACATTATGTTTTGAACTGACAACAGTGCTTAATGAATAAGATCCTCAAATTGCTTTCAATACCTGGCACTTTAGATTTGGGGTTGGTTGATAATCAAGCCTATAATAATGACCAAGAAATTGACCCATTTTTAAAAATTTTATTTGGGGTTTGGGAAGTTCAAATGATTTCATGAAATCTATGATCTTCCAGAGGTCTTGCTGATAATTTAGTATTTTTTTGATTGATTCTAAAACAAAAAAATATGAATTTGGCTCAAGAGTAAAGATTTTTGTTAGAATCCAACCATAGTTTTTTGGATGGCAGTTGTGATAAAATCATTCATTTATCCCACTTGGGTGCCCCAGTTTTACAACATTTATTTCAATCAATAATATTATTATTCTAGGGACTACACGAGATATTTGCTTTGCTTGTGGTGGTTTAATAATAGGTGGTATAATTGGATTTTCAATAGGTCTAGCTGTTAAAAGAAGAGAACCTATTTTACGATACATGCAGGCCATTCACTGTACTAACTATATGGGACCAGAGGTACTTACACAGAGTGACTTATTTAAGATGGAAGCACCCCTGTAAAACCTTTTTTTAGAATCATAAAGGGTCAAAATAATTTGGCTTTTTATTTTTTTTATTTATTTATTTTTTGGCTTAAATAAAAACAAATTCTTATAACTTTTTTTTATGATAGCATTTTTTATCAACTTATGCAATTATAATTATTTATTTATTTTATTTATGCGGTATTTTTTTTCTTTGATATTAATTCAAGTTACACTTTTTGAGCGTGGTGACCGATAAGAAAACATTTTTTTTTCTTTTATTGAATAATAAGTTAATATTGTTTAAAATATTTTTATTATCTTACAATACATGTAAGTTATTCAGGAATTTTTATCATTGAAACTATAGGTTTATGGTAACTGAAATAAGAAACATAAGTTTGAGACTTGATATCCTCTAAATATCTGGAAAATACCGCGTCAATGGTGGTCCCATATTTTGTTGTGGATTCTTGTGGATCATTATTCATTTTCAAATTCAATTTTTCTGAAATTGTGTCTAAAAGAAATAGAATCAGTTATGAGCAGTTAGCAGCTAGTCTACACACATACGTCTAGTCGCACGCACACAAACACCGTGCCGAAGTCTGCCGAACTGAAACGCGGTTAGACGATGCACGGCTTTCAACACCGCACCGCTGTGCCGGTCGGAGTGTGAGGGGGGGGGGGTGTTTGGTTTATTTTCGTTACGGAATTTCTTTTTCGATTTTACGATTTTTTCGATTTTTCGAGGGTGTTAGGTTTATTTTCGTTACGGAATTTCTTGATTCGGTCGCCGCGCTCAAAACCCGCGATAAAATCTATGCAATAGCTTAATAATAAAATAGTTAACACTGATAAAATAAAAATTAATATTTTATAAATCTTGCAAAAAAAATAATATTTACGCCAGCCGGGAACATTTGTGATACCAATTTATTAGAAGCCAGAGAAAGCTCTTCTAGTTCTTGTATTACATAAACGTTCCAGTCCGCATACGTATATTTAACTCAGCTTCATACTAATACGAATAGGGTCGGATAAAACCTTCCACGGCTTTTAACGCCGCACCGATGTGCCGGTCGGAGTGGGGGGTGTTATGTTTATTTTCGTTGCGGAATTTCTTGATTCGGTCGCCGCGATAAAAGCTATGCAATAGCTTAAAAACATCTATAATATAATTTTGCTATTTTCAACTTTTTGACCTATGATCCTAAAAAAATTATTCCAATCATCTGTCAAATGAGTTCTACAGTGCTTCCATTTTAACTGGGTCACACTGTATATTTGTTCAAACATCGATTCAATCAATAAATATTCTTAATTTTAGTCTATCACTGTTGTAGAAGATGCATTTGCTCCATACAAATGCACGGATTACAACGTTTTGGTCAATGTAAAGGCAGCATCAGTCCAGTTGGTCGATATTCAAATATGCCATGGTTATGGAAGAAATTTGAGACGAATTTTACAGAGGATGTATTCAGTAAGCCTTAATTACACGTTTAATAATAGTAAATACTTATTGGTACGGGGGGATTAATTAGAAGTAGATAATTTTAAAATTCAAGTTTAATAATGAAAATATTTTTTAAAATTAATTTCATGTTCATATTTATAAACCGCACTTATCTAGTGCGTCCTTGAACAAAAATCGCTTAGATAAAAGTTGCAAGATGTTTTCCGATTATTCTGTACAATCTGTTGTATAACCCTTATATGTGTTTAGAGGATGAACATTTACATTTTACACACACATCTTATTCCGGACATTTTTTTATAAATATTCATTGCCAATGAAAATACTGAAAAATGTTTACACTTTTCTTCAAATTTTTCCATTGTGATCCATTTTAGAGAAATCAGGTATAGCATTTAGTTTGTTTTTCTCTTTGCTAGTTTTTGAGTTATTGCGGATACAGACATCATCGCGAAAATAGTCAAAACGGATTCAACGTAAAAAATTAGTCGAAAAAATTTATGATTTCTATACTTTACAAAGTAAAAATGTAACGTGAACAAGATATACTGTATAACAATGTTCCAAAATATCTAGATATATTATACAGTGAGCATCATAAGTCTTACCCCCCTAACTAATTCGTTACTGGGTGCCTATTCTTGAAATCGGGGAGTGAGAAATATTGAGAGAAAATTCTCACTTTCTACTCCCTTGTAAAAATTCGTATTCTTGACATCGAATTCACCAATATTGGTGGAGAATTTTCTCTCAAAATTTTCTCCTACTTTTAGGTAGAGAGAATGAAAATAATGAGAGAATTCAATTCACAAGCATTCGCAGTGCGTGTCAGAATTTAAATAAATAAAATATTACTATAACATAACCTCATTTATAGTAGTTTTCAGGTATATTTATACCTTTGTGGTATTTACTTTTCCTTTAAAATGGATTTAGACGCGAAAATAATAAGAATAATTTTTATTCAATACAGATAAATTTTAGACAAAATGAAAAAAATGGTGCAACAACTTGTTTAATTATAAAGAGTAGTAGTGTAAAATTATCCCCTTACACTATAGGTATAATACTCCCCTTTTCCAACAGTAATAACTCTTTCACATCTTTTAAATTTGTTTGGACTTGACTCATGTTTTTAAAATCATGAATTATTTAGGAAAGTTATACCTTCTACAATCGTAGAGTTTTAAACTCATTTAGAAGGATATTCAAACTGCAATTATTGCCAAGAGATTTGAATTTCTAGTTTGATAATTATTTAAAACGACAGTTAATATTATTTTTAATGAACAATAGCAATTTAAAATGTTTATACGTGAAAAAGTCAAAATTCCGTTGTCGATAAAAACAAATCATAAAAAGCCAGCAGTGTCATTTGCTGTCAAAAGTTCGTAGTTTCTAATTGGTCGGATGATCTAAAACAATCTGGCAACTCTGTATTTATTTTCAATAAAGTGAATATATTTCCCGGGGAGTTTTAATTTCTCTCGTTTTCAAGCATACGCACCCTGGAGTCTTGTTAGGAAAATCGCCGAGACAGTTCGATTTTTGATTTCTACAATGTACATTTTTGTAATATTAGTTTACCCTTAATTTCATCCCTTACTGGAGGGGAGTAACCCTTTCGAAAAATTTAAATGGCATGGGGTGGTGAGTGATAGCTCATTTGAAAGGGGGTTTTATTCTCTATTCAACCGTGCAAAAAATTTTGAAATTTGCTTTATTACGTGTTGATTTATTAATGTTTAAAAATAACAAAACCTCACAAAATAGGAAAGCAACTAAACTAACAGTAACCTTCTAATGGCAAAAAGTCTTACTTCACGTCTGAACCAAAACCGAAATAATGCAGGGCCGAATTTTAATTCTAATGATGAGTGCGCTACGTTAATTTCCGTTATTCTGAAACAACAATTAGTCAAGAATTAATGAAGCAAATTTCAAAAATTTTTACGCGGTTGAATAGAGAATAAAACCCTCTTTCAAATGAGCTATCGCTCACCACCCCATGCCATTTAAATTTTTCGAAAGGGTTGCTCCCCTCCAGTAAGGGATGAAATTAAGGGTAAACTATTCATACAAAAATGGATATTGTAGAAATCAAAAATCGACGTGTCTCGGCGATTTTCCTAACAAGACTCTAGTAACGAGTTAGATAGGGGGGTAAGACTTATAGTGCTCACTGTATATTACCATTAGATATTAAAAATAGCATCTCGAAAGTTTTATAATTGCTATAAATTTGATTGTTTTTTGTTTTTTTTTTTGTTTTGTTTTATTATTTGTGTTACTTCAGTACGTGTTTTCCTAAATGGTTTATTGAGGGCATCGTAATGGGTTGTTTTTTTTTTAATTCGAAATATGTATATTGGCCTTTAACTCCAAACAACAAATTCATAGACATTTAATAGTATATTAAAGTGGGTATAACGGTCTTTAAAACACGCGCGATTTCTCGAGCACGACGGCGCAGCCGGAGTGCTCGAAATAGAGCAAGTGTTTTAAAGACCAGTTATCCACGAATAATTTACGCTATTTTGCTATTTTTTTTATTGGTATACTTTGAAATCCTATTGGTATTATTTCTACAAAAAAATGGAAATAAGAACTAATAACTGACAAGTATTAGAAATTAAAAATTAAAAAAAAACCGACTTCAAAAACGTGCCAAATTTATATGGGACCACCCCTGAGGTACCCCCTAACTAACAAAAAGAATCATACAAATCGGACAAGGTGGTAAAGCATTATCGCTAAACATACATAAAAAATGAAGAGTTTGAGGATTTTCTCATGGACCCAATTAGATTTTGACCAAATATATACGGGACCACCCCTGAAGTACCCCCTTTCTAACAAAAAAAGAATCATAGAAATCGGATACCGTGTTAAAGAATTATCGCTGAACATACATAAAAAAAAATATCGCGACGAATTGATAACCTCCTCCTTTTTTGAAGTCGTTTAAAAATGGTTGAATTTGTCGTTGTCATGAAAATGAGACAAACAAAAATTTATTTTCAATCTGTCACGTAAGATTAATTGTCGCAACAGTTGTTATTGTTTAAAATGAGTTCAAATATTGAGTATTTAAATAATAAAGCAGAATCGCGCTTAATACCACAAAAATCCGAAGCGGTTTATAAAAAAGAATACGATAAATTCAACACGTGGATGGAAGAGCAAATGGTTACACATATAGATGAACTAGTTGTTCTCGCTTATCTCCAGAAAATGTCGGAACAGTATAAAGTATCGACTATGTGGACTATCCATTCAAAATTACAAAGTATGTTGAGGATAAACAAAGGGGTCGATATAAAATCGTTCGTCAAAGTGCATGCATTCATGAAGGCAATTAGCAAAAATGAGGTAGTCAAGAAGGCATATGTATTCGAGGAAGACGATTTGCGGAAGTTTTTTACAGATGCACCGGACATTACGTATTTATTTTTGAAGGTGGTTACTATTTGTGGCATCTTTGGCTCTTGTAGAAGATGTGAATTGTGCGATTTACGCTTAGCTGATAAATAAATTTGTTGAAAAATTTCTCACAAATATTTTATTTGACATTACAAGGCACTCCTGTCAGATAAATATTTAAAAAGTTGGCATTTAGACATCACGTTTCTCGGGTTGTTGATGTTGCCTTGGTAACTTTAAAACGCGCGTTTTTTAAAGTTCGTTTTAAACACGCTGAGGCGTACTTTAAATAAGTAAAATAGGGTACCAATAAAAAAAATATATTACTTTTGAAATTGGCAGCTCTTATTGAACTCACTTGTATAAAATAAACTTCAAACTAAATGACTATGCTAAAAGAGTTGTTTAGAAGCAGCCACAAGATATAATGAAAAAGTCAAGGTGCTTAACCTCAAAATATGCATATTTAGACTAATAATTAAACCTTCTGAAATTTGAGTCAAAACTATTTTGACCCCCGGAATATTCTTCATCTCCATCTGGTGCTACCACAGTATCTAACCACATTAAATGGGCCATTCGCACCGCTAGTAGTTAAGAAATAGGCGAAGTTTAAAATGACATTGTCAATGGAAAAATGTCATTTTAAGCTTGGCTTATTTCTTAACTATTAGCGGTGCGAATGGCATTAAGGCGTTACAAGCGTCTTTTTTCCGTAAATGTACTGCCAATTTCTAAATTCCAGTTGCACGTTGGAAACACTTAGACTGGAACTCTAGAGCAGTTATCGATTTTTTTTCAAGGACTCTTTTCGCCAAGTACGGTTTATATTTATAAATACTAAGGTTATCTTACCAAAAATTTCTTCGTATTCTTCTTAATACTGTTTTGTGCTTTGTCAGGCATCCATAACGTTGCTGCTGCTGAAAAAGCTGCTACATGGTTTAACACATTTTTTTTAAATATTACTAAATAAATAAAAGGCTTCGCCTCCAGGGTTAAATTGGTTTTTTAGCAATCGAACGCTGACATGCCCATTATATTAGGTAGAGACTGCACCGGTATTATTACTGACATTGGTTCGAAAGTAACAAGATTAGAGGTTGGGGATGAAGTTTGGCTAACGGTACCGTTTTGGGCCCAAGGAACTCTCTGTCAATCAGTATTAATTCAAGAAAATCGCGTCGCTAGGAAACCAAAAAATGTGGGATTTGAAGGAGCCACTAGTCTTCCGTACTCGGGCAGTTTAGCTTTATCGACGTTGATAGAGGCTCGGTTAGATTCTATGAATGCAGAAGGAAAAAAGTAAGTGTGTACAGTTTTCTCAGAATTATGAATGATATTAATTATATTTTTAATGATAATGATATTATTAATGATACTGTTAATGATATCAATAATATTATTATTTATATTATTTATATTTTGTACTCCAGTAGGATATTATTAATATATTTTTAAAAGAAAATGTCATGATATTATTAACATTAATAATGATATTATGAATTATATCATTAATAATAATATTGATATTATACATACGGAGTGGCCCAAAAGTCTGGAAACGGCCAATTATCTCGTAAATTGCTAATCATAATTGTACAAAATTTGGGGTACACCTATTTTGGGATACGGAGATTTCAGATTTGATATTTGCAATGTTGCCAGATTTGCCGTTTTTCTTATACTATTAGTCACTTTGGTTTTTCAAATTAATCACCCTGTATATTCAGTCATTATTGGAATCTCCTATTCAATACGAGTTCAACCATATGTAACACTTATGATTTTATATAGTCTGGAAGGTCTTAAATAAATAAAACAATCATGGAGAAATGTGGTAGATGCATTCTACCATCTCACAAATGGAGCACATTTTGAACACTTGATAAAGTAACCATTATGTTAAAAATGTTATAATCTTTCAATTGTTACGTTTTAATGTAGTTGAAAATAGTTTGTATTAAAAAAATTATTGAGACAATTAGGCGTTGCCAGACTTATTTTATTTATTTAAGACCTTCCAGACTACATAAAATCATGTGTTACATATGGTTGAACTCGTATTGAATAGGAGATTCCAATAATGACTGAATATACAGGGTGATGAATTTGAAAAACCAAAGTTACTAATAATTTAAGAGAAACGGCAAATCTGGCAACATTGCAAATATCAAATCTGGAATCACCCAAAATAGGTGTACTCCAAATTTTGTACAATTAGGATTAGCAATTTACGAGATAATTGGCCGTTTCCAGACTTTTGGGCCACTCTGTATATTATTGTCCTAAATTTGTCTGTGTGCACTAAAAGTGTTAATTTCTTCTAGAATTCTGGTACATGTACATCCAGTAGGATATTAATAATAATATTATTATAATATTATAATTGATATAAATCAATGATATTTTTAATTATATCATTATTAATGAAACTGTTACAATATTATTTATATTATTAATGATATTAATATTATACATATTATTAATTATATTATGTTCCTAAATTTGTCAGTGTTCATTGCTTCTAGAATTCCTGTACAGGGAGGTTGCACGATATTATTTATATTTTAATATTACGAATGATACATTATTGTCCTAAATTTGTCGGTGTGCACTAAGTGTTCATTTCTTCTAGAATTCTTGTACATGGAGGTTGCACACCAGTAGGATGTGTACTTGTCCAACTTCTCAGTCAATGGAAAGCTTCAGTAACCGTCACATGTTATAGACGGGCCCTGCCTGTAGTGCACGCCCTTGGGGCTGCAGATGCGATCGTTATACCTGAAGACTTTACTCCTAGCGATAAATTCGATTCTGAAATCAATGTTCAAGAACAAAACGAAGTGATTTTAAAAGAATTGGAAAACAGAGGAGACAGTTTTGACGTTATCATTCAGACGGAAAGATATTTCGAATTGACGAATAAGGAATTGAGTCAATTCCTTAAGATCGATGGTACTATATTTTCTACGTTACCGCCTGAAATTGAATCCGACTCGAACGGGACGTTTAGTAATTTTTTGTTGTGGCTCTATGTGAATTTAAGATATAAATTACAGGTAAAAAAATATCGAAGTTGCAAAATTAATTTTGATTTACATCCTTTTTTTCTTATTTTTAGAGCTTATTAGGATTGCCGATTAATACATATGACGAAACCCACTTGTGCTCTGTTACTTTAGACAAACTATCGCAGTTAGTTGAAGATGGTTATCTGCAAACGGTCGTCGACAAAATTTTTCAACCTCAAGATATAGAAATAGCTATTAACCATGTACAGAGTCCTCTTTCTATTGGTAGCACAATTATTACGTTTCGATAAACCAGATTAGTTACCGGAATAATATCAAAGTCACTGCCTTTATACTTAAAAAAATATATCTGAATCTGTTAATAGCTAAAAAACAAGTTAAGGAGTTGACTGAATAAGTCAAAATATGACGGAAAATTTAAGAATTGTTAGGTTATTAGTAATAGTGGTGATTTGAAAGTTTTTATATGTTGTTTTGACGTCTGTTATGGTATGGTGAGTTTAAATGAGTAGTATTATGAAAAGACCCGTCAAATTCAGTTTTTTTTTACAAATTCTTACAAAAATAGTAATTTTTTTTCAATTAATAGTTAAGTTTCTATAAAAATAAATCTAAGATTGACGGGTTATTGCATAATTGCTTAAATACAGAAAATATATAATTTAGGCCAATAACTAATATAACCTTGATAAAATATACAAGTCTTATTTATATGGTGCTATGATGACAATTTATTGACTGTATTTTTTTATTGAAAATATATGTATTGATTTATTTAATAATTGTGTTAATAATTTAATTTTATACCTTTTGAACTCCATTGCATGTACGGACCTATTAAAAATCAAAGTTGGTAAGTTAATAACTCCAAATTTAAATTCTACCTGGCTTCTGACCTCGGAACTATAGGGCGGTGTTCTCGGAAAAAATGAATCGCTAATTCCTACACATGATAGTTTACCTTATGTGAAGTTGTTATAGCAAATTTATTTTATTTATAAAAAAAAATCGTAATTTATTCAAACATCTTTATTGAAATAAAATTATAAAATAAAACAAATGTGAATTATGTACGAACAACTATAGCTAAAAATTAAGCAATACTACAGAAAAAAATTGCTGTTCGAAATCCACTTTGTAGTAGATAATAGAGAAAGAAATTACAACCATTTTTTGGTGCATCTACTTTAAGTAATACCAGAAATACATCAATAGAAAAACCTAAACTAATCCGTTCAAAAGCAATTTATAAATTTTGAAAATATCAAATTTCGAGAGGATATACAGGGTAGAAATAAATGCTATTGGTACTTCGTTAATCGTTAATTTTAAATTTGGTTTAAAAAAGCCTTTTCCAATTTTACTGGCGTCATTTTTTAATGTTTAAAGAAATCTCAATAGTATATATTAATGTCTCCACCCTATAAAAAATGTCATGGATATAAATTAATAATTAAACTTTTATTTCAACATCTAGCCCAACAAAGGTTATAAAACGGAATGAGTTGAAAAAAATCGATTTTTTAAGTTGGAGCGAAGTCAGGCTTCAAAAATCGATTTAATTCAAGTTTGAGCGAAGTCAGCCTTAAAAAAATCGATTTTTCAAGTTGGAGCAGTCTAACTTTAAAAAAATCGATTTAAGTTGAATCAAAGTCGGACTTGGAAACAAACGATTTTTTAATAAATAAAAAATCGATTTAATTCATTTTGGAGTAAAATCAGACTTTAAAGCGAAGTCAGACTTCAAAACAATCGATTTAAGTTGACGTGATGTTAGACTTCGACAAAATCGATTTAATTGAAATTGGAGCGAAGTCAGGATTGAAAAATCGATTTAATTCAAGTTGGAGCGAAGTCATTATCAATATTTATAATTATTTCTAAGCAAATTTGGAAAAACTGTAGCTTGTCAAAATACTGTACCTTGAAAATTATTTTAATAACGTTACAATGGTACGAGATCCGACATTAGAAAGTTTTTACGCCGGCTGTTATTTTTATTTATTATTTATCCGTATTTACTAGATGATTTTCAAATCTTCTGAAACGTTAAATAATCATAATATGCATTAAAATGATGTTTTTATTTAAAATAATAAATGGGGGTAAAATTTTCTAATTACAGATCTTAAGACCATTAAATGTATTCAAAGCCCTAATGCCTGAATCTAGTTGAAAACCTTTTTGACACAATCCATGGGTGATTCAGAGATCAGACTTAATTTTTTTAGCACTTATTGTCATAAACTACGAAAAATGTGAATGGTTCTTATTCTAAATAGCTACCATTGAACTGAGAAACAATTAAAATTTTTCAAATTTCAACAGTTAGATTAAAATTGATAGACATTTGTTTATTAATTAATAAATAGACATATGGAATGTGGTTAGACATAAAATTTTTACTGTATTACATACGGTTTTTTTTCTTTGTTGAACACATCTGTTGTTATTTTAATCGAGATTCATTCTTATAATTATACTTAAAGCACCTTATCGCAGTATGCAAGTATTTTTTGTTTCTTTTTTTTAATAATTCATCGGCAAAAAGCATCTTTAGCTCTTCGTAAATACACATTAAATACATAGAAGGATTACAATAGAATTCATATATAAATAAATGTAGAAATATAGTGTTTGACACAATATATAAAAAATATATAACAAAAATCTCACCTATACCTGCCAAAGTCAAAATATACAAAAAAAAAGAACAAATAGTAAATATAAAACAAAGTAGAGAATAAGTTAATAATAAAAGAAGTTTATAAAGTGAAAAACTACTTAAAATATAAACAAAGCAGATGCTTTACGTTCAAAAATATCGTGGGATACATTACTAGTGCTAAATCGCTCTGGAATAAAAAATATTTATATAATAATGTAAAATATACATTATTACAGTGTATAAAAATATTACACATTTATTGTGTAGTTTGTTGTTGGATTTCTATTTTTTCTACGGTCATATCGGGATTCATAGCTGTAGCTTCTTGTATTGCTTCCGCTAATGCTTTATCATGATCTATTGGATCGCCGTCAGATTGTATCGTTATTTTTTGTTCCACTCTTGTTTCCACTACGCCATCTCTCTCGGTTTTATACTAAAAACATAAAAAAAAACCATTAAATAATGAAGAATTTTTTTGGTTGCCATCTCAAATCGATAAATATTTAAAAAAATTCCTAAACAAACATTTGCCTTTGCACCGCCAGTCGAAGTGTACCTGAGATAAACAAATGATATATAGACAAGTAACGGTCTGGATTTTTTTGTCTATACGCTTTTTTCTATTACTTCCTCTTCCTCCTGGGGTTTTCAGTGATTCGTCAATTTTAAATAACGCCAAAATTTAGTCACAACTGTCAACAATCATTGGGAAATTGACAGTTTTGTTTGTACATTTTGTGTGATTTTTTATTCACAGGGCATATTTTTAAAGTTTTTAGAGTTTCTAGTATGTTTTATTAGTTGTAAGTCTTAAAAATTACTATTCAATGTTTTTTGCCCTAAAACATAAATTTATAGAAGTTCCACGTCGATTCAAAGGTAAGTAAATAAAAAACATAGGCGGTACAAATATATTGTAGAATATTATTAGCAATTTTTTTATGCTGGTTTCCAACAAACCTTAGCAATGGAACTTTGAATTCAAAACCGGTAAAATTTTAATATACACAAAACTTTTATATTTTCACAAAAGTGTTTTCTTACACTTTTAGACACCTAAAATAACATAAAATTAACGAAATTTGTTGTCGGAAACCTGAAGAAATCCTATTTTTTAGCTGTCAATATTCACTCCTAACATATTTAAAAGACCAACAGCGGGTTGCAACAACGATCGTTAAATATCTAATGACTCGTTAAACCCAAATCTCTTACTAAAGGTGTAGTACGGGTTGCATTCTTCTAGAAACTAGAGCTAATAAAAATCTTCTAATTGTATTTTGAAAATAGCATATCATATGTAGGCAGCAACAGCTGAAATTTCTTCGGCAACAGATGTACTGTAAACTAGTGAATCTATTTCTGTGCCAAATTTCGTCCAGATCCATTCAGCCGTTCTGGCGTGCTTGAGCAATAAAAACCATCTATCCATACTTTCGCATTTATATAGTAGTAGAATTTAAATCGTATGTGTATTTTAATAAAAAAAACTCCTCACCATCCCTATATATATTTTTTAATTACTTTATTATAGCATTGTGTGGAAATAGAAAACATGTTTTTATTGATTAAATATTGGGTATATCAGCTTGGTAAACAAGCTTGATGACAATAAGATACTGTTTTGTACAGATTAATTACTGTTTTTTTGCAAATTAAACAAGTTCAATTATCATGTGCTGTCGCCCGCCGCAATCTAATTTGTGGGGATGCACTGTAGTCAATTTTCATCGCCTACCTTAACAGTGTAAAATGGGAAAATTTTACTGGTTTCAAACAAAACCTATGTTAAACAGCGCCGTTACTTATCTATATTTTATTTGTTAATCTAAGAAGTGTACTATCATCGATCATGGTATATGATCATCGATCTATTATACGAGATCCATAGACGTAACATGGGGGAGTTCGGAGGTTGACCTATTTTGATAGAATATTTTTGATAATCGGGAGAAGGGAGAGCCAAATAACGCAGAAAGGAATTTAAGGAATTAGAGCAGAACCAGACTAGTTGAAAATGACTGGCACGACAGTATTATACCCGAGCAGAACTATGTTTATCTAATAAGCTATTTTGACCCTAATAATGAGAATACTTTTAGATATATTGACAGCCAGAGTATTAAGTATGTAATTGCTTTAATAGCGATCAATGAGGATTTAAATGTACCAAAACCAAATGTTGAATATTTTCAATATTGTTTATCGACAGTACTCACCGTTATAGTCTCCACCGTTCTCGTCTTCGAACTTATAGTTTGTGAACTAACAATTTCACCTGTAGCGCTATAAGAACCATCGTCGGAGGTTAAATTCACTTTTCGTGCTTCAGTAGCCACTACGGGTACGTTTGTGGTAGAGTGAATGACCGTAGGATCTCCACGGTATACGATACTCTCCGTTTGTACTATGCCTTCTGGTATGTTATCCTACAAAAAGCGAAGTCGTATTAAAAGTTGCTTCCGTTTAACGGAGGCGTAGCATTAAAAAAGTGGCGTGAAGCAAAACCATCACACGTGATAAGAGAGAACAAACAGGTCGCAAAAATCTAAGGTGGTCGAGTATTTTAGGCTAAATTGTAAAAATTGCTGAATACCAGGAAAATTTCACGAATTTCCTATAAATAGAAAAATGTCAAAAATTCTTACAGGAATAAATTGCTTCAAGTCAAAAACCGACCCTCAGAACACTATATCAACCATGATTTGCAACTAGGGGGTGGGCAAAATAATCAATTAATCATTTTTTTTTTAATCGATAATAGATTATTTATTTTGATAATTTAATTTATTTGCAACCCTAGTTATTGTTAATTGTCATGTGCCACGAATTGTGTCAAAAGAGAAGCGTAGATTCCAAACAAAGCGAAAAATAGCGTTTTTAAAAGCAATCTCATTGGAAAAAGTTCTATAGTTTCTTATAATAAATCCTAACGATTTAAAAGATTGAGAAAGTAAGGAGTGATCCACAAAAAATGTTTCTAAACCTTCGGAAAATTTCATGCTTGTTTGAGCATTCAATTCTTATTGTCAGTTTGAATTTAATTTAGAGCCGTGCGTAGTTATTTTAATAAACAATATAAGTGTGAAGTCACATTTGAGTAAATTTTCAAATCGGCAAATAAATGTTTACACTTGAATAATGTGGAAAGATCAATGATAAATAATAAAAACAGTAAAGGTTCTAAAACTATATCCTTGAGGAACACTTTGAACACATTCTAGAAAAGAAACCGTTCTAAGCAACAAACTATCCCCCGTTATATAAATATGATTTTATGAGAAAAGCATTAAAGTCAATAATTTTATATTTTGTGGTAAATCCTGTCAATTGTATATATGTCCACAGCTTCCGCTATGTTGAGTACTGAGTAATTTCTACAAGATTAGAAGTGGTGGATTTTTGATGCACGAAGTAGCCGATTGGTTGAAATAAAACAGTTTATTTGGGAATAAATTAGAGTATACACTGATGTCTCTAAAACCTTGACAAAACTGTTTAAAATCGATATTGGACGATACTTTTTGATATCACCACTTTTGAACACAGAACAGACTCTAGTTACTTTCCACACATAAGGAAATCTCAACTTTTGAACAATTATATTTGTCAAAGATCAATATGTTTTTTCTTAAATTATTGTAGTTTCTTCCTTCGTATCTGATAGAGCTGTGGACTGTATCTAAGTGATGAATCTTGTAGAATTCTTGATTGTTTCGGCTTTTACTTGATGAAAATTCATATTGTTTAAATTAGAAAAACCAAACTTGGTAGATTTTCACTTTTATTTAAAAAAATGAAAATGTGACTAATTTACATTTCAGTGTCTAATTTATATACAAAGTAAACTAACTAGTTAAAGTACTAAAGAAATATATTAATTAAATTCCAATAAGGTATTATCATTACCGGAATTATCTAATAGTAAACTAAGAACAGGAAAAGTGATTTAATAAAGGTGAGTTATTAATATCTAATTGATCATTTAATAGGTTATCTGAATTTTTAAAGTATCTCTAAATGGTTTAATTTAATGCCCTTATTCTTTATTGGTAAAATCTCAAATTTTTTATAAAAGATGATTTTGAGCTAAAATGTGATTTGAAAAAGTAGAATTATTATTTTTTTTTTAAATAACTATTGTAATGTTCTGAATAGCGTTTTATAAAAGTACGGCCCGTTTGACCAATATACAATTTTGAACAACTATCACAATTTATCTTATACAATCTCGATTTATTATTGGGAATAATTTTGCCCTATTTTAATATACTTCCCAAGCGTATTATTGATTTTGAAAGCTACGTTAATATTTTGGTGTTTTAAGTATGATGATACCTTTTTACTGGAGGGTTCCTATATATTTGATAGTCTTATAGCTACAATTTTTAATTATGGGATAAACTCGAGGAAACGTGAGAACTTTAAAAAATGCGTTTTTTCTCTAAATTCAGTATAGCTAGGGGCAAAGGGGGGTGAACACGTTGCAATATGTCCGGGGCAGTGGGAGCCCGTGGGAGCATCGATGGGAGCATCGATGGATCTTTACTTTTCTTGAGAACAATAAAAAAACATTGCGGGCATTTTCTGTCGTCCAGTTTTGCTGGGCGACAGATTTAAGGACGACTGTTTAAGCATTTTGGCCAACGAAATTCCCACCATAGCTTGAACGCAGTTTTTCTGACCTTAAGACGATATAGCGGGCATTTTTTTTTTTTGATCAGTGAAGTATTGATTTGCTCCATGGAATTTTATTAATATATTTCTTAAGTACTTTTTACCTAGTTAGTTTACTTTGTGTACATATATTAGGCACCGAAATGTAAATTAGTCCCATTTGAAGAAGTTGTACTTCAAAACAATTGTCTTGAAGAATTTTTAATTTTTATTTTTTTTTTTAAATAAGAATTAGTGAAAACCTACCAAGTTTTATTTTTCTCATTTAAATATTGTAGAATGTCTTATTGTTTGATTAAAAGCTGTGGAATTCAGAAATTCAAGTACTTTGCTTCTAATAACTGGCCTTATTTTATCTTCTTAAACTACATTTAACAACCACATAACAAATAATTGATCGGTGAAAATATTTTGCAAAATAAACTGAAACAAAACATACCAGTTTAATTTTTTTTTATAAATATATCATTTGTTTAATGTTAATTTTGGCATGGAGGATGAAATTGATCTCAACCTCAACCAAAAAATGTCTTTTTGTGCAGTCTAAAAGTCTGTCAAGTCTTAAAAAAATGGGATGTTGTTACTTCTCGATGTGAATTTATTTGGAAGTTTATCAATTCCCTTTAAAATAAGGTTTATCAGAAATGTGTGAAATGTTACAGCATGGAATATAGACACTTTCAAATACCTTTCCAGGAATTCTTGTTATGAACAAAAATTTTCTGGATTAGTAATGATACTATTTTCAATAGAATTCAGTTAGAAGTTTCTTGTACTTGTGCATCAATTAATTTCATCAGTCTTGAAAATTCATCATAATATTGAGATTCAGTTTTATAAACCATTTGTGATTAAATTCTTTAATCTTAATATTATTTTAAATTAGATTTGAAGCGAGTTATTTTCGATTGTTTTTTACACTTTACTGAAAAATCATGTAGTGAAGAAATCGGATATTTTAAGATCACATTCCTTGGATATTATTGACAAAAAAAAACACTTGTAACTTTTTCTAGGGACAATTCGAGGCGACTGAGTTCAGATTCATGTTCAGCAACCTCAAAAACATATTTACAATTTCTGTGTAATGTATAACTGGACAACATGGTTGGTTTGGTGTTCAGCAATAATAATAACCTATCTTTTTTATTTCAATTCAGCCTAAAATAATGTTCCTTCGATTTTTAGCGATTGGATGAAGTTCGTGATCGAATGATAGTGGTTTAAAACAGGTTTCGTAATAATTAAAACATTTATATTGCGATGAAAAGCTTATGAAAACAAAGAAACTGATTATTGTTTAAAGTATATTTGAAATGGTTGATTTTTTTATGGTTAAAAAGATTTAAAGTAACGATATAGGTATTATAAATATTTCGGTATTGTGAATGGACTTAAAAATGACAATATATAAATATCGCGTGATATCAATTGGTTCAAAATAAATTTTTATAAATATGCATAGCATTGGAGATTTTTTGTCAAAATATACTATACAAAAAAAAAACAACTAATCTAGATAAAAAATACATAAAATGCCATTCAATATTCATGCCATCTATTTTTCGAAAATACTATACAGATAATGTGACATGCATACTTACATTTCAAATTTACAAGGTTACATTAATTTGATTTTTTAAGGATAATATATATATATCAGTTTATAGACAAAATGTCCATATAGTACATATGGACATGACATTTAAAACAAAATGGAAAATATTTTGGACGCGAAATAATTCTTTTTAATTTTTGTTTTTACTCAATTGAGAAATTTCACATAATGTGTAATAAACAAATTAGAAATAATAGAATTTATAAGTTGAATAATTTGAAAATTAGGAAACAAATCTTAAAAACTCTCTGCGAATTATTAAGACCATCCCCAAACCCCAAAGTTGAAAATAAATACTTGATTTGAAAAAAAGCCTGTCGCAGCCGGGAATCGAACCCAGACATCCTTGTATGCTAGACAAGTGCCCTTCCTTCTAGACCTTCACGACATTGACTGTCGAGATTCCTAGATAGAAATTTGATGTGTTAGTTCGGCCCAGACGGCGGTCAAACTCGTTCTCAAATCTTCAAATACATCTAGCATTGCTATAGAATTTATAAGTTTTTATGAATATAAAAACATTTCCTTGAATTATTAATTTGGTTTAACATTTACCATATCTGCTGGCAACTATATAGTGTAGTAGACTTTTTACTTCACAATATTACGATTTGATTGATAAAAGATACAAAGTGTTGAAGGTGTAATCTTAAAATTTATAACGTTTGAAGATTTAAAATAAAAAGTTTGAAATTTGCGGTTTTTGGGTATGAAAAAATTATAATTTCGTATTTACGTCGATCTATATTATAGTCCGCCACATAAGCCACGTTTGTGGCATACATATACGTTAAACTTTTTGGTTATTTCAGTTAGCGTCGTTTTTATTAAAAAATATTAAAGACGCCAATTTTACAAAAAAAAAAAAATACACCATTCTCTCATTTTTGCCGCCGAAATGGAAATTTTTCTATTGCTTTTGTGCAAATTATTTGGAAATGGTGTAGCCATTTATATTTTTTTATGTTCTCGAGGTAGCAAAAGACAATTCGTTAAAAATTTATTAGGTTTTTAACGGTCAAATTAAGTTATTGTGAAAAAAGATTTCATTCATTAAATATTGCAATAAATTAGATTTTTTTTCCCACATGTTGCTGAGGATTTTATTTAATTAACTGATTTAAATAGTTACTGATAACGTTTTATTTTAATTATAGATTTTGTTTTGACGTTAAATCCCGCTATACATTTTTATTTATAAGAAAAACCTAAACTAACCCGTTCAAAGGCAAGTTTCAAATTTCGAGAGGATATACTGGGTAGAAATAAATGCTCTTGCTACTTCGTTAATAGTTCATTTTAAATTTTGTGTTAAAAAGCCATTTCCCATTTTACTGGCGTAATTTTTTAAAGTTTAAAGAAATCTCAATAGTATATATTAATTTCTCCCCCCTGTGTAGAATGTCTTGGATATAAATTAATAATTAAACTTTTATTTAAACATCTGGTCCAACAAAGGTTTCTAAACGGAACATTATTATTTAAAAAAATGCATTTTTTAAGCTGAAGCAATGTTAGATTTACAAAAAATTGATTTTATTCGAGTTGAAGCCAAGTCGGACTTGGACCTCTTCACTATGTGATACAAGGGGAGGCAAGATTAGGTGCTTACAGATTAGGGAATACACTGGGAAATCTTGACATTAGGCCAGGTCACATGAGTATCTCAAGGTTAGTGACAGGAGACGTGCTAGACATGAGATCAGACCACTTAACCAAGAGGTACTCTTTTAATACTCCCTTTGAGGTTTTAATACAGGAAAGAGCGGAGATCAACATAAGGGAGCCCAATGTCCAACGACAGGAACAAACCTGGTATACAGACGGGTCTAAGACTGCGGAAGGCACTGGGGCAGGAGTATTCTCCAAAAACCCTAATACTAACCGTAGCTATGCTATAGGAATACATTCCTCGGTATTTCAGGCCGAGGTATACGCAATTTTGCAATGTTCAAAAACGAACAATGAAAGAGCTGTCGAAAATCAGCATATTCAAATAATGTCAGACAGCCAAGCGGCACTTAAGGCCATATCGAGTCAGAAAGTTACGTCGAGGCTGGTATGGGAATGCATCGAAGAACTAAGAACACTGGCAGACCGTAATAGAGTAAAACTATTTTGGGTGCCAGGTCACAAAGGGATTGAAGGCAACGAAAAGGCTGACGAACTTGCAAAAAGAGGGTCAGAAGAAACACCGGAACCAGACACAAACCCAGGAGTACCAAAAAGTACAGTCCGGGGTTTTATAAATGACTGGATTCGGGAACAACATATCAACTATTGGGGAAGCACCCCAAAACAGGCACATGAAAAAGCCTTCATAGGCAGACCATGTCCCAAAAGAACTGGAGAACTACTCTTAATGAATAGGAACCAGTTGAAAGTGATAACAGGGTTCATGACTGGGCACGCCCCAGTAAAGGGACACTTGAACAAAATTGGCATGTACAATGGGGAACTCATGTGCCGACTATGTCACAAGAAACCAGAAACGGCCAAAAACATACTGTGCGAATGCGAAGCTCTAGATCGCAAAAGACAGGCTCTTTTTGGACAACCCCAGGTTGATCCAACAAAGTATAGAACCCACTCACCCAAGGATCTGTACAAACTTGTACAAGGTACAAAGGTGATAGAGTGGGTGCTATGAACTAACATGGGGTAAAACACAATAAGCCAATAGGCTTCAGTGTTATTCGGAGACACATAGTCAGACGAGCCCAGGAGAGAAAAAAAAGTCGGACTTGAAAAAAATTGATTTTATTCGAGTTGAAGCCAAGTCGGACTTGAAAAAAATTGATTTTTCAAGTTGGAGAGAAGTCATATTCGAATAAAAATCGATTTAATTTAGGTTGGAGCGAACTCAGACTTAAAAAAAATGATTTAATTGAAGTTGGAGCGAAGTCAGATTTGAAAAAATCGATTTGGTAAGTTGGAGCGACGCCAGAATTCAAAAAAATCGATTTTTCAAGTTGAAGCGAAGATACATTTTTCGTTTTTTATCTAAATCTCCAAAAACGTTAAAGTTATCACGAAAAATATATTTTAAAATTTCACTTTTAACACCCTATATCTCTCTTATTATCAATAATTTATTAAGGCAAGTTGGCTCAAGTCGTAATATTTTGAAGTCAAAAATCTATGTATAATTACTTAAGGACTACCCTGTATATTTTTTTTAGAATATTTTAAACCACTCGAAATTAATAATTTTTCGATACCTTTATATACCAGTGAAATAGGGTTTCAAATTGGGAATTAGCCTTAATTTGACTGTATTATTATGTAAAACCGATATTTAAAACAATTTAATTTTTCATATTATTTTTTTTAACCAATAAAAGAATAGGTATTAAAAAAATTGGTACAAATTTGCGTATATTTTTATCGCAGGTTATTTAAAAAAATTGCTACTGTACCTTGTACAATGGGCTGTTGTAATATGGATGATTAGGATCATCAGGTGGGTCAATGGGTGTGCCCGAGTCACCTGAACTAGTCGAACTAAAGCTGTCTCGTCTGCCCAGCTAGATATATAAGCCATGCATTGTTAGAAGATGAAAAAATAAAAAAAAATGTCGTTAAGAAAACGCATGTTTCATGGTACTTGATGAACTTTGATAATGAACTTATGTATAAATGGTTCAATTAAAGGTTAGACACATTTATACTTAAAGATTTTAGATATTCTGCAATTATATTGTATTTTTAAGATTTGCAATGATATCAGTACAATAATATTTATTAATTTTTTTTCCAACTCTTTTTTTGTGAAATGAATGAAAATTGTAAATCAATTATAATAATTCAAACATTTCAGAAATCTGGGAAAACTTTAAATTATTAAAGTAGAAAATGTAATAGGCACATAAAAAAATAATGTAAATAAAGTAAAAATATTACGAATTTATTTTAAAATATAAAAATTATTATTAATTAAGAAATAAATTGAAGAGCTTGCACTGGGGAGGAATTAGAATAATATTGCAAATCCTTTTATACTACAATTATTTTAATAAAACGAGTTGATTTGATTCATTCAAAAAATTAACAAAATAAAAACAACAAAAAAAAATATTAACCTGATCTCCACTCACAACCGTACTGGTCGTCTTAACCTCCTGAGTAACCGTTCTTTGTTCTTGCCTGGTAGCGCTCGATGTCAATGAATGAGCGACAGTTTTTTCTTCCAACTGTTGCGTACGAGCGTTAGTACCTAAATCTTCGTGCGTTGTCGCTGTTCGGGTTGTTACAGCGCGTGCAGTTACAAAAGGCGATTTAACATCGTCTGATGGTACATCAGCCTTTTTTTTATAAACGAAAAAAAAAATAAATAAAAAAAAATAAACAAATAAAAATTGTAAACGATTTTTTTAGAAATTATATTCGCAAATTATAATGAAATCGTTCTGCTAATCACATCGTTTGTAGGCACTTTAACTTGTTGACCTCCTTTATCTAGAATGTCGTTTTATCCGTAGCAATGCTTTGATGATATTGGAAAATGTGTAGAAAAAAGAACATAATTTATATAAATTGATCAAAGTAAAAACCGTGACATAACAGATGACCAACGAGAACAGTAAGAAATTTGGTGCAAAAAAGTAACAACAAATGATATATGATTACGGCTTTATTCGCAGAAAATAAAATTAATGGTCCTAAAGTTCCTAAATTTTCTAGATATTTAATCAAGCTGTCGTAGAAAATGATTACTACCTAGGTATTATGATTTCTATTTGTCAAAACAGGTTAAAAAACGTTTTTATCCTAACTTCAATTCAGCCACTTCCTAATAGTGAGCACTATTAACCATCAATTAACTTTTAAAATTTAAATTTTTCTTAGTACATCTTATCTTATAGTTCGTCATAGCCATTTTGTCGTGGCTTTTTCAATAACAATGTTTCAAAATTATTTTATTGTTTTGTTAAATATTAGCCTTAACAAACCTTCTTTTACAATATTTTTAATCTTTGTAAACAGAACAAAACTTGTATGGGCGTTAAATGCCTTTAAACCATACAACAGCTGGACCTGATGATACAATTCTGGCACTTCTACAAAAGGGCCAGAAAGTACTGGAGGGACTACTGTGTATTCTGAGCTAGCATAGCCCTCGGATATGTTCCACAAAGCTGGAGGTCTGCAAGAGTTGTCTTCAGTCCCAAACTTGCGAAAGCATCTTACGCGGAGACCCAATCTTTCAGACCAATTAGACTAACATAATTTTTCCTAAAAATCTTGGAGAAATTGAGCGATAGTACATCGATACCAGTTTACCTACCAATCTGGAAAGTTTGCGATGCAGCCATACGTAGACTAGCTAAAAAGACTGACTAAGTATTGGAAAGGAAAGAAATAGCGCTAGGATTATTCCTAGACATAGAAGGATCTTTTGATTCGGTCTTGTACAATTCAATACACAATAGGATGAGTTCATGCTCAATCATAAAACCATTACCAGTTATCTCTTTAACACAACAAGAGAGATCTCAGTAAACAAGGGATGCCCGCAGGGAGGAGTTTTATCTCCACTCATGTGGACCTTGGTGGTTGGTGACTTCTTATGGGAAATACGAGGGAAAACCTATATAAGCAGGCATTTGTAGACGACATAAGCATCGTAGCAAATGGTAAATTTGGGGCTGTTGTTTCCGAAATGTAACGTTATGTTAAACGGTCCTTTGTCATATTTAAACTGATCACATCCGATAATACTTCTGTCTTTTTGTCTGTACTGAAATAATCTATAATTTAATTTTGTCCTATCATGCGTGTTTTGCGCTCTAGCGAGATCTAGTGGGAGTATACGCTCATATTGAAGTATCGAGGGAATGTCCTGTGCTATACCAGGAATATGGAAGTGTGCCGAGTACTCGCCAATATTAGACTGTGTAATTCGGAGAAAGTTCTATTTCTGTTGAAACTTTCCAAAGGTTAGTATAATTGTTTACCATTCTAAATTGCATCGTAAATGATTATGTAGGTTTAACATCTCGCTTTATAAATTATTACCTAGATTCAATAATTTAATTTCTTTAGGTACCGATATATTTTTTGTATATCTTCCACGGCCTTGCTGTACAAAATGGATGACATTCGTTTTTTTTTATATATTTTTTTTTCCATCTTTTAAGAATGTTACCGAAATACTATTGTGAATCTAAATTAATTGCTGTCATATTAATAATTTATTTGTTTAAATAGTACTTAAATATTTTTGAGATTTCTTGTAATTTTTTATTATCAAGTGTTAAAAGATGGAAAGATATTTGTATTATGAGTGACTGACACCGTGTTTTTATTTCTTAAAATTTACCCTTTCCGACATGGTGTACACTGTAGTATACAATAGTAATAATAGACTTTTTCCAAATAAATTTACTGCGAGTCATGTGGTACAGTGTAGTATTGTATTTTACATTTCGTCCAGAAGAAGTCGCATTACAATTAAGGTATGCCTTGTATGGTTTTGTGTAATGCTACCATTTACACGACATATTTTTTCACGTATGTGTATAACCTGCAATTTGTTTTAAGTGTAACTTAAGTTTACGTTTATCTATCTGGTTGCTATATTTTTTTGTTGGTGGATTGTAGTTTGAGGTAAGTAAAAAATTATTAATATCTTGGAAAAGTCATAAAATTTTGATAGTATGAAGGTTTACAACTATGTACATTACAATGTACATGACTTACAAGCGCTATTGGAAAAAACCGTTAAATGAAAAGAATTTATCTAACATTGTCAAATGAAATGATTTCGAGTTAGACGAACTAGATATAAAAGATGTTTACTATGAATATCTGGAAATCCAAAGTAGAGGTAAGTGGAGAGTATTTTTGGTTGTTTAGAAATAAATGTGATATTGTTTTTTCCCTTTAGATGATAATGAAGCATTGGCAGCTGATACTTCTGAAGGACCAGATGAAGTGGCGCTTATTCAATTGGCTTCTGGATTACATGGTATCTAAAATGTACCAAGGCCAGAAATACCTACTTGCTAGACGGTAAAGAGACATTGCAAATAGTCACTTGCAATGTGACAGAAAATATGACAAAAAAGAAAAAACTGTTGGATAAAAGGAATTTTTGAAATATTATGTAATATACAGGTTTTTGTCAATTATACTGTTCTATACAGAAAAATGTTTTATTTATATACGTCTCTCAGTCACCACGTACACTGTAGTGTACATGATGTAACCAAAAATTGCCAATTTTGACAGATATCCGGAGAAGCTTAAAAATCTTAAAAAAATATTTCTAACAATCGTCAACACAAAATATATTAATGGTCTTTAAAAATTCGTGTCTGAAAGGGTTAAAGAAGACCAGGGGAGCTTAAAGGGGACCAGGGGAGCTTAAAGGGGACCAGGGGAGCTTAAAGTAAACGGAGGGGTGTCGTAAAATAAATTAAATATCACCAGGCCAATTTAAAGGAGACAAGAGAAGGTAACTTTACCAGCAAATCTAAGAGTGGTTAAAACATGCAGAGTGTCCCACATACGAAGGTGCCTTCCCTAATCCTGGCCATAAGTCCGTCCTGAAAAATTACAGAGCAAAAGTAGAGGAAGGGTCAGTCTTCATTCCCATCGGAGTGCTCGTCTCAACCGGCTACCACGAGAAAAAATAAGTGTCATCCGACACGGACCATTTTTACCAAGAACATTAAAAAAATAACCTAGTTGTCAGTCAAAATTATTTTGTTCACTCAGGATTCTTTTTCAGCCTTCATATATCTTTAATTTTATTTCGTATTTTTTTTCTATTTCTTACTTTCAACTGTCAAGTCCATGGCACAATTCGTGTTTATTAACCAGCTAAATACGTGGCGTTTACAAGCATTAATTTAATTTCCTTTTTAATCTTTTTCTGCACCCATGTAAAAGAAAAACAGAAAAAGCTGCAAGCATACTATGGGCCTGTAGACGGATGGTAGGCTTAAATCAGCCATATGGTGGCATAAGGCTAAAAGCATAACAGCTAGCACAAAATAAGATAAGGTATAAAGACTGGCCTGTCTAATAATACAAACTGTGAGGGGTACAATAAGCCTGGAACTTCAGTACGAGTGGTCTTTGAACCACATTCTAAGTCAGATAGATAAATAGATCATTTGTGACGTTTACTTAAATTTAGTTTAATTTTGACTAAAATACTAGTTGTATTCGCCTCTTTTTTACACAACAGTTTTTTACAACAGTAATATTAGTGTACCCTGTAGTTTTATCCCCTAGTGGATTAGAGAATATGGTGACATTTTCTATTGCTTATTTATATTGTTTTCTTATTTTATAAGTTTTTCTTTATATTATGGTAACTTTTCAACCCTACGTCATGTTAGTGCATTAATTTGGTTAACTTTGTTTAAATGAATAATTCTTAGTACTATTAGATTATTAGTAATGTCAAAAATTCATTGTTTTCTTGCTTCTACCAACAGAATTTCTCCGTAGATCTTTTCTCTTACCTACTAGGAGTGCTAGGAGATGAAGTTATAGATTTCGAAACTGGTCGCTTCAAAAATAAATTTATATCATAGTGATATATAAATGACCTTTTTCCTACCCTTCATTTAATTTAATTATTTTCCAGAAACAGTAGGACTATACATTATATATTTAACAAAATAGGAAGAAGACATTTATCGTAATGTAAATTTAGAAGATTTATTTTAGAATTTTACTTATACGTATTTTATAGCAAGATTTATTAATTTTGCTAGATCGTGTGAAAAATCAAGAGGTCAAAAAGTAAAAGTACACTAAAATTCAGAAACGATTTTTTTATGTAATTATTTTAAAATAACTTAATTCATATTGCTATAAATTGCTTGTTTTCTTTTGAATTCTTTCAACTAGTTGTACTATTATAAAAGTTTTGATTTTTTTTTTTCGTAAAAAATAAAGAACAAAAATATTCAACTGTCTCTAAATAAATAAAAAATAACTGAAATTATAATGAACAACAATGCTAACATTAATGACTGAAAAAGAAAAATATATTTCAGTAACAACTGAAATATATTGGTATCAGAAATTGTAAGATACTATTTTTAATAATTACATTATACAGTATGATACAAATAATAGGAAAAAATTCATTATTTCCTAAATCGATATCTGTGGAGGATCAATATTATCATCATTTACCACTTAAGTGTAAGAGTACTAACATTATTATTTTTTAATAAAGTAGTTTATTTTTTATTTGGTGTTATCGGTATCAACTTGTAACGGAAAATTTTACCGTTACATCGATTTCAAAACTTTTGTTATTTTATAACCTTCCAATTCGTACTAGTTGTTCCCACCTCTAATCGGCAAAATGTGGTACTATAATATTTATGATAGAGAAAATTTTGTAAGGGGACAAATCCTAATTGGATACAGATTCCTTCCTTATATTCGAAAGATACAAAACGTTTTCTAGAATATTCAAGTTTTTTTATTAATTTGAAGACTCTCTCGTGTCGACATTAAGTCGTTCTCTCTCCAATATCTCTGCCATCGTTGAAGTGTTGATTTTTTGCTAATTGGAATCAGACATTTTACCTTTATTTTATAATTTTCAACACCGATACAAATTTTATAGGATCTCATTTTGCCGATTAGAAGTGAGAACAACTAATAAGAATTAGAAGGTTATAAAATATCAAAAGTTTTGGGGGTTTTTAGGTCATTAGCCTCGTGTTCTTCCACCATTTTCCGGCTAGACCAACTTTTTTTTTTGACAGCGGATTTATCAATTTCGCGATATTTCCTTTTGTTTAGTGAAAATAAAAAAAAATGGTTTCCTAATTTTCCGAAAAACCTAAATACTCGAGTAGGCGTTCCTCATAATCTGGTATCCAAATTTTCTTGATACCTCACACATATCCCAGGAAAATTAGGGAACATTTTAGATCGAACGCTTTTCCAGGAAAAATTTTGCATAAAAAAGGAGATAGAACAAAAAGGCCTTAAGAATTATGTGGCTCGATGAGACGCGTTTATTGATTTATCACATGACATGGTTTTTATAATGCGAGGGGGAAATTTCAGAAATTTACATTTTTTTTTAAATAAATGCGTTTTCAAAGTTTCTCTACTAAATGGTCGAAAAATTTGAAATTTTCCTACGGGAAAGTGGTTTTTCACCAAAATTTTGATATTTGCAACATGTTGTCTATATAGTGACTTGCTGCGAGGACGATAACGATGTGTGTATGAAGTTTAAAACTGGAGTGGTTGTGTAGTGTTAGATAAAATTCCGACCCCAAGGCATCTTCATTGTTTAACGTTTTAAACTGGAGTGAGTGTGCAAGAAAAAATAATTGTATCATTGTAGATGATGAAGGGGGAACTTATCAGTTATTGTGTGTGGAGGAATATCCAACTGGCAATCTTATATATGATCGAGAGTGGATTTTTGCTTAGAATTATTTTAGCTCTGTTGAGTGGAAAAGAGAGAAATGTTGTGTTGTAAGACATATAATATATAATGGAATGCAATTCGATTTTGGAACTTACTTGTGTACGTGATGTTCCTCACATTTCGAAGACAATATATTTAGCTTGTACTGCATCTAGAGCGAGATGAGATTGTTATTTGTAGGATAGATAATATGCATTTTTAAATGTGTGGGTTTAAACATAAATGGGTTGAAAAGGAGCGGTTTGCAAAATGTTATGTTTAAATTTAAGATATTACGAAATTTAAACACAGTACTCAAAATATTTAATTGGGCACGTGCCGATGTTTCCTCCAGTTGCTTGTTCAAAAAATATTAAATTTATTCCTATGATTTGCACCAATACCGCATATAATTTTTTATTAAACAAATTCTGTTACCAATACGCCTTTATAATCAATAATCTCAACTCACCTTGTTCGTCTGCGTCGAATATGTAACCTCACCGGTCCTACCATCCTCCACTCGTTCCTCAATATTCTGAGTAACGCCGTCTTTGTCTTTCGTAACGATTTGTTTGGTGGTCGTTTTGACAATAACGGGCGTACTAGGTCCTTTTTTGCTCCTCGGTATTTTCAAATTTGTGAGATCTTGTAAATTATCGGCAGCGTATTCGGATAAATCGTCATCGCTACTTTCTTCAGACGAACCTTCACCCTTTGTGTAAGTTTTTACTTTGACTTTTGTATCTTTGAGATCTTTAAAGTGCGTTGGGTCTATCTGAGCGTAATTTAGGACGAGTTCCCCCGTTACTGGGTCACGTCTGGCTGTGTTGGGATCGATGTCGCCTGTTTGGGGATCGATGTGACCCCATTCAGTGTGGATTTTTCCTGTTACTGGATCGATTTCTCCGGTTAAAGTTAGAACTTGCGTTACTTTTGTATTAGCACTTTTAACTAATGGATCATTAGGATCAACTTGTACAACTTTTCCTGTTTTTGGATCAACCATACTGTAAATATAAACCGTTTGAGTTGTGACGTTAATAATGCGACCAGTTTTTTCATCGAATTGACAGTCCTTAGGATCAATTTCTTTCGCTTTCCCTTGAGGATCGTTTTGCGTTATCAAATAAATTCTTACAATAACAAACTTTCCGGTTTTTGGATCGATTTTTCCGTATTTGGTGTAAATCTGTCCGTTCTTAGGATCAATTTCGGATGCTGAGTATATAGGATCACCTGCTTCATCAATTTGAGCGGTTTTTGTAAATACTTGGTTAGATTCATTATCGATTTTAACATGGCTGGGATCGACTTTAGAAATTTTTGCTATAGATCCAGATTTGGGATCAGCCTGTCCAGAAACAGTAACGATATATCCAGTCACCGGATCTATATGACCAGTTGTATAGATTTCGCTCTTCGTAATAGGATCATTATAATCATATACCCAAACTTGATTGTTTTTCGGATCGATTCTAACTTTTTTACTATCTTTTTTTATAATCTCGCCAGATTCGTTAATTTTGGGATCTGTGATAAGTATAGCAACAAGTCTGCCGTAGTTTGGATCAATTTTTCCGGTTTTGGGATTAGTGTAACCTTTGAATAAAATCTGTCCTGTAGTTGGATCTATTATTCCTTGTTTAACTTCTACGCGACCTGTTTTAGGATCGGTATACGTCAAAGTGGCTTTAATGGGATCAATTTGACCGTATTTAGTATCGATTTTATGCGATGCTGGATTATAAACACCACTGGAAACATCTGGTATCAAATTTTTTGTATCAATTGTATTCTTTTTCGAGTCTAGTTTTCCAATAAAGGTTACGACTTGTACTTCGGGTTCTACTTCAGATCCTAATTTGATGATTTGACAAAGGTCTGGATTCACTGTGTCACTCTTAGGGTCTTTAACTCCAGATGTAATTATAATGCTGCCTTCTTCGTCGACTTGTACTGGTCTGGTTTCTAATTTACCAGTTTTAGGATGTAATGTTGTTATTTTTAGATCTTTAATGTTTACAGTTCCGTATTTGGTTTTGATTTCACCAGTAGCTGAAACTTTCTGCGCTTTGGAGGTTTCCATTTGACCGTTGTTAATATCGATGTTTCCGGTTTTTGGATCTCTTTTAGCGGTTATGGTAGTGATTTCGAGAACGGGATCATTTTGACCTGCGATGCTGATGATTTGTCCTAAGGAGTTGTCAATTTTTCCGGATTTTGGATCGATTACACCGCTGGATACGATGATTTGTCCATTAACGTCGTTAATTTGTGCTGATTTCGCATCGACTTTCCCAGATTTCTGATCGTTAATAATGACTTTACCGTTTTTAGGATCAATCAAACCATATTTAGACTCGATGAGTCCTGTTTCAGGATTTAGTAAAGCTGTCGAATGTTCGATTTGACCTTTTTCGTTATCAATTTTTCCAGTTTTAGGATCTATTCTAGTGGTGATGACAGTTATTTTAATAACCTTTTTCTTTGGTAAAGGAGCGATGTTCGAATCTTGCGCTTGCTTCAAACCTACTATCGTGAAAACTTGTCCCAAAGTTGGATCAAGTTTTCCAGTAATTGGATCGGCAATCGGTCCTCCGTTAACGGTGATATTTCCAGTTGATAGGTCAACTTTTCCCGGAAAGTTTTGGCTATTTCCTGTAGCGTCTTTAGTTATTAGAGATCCAGTTGTTGGATCTAATAAACCGTATTTAGTTTCAACTAAACCGTTCTTCGGATCAACTATTCCTGTTAGATGTTCAACTGTACCATTTTCGATATCTACAATACCAGTTTTGGGATCTTTCTTTCCCGTTATTACCATAATTTTCACTATCCTATGCTTTGCAATGGGGTGCAATATCCCGGTTATCACCTCTTTTGTAGGCGTTGCTGTCTTTACTGGAGGGACAGATCTGATAGGGGTGGTAGCAGTTTTCACAGGAGAGGTAGATACTATTTTCTGAGGAGGAACAGCAGGTGAAATTACTTTGATTTTGGTAGGTGTTTCGGGTATATCTTTAGCTAAAGGTTGCTGTGAAGTGACAGTATCAATCGGTGGTTCAATTATATGAACAGATAGAATCCTACCAAGGTCTTTATCAATTTTTCCACTCTTCGAATTTGTAACACAATTTTTAAATAGTAAATCGCCGGTATTAGGTTCGATGTGGCCTTGTTTGGTTTCAGATTTTCCTGTTTTTGGTTCTATAATAACAAGTGTTTCTGAAACCGGATCTAGATGGCCGTATTTGGTGTATATTATATTTCTATCTGGATCATAAAGACCTGGAGTTGTTTCTGGTACAACATTCTTAGAATCAATTGTGTTTTTCTTCGAATCGACTTTACCAACAAATGTTTTAATTTGGATTTCTGGATCTACTTCCGGACCAACTTGGATAACTTGTACTGCATTTGGATTAGTGGTTCCTGTTGCTATAATGATATTATCATCCTTATCCACTTGAATAGGTCGTTCCTGAATGATACCAGTTTTTGGATCCCTTGTAGTGATTCTCATCAGTTTTAAATTGATAGTTCCTTGTTTGGTAACGACATGTCCAGTTTCTGGTATGATTTTCCCATTGGATATTTCAGTTTTGCCGTTTTTGAAATCGATTATTCCCGTTTTAGGATCGCGAGTTGTTGTAATTGTAGTTATAACAACAGCTGGATGTTGCGGGTCGACAACGTTGATAACTTGCGATAAGCTATGATCGATTTTACCAGTTTTACTGTCTACAACGTTGTCGTCTATGTATATTTGTCCAGTGTTTTCGTCGACTTTAATCGGAGTTACTACTGGTTTTCCAGATTTGTCTTTGGTGATAACTTTCTTATTTTGCGGATCGATTTTACCGTATTTTGATATAATTATACCGCTGACTGGATCAATAGTGGCTGTTAACTTTTCTACTGCACCTTTTTCTGTATCTATTTTACCGGAAGCCGGGTCTTTTTTACCGGTAATGACCAATATTTTAATAACACGTTTCTTCGGAACGGGATGCGATGGTAATAGGTTTTTAACCGGATTTTCATCTTTAGGTTCGTAGGAAGCTATAGCAATTATTTGTCCGAGAGTGTTATCCTTTTTTCCGGTCCTAGGATCGATTACAGGTCCGTTTAAAATCTGTATTTGACCGCTCGATGGATCAATATGTCCTTGTACAGTCTCTTGTTTACCGGTTGCAGGATCTATTATCGTTATTGTAGCTAATTTAGGGTCTATAAGACCGTATTTCGATTCTATTTCACCGGTAGGTGTAAGAATTCCGGCAGACTGATCAACATGACCGTGTTCTAAATCTAGTTGATTAGTTTTTGGATCCCTTTTAGCGGTTATCGTTAATATTTTGATAACTTTGCTTTTTCCTTTAGGCGGTGTAGGTGTAGGTAATTTAACTGGAGATACGGGAACACTTCTGACGTCAGATTTTCCAGGAATTGGAGCGCTGTTAACAGATGGATCAACTCTGTTATCGCTGAATTCTAATTTGATAACTCTTCCGTAATTGTTGTCGATTTTGCCGGTTTTTGGGTTAACCAAGCCTTTGAAGAGAAGATCGCCTGAAGGTTCTCTAATACCTTGTTTTAGTTCAGTTTTATTCGTTTTCGGATCGATAAATGATAGAGTTTCGTTTATTAAGTTAATAACTCCGTATTTGGTGTAGACTTTGTTCGTTTCCGGATCGTACATTCCGATAGATTTTTCGGGAGCCGTTACCGTTTTTGGATCCAGTCCTTTCTTATCTACTTTACCACCTTGTGAAGAAATAACTATTTCTGGATCGATTTCTGAATGTATTTGCAAGATTTGACTCAGATTGTTATCTCTGTTGCCTGTTCTGGGATCTACTACGCCGTTTAATACGATAATATTGTCGTTTGCGTCGAGTTGTACGGGATGTTCTTCGATTTTTCCGGTCTTCGGATCGCGGGATGAAATTCGCATATGTTTGACGTTAATGGTGCCGTATTTTGTGAGTATTAAATCGTTTTTGGGATCTAATTTGCCATTGGTGGTTTCTTTATGGGCGTTTGTAGGATCTAATTGTCCTGTTTTAGAATCGCGTTTAGCTGTAACAGCGGTTATAGGTACGATAGAATCGCCTTGTTCTGATATTTTGATCAACTGTCCCAAACTGTTGTCTACTTTGTTGGATTTGGGATCGACGACTCCTTGTTTAACGACGAAATGTCCTAGATTACTGTCGATTTCAACTGGGTAAACCTCAATTTTGCCAGATTTGGGATCTTTAGCAGCTATACAGCTGTTTGCGGGGTCAATTGTGCCAAATTTCGTTTCGATCTTTCCTGTTACAGGATCTAAAATGGCTGTCAATATTTCTGTATGTCCTTTTTCTGCTTCGACACGTCCAGTTTTGTGATCTTTCTTTGCTGTGGTGACACTGATTTTTATTATACGTTTCTTAGGTAGGATCGGAAGTTTTTTGGACAGTTTGGAATTCGGTGTCGAAATAGAAATAATTTGACCCAAAGTTGAAGATTTATTTCCTGTTTTCGGATCTATTACAGATCCCGAAGTAATTATTATTTGTTTCGTAATCGGGTCTACATGGCCTTGTACTACTTCTTTTTGACCATTGGTTTGATCCGTTATTATCACAGTTCCGTTTGTGGGATCAATCAAACCGTATTTGCAGTTTATTAATCCCGTCTCTATATTTTGTTCGCCGATTGTTTTTTCAGCTGTAGCGGTGCTTAGATCGATGTAACCAGTTTTACTGTCTCTATTTCCAGTAACGACATACAAGGTGATCGGTCTGGTTTTCTTGGAACCCGCAACTACAGGCACTGTTGGAGTTTGTGCTTTAGGAGGTGCCTGATGCATGTATTGTTCTCCGGCGATAAAAGCAGCGCTGTCAGATTTGGGATCTTTAAATAAAGGATCTTTCTTTAGTTTGCCTACATCGCCTGGAGCATAATTGAAAGCGGTAGCTGTCGCTCTTTTACCAGGCGATTGGGGTATCTTTTGCGCATCCGTTGGACTGGACGGGGATTCTTGGTTTTCATAACTGAATCCTTGTATAACTGGTTTTCTAGGGGTAACTTCCGGTTCTTCGTAATCATACTGTCTAGTATAACCCGGTAACTGAGGAGAACCCACTGGAGGTCCCCCTTTATCTTTGTCTGTAGTAGCGGCGAGTTTTTCTGCTTCTTTTTTCTCTTTCGGTGTTTTTTCTTTCTTTGAACCGAACGGAAAACCAAGGCTCTAATGCATAAATCAAAATACATGCAAATTAATACATGCAATGTTCCTATCTAAGCATAAAAATGTTCTATTAACTGATTCGTTTGGGGGCGCTTAATGTACTTACATGTATAGTGGACACCTGTCCAATTTTCAGAAACTTTGGTATGTTGTTGTACTCAACCTAATAACCAAAAAGGTCAATAGGACCCAACTCAATTCTATGACTAGTTTTCGAAATACAGGGCGTTAAAGTTGAAAATTTCGGAATTTTGAGATAGATTGAATTTCTGTTGCATACACACGTTTACTACATATTTTAGTAATACATTAGTACATACGCACAATTAAAAATATTTATAATTACAGGGTGATTCACAAATGTATGATGGTAGTTTTTTTTTGCAAAATCTCACTAATTCTACTATGACGTCAGGGAAGCACATTTTCAAGAAGTATTACTCAATTATTGGTATTTTAGCGACAAAATATTGCACAGTACACATTTCTTATACAGAGCGAATTATAGAGAGAACCATAAAAACGACATGGCAGAGTATTAGGGGACTAAGTTCAATGGCAAATACAATGTGTATCTCCGCTATTATTGGTCCAATCTGCATGGGACAAACGGCACTATGAAGTAAACGTGACATAGATTAGCGATGAAGAGAAAAATCATGCGCAGTGGCAATGCCATAAGGGCATTAGTTATTATTTCGGCTAATAATGGTCTAATTTATACGGGACAAGCAGCATTCATCTTGAACTATCATTTAGCTGTCATTTACAGGTGTAGTGACAAAATCAAAAAGACGTAAACACCTATTATTGGTCCGACTCGAACGGGAGAGTGAGGGAAATGACACACTAATGTAATAAATGATAAATATTGCGCAGCGACAAAGCCAAAAAGACCTTATTTCATATCTCCGTTATTATTGGGCCGATTTGAATGGGTCAAACGACATTCAACGTGAACTGTCATTTACAGGTTAACATGTACAGTAGCATTGGAAAAGAACCATAGACGCACAGACACGGAGAGCTAGATAGTGAGATAGGCGGGCGGCTGAACGGCGATAACGTAAATATAGATTAGACCGGACTGGTTGAAAATGGTTCGCACTACATTACCCCCTCCTTAAGAGATCGTTCCTCCTGGAAGTTTTACGGAACTGGGACAGATTAGTTGTATCTGGACCCTCTTTTGAAATTTCTTAGTTACAGCAAAGACCATCTCTTGTTGCTTCCATGCAATTGGAAATTTCAAAAGAGGGTCCAGTTACAGATTCAACCATTCAGCTTCAGTTCCGTAAAAATTGCATGAGGAACTATTTCTTAAGGAGGGGGTAATATCGTGAAAGGTATTTTCAACCAGTCCGGTCCTGATCTATGTGTACATTATCGTCGTTCCGCCGCCTGCTCTATCTGACTGTCTACCTGGCTGTATGCCTGAATTTCTTTTTTTTTATATCTTCGAATTTCCTCGAATTTCTTTGAATTTCTTTGAATTTATTTGAATTTATTTGAATTTATTTGAATTTATTTGAATTTATTTGAATTTATTTGAATTTATTTGAATTTATTTGAATTTATTTGAATTTATTTGAATTTATTTGAATTTATTTGAATTTATTTAAATTTCTTTGAATTTCTTTGAATTTCTTTGAATTTCTTTGAATTTCTTTGAATTTCTTTAAATTTCTTTGAATTTCTTTGAATTTCTTTGAATTTCTTTGAATTTCTTTGAATTACTTTGAATTTCTTTAAATTTCTTTGAATTTCTTTGAATATATCTCTGAAAAAATAAATATTTTAAAACTTAGAGGAACACATATTTTAGTGGTACAAGGTTTTGAATTATTTAAAACAAAAAAATGTTTGGTGATTTTTTTGAGGTTCTCTCCAGAAAACACTGTTATAAGAAATGTATACCGTACAATATTTTATCGCCAAAATACGACATTGAGTAGCACGTTTTGAAAATATGCCTCTCTGACGTTACAGTAAAATTAATGAGATTTTACAACAAAAAAAAAACTTGCGTCATACATTTGTGAATCACTCTAGTAAATATTTTTAATTATACGTATGTACTAATGTATAAACCATGTAGTATACAGGAGCACGCAACAGAAATTCAATCTAGCTCGTAAGTTTTAAAATAAAAATTTCGAAAATTGAGAATTTTCAACTACTTTAATGCCTTCGTATCTCGAAAACTAGCCATACGATTGAGTTAGGCCCCATTGACACTTTTGGTTACTAGGCTGAGTACAACAACATACCACAGTTTTAGAAAATTTGACTGGTCGCCACATAAGGAAAATCTAAATATTGGAAGGTTAAAAAAATAAAAACAAAAGTTACATTTTAAATCAATTTAGTGGTAATTTTACAGGATGTGATAATTCATGAGTTTTTATTAGACGTTTCTCGAAAATTATAAGTAAATACGCATTAATGGGATACTCTGTATACGAGGGGGTAGGGGATTTTTGAGTAGCACTGTATAATACTGAGTATTTTACATCAAAATTAATATCTTGTGTCCAAAATTAAAATTGCCCAAATTTCACTGTTTAAAAATAAATATGGCAATAACGGTAGAATGAATAATGCATCGTATTTGTTACAAATACTCATTCATATTTTTTACTGTCCGTTATTATACTTTTGAGAAAATTTTTATTTTTTTTGTTTTATCTGTAAAATATTGTAGTTTGGTAATACCCTGTAGAATTACCACTATATTTGAGTTTTAATATTCGGAAATGTAATTTAAGGAAAAAAATTAACTTTTGGTTTTTTTTTTTTTCGAAAAAATATTTTTAGAAAGGAAGGATATTTTTAACACATACGAATCAATCTATGAACTCATTCAAAATAAAATAGAAACACTTCTACGGGTACAAATTACAAAATAAATCAATAAATAAATAACATCAAACTTACAACTAATAATAACCAGCATTTTAATTAACTAAACAAAAAATTATATAAATCTATTAACTATTCATACCTTTCCTTTTTCCTTTTTATCGCTAGGTGTTTTTTCGCTATCATTACTCGAATTCAATTGAGATTCCTCGACGCCGTTTTGATGAGGAGCGTTCGAGTCTCTGTTTTCCTTATCTTTATTTTTATCGCCCTTTTTGGCGAACAAACCGACAGTCGGTAGCACAGCGACTCCACCGATAGGCTTCGTTTTCTAACAAAAACAAAAATCTCACAGTGTAGCTAAGCAAGCGATTTGGAAAAATGTTCAGCGAAAAAAGCTCACTCACTACACAGAAGCTCAAGACTAAAGTAATTTTATTGTTTGTAAACTTTTAAATTCAGATGATTAGCTTAGGATATTTTTTGTGGATAAGTATATTATGTTGAGTAATAATAGTGAGTCAGAGGTAAAAGAAAACAAGCATGCAATTTGGAAATTATACGTTTCAGATGTAAATTAAGCGAAGCCTGCATATATATTTGTTGATTCGATAATTTATAGCGGAAATATTCATAGTACATGTAGTACATTAAAACAGATTCGAAAGCAATATAATTTATTAAAAATACCTGAAAATTACTAAAACACTGCGGAAAATCTACTAAAATTAATGATAAAAGTGGTGGTAGACCAAAAAATTATAACAGAAAGGTTTGGTAAAAATACCTTTTGGAATAAATCTTAAGGTACGTTTTCATCTGACATTTATTGCATGATATTTATGTCTGACAGTTGTTTAGTCCAGTGTAAACACTCAAAAATATATGTCCGAGAGAAATTTTTGTGTGTTTACACCACTGATCTGTAATACAGATCAGTGGTTTACACTGGACTAAACAACTGCCAGACATAAATCTTATGCAATAATTGTCAGATGTAAATGTACCTCAACAATTTAAATGTCTGGAGAGTGTTGTCAAAATGCATATGAATTATTTTGCTTGTTGACTTTTTTCTGTGACATACAGAAGAAAATTTTTTTAGATAAAAATAATTGTTTATAAAAAAAATTGCTTGTCGGAAAAATTACTTACCATATAAATTTTAAATCAGATGTATAGGGTGTTAATTAATAAAAAAAAAAAAGATGTTTCAAGAAAGAAGAACTTATTTATTTTCTACAAAAAAATATGCAAAAGAAAGTTATTTGTATTCTAAAAATAAATTTGAATGCAGATTTTCTAATAAAACAATTATATTTATTATACAGGGTGCGCCACGCTCAACGGGATGGAGCCTGGTGGATAAACTACAAATAATATTAAAAAAAAAATTGGCACAAATATACAACTCATTGATGACTATAAATTAAAATAATTAATTTCATATATACAGGGTGTCCCAAACAAGAATACCATTATAGTTATATTTTTTTTTAATTTTAAGTTCAACTCTTAAAAATAATCTTAGTTTGATAATTGCCGATTTATTTGACATTTTTCAAAATGTAGTGTTGTTAAATATTAAATAATTAATTGGCAGTTCCTTACAAAATGTAAGTTTTTTTTCAAAATCATTAAAATATTAAAAAAATGTTATATTTTACCACTACGTTAATTTAAATGGATTTTATGGTACCAATATGAAGGAAATTTTATTTACTTTAAAAGTTCTATAAGTTTAAGTATCTGTCGACAGAATTCCACATCCTTCAGGGATTGGTGTTTCAATAAAGAAATCTCTGTTATAGAATTATCAGAAAAATTAGTGATATTATTATTTACTGCACATAGAATGCAAACCTTCAATCTTATTAAATTAGAATATATTATTTATAGAACTGATAGGGTCAAGTCATCGGGTAGAAACAAATTACAACAGTCTTCAACTCTCCCTTTCAAACCTTAGTCATTGGGTAAAGTGGACTGAACTTAGATATAAGGTTCACAGCAGGCTGGACAAGTGAATCTTATGTTTTGCCGTTATATAACCGGCTTATAAGGCAGGATCCTACCTCTTTTGCAAAAATCATTCCAATTTAGTTTATTGTGGATTAAACTTTCGTTTGTTTTTGTTACACTTATAAACATTTTCATAAAAGTTTATTGAAAATTGCCTCGTTTCTTGTAGTCTTTAAACATCTACGTTTACTTATCATCTGAAGAAGGTAGCGCAGTGTATAATAATAAAATCAAACCCATGCTAGATCATCGCAGTTACGACAGAGCTTAAAAAAAAGTGAGCCACGCCCGCAAAAGGCGGGAACTACATAGAAAGTGAGTTTTGGCTTTGGACTATGGTGCACAACTAGCTCATAAATGAGTACTACGTTTACTTAAGGTAAGTTCGTTTGATTTTATAACAATGTAAATAAACGTTTAAAAGATTTTTTAATTTAGGTAATAATTAGAACAAATCATACAATTTTTAATTTACTAGAAAATTTCGGTATAAATAAATGTATATTTTAATATTAAATTATTAGTAAATGATTGAAATTTATTGATGGATAAAAACTATTGATAATAGGTCTAAAAATAGTAGATATGGGTACAGGGAACCTCATATTGGTACTATAAAATTCAGGGTGTTCCATTTAAATTAAAGCACTTTGTAGGTCATCAAATTAGTACAGATTATCCTGGCTTCAGACTTATACCATACAATTTTATATGTATTTTTTTCTGTATAATATTGTTCCAAATAAATATTATTATTACTAATTAAATAAAACATTTTACTGTAATGAAACTTCAAATTGCAAACACCTTGTACATTTTTTGAATATTTTAATGATTCTGATAAAAAGTTTGTAAGGAACTGCCAAAAGTTCGTTAATTAACTAATTTGTGACTAAAAAATGTCAAGTAAATCGGTAATTATCAAACTAAGACTATATTTAAAATATAACTTTATATTGGTATTCTGGTTTGGGACATCCTATGTATATGAAACTAATTTTAAATTGTACCCGCCACTGAGTTATAGATATGTGGCAAAGGAATTTTTAATATATTTTGTAGTTTACCCGCCAGGCTCCGTCTCGTTGAGTGTGGCGCACCCTGTAGAATTTTAATTTGAAAATTTGTATTCAGGCTTTATTTTAAATCACAAACGACTGTCTTTTTCCAAAATTTTGGGTGAACTATAATAATAATAATAATAATAATAATAATAATAATATTACCTTATTTTATTTACAAGCAAATTTTAATTTATAAAAAAAATTTTTTTAAGTATACGATTTTTGTATTTTTCTGGACACACTGTATAAATATAAAAAATACGCTTAAGATATCAATGTTTTTTAATATTATAAGCTAACCATCTTTGTAGCATACAAAAGTAAACAGAAAAGATATAAGCTTAATGCCAAAAATCTACTAATGTAATATCGCATAAAAATAAAATAAAAAAACTGAGCAAAAAGTAAATTTTTAAAGACCTTCTCATTTTTTTCTGTATCATACTCTCCTTCTATTGAACTAGCCGAACTTCCAGACTTTACAGACCCTGAACTTCTGTTCCTAGCAAGCTATTTATTGTTACATTTGTAATTACTTAAGTTTTTTTTAACAAATGGATGGGGTCTAACAGAATTAGAAAGGTTAAAACGTCTGGTTAAAACCTAGAGGGTTTTACTTTTGTAATCATTTGTAAGAACCTCTAACCACGAGACAAATTTGTTTTTTATTTTTTAATTGTAAAACAAATGTTGATCTTAATAAGAAAAAAAACTAAATTTACTATTTTGGAGTTGAACTGAAAAACTTTATTATTTACAATCAACAAAAGTAAAACCCACATAATGATAAATAAATAAATAAACCCAGGGACGTTTCGCCTATTTTGTGGTCAAAAGAGTAAAAAAATTGTAGTCGAAGTTCGTAATATTTAACGATTGGAAAAGTTTCTATAAACATTAGTGAGACCTGGGGAAAAATTTAAGGACGTTTGTTGCAAGTAAAGTGATTTATCTGTCGCGTGTGTAAAATGTATCTTGAAAAATTATTGTTTCTTTGATATTTTTTTTCTCCTTAAACGTTGATGATGTACAAACCACTACTTGAAATAGTTTTTTAGCATAAGTTATTGCTGGAAAATAATAATAATAATAAATTAAGGTTTGGCCATTCTGAGGGAAAGAATTTTAAACTTGAATTACAGAAAAGTCATGATTTTATAAGTTTCTGTTATTTAAAAGACTAGAACTTCCGAATAACAAGGAGATATTTGGCTTTAATATTAGATGGGACTTTACCCTTTCTAAAACTTTTTCGTAAATCACCCAATAGAACCCTATTTGGTAGATATATATTTTTTTAATAAAGATAAACAACTATTTTTTGCTCATCCCTTTGTGTTTCATTCCAGTGAATTATTTTTTTTTTAGACTCGCTGAATACGAATCCGGTGTAAAAAATATAATATTCAAAATGATGGATCCAACATGGCGAACGGAATTTTTGAAATCAACCGGATTCGCTTGAAACTTGTCACTACTCAGGGGTTTTTGAAGTCACCGATTACGAATCTGCTATCAGATTTTCAAAATTCAAAATGTAGGATCTAATATGGAAGACTGAAATAATATTAAAAATATAATACTATCTCTAATACAACCCCTAAAACCGACTGAGCGACTTGTGTAAGGGAAGGAACCGCTATTATTTTTTGTCGCGGCGCTCCGGGGCGACTTAAAGATGGCGCCATTTGACTTGCAGGTGAGGAAAACCCGGAAAAGCACACCCAACACCATCGAAACGGTAACGCATGACGATTTTTATAATCTGGATGGTATATCAACAGAAATAAAATTTCTGCTATTACGGCATCCATCAAATCCTATAGAGAACCATGCAAATAAATTCACATAGTCTTCTGTAGGATTCGAAGCCCGGTGTCTATCTACCACAAAATTGGCTCGCAAATGAATGCGAGCGCTGTAGATACCTACGCTACCGTCCCGAGTTTAAACAGTCATTTTCAATTGAAGAGTGGAAGCACCAAACACACTAAGTTACTACCAAATTCATGAATATAAGATAATTAAGAAAATTACTTTTTATATTTAACACACTTCTTATTTTAATTCACATAAGCTTAGAAATTATGTTACTTTGTGGAGATATTGGCGATGGTACTTACAAGCTTTTTAAGCACATACCTAGGGCTGGCCGATTATCAAAATTAATAATCCATTATTTAAAATAATCGATTAATTTCGATTAATCAACAATCTATTAATGGAGATAATCGATTATCGATTTTTCATAATCGATTTATCTAAAATAACCGATTTAATGTAAAATAATCGATTATCGATGATTGAAAAAAAAAATAATCTAGTAATCTACTAACTAATCGATTATTTTGCCTACTTCTACCCATACCTACAAAATTTTGATTTTGGCACCCAGTGCCTTTGGTACTCTCCAATTTTTTTATTTGACGGCCGTCATATTGGATCCGCCATTTTGTATTTATTTCTAATTTTTAAAGTCATATTCAAAATCAACGATCGCGAAAATCCCTTAGAAAGTCTCCATGTTTAATTTTTTATACAAAACAAACGATTTTTAATATTTTCGGGCGCCATATTCGATTCGCCATTTTGTATTTCTAATTTTGAAATTCATATTCAAATTCAGCAACCTCGAAAACACCCTATAAAGTTTCCATGATTCATTTTTATGGAAAACAAGAAATTTTTTAACATTTTCGGACGCCATATTGGATCGGCCCTCTTGTATTTCTAATTTTTAATGTCATATTCAAAATAAGTGATTCCAACAAATATTGTTAAAAGTATGGTTAGAAATATTGTCAGTGGAATCAAAAAAATACGTCACACTTTTATGGCGTATTCTGGACAAAAATAGGCGAAACGCCCCATGGTGCGACAAAGATAAACCAACTCCTGTTTAAAAACAAAATAAAAGTTGGCAAAAATTAATCAAGGTTATAAGTAAAAATCGGCTAGGTTCGCTAGTGTATTTACGGCAATAGTGTCGCCAAACGCGAGGATTTTACCTGATTTTCGGGTATTTTTACCCAACTTATAAACTGTCATAAATTGATGCTTGAGGAATGGTGGTAGGTATCTAAAATGTTACTGACTCAAAATTTGCCTATTACTATAAAAAAAACCTCTAAAAAACATAGCTGGCCAGGTGACCTTCCAAATGTGAGGCAGTTGCGTTACTGCTAAGCTACATTCAATGCACACATAGCTCAAAAAGTCCTTTTTACATTTATATTTATTGTCGCTTGTGTTTTAAGTATACAGACTATCATATTTTTAAGTATTTTGCTGTTGGTCAAATAGCCACTACCAATATATTTTTATAAACAAGCCATAAAGTGAATTTTTTGTAGTTATTTCTTTTTCTTTGTAAATAGTTATTTCCTTGTGCACTTTTAATCGCATAAAAATTAATACATCATTTTAAGAACCACTTTCCATACTTTTATTTCATGTTAATTTTTTTCAATTTTTCAAAGATTTTACCGCCAAAATATTGATTTATTCAGGAGCGCATATTAAACTATCTTGACGATGACTAGACAGGTAGACAAGTCAAAATTTCTTTATTGTTGAAAAATTAATTACATTCTATTAACAAGGATAGATAACATAATAATATAAGTTAAAAATATAAAGTTAAAAATTTAAAAATTCAAAGAAAAAGAAACAAAATTCTCATATATTCAATTTTTTGTTTGTTTTAAAAAAATTTAAAATTCCAATTTGGAGATATAAAACAATGAGGAAAATATTACGGAAAAAATTAAGGCTCATTTTTAACTGCGGAGTAAAAAAATTTGATTGCAATGAAAGTGAAAATAAATTTAAAAAATGGAAATTAAGATTTGATAAAAGGTAAAATGAACTGTGATTTGCACGATTGCACTTCTGACAGGTGTAAAATGAACTGCCATTTTTTTGTGAACATAGCAGATTTTTACTTGTACTTTCCTCAATTTTAGGATTATTTTTTGAGATTTCAAATACCCTCTAGTAACACTACAGACTGAGTTATAAGGGTGTAAATACATTACTATTTTGTTATTTTGACATCACATCTAAATATCACAAAATTAAGTAAGTAAATGGTAAAACTACTAGTTAAAAGGTCTTTGTATAAAAAAAAACTTACTTTTTCTTTCTCTTTAATTTCTTTAGGTGATTTGACAGTAGCGGGAGTTTGACTATCAATGTCTGGTATGTGATCGGGCGGATGGGACATTGTGTGTCGTTTATTTGCTTCGTTAAAATCGTCTTCGGTTCGCAATCCACCAAGTGCTAGATATTTAAAAACAAAGTTTAATTATTTTCATATTATATATGAAAACATTTTTAATAAACATAATGTTGACAAATGCTAAATTTCCGAGATACAAGGTGTTATAGTTTTTTATTAATGTGTACAAAAAAAGTATATACTTTTTCCACCTTGAAGTTTGAAAGTGAAAAATAACGACCCCGAGAGATGTTAACTGTTTGACGTTGGAGTGTGTGTAACAAAATGTAGCCGACCCCCGAGGCATATTTACTGATGAATATTTGAAAGCAGAGTGTCTGTGTAACAAGAAAAATAATTGTATCGTTGTAGTTGATGAGGCGAACTTACATCATCGAGTGGAATTTTGATAAAATTATTTTTAGCTCTATTGAGTAGGAAAGAAAGAAATGATGCACTGCAAGAGATATATAGTGGAATGCAGTTTGGATTTGAGTCGTACTTGTGTACGTGACGTTCATCTCGTTTGGAGAAAATATATTTAGCTTGTACTGTATCTAGAGCAAGATGAGATTGTTATTTGTAGGATAGAGTATGCACATTTCTTGAATGCGCGAGTTTTAACACAAATGAATTGAACAGGAGTAGTTTGCAAAATATTATGTTTAAACTTAAGATTATGTTATGAAATGTAAATGTTATGAAATGAAATTAAAAAAAACTTACGATCCATGCTGCGAGAAGCTAAACGTTTTCCAGTTAAAGAACGCTCAAATTGAGGAGCAGGGCGTTCTATGGGCGTTTTCTTAGTTTCATAATGTGTGCGTCCAGAGTATCTGAATTTCGAACCTAACTTCGGAAAAAGAGACGATTTTTGATTAATTTCCGGTGACATCAACCTAAAATACCAACAAAATTATATTTTTAAACGTTTTGTTACAGATATTATATTCTTCGTGCTTTTTATTACCTGAAGAATGTATGATGTTCGACACAAGTTTTCCATAATTTCTTAGCAGCTCTATGGTTGGCTAATTTGAAACCAATGGTAGATTCGAATTGTTCAAAATCGCCGGGACGAATTTTTATATAGAAATTGTGTCTCTTGTAACTGATTTTGATGATTTTAGGCCAGGCGAATCTATTTATTCGTAGCCTGTCTCTATATACTAATAAACCGGACGCACATACGCCTAAAATAATAAATTAGGAATGATTAAAAATGAGTGTAATCATATGTGAGTTATAGGGATTGAGTAAAGAGGTGAGAGAAAATTCCTTTCTTTAATAACCGGTTGACTTGTTTGACATGTTTTATAAATATGTTTTTCCAAACTTATTTTTCTTACCAAGCATTATGTCGACTCCCTCCGAATCTTTCGCAGGATGTAAATCAACTCCGTACATAGCTAATTTTTTAGCGTTTTCTAAATAATGCAATTCAGCTTCTGCTGGAGTTTGGCCCCTGGAAGAATTTTTTTAGTTTAGATCATTTTGGAGGAATTAACCAAAAATTAAAAGAAAATTAAACAAAACTAGCTAACTAATAAAAGGACCATCAACTACCAATGACAATCCTGTTTTTTACTAGCTTTTTCAAGGGATAAAACGAAATTAAGACCAGAAAAATCTACTTTTACTTACTAAAAACTTCCAAAATCCCTTAATTATGCCCCCAGGGCAAGGAGTGAGAACGGCTATATTTAGTAAAAACATAGTATTTAAATAACGCGATATATTATAGGCGAGGAAATCGCCATAGCTCGAGTAGGCGGCTGCAAGAGCTGCACATTGTACTATTTACAATGTGTGTTTGTATTTTATATTGACACTGTATATACATTATTTTTAAAAAGGTGAATAAATGTTTTAAATAATAACAATAACTAATAATAAAAATAAATTAATTGAAAGGGACGATAATATTTTATTTGAAATATTTCTTATATAGAAAGATAACCTATAAAATTGACAAATTGCACTCACAATTAGGCATTCCAACGATCTGTCAAAATGCTGACAAGTGGAAACTGACAGTTTCGATATGGCAACTGTGTAGACCTGTTGTCATTGACAGGGTGTTTATTTCTGACAGGGATATTATAAGCTTATATCGTCATAGTTACGCTATCAATAGAGTCATAACTCCCTTGGGACATTATAGATCCTATAATTCTTCTTGGTATACGGCTTCACTTTTCGATGGAATTAATGATTCTCGTGCTTTTTCAGCTTTTTTCAAAATCTGATCCATTATATTTCAGGTAGAAATAGTTATTAATGCAAACACAGCTTGATAACAAAGTTCTGTTTATAAACAAGTAACATAGCAACAACCTAGCAACAACAAAACTCTTATAATCAAACATCAAATATACCGGGAAGGTAATAAATTGATACATTTTTTCCGTTTTAAAAATGAACAAAATTTTATTGAAATCTGTCAGAAATAAAATTATCTATGTACCACGGGAATTAATGGGCCTTAATAACCTCAGGCAATTGCTGTCCCTCGGGCCAAAGGCCCTCGGGACGCACACTTTGCCATCAGTGATTAAGGCCCTTATAATTCCCTTGATACATAAATAACTATTTAAAACCAATTTTAGGCCTTTGAATATAGTAAAAAAAATAATTATCAACATTTTTACTTGAAAAACATGGATGATCAATCTATATAACTATCTATTTTTTCTACACCCGTATTATAATAATGCACTTATATGCCCATAATCCGTTTCATAATGATACCCATTATGATACAGATTTTTCATTACGATACAGATTTTTAATCAATAGAAACCTACTATTTTTCAATCAAGCATGCTGTTTGACGTTTGTCCTAGGTTTCTATGTAATTGTTTTAGTTGTCAAAACGTATTAAATTTTCGTAGATAGCTAAACTTCGATAATTATAATATTAAAATGTCTCATATCAGCGATATAGAAGACTCTTCCACACATATCGGAGAAAGCAGAAAATACAGTACAAAATATTTTGCAGCAAAAATCTAGGGAAATACCAATACCCCAAGAAATACCATTAATTACAATTTTGTAGAATTTTTTATAGAAATACGAGTAATTACTGTTATTGTGTTCAATACCAATATAACTATAATATTTATAGGTCTTGATTATTTATCGGGTGTAGAAAAAATAGCGTATGCAACTCTCATGTAATGGTTATTAAAACACTCGCATAGACCATACGAAACTCGCCTTTGGCTCGTTTCGTATCCCGGTTAATGCTCGTGTATTAATAACCATCATTACATGATCGTTGCATAATATACTATTATTGATTCTGTCAAATAATTTGGTCTACAGGGTTGCCATAATGTTGTCATATCATAATCTGTCAAAATCCACTGATAGCACATACTTTGATTTTCTTTTACTATACGGAGAATGGTCGCACTTGCACAGCTTTCCGAGTGCCTTTTAAAAGGAGATAGAAAACGCCGTCATTTTGATCCCTTATTACGTGTTGCCTACATCTTGGCGCAATATTTTTAATAGGTGCGTTTTAATCATCCGCTTCTGCTTCGGAATTGTCGGTTTTCTTGTTTTAATCTGACAGGTTAAAACGACTAAACCGCCAATTCCGGAAGCAGAAGCGGTTGATTAAAACGCACCTGATATTTTGCTTGCTGCTGTCAGCGTCAGTGAATATTATTTTTGGAGTCACAGTTTATTGGAAACCATTGGAAAAATGTCTAAATAAAAATACAGTAGAACCTCGATTATCCGGGCAAGCCGGGACCGAGCCTTTGCTGGATAATCGAAAACACGGATAATCCAAAATACCCCATTTTTAATTTTTTTATAATTTATTTAGACAAATACTTATGTCAAAGGAACAAAAGAATATATACTTGTATATAAAATGTTTTGAGTAAGATATATGTGGAAAATGTATGTATTTAGTTTATACTCAAAACATTTACAGGGGCCATAAAATAGGTTGTACAAAATAACCAGAAAAAGCTTGTAATAACTAGCCAGGAAAGTCATATGTTGGACACATCAGATGTTTTTAATTGGAACACTGTAGTCAATTTAATTTACTGAAATTGACATACTAGCGAAATCTTTGAAATATTATTAAACTGATAGCAATTGCTAAGCCTTTCATAATTTGTAATTATCTTCTAAACAAATATTTCGACAATCAAATAATATAAATAAAACAGTAAATAGAAAAAATATATATTGATGCTATTACATTAATTTATTATTACTAACTTGTGAGTCCTGTGTAATTCCATAACCTTCTGTTCTAGATCTTGGTCTTGGTTAGGAGCAAATTTGAATTCACTAAGATAATTTTTGCCCATAGTTTCCGAATCATAATCGCCTAGCTCGGATTGAACTAGATATGATCCCAAAAGAGCGTGAGTTACAAAAGAACACGGTAGACGGTTATTCAAAATATCATTTCGAATTTGAAGACACAAATGGTATCTGGTAATATCCTCCTGTAATTGAGCCGGGTCGGGAGGGTAAAACTTTACTTCGAAACTGAACACCCAAGGTTCAACTGAAATAAAAAAATGGTAATTATTTATTAAAGTACTTTTGTTGGAGAAGAAAAAAATATGCTTACCTCTCATGAACTTACTTATTCTTTTTTCTAAATCCAACCAATTTCTGGGATCGTGTCTGTCTGCATAAACTAGACCAAAATAATCTTTCTCTATTAGATTTATTGCTTCACAAACTTTGTCCAGTAGTTCTTTGCCTTTAGCTTTCCTCTAAAAATAAAAAGAGTAAGTGCCTTGGTAATAATTGAAGACTCTGATGCAATAAGGAGATAAGTAACATTTCTTAGATTTTACAGAAGATGCGAAAACGTTCACCACGTTTCTACATAATAATTAAAAAATAGATGGTTTACAGAAAACCATATAAAAACAAACATGACCTACAATGCAAGATACTTTATTACTCTGCTAGAAAAACAATTCTAGTTCTGACTAGTTCAAAAACGGCGATAATATACACTCGTTCGTAAATAAACATGGAAATTTTATGGCTGCATGGAAGGTGGTACACGCTTTATGAGTACAATTATTATTTGTGGTACAAGATCAGGATAAGTACATGACACATACTTATACCACTCTTGCCCCAGTACATCATAGAGGATATGTATTTTTCTGTTATAACTCGGTACCACAGTAAAAGAACATTATTATGTTACCTATAGGCAGATATTCTGATTTTTCAAAATTTTGTACATATCCCCTTCTTGCACCAGAGTCTTCAATTAGTGCCAAATATCAGAGTGGACAGTATTCATTGTTAGAATAAGAGTATTTCATATAATTAATGCTGGAAACTTACATCGATAGTGATTGGTAAAACAGAACCATCTAACATAGTAATTTTAGCTGTGGTGCTTCCACTACCACGGATCAATGTAGTGGAAGACTTTTTGGAAGGAAGAGTATCATTATCAACTGCCATTTTCTTGTCTTCGGGCATTCTTGCCACAGTTCTGAAAATTAAAAACAATTTTTAAAATGTTCTAATGATCATTAAAAAGAATTAGTACACCCTTGTAGTGAAATGATTAGATTTAGGGAATAGTCGGAACATCTGGGGGGTACTTTAGGGTTTTCTACTATATGGAATATATTTGTTATTTACACTTAGGGAAGAAAATATTGCTTGTTATGTCATTCTCTATAACTCTTGTCCTTTATATGATTTTTCTAAAATGTGCAAATTTTGAAGATAACTATCCGTTTCTGAGTTAAAGAGAAAAACACCAAATTTTAATCCATTCTGGGAATAGTCGAGGCATCTCGGAGGGGTACTTTATAGGCTGTCGTTTTTTTTACTTTAAGGACTATCCATTATTTACGATTGGAGAAAAAAATTCTTCAAATAAAAGTTGTTTGCGATATCATTCTATATAATTTTTGTTCTATACATTATTTCTCTAAAATGGACCGTAATGGATAATTTTTAAGAAAAGTGAAAAATTTTAATTTTTCAGTATATTAAAAATTAAAAAAATTCGAGTAAGACGTGTGATTAGTTTATCCTCTAAACATTTATAGAAAAAATATGCTAAAAAGGAAATGGCTAATGACAATGGCCCCCCTCAAAAATATGCTAAATGGAATGGCTTATAGCAATGCCCCCCCCTCAAAAACTCGGCCTGGAGCCACCCTTGATTTATAATGTAGGGGAAGGTGGTGTATAGTGGGACATGAACTCAAAAAGCTATCTCTTTGAGAATAGCTTAACGAACTAGTTCTGTAGTATAACTATTTTGAGTTGCAATGAACTTCATTATCTGCAATGACTAATGTGTAATAGAAAGCATATGTGAAAATAGTTACATTTTGTCGTTCTGATTGTGAAGTATTGTAATATTATTTGCAGTGATATTTTTTTGAAATTTACTAGTATATGTATGTGAAATACTACTAAAGGTATGTATAAATGTAGAACTAACTTTTTCATGATTTGTGAATTTGATGGTACAAAAAAATTGTTCAGGTAATAATGGTATATAGTGGGACAAGTTTGAGTGGTATATATAGGGACGTCCCACTATATACCATATCATCATTTTTATTTATTATTAAAGTAGGTAGTATATTATGAAGTGTTCTTTCTTTTTCAGATGCCTAAAATAAGTCAAAAAAATGCGAAAATAAAGATAAATGAAAGCAAAAACTATCATTTATTATTTGTTAAACCATTTAACATTTAGAATTTTTTTTTTCTTTTTATTAAAATACTTTATGTTAATATTTGTTTTTATTTTATATTAAAATATGTGTTTAATGTTTACTTATCAATAAATAGTTTAATTTTAACAGTAACTTTGTTTGTCCCTCTATGTACCAGGGGGGTGGTTTACACAGGGACATATGGTATATATAGACATATTTTTTTTGTGAAAAATATTAACTATTTTGCAAAATTACTTTTAACAAGAAATAAGTAATGACCAAATCTATCTTCAAAAAAATAACCACTTTTCTTATTGAGAAAATATAATTTTAATCAAAGAAAGAAAAAACGTCCCTGTATATACCACCTTCCCCTACCTAATCTGAATTATTTTAAAAGAAAACATACATCATTCTGCCCTGCTAAGCTGAAACGTACTATCTGTCAAATTTCCGTTTTAGGGTTAAAGGCATATTTGTGATGCAGATATGCATCTACAACTATTTTCCTATGCAAAATATCCTAACTATATTATAAAGCACTTGTTCATACATTCATTTTCGTCCTATTTACCAAAAACAACATAATTACTAAGAACCCAGTCACCATTTACTAATTAAATTTTTTCCAAAGTACACAAATAGGACGTTTTAGTTTAGTAAAACTTAAAGGTATCAAATAAAATTACGAAGTAGGAAGTCCTATCTGTCATAGTTAAAAAAGGATGAAGTAGTGGTTAGTGCTTGGGACCAGAAATCCCAAAGTCCTGGGTATGAATCCCAGCCAAACCCAATTCTTTTTTGAATAATTTTCAATATATCTGCATGTTACAAAATTAATTCCTTTATAAATGTTATTACATATTATTGTTCTTTGTGTATACCTTTTTTCATATTCCTAAGGATAAACGTCTCAACTAACAAAAGTCAAAGTTTATAGCAACTACGCGATTTGCAAAGTATATGTGCATGTGTAAAATTTTACTCCTTTTGAAAAATATTTACACAGTGAACAATGTGAAAACAGAAAATGGTTAATATCTCAAAACTTTCTTCAGCTCAGATAGGACATTTTTCAGCTAAGCAGGGCAGCATTAGTGTCTAATTATATAGTGAAATTTGAAATTAAATATTTAGGCAACCGTTTAAATTAAGAAGATGCAGTTTGTGGCATTGAATTTCTCTCTAAGAGCCCTACAAAATGGTATATTTAAATTTGGGATATCTAACGGTGTATTTAAATTTAACATAATAGGTTTACATTAAAAAAAGGATGAAGTCATCACATCGTCATAGCTATGGTTATCCAAAATAAAGGCTAAACTAAATTTAAAATTTGACGTATCTAGGCTTTTTTGCCTAAACATTGCCTAATATAGATAACTTGAGGTTTCCAACCCAAATACACACACTGTATGTGCCATTTTTAGGTTACAACAAACATTACTATTGAATTACTTAATTCAATGGGTCAATGACCATATTTAGTTAAAAAGAGTGTGGGAGTTAAACTGTCAATATTCATTTTAAATTGAAACAAATATTTTTAAAAGGTGCAAGAAATTATTTTTATAGTAACATTTGTAGTCATTTTAATCCGAAAATAACATCATGAGTAATTCCTATGTGTTCTTAGTAAATGTGAGAGGTCAAAGCATAGTTTATTTTTCAAATCAAGAATAATTATGGACAATTTGTATCTAAATATAGTCATCTTGAATAGGTACCCTAAACAACGCAATTTCTTTGTGCAAATAATATGACAATAAATCAAAATAATTAGGGTAATTCTAAATATTAATAGAACTGAACAGAGTACTTTCCCGCTATTTAAATTAATAAAAATTAGCATTTAAATGAAGGGTCACACTTTATAATACGTAAGTTTTTTTTCCGTTAGAGGGCGCTAAAATCAGAAGTAACTTAATTGCCGATAATATTGCTGAAGAAGAAAATATATTTATTGGGTACTCCCAAAGGGCTATCGATGAGAGTCTTTCGGTCCAATTATATATTGCTTAGTACTTGGTATTTTCCCTATACAATATATAAGTGATGACATAATTTTTAGAAATGAATAAAAATAATCTTTAGTTTTAGATTAGTTCGAAATATTTTTTTCCTCAAAAAAAAAAGTATGAGTAGTTAATATTTCACATCTATTATACCACAAACTCTTCTTGAACCACAACATTGACAAAAATTTCGTTGTGAGGTAGAATGAAAACCATTGACCACTCTCATTTTCATTTTAACTAATAAAAAACGAAAATAAACCACTGTTAGGTTAATAATGGACTGTACATTATTTTTCTTTTATTTTTATTCAAAATTATTAAATATTTAAAATATGTACATGTACATATGTACCATAATTGGTATAGTAAAATGAAATGCAAAATGGATCATAATTCCTAGTTCTTCAGTATTTTACATTGAAGTTAATGTAAACTATCGAAGAACTAGGAATTATGATCCATTTAGCATTTCATTTCACAATAACTACTATGGTCAAACTGAACTGATCATTAGAATGACACGAACAGCTAACAAATATAAGATCTAGATTAATCTATTTGGAACATCTGCCTCATCATTCAAGGTATCACTTAAAAAATTTGAATTAAATGAATGACATGTATTAAATTAACTTATAGATAATCTTAAGTTTCACATTTATATTATGTAAAACATGTAAAATGGCAAATCCGTAGAAAATAAATAACTAAAATAACAGCTCCTAGAAAACCACTTAGCTAAGACACAATAGCATGAATGTTTTTACCACCCATACCGGTTGTAGGTATATCACACAAAAGGCCATCCACATGCACCACACACACTTAGTCTGCTTTTTGTCTTTTACAAACATGACTGGTTCCACACAACAAATGATACTTCAAGTTTACAATAACAAGCTGCAAAATAAGGAAAATATGGAAAGTAACAGGTGTAAAATTCAAATTCTAAATGTAAGTGCAGATGCAAAGTGGTGTGGACACACAAAATTACCAAAAGAAGTTAAAAGGTATATTAACCAAATAATTTTTAATTTTTTAATTAATACAATCTTGAAAATGTTAATGATTACCTATAATCTCTATTTTTATGTCTACTGTCACTGGAACACAAATTACATCACTAACAGCCATTGTTGCCAGAATGGAAGGATTTACTTCAATATGAAGAGTTTTGGGTGAAAATTTTAGCTATTGAAGGATTTTGAGGAAAAATTGTATATTTAGCTATTCCAATAAATTTACTAAGAAATTTGTTTTTTTTGTTTAACATTCAATAAGGAGAATTATTATTATTAATATTATACGAAAAGCCTCTATTGTCAGGTAAAAGCATAATGAATCGAGCAAATAGGTCTTTCGCCATCTGTCATCTCATAATTTTTTTACACTATTTTGTTATGTCCACCACTGTTTTGAAGGATATGAAGGATTTTGACCAATTTATGGAAAGAAAGCAGTCAAAACATTCTGGCAACACTGCAAATAATGATAATGGTTTTGTTTTCTTCTTGCCACCCTATATTTCCTTTTCAATTTTTCTGATAGGTAGGTTTAGATATTTGAAATAAAAAAAGTAACTAATAAAATAGGTACAAACACAAAAATAATCATAAATATGGTTTTAATATTTAAAAAAATACCATCACAATCACACTATTTTTACCAAAACATGAATTTTTATTTACATCTGCACAATTTATATATTATACCTTAGAAGCTTTTATGAATAACACTGTAGCATTTTTAAGTTGTATATTGACCTACTTGTACTAAAAATTCAATAACGCAATTTCTAATACCTAAATATTAAAATATATATACTAATTTAAGCCAAAAATGAATTCGTCAAGGCACCAAGGGTAAAATCAAAAAAAGCATAGCAAATTTTGTTATTTCTATTCGAGTATAAGTATCTATGATGAATCAATTAACGGGAACTTAAAGAGAACATCCGAATTGTTCAAACAAGCTAAATAACAAACCTTTTAGTTGTATTATTTGTTATATTTCAGCATAAATATACTAAAAATGCACATATTTCAATGAAGAGTAACCTAATTACTATTCAATTGATAAAGGTATCCTCCCAAGAATGTTATTGTTTTGATTTAAGGTTATAAAAATATTTATAAAGGCTGTTAATTCGGTATTATCTAAAAGACAATAAAATATTGAACATCGTACCTTATCAAAAACAGATGTTATCCATAAATTTATCGTGTTTTTCTTATGGAAACGGCATACACATTCACAGCGAACTGGGATGGGCCACAAACCATAAACAACAGAACAAACGACAAACGGAACGCAGAACGCAGCAATACTGAAGAACATTCAATCGGCGACGACGACAACCAAACGAATTTAATTTATTTATCTCAAATTTTCTATAAACTAGAATCAAATATATATAAAAAAACACGTATATTCAAAATATTGTCCCACTTACAAAATAAATTAAATAAATGTAAATACAAAATGAAAAACTAATATTATAATTCAGATCTATTTTTCGATGCGGACCAAGATGGAGGAACATGAAAGAGCAGTGCCGTGCTGGATCACTCAAAAAATTACGTCACGTATATTTAAAGAGATGATAGTTGTTAGTTGTCACGCCCATCATGGGTACCAGGCTAATCATTTTATCTACTGGACTTTATAATAATTGTTGATCAAATTTGTTTTTACAAAATATAAAAATATGCTTTAATCAACGTTGTAATGCTATTACTGTTAATTATTAGGAATGAGTTATATCGTTATCGTTGTCTGTATAAAAGTTCCAAGGTACCTTTTAATGTAGAAAACGGTTACATAAATGGTTACATACAGGTGCCTACATGTCCTGGGCTTGTTATGTACTAAACATGTAACTTTTAAGTAGACTAACTAAATATAGGTACCTATGGTCTGTTTTTAATTCAAATTTTGCCTCTCTTTAAACGAATCATAGCTTAAGGAGTGGGTGTAAGACGTAGTGAGTAAGACCATCATAAAGGCAGAGATGGACTTTTACATAATATACAGTAGGACAAATGATTTTGTAATATAATATAAAAACTTGTTCCAAAGTTTTGTCAATGGGAAGCAATTGGGTTACCATTGTAATTTTAATTTTGAATTGAACTATTGGCAACAACGGAACAATAATGTAAATGCGGTTGTAAAGTAAAACTCTAAAGGCAATGGGAAATTCTATTTTTTTGTACAGTCCCAAAATAGTGTTCCTATTTATTACATTACATTTATTACATATCCATTTGCTGCCACAACGCTTTCCAATTTTCTTGGCATGGACAAAATTAAATGTTGCATGTCGTAGGAATCTACGAGCTTCCCAAAAATTTTCAATAATCTAAGTAGACCGCGGTTTGCCTGCCTAATAAATAAAGTCTCTTTGATATATTATGTACATTTTCAATGGGGTTCACGTCAAGACTTTTTGATGGCCATGGCAAAAAATTTATGTTGTATTTTGTTAACGCGCTCTCTTAGGGTCGATTCCACTGTTGTGTTAAACGAAGTTTAAATTACTAAACTAAGATTAAAATTACATTTGTAATTCAAAAATATCATTTTAATCTTCGTTTAACACAACGGTGGAATCGGCCCTTATTCGAGTCGTGTGAACTGGAGAATTATCCTGTAATAAAAATTAATTTTTGAGATTTGTTCCCAAATTTTCAAATTTATTTAAAAACTTATTTTCTGATTTCGATTTGCGATCTACGACATGTTCAATTCACAATTTTCAAAAATTAAATAATTACGAGTATACCAGAGAGATAACAAAGATATAGCCATTCATTGATAAAATATAATATTCACGATGCCCAAGATTAAGTCGACAATCATCCCAGACAGCACACCAAATCCTTTGGATATCTACTGAACATCCCAATATCCACTGAATGTCCAGTCCATGGTAGATATCTATTTTATATCCATGAAATGTAATTTATAGACATGCAAATGTCCATAAATAATAGTAATTATATAGCAAATTATTAAAAAATTACGCCATTGTGGCTAATAGTACCGTTCAGATATTTAAAATTAATTTTTTTAAGGTGTATTCAATATCCCATGAACATCCACTAAATATATCAAAGTCTAGGCGCGAACGCAAACCATCGTGGATATCATAGATTACTAATGTGAATAGATGGGAAACTTAATGGTAATATTCTGAGTCGATGTGCTGCCATCTATCAAATTGGAGTGGTACTAAAATTCAATATGGCCGCTTAGCGCGGGTTTTTTGAAATTTAACTTTCCGCTAGTCGCGCAAAAATATAATGAAGAAAATCAAACAAAAAAAATAAATTGGCAAAATATTTGACTAGTTTCAAATCATAAAACAACCATATTGACTGTTTCGTGATTTGAAACTAGTCAAATATTTTGCCAATTTATTTTTTTGTTTGATTTTCTTCATTATATTTTTGCATTAATTTCAAACTTGAAATAAAATGCAATTTATTTATTTTTTTTTTATTACAGTAAATTAACGCCGCATCATATAATTTGTCTATTTAAACATGGAAATAGGTTTTCTGTAACAAACTTGACATATTTAAGTGCTCAAGACCAATATAACAGTTTTGCAACTTGGAGTGGCAATAAGTTTGAAAAAACTGAAGCATCATCCTTTTGGTGTCTTACAATCAAGGCGAATTTGAGGGTGGATAAAATTTGCCATATGCTTATTGAGTCGACTAGTTAAGGACCGATTCCACCGTTGTGTTAAACGGAGATTAAAATGACGTTGTTAATGTAAAAATGTCATTTTAAACTTCGTTTAACACAACGGTGGAATCGGTCCTAAGTTGAGGAACATTTCCTCATCCGATATTGTTTTATTGATTTATTTGTACAGCACCTGTAGTTATCAAATTCTTATTCATCATCTGAGCACTGTGATAAATAAATTTAACTTTCGAGCTTAAATTAAACTTACACACGTTTGGACCTTTGAAGATTTTGGGGTGTTTTCTTGTTTGATGTCAATGGCATTGAATCAAATTTTGATATTGATGGCTAAGGCTCAAATATTTCATCGATCTACAGGGTATTTTGAAGGGCCAACATTTTCGTTATAACAATGATCATTTAAAAACTGAAAACAAAAAGAAATTTAAATAATAAACCAATTATTTTAACACTGAATCAAAAACAAGTTTGTAAATATTACTTACCATTGATATGCCAGTACAAGATGCATTTTTCTTAAGACACTTATTACAAATTGTATGTTTATCCTTAATATGACGACCGCATATATTTAATACGTGGTATAAATTGCATCACTACCAATATCTGGGAGTGCTTCATTGTTCGTTGCTGAAATCCATGTTCGTTGCTAAAATCCATGTTCCCATCTCTTGAAAACATTCTTAAAATTGGAAGGTGTTGAAAAATAAATCTAGATGAATCAAAATTCAATACACCTTCAAATGCGACAGCCATTTTAATTTTTCCAAGTATGAAGTTTTGTTGAAAAGCTGACAACTGACATGACATTTTGATACGAGCGCCATCCCGTTAATTGGAGTGGTACTAAATTACCGTCCTCATGTTTTTCCATTTGAGTTACCAGCCCCTGGTGGATATCCACTAGATGTTATTTGATTCTGCTTACTAAGTATAGATGGCGATACCACTATCGCATCTACTCATGTTCGACCCGCCATAATTGAGTTCGATCGAAATTTTTGTCCTAATCACTCCATTACAGACTGGAGTCGAGAATTTTCATTTATTGCTGAAAAGTCCTAATAAGGATGACTTTCTCCTTAGTGGGCAAAATCAAAGGCAGAGTGTTGAAAATATTTTTTATCTCTGCTATTTTCTTTCGACGTTATTCAATAATCATTGGTTACTTATGAACCTCTACTAAAGATACCCATAAAATATTTTGCTGAATATCCGAATATCTTCTATATCCTGGGATATAGACGGACATTTGGTTGGATATCCATATTGGACATATTGAATATCCACAAAATATATTCTGTGGATATCTCTGGGATTTCTTGTATTTTCTGGAAGATACCCATTAGATATTTTGCTGAATATCATTAGGATATCTTCTATATTCGGATATAGACGGACATTTGGATATCCATATATTAGATCCACGGAATATTTCTGATATCCTGTGGATATATTGGATATCCACAAAAGATATTCTGTGGATATCTCTGGGATTTGGTGTGCTGTCTGGGATAACACTCAATTTATAGGTCCGCGGTGAAAATACGAAAGGTGAGAAGTAAGAGAGGGGATAAAGAAAAAGATTTTACGCAGATACAACTTTATTTTATCAATGAATAAATAATAAATGTGTAAGCCAGGATGTAAGCGAAAGGCGCTTATAATCATAGATTACTAATGTGACTTATAATAAACAACGTAACGGTGTAAGCCCTGTTGCCACTTCCAATTTACGATTAGTAGGTTTTGGAATTTATTGAAAATTATTACATTTAATTTAGTGAAATTACATCTAATTTAGTTAAATTTGATATAACCAATGATTCAAACTTTTTTGGGTTGAATTGCAATGAAATAGGTCTAATTATTTTAGCTTTTTAAATATATGTAAATAATTTTGTAAACAAAATGAGAATAATGAAATAGGCATATGACAACAGCGATATTATACCCATAGATATATAACCAAGACAGATAGGATTATTTACAAAAATTTTGAAGAATGAACGGTGGTGTCCGCGGTAGAAACCCAATAATCGGATTGAACATTGATGCCAAGTTTACGTGCTTTTAACTATAGACATATATAACCAATACAGATTACACAATTTCTGAAGTCAACGCGGATGATCCTCGACAGAAATGCAATATTTGGATAAAATTAAAATATTGATGCCAAGTTTGCAATGTTTTTAACTGTAGTAATGTTATTGCGTTTGCTTGAATTACTGTTAGGTCTTTAAATTGTCCAAAAAAAAAATAACGTCTGACAACAGCGGAAGTTGAGTAAACCGCAATTGTGGAGGGTCGTATATTGTTTCATTCATAAAAATTTCTTCGATACAGTACTAGTCCAGGAGCCAGTGAATTTTTTTCGTACTTGTTTTCCCGGTCCGTGTATATTTAAATAATCTATTCCCGGTGAACTGTATATTTAAAATGGAACGCCAATCTATTAACAAAAGTAAGCCAGATTGAATTCGCGCATTACGTCACATCGATAAATTACTATTTTTGAAACTCAACAAGGAGAAAATCCAATTAACTCTTCCGTTGTGTATATATATAAGATAAATTAACTGAAGTTTTATTAGTAAAGTATTAACACTAACATTTTAATGTAATTTACAGAAAATGGCTAGGTATGTATTTGTTTTTAAATAATTTATGAAAAAAGGGAGTAAAAGTGGAATGACCAGTGGCCAATAGGTCAGTCAATACAAAGTATCATATATTTCTATTATAACATAACTAAAATATACTTACATCTTTTAATCATAAGGACATAAGTTAAAAACCATTTTAATATATGCATTAGAATGAAGTAATAATAACTTAAAGAGGCGAGGTCTTAAAGTAATAGCTGGTACAGCATGTTTTTTAAACGTCTCCTCATTGCTGCTAGAATGAAATCACTTACTATGAAATGTGCTCTAAAAACGGCATTTATAGCAGTCAGTGTTCAGTCTTAGGATCTCTTCCTAAAGCCCTCATCCAAGCTGCATACATATTAAAAAATAATTTAAAAAAAAATATTATATACCTATATAGTTTTCGATTCTGGGTGCCCTAAAAGAGGACACTTAGCCGACAATTTGGCTCAGATAGCTAAAACCCAAAGTCACACCCCGAACCAGGACGTATTGCTATCCTTTTAGGTAAAAAATAACTACAAATAACTTACCTGAAAAATGAAGGCGTCTAACTTTACACCAAAAAAACCATACACTTTTTCCCATTGTTGCAAGCACCCGATGACGATTAGGTAGATATCAACTAGAAGCATGTACTTAATGGTTATAAAGCTTATTTTAACACAAAAAGAATAATACACTAGTCGAAAAGCAGCAATTAAATATAAGTAGACCACAATATTAAAATTCAAATTAAAAACTATATAAAAGACAAATACTCTAAAAGCGCAAAAGATCAGAACCAAATAAAATGAATAACCATAATAACCTAAAAATCAAAAAACTATTACTGTAAAATCATGAGATTACATCAATAATACATATGCGTCGGAGTATCGCAAATGTCAAAAGTACAGTCCCAGACAACACACCAAATCCCAGAGATATCCACAGAATATATTTTGTGGATATCCAATATATCCACAGGATATCAGAAATATTCTGTGGAACTAATATGGATATCCAAATGTCCGTCTATATCCAGAATATAGAAGATATCCTATGGATATTCAGCAAAATATCTAATGAGTATCTCCAGACAATACAAGAAATCCCAGATATATCCATAGAATATATTTTGTGGATATCCAACCAAATGTCCGTCTATATCCCAGGATATAGAAATTCAGAAAAATATTTTATAATTATTTTTAGTAGAGGTTCATAAGTATAAGTAACCAATTGTTATTGAATAACGTCGAAAGAAAATAGAGGTAAAAAATATTCCCAACAATCTGCCTTTGATTTTGCCTACTATGGAGAAACTCATCCTTATTAGGAATCTTCAGCATTAAATCTTCTCGACTTCACTCTCTAATGAAGTCTGTTTGTGAAACAATGTCGATCAAACTCAATTACGGCGGGTTAAGCATGAGTAGATACGAAAGTGGTATCGCCATCTATACTTAGGAAGCAAAATCAAAAATTACATCTAGTAGATATCCACGATGGTTTGCGTCCGCGCTTAGACTTTGATATATTTATATTTATAGTGGATGTCCATGGGATATTGAATACACCTTAAAAAAATTAATTTTAAATATCTCAACGGTACTATTAGCCACAATGGCGAGTACAATGGCGTAATTTTTTAATAATTTGCTATATAATTACAATTATTTATGGACATTTGCATGTCTATAAATTACATTTCATGGATATAAAATAGATATCCACCATGGACTGGACATTCAGTGGATATTGGGATGTTCAGTAGATATCCAAAGGATTTGGTGTGCTGTCTGGGGTGTTTCCATGAAAATTTGGCTGTTTTTAGCAGTATTATAGGACCATTTCTACCACGCGCATCCAACGATATTGGCGTTCCACAGTTCACTGTATTTTCCTCACACCTCTAGTATAAATGATTTGACATAACGAAACTAACAATAATTATAATTAATGTAGAGTAATAAGTGATTCATGAATTCTAAATAAAACAATTATTATATAAAAGTGTAAAAGGAAATGTAATTTATTTCCCTATTTTCTTCTGTAATATCTTCAATTATTATGTTTAATTTCTATAAATAAACCAACTGGTTAGGTGAAACATTGTGATATAAGATTTTATGTATGTGTCCTATGCGTACACTTTAATATACAAAACACCTGGAACATTCTTTAAATAATTGTGGTCGTAGAAATAATTGTGTACATAACTCGTTTGAAAGTGTATTTTATGCACTTGCCAAATATATTATCCATACAGATTAATCAGACTATTTTTTACTTAACTTCAGTACATCTCTTACTACTAAAACTATTTTTATCAATGGAAAAAAAGGGCCGTATTCTCGTATGTTTTGACGCATTTTCGGCCTCAGCCCATCGGATCCCCCCTCTTTGCTTAGAATTGCTAATCCTACAATTCTCTATTCGTGCTTGCTGACTGGGAAAATAAATACCGAAAATCGTCACTGTCTCCTGGACTATAGATGATGATGAGAACTTCACAACAAATACACTTTTATGAATGACTAGTTGGGCATGTGATTATACCCGCCTGTGGGTTCTATTCTGTAAAAATTCCTTTATATTTAACGGCCTTTAAAAATATTGGCGACCTATAAAAATATGTTCGTATTCGTTGATTTACTTCTGTCATTATTTAAACAGATTTCTTTAAGATAGTCCTCTAATGTATTTTAAAGATCCGTTTAAATAATGACAGAAGTAAAGAAGAAAATATTTTTAAAGGCCGTTAAATATAAAGGAATTGTTACAGAATAGACCCCTGTGTCCCTTAAAATATATATGTCTTATTCAGGACCGCACGATATTTGTTAGTAGTTATACATCTCCTGTTATCTCTGGAATATACCAATAAACTAATTTTTAACTTTTTGAAAAGTAAAATTGTCAGGAAAAACTTAACTTACTGATGGTAAGATTCAGTAGCATAGATATTCGCTCCGTGCGAAGTTATGGAAAGGGAAGCAAAAGCGATACTAGCGCTAGCTGCGGATAATTCGTGCATTTTAGGGCGATATTTTGTAATGGCATATCAAATACACGTATACATTTTACTTTTTTTTTAAAGTAGGTAAAAACAATACAATAAGCAACCGGAGTTGCTGTGTTGAAAATTAAACAAATACTAGCAAATAAACAGTGAAACTTATATAAAAAATTTCAGTAACAAAAAGGAAATTAAATCAAAGAAATAAATGGATAGGTGTACAATAAGGAAAATTACCTTTATTTTTGTAATAATAACAGTAATGCTGGAAATAGTGGACATCAGAAACTTGAAAGGTTTTAAATAAACAATAAATTATCATTTTACGATGTTCTTTAATATCCCTTTATTCTTAAATGTTTATTCAGCAAGGACTAGATTTCAAGATTTTTGCCTTTGATTATTATATGTTGAATGCAATTTTGTGACTTACTGATGGGAAACCAGTTTTAATCATTCATTCTGTTTTCTTTTGAACAAAAATGAATATATAAATAACGATCCTTTTTTTATACATTTTAACTTCACGCTATTATTAAATGGTATTTTTTTATTTTGACAGAATAGGCTAATTCTTCAATGACAACTTATTAGACTTAGGCAACTTATCATACATTTTCCAGTAAATACTGTTGCCTGTCTATATTTTATTGTTGATTTTTATTGATTATACATAATTTTCTTTAATTTAAGCGATAAAAATATACAGGGTGTTTCCGAACTTGGCGTCCAAATTTGTAGGGGTGGTAGTTCGCATAATTTGAGAGCGATTGGCAGATTAAATTTTTCCAAAATATTTAAAATAAAAATAATTAAAAATTTTAAACAGGTACGGTCGATCCTGCACAGCGATGGGATCACCTCGAGCAATACGCACTAGAAAAACAATCGGCTACGTCTTTCGATACCGGCCGGGCGGAGGGAGAAATTTACAAATCGCATCTGTTTTTGAGTTGTAAATCCCGATGAGTAACCGATCAGGCAACTATTGCGCTACGCGCTCAGGGTAGGACCTGCTTTTTTATATTTTTATAATGGCTCTATTTTATTATAATTTTTTAGAAAAATGAAATCTGCCAATCGCTCTCAAATTATGCGAACTACCACCCCTACAAATTTGGACGCCAAGTTCGGAAACACCCTGTGTAATAATAATAAAAAATTAATATTTTATTTGTTTTACAAATCCATATACGTTTATTAAAACTAACATATATACTTTTTAATTACGAATTCTATTAAAAATTGTATTTGTCAGTATACGCAGAAATAGGGGCCTATTCTGTAACAATTCCTTTATATTTAACGGCCTTTAAAAATATTTTCTTCTTTATATTTCTGTCATTATTTAAACGGATCTTTAAAATACATTAGAGGACTATCTTAAAGAAATCTGTTTAAATAATGACAGAAGTAAATTAACGAATACGAACATATTTTTAAAGGCCGTTAAATATAAAGGAATTGTTACAGAATAGACCCCATAGTCCATTAGTACCAAAACGAATTGGCGCTGCTGTCGCGCACGAAGCGAATAGCTTTATGCGATGGGAAGATATGACTAATTTATATACATATGCCGCGTTTGAGAATCCACATCGGATGCATCTGAGATGTTGTGAATTTTTTATCACGTGATAGAGAATTAGATCTGAATGTAGATGTAATAAACAAACGCTCTAGACTTTATTTGGTCACGTGATAAAATGTCAATGACAAGTTAGAAGTTTATACTTATTAAATTTGACTTTTGAGACTACAAATCAACCTAAATTTGAAATATAAACAAAAATTAAACAATCTAATCACTTTTATATTCATAACAAAGGATAAATTGACAAACAAGACTTCACAGAACACTTACTTTCAGGCATAGAACGAACATCTCATTCACATCTCATTTCAAATCGAGATGTAAAAAATGTAATCTGAACAGGTACATCTGGGATAAACAAACGCAGATGTAGATGTAGTAGATGTGTCCGATGTGGATAAAAAAACGCTCGAGATGTAAAAAATGCATCCGATGTGGATTCTCAAACGCGGCAATAAATGAAGGAAGCTTTTTTATTTAATTCACTCATCATGATGGGATTGATTCACTTGACCCCCCCTCCTTTTCTACGTCACTGGTAATATTACGTTGTCTAGCCAGTGTTGCCAGAATTGAAGGATTTTCTTCAAAATGAAGAGTTTTGATCGAAAATTTTAACTATACATATATATAGGTATTAAGGATTTTATTCATATTTGAAGGATTTTGAGACAAAGTTGTATATTTAGCAAATATTCCAATAGATTTACCATGAAATCAACAAATTTATCTAAGTAAGCGCTTATTTAAATTTGGTGATTTAGATAATTAACTTTTAGTTTTTTTTTTTATTATTTATAATTTAGTTTATATGTATGTTTTGGTGCCTAATAAAAAAAGTCGTTCGTTCCATAATTTTTTTTAAATTATTGTGCCCGCCTCTGTTTTGAAGGAAATGAAGGATTTTGGCGACTCACTGGAAGGAAAAAGGTCAAAAAAATTTGGCAGCACAGTGTTTAATTAAGATGTTTTATGTAATGCTCGGCTGTTATATAATCGTCCATCATCAATTTGCTCGCACATTCCAGAACCGTTTTAACGCTTATCCACGCCCAAACATTGTCGGAACAGCGCCCACTAAATGTTTATATTTTAAAACTTTCATAAGGCTCTTTTTGTTTTGATTGTTCCAATTATCATAATGCGGCATGTCGTCCCTGGCGTTCAATATATTTTCCATTGCTTATCCTGATCTATTCACTGATGTTGTTGGCTGGCTGCAAACAAGGAAGGGCTAAAACTATCATTTGAGATGTTCGGGTGGTAGATCGAAATACATCGGTTGCACTAGGAGGTCACAGATACCGAATTTTTATACGCAATAGGCCTACGAAAATTTCCGCCTTCACTGTATTCTAGACATCACTTAGGCAATACAACATACGTTGGTGTATGTTTGGTTGCATATTAATAGTAGAGAGCTTTTTATCCTTCCTCCATGGCTTTTTACTTTTTATTTATTATAACATAACACTTCAATATTTAACTCATATTTGTAAATTCGAGAATATTATTTTATACTTAGCAGTTTCTATTATAAAAGACATTTTTCATTGAATGTAATATGACATTTTTAATTTTATATTTTATTATCTCTTATCCATTGTTTTCTAGATCAAAAGCTCATTTATCAATAAAAAATAGCATTTTTTATGTATAAAATAATTTTTATTTTTAAAAATTACAACACATCTGTTTTACTAGAAAAAAATAGTTGCAAAGTGTTTTCATATATATTTTCACTTAAAACATCAATATCTTCATTCCTAACACAAGCTAAGATATCTAATACTTGCTTTATATTACATGGTTCATTTCTACTTTTAACCAAAGAGGTGGAATTCCATTTTTCTTTTTTAACAGACGGTAATAGGTTTTCTTTGGAAATGTATTTATACCCAGCATGTGATGGTCTTATTTCACACCAAGGACAATCAGTTTCCAGAAGAATTTTATCAATAGGCAAACTTTTTGCTGTTTGCAAGTTATTTTCAGTTTTGAGAGAACAACCATTTATACCAATATATAGTCCCAAATCTAAAAATTTCTTAGCTTCTTCAACAGAACTATCAAAACTATGAACAACACCCTTCAAACCAGGATATTTGACTAAAATATTATATAAATCTTCAGCTGCGTTTCGACAGTGTAAAAAAAGTGGAAGATTAAAATTTTTACTTAAAGTAATTTGGAGTTCAAAATATTTTAATTGGATTTCTTTTGAGCAAAACTGTATTCTATCATAATCAAGGCCACATTCGCCTATAGCTACAACTTTATTATTTCCTGTGTTTATAATGTCTTTCAGTTTTTGAAGGTATGAATCTGCACCTCCATCATGTTCTTCAAATTCATTACATCTTGTTGGATGACACCCTACAGTACTGTATAATCTCGGTTCACTTTGGGATATCTCTAAAGCTTTCTTACTTTCTTCTAAATTTCCACCAGTTATTATTATTTTGCTTAAACCTGCTTTCCAACTCCTGTCTAACACCTGTATTAAATCAGGATCGTGTTTTTTGCTTCCATTATATATTCCAGAATACATGGAATCTGTTAGATTTGCTCCTATGTCAATAAATCTTACTATTTTTGACCGAGACATGTTTTGTTTTTTATTTTTACCTCGAGCCACGATATTCACCTGGGTAAAATGTTATTCACCGGGCCTCGAGCATGCCCCGAGCTAACGGAAAACAAAACAAACATAAATGCATGGAGGAAAGATTATATAAATGTTAGGTTAGGTTATGTTCTTCACTTTTCTCGGTCTCTGCCTCTGTCTGTGCTTTTCTCATCCAGCCCCTACCCTGACTTTCTTTTTTTATGAACCTTTGATTTGATCTCAGATAAACAAATGAAATATAGATGTGTTACGGGCACAGTTTTACATAGGCTTTGTTTGAAGCCAGTATCTACGAACTTTTGACAGCCGTGGTCCCCATGGGCGTATCAAATAGTTTTTTCATCAGAACCCAAAGCATTCTTTTGTAAATATTTTGTCAATAACAAATTTAAAGAACAATGCAACTCATGCATAAAATTTCATTTTACAAAAATTAAATTCTATTTTTTATTCAAATGTAATAAATGATACTTATAATTCAAATAATTACACTGTTAATATTGTTTATAGGTAGATATCAGTAAACTGTATATTTAAAATAAAAAGTAAGCCAAACTGAATTTACCCATTAGGTCACAGGAATACTGGTGAGATTGGTGCCTTTGCAGGTCCGTTTTAATCATTTCATCTTATTTTAAAACCAGGAGAAATTAATATTTCTGAAACTCAACAATAAAAAAAACCAATTTACTTTTCCCTTATATACCTAAAGGTAGCATTCTTACCACTTGAAGTGATAAATTTAAATTTATTTAGCATATACGAGAGATGTCAAAAAATAGGAATTAAGGCAGTTACTTATTTTTAAAAATATAAAAAAAAGATATGTGATAGATTTTATCATTTCTTAAGAATAAACAAACATATTATAAGCTTTGAAAGTAATTTATAATGGATAGACACCAATCTATAAATTTGTTGAAACTTACCTTTATAGTCTGTAATCTTGTTCCAAGAAAGATCTAATGGAGACTGTTAAGCCTAATAGAAACAATAGATCTCTGTTTACAAACATATAAACTAGAAGCATAGAAAGGTTGAAGTGCCGAGGCCTTTAAACCTTGACTAGCGGCATTAATTTTATTCGGATAATATATTTATATTTAAATAAAATGCTAAGATAAATTAACTGTAGCTTTATTAGTAAAATAGTAACATTCCAATTTTCCATAAAAACGTCCCCAACTCTAGCAACATTTTCATTGATTTGTTATTGATTCAGGTTTTATTTTTGTTCTTGTAAACTAAAATATTTCTTTATCATAAATAACAATTTTATAGATGAGAAATACATTTTTCATAATTTTTTAATGACATTTATAGAACTAAAATAGATATTTGTGTACCAAAGGCTGTAAGTATCGAGTTGATCTTTTACGGCCGAATCAGAAAGTAACTTCTGGTAAGTAATATAACATCCATTTAACAACTTATGTAAGAATAGAAAATCCGTATCATGCATTCATTTTTCACGAGAGCAATTATTAATAATTCCAGATATTTAACGCCAGTATCTAGCTAGTTTATTCCTACATGGTATGTATGTCTGAAAAACCTCCTGTATTCTAATAAATCACATAAATTAAATTTTGTCTATGTACAACTTGTGTGTGATAAAAATGTTTTATATATGACTCAATTAAGCTTCATCCAAAAATGTATTAACATACAATTAACGCAAATTGAAAAACAATACAAGAATTAAATTATAAAAATTCAATATAAAATTATTAAAAAAATACAATAAAAAGTATCAAAGGTGGTAATTATAAATAAAAAAAGGGCAAAATTGGTTAGTGGAGTGTCTATTTTCAAAGAAATATAATGGACATCCCATAGGAACCGAAGTTGTGCATGGGCTACATATTATATTTAAATGTATGTCACCAAATTGAATTATTTTTAGTTTCATACTAGATACATAGGTACCTCAACTGCTTCTGATGCATTTCAACTCATGTAATTTTTGGTCTCTTAAATAAATATGTTAGAAGCGAATATTGACAGATATTCTAGACTGAAACCTTCTACTTCGCTGAGTTAAAACGGGGGCTTATTGTCTAACCAGCATTTTTGAAAGCACTCAGCTCCCTCCATAAACACGACAACTAGCAAAAGTGTAAAGCACAAACGTTTTGGTATTCTCTACTTGTTGTGTTGTTCGTATTTGAAAAAAGTAAAGCACATTCAAAAAAGTTTATTTTTAGAAGTAGATAAGTCAAACATTAAAATATATATCTAAATATTATGACTTGAATATTAAAATGTCAGCAAATATATAATGTTTATTGTTTATGATTCCTTACAATTCTGAAATTGGCCTTAATATATTCTAATTGAGTTTATAATTGTAATAATGTCAAAATGACATTCAAATACTAGCCTTAGATATTTAGACAAATCAGCATTTATGATTTATAATTATTATGACAGATTACAACAAAAATTAAAATCACATACGAATAGCAAAATCGTCTAGCATTTGAGAATGCCAATAATAATAACAGTAAACGTACTTTATTGGCATAACCAACTGGCCATCGACCGAAGTCCTTCAGCCTGAGAATACCATAATCACATGCTTGTCGTTTTCGTGATCGAACTTTGTTGAGAAGTCTGCTTGGCGCTTTCGTTGATATGCATTTTCAGCTGAAACTTAGAAAATAACCCCCTTTGACTTGTTCTAGATTAACACACTTCTCATTTATAAACTTTTAACAGGTTTTTTAAAGTTTTTGGAATTTTAGATATTTTAATATCTCCAAAATGATTTGTGACAAATATTTTTTTAAAAACGGGCATTTTTAAATGTATCTATTATTTTTAGCATAACTTTTTGTCTCTGAATTTGGGTATTTTTATAGATGTCTTCTTTATAATTTGAATAACCTATTCTATAGCTTCTGGAGCAATGTCGGTGGAACAACTTAAATTTTCTGATCCAGTATGTGCATACTATAACTATAAATCTCTTCTAGACTCTGTCTTTCACTACATTCACTAGGAAGTAAATTTTCCCTAAAAAGAATTATAAAATATTTACAACATAATCATTCTATAAGTATAATTCATTTCATTACTAAGAAAAAAGAAACACTTTGGAGTAGTTTATATTTTCATAAAATGGTTTCTTTCCAGAAAGCACTGAGATTTATTTTACTTTGTCTAGGAGAATACCTCGGAGAATACAATATAGCATTTATTTTTTAAATTTAATCTCCAAGTTTATAATGTATGAAAAATTTGTATTAGGTATTGTATTACATAATATTATTATAACTTACTTGAAGACGGACCAAGTTGAGAAGTGAATAAAATAGGAATTGCTTCCAGATTTAAATTCGTCTTTTCCGGCAGAATTCATAACAAAATAATATAAAATATATTTCCAATTTATGTTAATTTTATCAACTTCAACCTTCTCTAATTCTAGGATTTGAATACAAATTTCCATTGCTTCAGTTTGTAAGAAACCAAGAAACCTGCGTAAAAAAATACTAATAATATTTTACAATATAGGTGTACCGCCCATGTGTTTTATTTACTTACCTTTGAAACGACGTGGACTTCTACAAATTTGTTTTAGGGCAAACAAACATTGAATAATAATTTTTAGACTAACAACTAACAAAATTCGTTAAAAAAACATTCTAGACACTCTAAAAACTTTAAAAATATGCCCTGGGAATATAAAATCACAAAAAATGTACAAACAAAACTGACAGTTCCCAAATGCTTGTTGACAGTTGTGAGTAATTGGCGCTGGTATTTAAAATAGACGAATCACATCAAAGACCAGGAAGAAAGAGAAAGTAATAGATAAAACGGTTCATATTAGCTTCAAACACATCCAGACCGTTACTTATCTATTATTCATTTGTTTATCTGAGGATTTGATCTCCGTCCAATAATAAAAAAATAAAAATAAATGAGGAACAATAAAATAATACAAGAAAAAAAAATATATTATATATACAAGGTGCGTCACGCTCAAAGGGACGGAGCCTGGTGGGTAAACTAAACTACAATAATGATATTAAAAATTCCTTCGGCACCAATATACAACTCAACGGCGGCTACAAATTAAAATTTGGTTCATATATACAGGTTATCCTAAACCAGAATACCAATATAAAGTAATCTTTTTTAAATGTGATACCCCATGCATATTTTCTTTTTAAGTTCCACTCTTAAAAATAATCTTAGTTTAATAAAGATATCCTATTCCCATTTTCGATATTTACCGATTTATTTGACATTTTTTGAAAAAAGTAGTGCTGACGAAATTAATTAATTAATTAATCTTGATTACAAAATAATTAATTATTGAATTTATTAAACTTATTAAAATATTCGAAAAATGTACGGGGTGTTTGCAATTTGAAGTTTAATTAAAGTAAAATGTTTTATTTAATTAGTGCAATAATTTAAATGGAACACCCTGTATTTTATGGTACTAATATGAAGGATATTTTATTTACGTTAAAAGTTCTATAAGGTTTCCTATACCCATATCTACCATTTTTCAAACTATTATCAATAGTTTCAATGAATCAATAAATTTCAAATATCTATACTAATAGTGTTATTGTAACAAAGCTATTAAATAAACATTAGTACTTTACAAAGGAAGTCAGGGTATCTGCTTTCTTGTATAATTCTTGCACCTTATAATTTATAGTTATTCTTGTAGTTCTTGGGTTTTAGGTGCTTGTAGATCAATTAAAAATCGTGTGTGTGACTATAGCTTTCGGCACTGATCAGAGTCTTCTCAGTAGTTTTTATCAAACAATTTTTTTCTTTTAAATAAATATTGTTTTTTTATTAAATTTAATGTTATATGAATTCTTTGATACAAAATTGAGGTATTAAAAATAAATTAAAACATTTTTGTTTATTTTTTTTTCTCCTATAATCCTAGTCATGGTTGTTATATTTTTATTTATTGTTGGTAGGTATTATGGTCATCCATACACTAAATTACACTAATTAAAGGAAAAAGAAATTGCTTAATAAAAACTATTGAAGAGGGCACTGATCAGTGCCGAAAGCTAAACACACACAGGATTTTTATTTGATCTATATGCACCTAAAAACCCAAAACTAAAAGAAAAATTAAATGAACATATTTATTCCAAAATGAGTCAGTAAATTTAAAATTTGTTGTCCATGCATATTCTGATTCGCTTTTCAAAATTATTTTTTGAGTTTGATAAACTACGTTTTTAACATATCCCCAACAGAAAAAATCTAGAGTAGTTAGTCAAATAACCTAAGGGGGCCATTAGTAAAGCCTCTTCTTCCTATCCATTTTTCAGGAATGTTTGGTTTATTGGTTTTATGCGAAAAATGGGCAGCCACATTTTTCATCTAATATCCAAAAGAAGGTTTCAGGAATCTTTCTTCAAAAATCTTCCATTTAAATGACTATCAAAAAAGTAGGGCCTTACCATGCAACTGTCTTCCTATCATTCCACCATAAACGTTTAACGGCCATGGTTTAATCGATTTGCAGTTCGAAATTCATGTGTATTTTCGGTACTGTAATAATAAAAATTATGTCTATTCACAAATCCGTTATTATGGAAAGTAGATTCATCAGTAAATAGTATTTAATAAAAGTTAATATTTAGAATTGTACCACACGCCTCTGTAAAAAATTTCGTGTTTGATAATTTTAATACTAATATAATTGCTTAAAAATTAATGAAAAACATAAAATAAACAAACTTGGAGGGTAAAATTCATTATTCTGGAGTTAGACATGTACAATATATAAATACCAAGCTGTATAATAACCAAATAATAGAAAAATTATAAGAAAATATATAAAGATTAATTGATTGATGTTTAATATATACCTGTAAAAAGTAATTTTTTGATTATTTCTTGTCGCTACGACTTTTACACTGAGATGCAACATAATAACGTGTGTTCTGGTTTTCCAACAATTTCAAACAGTCGTGGATTTTTCCTTTACGCACACGGTCCGGCGCAGTTTCAAAACAGTTTTCATCTCGATGCTTTAGATTATTTTCATTGGATTTTTTATAATTTTGTGTCTTGAAGAAAAATCAACGTATTTTATTTTTTAAATATTCAAATGCTGAAATTTTATTTTAAAACACATTTGGGCCGGAACGGTCCTGTTAAGTAGTCTTCGTAGTCTCGTGTATAGGGTGAGCAACGTATATAATTATATACATCAATGGTGTAATCAGATCGATTCTGACAACTTATGGTGCTTTCTTTAAAAATGCAATTGGGGACAATTTTTGTAACACAGATAGTTCTCCTTACCTCTACACTTCATACTTGTGTCATACCTACATTTATAAAAAGAGTAAAATAAAAATATTCCGAATTTTGTTCCTGAGTACTGACATCTAACGATAATTACAGGAAAATATTAAGCACAATGCAGCCACCACAGCACTGTCGTTTCCTTTGACATTTCCATTTTAGGTTTTTGGCTTTTGTTAAAGTATGTTGGTAAAAATGGTGCTGTGTTGCATTGCATTGTTGGAACAAAATTTTTATAAAATGGCTGATTATCATGCAAAAATAATATGCAATTTGTGATTTTATCATTTATAAAGTGTAGTTTTTATTATTTCCGCATGATTTAAGTCTTCGGTGTGTATTATTTTAATGATTTACTTTATTTAGATGTGGCCTAGTTGAGTTGTGTAATGCAGTTTGAGTAGCTTAATGGACTACTGGCGATAAGATCAGCTAATGTTTTTACTTGAAAATCAGTAATAGCTGGTTCGCCTTATTTTCCAATCATCCAAATTTAGAATATCGATGTGAGTATTTAGCACACGATAAAAGGATTATTTTTATATATAAAATTCGATGGAAGGTTGTATTTTTAAAGTTAATACTCCAAATTTGATACCTGCTCAACACCCAACCTTTATTTAAAATATAAGGAGGTATCGTTAATTAATATTTTATTTTGTACTTACATACGCTATTAAAACCTCTATTTAATGTGCAGGTAATGTTCTAGATTACATATTTTCCACATATATAAGTGATTTTTGGGTAGTAGGATGGTTGACAATATTGTTTCCTTCATATATTCTTTTCGGTGAATTCTTGTAATATTTAGTTGAGATATATAAAGATTCGTTTAACATTAAACAAGTATATATTTGTAAATTTTAAAATATTGCTGACAATTTTTTATTTTAAAAGAAAATGACATGTGGGTATTGACCTGAATATGGGTAATAATAGTTTTTAATATGTAAGTATCCTTAATATGCAAAGAACAATTTTTGATTGTATTTGTTTAACCAAATTTTGTACACTTTTTTCAATATTTGTGTCTAATAGGAATAGAGCTAAATTTAGATGGCAAATAATGTCCCTATAAATGAAATATTTGTGTATAATTTGTTTTATCACTTGTGATTAGTGGATTAAAACATCTATATTTGAAGTCTGTTTTACTGTACTTACAGGAAGTTCAATTAATGTTTCAATAATGAACAGTTATTTGTAATGGCAGATCTTTTATTTTTAAAATACTTTCTCGAACCCAAAATTTCTTCAAGTATCAACCAAAATTGCTCATGCTCTGTTATTGCGCATTCACAATACAAATTACCATCAGTTACTCAATTCTCAAGCAACAAAATTCTAATTTTTACCAATATTTTTTTAAATCATTTATTATTTTATATTTTAGTTACTAGGTTGTATTGTTTTCATTGAAATGGGGACACTTGTTAAACAAATATTGGATTATGTATCAATATAGAAGAAGTAGTGTCACAGACTTTGAATCGCCTAGAATTCTTCTGTGGCATGTATAAACAAAATAACAAATCTATGCACTGAAAATTGTGATTTTTAAGGAGCTACAGACAAATGTTTATTTTAATTTTTGCAATATTATCAATTAAGAACTACTAGGATATACTTAAAATGCTGGGATTAAGCTCCACGGCACATAGACCTTACTAGGCCTGTTCTATGTATATCATCCTAATCGGACAGTTCAGGTTAAATTTTCTATCAATTGTCAATTCTTCATCTTTTATGTGATAATTTAATAACCTTTTTAAGGAAATTTCTCTTTTACATCTATATTACTAATTTTAAAATGTATTAAATTTTGTGGTTAATTATTCTGCCATCATACACAAAACCCCAGTAACTCTGCAAACTATAGAATTGAGATATTTGCAATAAAATAAATTATTAGTCCCAGCATAGCTGCATTTGTTGAATCAAAAGACAAATTTTGGATAATGCTTTTAACTAGTTAAAAATAAGTGTGATTAAATTTTTTGTGTTGGCTTGTGGGTTAAAAGGTTTTTGCTACAAAAATATTAGTTATGGTGTAGAATAAAGTAGACTTTTTAGGATAGGTATAGAATAAATATTACCAGGATTTTGCTTACTTTTTAAGAAGAAAAAAAGCTTTAGTATCAGAATGGTCAAATAATCTCAAATATTTGTAATTTGTCAGGGGGTTTGGCTTATGATGGCAGTATTCATATTTGGTAATTGAGTTATTTGTTCCCTTAAAGAAATTTGTTATAAACAGATTCCCACATTGGTATTCTTTTCAACTCAGAAGCTTCGTCAACGATATAAAGGTTGCACATAAGATTTACAAGCTAAACAGGACTCCCCATAAATTATGAAATATTCAGTCAATTAAGATCACAATGCAAGATTATATCCAGAGAATGATGTTCAAATTACATACATTCTGTTGAAACTTCTGTTAAAAGTAATGTTAAAGCCTTTTGGAATTTTGTAAGTTCCAAAAGATCTAATAACACCATACCTGATAATATGAACCTTGAAGACTCTTTTGCTTCTTGTGACAGTGAAGTATCAAATCTGTTTGCCAAGCATTTTTCATCAGTTTACACTAATCTAAATCAAAATTTTAACGATATTTCGACCATTTACGAGAAATTATCTGATCTTGACATAAAGAAAGGTCCATGTCCTGACATTATTCCTCCCACGCTACTCAGAAATTGCAGCTTCGTATTGTCTCGCCCTCTCTTCTATATTTTCAATAAATCTATCGCCACGGGTGAGTTTCCAGATTATTGGAAACGGTCTTATGTCACCCCAATATACAAATCGGTTAGCAAGTCAGACGTCAAAAAGTACCGACCTATATCTATTCTCAGTACTATACCTAAGATTTTTGAGAATACTATAACAGACTACCTTACCTATGACTGCTCTGGCATCATAACGGATCGTCCATATGGTTTTTGTGCTGGGAAATCGACTGAATTAAATCTAGTTACCTACGTCGACTTCCTGTCGGAAGCGTTAGAGAAGGGTTGCCAGATTTATTCTGTTTACACTGGCTTTTCTAAGGCTTTTGACAATATGGCATAAATGGGGGTCGTACTGCAATGGATTTGTAGCCATCTTATGAACAGAACTCAAATGGTTAGAGTAAACGATCACTATTCTAACTCATTTCAAGTTACCTCAGGTATTCCTCAAGGATCACACCTTGGTCCCTTATTATTCAACTTATTTATAAATGACATCATTCATTGTTTTCAGTATGGCAAAGCACTATTGTTTACAGATGAATTAAAAGTTTTCCTAATTGTCAAAACCATTTATGATACCCTCTGGCTTCAGTCTGACCTTGAAAATCTATCAAACTGGTGTTCCTTAAATGGCATGGACTTTTATTCCAAAAAGTGCCTTGTCATGTGCTTTTATCGATCTCATGTACCAACTACTACTTTTGATTATAACTTAAAAGGTCATATCTTGGAGTCTGTTAATCAAATTAAAGACCTTGGAGTTATTCTAGATCCCACTTTAAGTTTCAATCAACACATACCTAAGGCTATCCATAAATCCATGAAAATGTTAGGTTTTATAAAAAGGCTAACACATGATTTTACTGACACAACTGCAATTAAAGTCGTTTATTGTTCACTAGTCCGACCTCACCTAGATTATTGCTCTTCTGTCTGGTCTCCACATTATATAATGCACAGCAGAAACATAGAAAATGTGCAACATAAGTTTCTTAGATACATAGTCTATAAATTGGGTGTCCTTTGTGAGTATGGTTTGTTAGAGAATTTTCTAAACATCCCCTCTTTGGTAACTAGGAGGAAACAGAGAGGCCTGACATTACTTTTCAAAATTATCAATGGCAGATGCAGCTGTACTGAACTTCTAACAAAAATAAATCTTTATGTTCCAACCTGCTTAACTCGACAGCAACAAACATTTTATGTACCTTTTTATCGTTTAAACCATAATTTTAGCAGCTGTATTCCAAGAATGTTAAGATTAGCCAACACTCATAACGATCTTGAGATATTTAACACCCCCTTTCATAAATTTGTAAAGCAATTACTTAGTACTAATCTTTAATTTTTAATGTTTAATGTAAATATTTTATTCAACCTTATTGTTTTTTGTCTTTTTAAATCTTTTAAATTCTTTACCTATTTTAGTCTATATGTAATAAATTATACCACGTTTGTATTTCAGCACCATATATATTTCACTACATTTTAATTATAATTTAAAATTGTAATTTATTTCTCAAATGAGCTTGCCTGTAAATAAATAAATAATTTAAAAATATAATTTATCGTTTTACATTTTTGGTCAAACTTTTCTGATAAATGTTATAAACACAATATTATTACCAACTATGTATAATAGGTATAATTGATTCTATGAAAAATATTACCTTGTTTAAATTTAAATAAAATTAACAATTTCTACAAGAACCAGAAAACAATTAGAAATCAGTTTTTAAGTAATGTGGAGTATGTATGCACTTCAAATATTTTACAAGAACACCTAGTTTTTATTGACATACAGTATTATACCGTATTATACCTAGTATGAAGCTTAAGATGTTTTAAGAGTGTACAATTTACTAGGTAAGGATGTTTGTGTGTTATGAATTATGAATGTGAATTTTAGCAGGTAACAGCTATTTAAGGTTTTTTTTTTTTTTGAATGACTGAAATTGTTTCAAGAGTGTCCCACAATGCAGTCAAGAATAACAGTATATGATTATTATTTAACCACATTTTGAATATACTCTTTTTGAACACATCTGATTTAAATAAAATGAGAAACCTACAAAAACTGCAAAATCGCATAATAAGGATTATTTTGAAATGCAGTAGGCTTACATATTTAAATATGGTATGCATTTACTTTACAAAATTTTACATAGTCTTTTACCATCATATTTCAACAAATTTGTAATTTTTAATATTCATTCATCAGTATAATACTAGAATAAGAAATAATTAATATGTAAATAAACGAAAATATTAATTACTAAAACATTAATTTTTAAAAGATTTATTAATTATAACAGTCTACCTGAAAATGTAGTCTTATTCTGTTTAAGACATTTAAAAAAAAATGAAAAGAAAAAAATGAACCAACTATAAATACAATAAAACAGGATTATATTTAGAAACCGTAATCATTGAGAAAATTTCAATGTCAAAAATCTAAAGTAAGCCATTATTAATATGATAAATGGTTTAATTACCTATTTATAATATTTATTCATTTCATTTATAGTCTGATTTACGATACTGTTAAAAAAATGTCTGCTATTTTGTTAGATCCAACTTTTTATTTATATATAGTTAATTGTTTAAATCTCAGTTAATAAATATCACATTATTCTAAAGCCAAGCTTGGGCTTTATACTATACTGTACGCCTGACTCTTAGAATACCGACACATCAAAATTGGGGCCATGTTTGCAAAAGATTATTGAATACGATGACCTCTAATGTATTTTTTATTTTAAATAAACTAAATTCTACATTCTTTTACAATTTATAATAACATTTTAGCTGAGGTAATCCAACGATGGATAAACATCCCCTAAAAAATGAATCTACAGCGGAAATTACTCAACATTTAAAGTTACACAAATCGTCTGAAATATGTTTCGTTTGCGGCAATCAAAATCAACCTTATATTTATTACCTTAATACCCGACCAATACCCGATAAGCCGCAAGAACCTTATTTTCCCTTCTTGGAGTCTCACGAACCGCCGCTGGGGCACATATCGAAGAGCAGCCATTCAGTTCCGGCATGCTATTTGTGTTACAAACTACTTCTAGAGCAATGGGATGCTTACGAATTGACTTCTAAGCCGCACTCTGAAAGATTGTATTGGCTCAAGAGGGTGGATAATGGACCTTATACTGGAGCCGATATGGGGATGCAGGGGGAGTATGCTGCTCAAATTTTAGGTCTGAATAACGAAACCATTCCTGGTATCGCGGTTGGACAAAGGAGCGTTGTAGGAGTTAAAGATGAAGTGAAAATCAAAATTAGTGGAAGGCATTCCCAGGTAAGCATATCCTAACAGCTGTAAATCTATTTAAAACAGGAACATACTCTTTTGCAGCCACCTGTAACACCTAGAAACGACGTTGATACAATTTCCGAAAGCGCCCTAGATCTGACGCACCCAAATCCTATGCCTTCTATCATTCAATCGGCTCCAGTTTACGCCCATAGTCAAAATTCCAACTCATCAACTGGTACGGATATCCTAGATTTAAGTATGCCAGATAAAAATTCTTCGACTGAAGTCTGTTACGTATGCGGAGACGAATTCAAGAGGGGTAGTCTCGATTTTGTTGCAAGCAAACAAGTCGCTGATTCTCCACTGAAGCCTTTTTTCCCAAGTCTGATTGAACATCCGAGACCCAGTAGAAGTAGACCAATTGATTCTGCTGGCCGGGTTCAAGCTTGCGTCGAATGCCAACAGCATCTCTTGAAGCAATGGCAAACGTTTCAGGTATTTTTTAGAGTATTTGCTTCACCTTTATAAATTATAACCGTTTTATTTTTTCATAGGTACAGGGTATTCCTCATGCTGAACGTAATTATACGTTGCGAAAACGGCAGAGTTCGAATTTAGATACCACTACTTTCATATGTTACACATGTGCTCTTGAATATCCATCTAGTAGTATCAGATTGCTGTACTGTTGTCAAAATTCCGAAAAGGAACCGTATTTTCCTTTCATTCAAACTTTGAAAGCGCCACCCGGCGCTAGTCCTATAAGTCCACAAGGTATGGTTCAAGTGTGTTCAATTTGCTACAAGTCAATTCCTCAAAAGCATCAGGTAATTTTTTTTTTCTTGATATTATTTGTAACTTGAATTAATCTGGATTGTTTTTGTAGGTGTTTGGTGGTGATCCTACATCAATAAGTGGAAATCATGTTTCTGTTAATGATATAATTTTCCATAATAGTAATTCTTCTAGACCTAGCACAGTTAAATCTCCAGCTAATAGTGCGGGTTCGGATATTAGGTACAAACCGTATGATATCAATTCATCAATTATGCTTACTAACAAGAAAAAGCAGGCTATTCTAGAAGGGCGGCATAATTCGAAAGTAAGTAATATAATGAAATGTGCACATATTCAAGTGGGTATAGTAGTATATGATGTCTGATCTGACCCTGTATTTTAGTTCCTGCAAGGAAACGGTGAGGGTAAGATTTTTATATAAGTGGGTAGTAAATGTGCCAAAAATTTGATTTTTATCTCGTCTGTGAATAAAAAAAAAAAAAAAAAAGGAAAAACATTTTATGTGCCAAGACTCGAACTCGCAAATCATTTGCTTCAGTAGCAGACGCCATATCCATTACACCACATTCTATCGATGTTTGTATTTGCAAGGCAGTGTATTATACTATAAATTCGGATGGTTAAGAATTAAATATCACTTCTTATTTTGCATATTATCTTTTAGTTATTAATATTCGTTTTTAGCCTTTGGTATCTACTCGAACCACATCTCCATCGCCGGAAATCAACGGTCAGCCTAGCAACCAAAATTACCGTTGCTACATTTGCATGGGTCTCTACTCTCGTTCCCAAATGGAATGGGTCAGTACTTCTGCAGAAGGTATGAATTCGCACGCGATGCATTTCCCTTGTCTAGCGAAAGTATCTCGTTCGTCTGAAAACAGCTGTATGGATTCGCATGGGAGAGTGTTAAGTTGTACAAAATGTGTTAAACATTTAGCGCAGCAATGGGAAGGATTCGATGGCGATAGGGTTCCGTTAGAAAGAAGAAGGTAAGTTTGGGTTTACTGATGAATTAGCGAATGGACCTAATTGGTGTCTACTACAATACGATCTTCAGTGCACTGCTTTTAAGACAGTGTTGTTTTTCTTCTGGTGCAAGATCTTAACTTTTTTTTTTAATTTTAGGTACGACATTCCTACCCCTGAAACAACGGCCAATGGTGACCAGGGTATTCCTACTCCTCCTAGCACTAATAGCGATAGAACGGTGTGCAGTAATAGCAATCCAGCATCTGCAAATAGTAGCATTTATTGTTTCCTCTGTGGTTTACATTCGGAATTGACTTTAGCTAGAGTGGTGTACAGCAAACCGCAAGGTATGTTCAGTATTATATCGATCTTGAAATTAATAATATTACTAATAATAATAATAATACTAATAATAATAATAATAATAATAATTTTTATTCACATAAATAATTACAAGTAGCTGCGAATTATACTTAGTAAAAACAATTCAATTCAAGGATCATGTACCTGAGGGTGGGCATGAATTTCATTTTTTAAACAACAAACTAATAAAACTGAATTACAAAATAAAAACATTAAATTACAATACATAATTGATTAAATACAATTTAAAATAGTCTTAAATTTTTTTTAGACTATAACAAGCACCATCAGAATTTAAAAATTGTTTTAGTTTTATAAGAGGTATCCCAAATCCATTTTATAACTAGATTTAATTTTTTTGATATCCGTAGAAATATTGTTTTATAACTTTGGACCTAAATATCTAAAACATTTTTGTCCAATCAATTTCTAGAACATTTTAAGCTATTTTTAAATTGCACAGACATGTTTAGATCGTGTTTGGAAAAACCCTACTGGTAGTAATATATTATTTCAAATTTCAGGTCGGAATGCTCCATATTTTCCATATTTACTAAGTCACAAGAGCCATCCTAATGCAGAACAACTCAGAGATGATGGATCTGCTTTGTTGTGTACCTTTTGCTATCACAGTCTCGTCAGTCAATGGCGGAAGTGTGAAGCACAGGGATCTGGTTTAGTTTCTTCTGCTGATAAGAGAGATTATAACACTCATGATTATTGCTGTTATGTGTGCGGTATTACGACTTACAGGAAGAGAGTGAGGGCACTCTTGATTAAAGTAAGATTTTTTTTATAAATTGAATGCTGAGAAAGTTAAAAGTTTTTAAATTAAAATTGTGCATTTTCTTTTAAAACTCAGGATTTCCCATTTCTAAAATTCCATCCACAACCGGAACATTCTCTGTTATTGGAAAATGGGGATTATGCTGTCGTATGCCTGGATTGTTATGAGACGTTAAGAACTCAAAGTTTAGAATATGAAAGATGGGGTTTGCCAATCGATAAAAGGCAATATAATTGGATAACACAACCACCCCCGCCAGAAGATAGTCCGGAAGTTATGGTTGCTAGGTTACCAAGTGGACAACGAAGTGACAAAGTGGTGAGTAACTGCATAGAAAAGTTCCTCATTATATCGATTATAATTATTATAATGTAACAATCATTGCGAATAGGATCTAATTTGAAAACCTTTTCATCATATTTTTTTAATTTAGTTCTTTCTTAATTAAGTTAAATTTCTGAAATGATGTCTTATGTAAAGTATAGCTTATATGCTTTCATTTGTATGGTCCACTATAGTTATAAAAACATATGGTTAGAACTGTAGTGTTTTAAATTTGGTTGATGGTGAGAGAGGTTCATTGTATCTGCTTTGTTGTTCGTTGTACCCCAAATCACAATAATACTTGATATGCTGCAATTTATTAGTGTGGCATTTGCATAGTTCTGTATTTAGATCTCTTATTGTAAAGAAATAATCGAATCTAGGAGAAAATACATTTCAGTTTAATTATTCAGTTGTTTTTTTTTATTAATTTCAGGTTCCTCCAACTTTCGTAGCCAAGCCAAATAAAAGAAATCATTCTCCGAAAGCGATTGATAAGAAAATTTCAAGGGCTGAATCACGGCCAGGTAAGATTCTATAATAGTTTTTTTTATTTAAAGGTACGAGTCTGAATTTAAACTGAATCTCGCCGATCGGATTTGATAATTTCATAACGATTCTATCGCTTGTAAGAAAAATAGAATACATTGTGACAATATTAATGAATGTATTCACATGAAGTCCTTAACACCTTAGGGTATATAAGGCTTTGATTTTATATAAATTATTGTGATGATAATAAACTGTAGAAAAGCAATTTATTTACAAAAGTAGTATATCTTCTAATTAAATTAATTTCAATAATAAAACTATGGAATTTGCATATTTTGACCATGTCAAGACAGGGGCTCGATTCTCGAGTTCATTGGAAAATTTTCCCATGGGAAAAGATTCCACTACTTATATTCCCATGGTAATAGGTCATGCAATTCTCGAACTTGTCGGAATAGGCATTCCCATGGAAATAGTAGTTTCACGTATGTCTGATATTAAGTCGACGAATATTTCGAAACAACCAATAACATTAAAGATATTTTAAAATTTACTGTTGGCATTATCGGTATTTGTTGTGGTTTGTGGGTAACCTGTTACCTGCCGAGCCCCCGCTCCGGAGCAGGTGCCGTGCCGAGCAATCGCTAGCATGACCGAGAAACAAGGGAAAATATCCGATTGTATAATTAAAACTTGTTGAATTATTAGCTTTTCTTTTTACATGTTGAAAAAAGAAAAAGTAGCTTTTGTACGGAAGAGCAACGAAAGTTTCGAGAAACTAAGAAATTCCTTCGTTAACGGAAATAATAAAATTTTCGAAAGGGTTGCTTCATTATTCAAATTACTACAAATTTTTCAATTTGTATTATTTACCAGTCCCTCAGCAGCTCCCACAATTGCTAACTGATTTAAGAAAATCAGTTCATAGTTTCTTAGTGAAAGAAAAGTAAAAATAATATACCTATACATAAATAAAATAATATCAATCAACTTAAATCTACAAGTAAAAATCTATAAATACGCCAAAAAAATGTTTTAACTACAATTTCACCAAAAATCCAAGACATTCGAAAATCTTTGGTTATGTGTGTTAGTCGTTCGTCAAATTTTCGACTTTAATGCGCAAATTTGCATGAATGTCAAATTAACTTTTCGAGTTACTAAGGCAACGGTTGTTGAAGAAAATGAGAGCTCAATTTTCGAATGAAAACAATAAAATTTTGAATAAAAAAAAGTAATGGATTGTATCTTATTGTCCAGAATTTGTAAGTGATAATTTATTAAGGTAGTTCACTCGCGACAGTCGTACCTAAAAATATCGCATAATGGTGAATACCAAAACTTCGAGATTCTCAGTGCTATTCAATTTTATTTTTGTAAGAGACTGTACAAAACACATGTATATAAACACATATGGACATGTTATAATTTTAATAAAATTCATCCGGCAATCTTGCAAATATATGAACGGAAAGGTATAGAAATTTGTGACTTCCTCATACTAATTTTAAGGGTTTGTTTTGGTTCAAACAACCGTTAATTCCACGTCGCGAGGCTATTACAACCTCTTAGCTGATCGAGTGTTATTTTGTTACGTGTAGTGATTACAATGTTGCCAAGTTGTAATAATTTTACCAAACTACTCGTCAACTGCTTTAAAAATATTTTTATTTTAAAAATCTATATCTTTTTACTAAGACGGTCAAAATATTCAGCGATTTTTTAGAAGATTTTATAACTTCTTGATTTACGTAACATTAGTTTTTAAAAAATATGATAAGAACCGTTTTCGAGATATCTTGAAATAAATGCATTGCTTGTGTACATGACAGGCTTCAACAGTGTTAATTATGCACATTTCGATTGTTAATATCTCGTTTCACAGACGGTCAAAAAATTTTTTTTTTAGTTACGTAAACGACACTTTCGTTAACCTTATATTTCAATTTTATTGAATTCTTAAGAAACGCCGTTTTACGAGTGAACTACCTTAATTGAGCATTAAAAAATATTTGCTCTTCCTTGGAAAAGTCCAAGAACTTAACATAACTGTGATACTTACTTTAATCCAAGGCAGTTTTCACATTTTTTCTTGTAGAAAATAGACATTCATTAAAACAGACCTAAATATCCAAAGAAGAGCTTATCAGGTATAATCCAGACTTGAGATTTGTGCATAACCTTTCCTAATAAAATTTTCTATTTTAAATTGTTATAAACACTTAAATTTATTCATGAGTGAAATTAATGTTACTGTAGATAATACATTATTTTAAATGCGAAATAATTTAAATTTTTGAATCAAGAAACTCAAGGTAGCTATAATGATCAAAATTAAAATGGTCTATTAATAATAGTAATATACGTTTTATAATTAACATATAAACCATTTTGTACCTGCCTTGTTCACCATTAAACATCTTTTTGATTTAGTATGATAATTGAACTATAAAAAGTTGATCTTTCGTCATTGTATCCCAAATCACAATAATACTTGATATACAATTTAGTACGACATTTGCGTAGATCTGTATTAAGGTCTCTTACCCCTCTAAACTTGATCACCCATACCAAGCAATATAAACATTGTAGAGAATTATTACAAGGGTTTTGTGACTTTTTCCCTAGGTCCAATTAATAAATGAAAATATAAGTTTTATTTGAATTCAACATATGTTTTGCTATCCATATATAAATGGCAACCAACAAATTTTTATTCAATAGCTAAGGCATATATTCACGAACAGTATCTGGATCTAAACCGGAGCTGTAATATATAATCAAACTGGGCTTTTAATATGATGACAAATGAATTAGTAGGTATATAAGTATTGCACTATAAACCAAAACTTTTTCTTATGTGTTATTTTAATTTCAAGATTTTTTCTTCTATGAAATAAATTGATGTTAATTGTGTTTTATATATTTTACTTATAAAAGGAAGGTATAAGGTTTGTTCCAACAGCGGATCTGATCATCAGAAGGACGTCAGACGGATAAGCCACGGATAATCCGATGAACTGTCAGTAAAACGTTCCAACGTATTTCTGATTCATACATGAATGAGTCGGCGGATTGTCAAAACGATCAGAGCTTCATCACTTGTACAATTTATCAACACATGCGCATTTGAACGTCTCTCCTCGTTCGTGCTATTTGTTTGTAATTGTTGGGATTTTAAGTTAGCTCGGAGTGGCTTGTGTTTGTATTTCTTTTAATTGAAATGAATAATTTTTGTTTTTATCTTGTGTACGGTTTTTTTATGTAAAAAACGTACTTATTTTAAATAAAAATAAACATCCTATGGTTTCAAAATTATAAATTCACATAGAGCGTTCGATATAGCCAAATAAATGTATTTTGCATTCCATTCCATTTTGTGTTCCAACTAGTACAAGTCGCTGATTAAACAACGGACGAATAAACGGTCTGACATGCGCAGTGATTAGTTTATGAATGCATTCATGCACGAGTCAGAGACACATCAGAAAGGAGCTATTGGAACAAACCTATAGTTCATTAAATTTAAAACTATTTTTGACCAAAAAGATATTTCATGTACAAGAGCTGTTGGGTAAGTTATATGATTAAAGCATGATGGTTTATTGCAAATTTAATGTGAAATATATGAATTAATTACCACTTTTATACAAATTAGAAAACCCCGAGTTTGTAAAATTTATTTTTGGAAATTTCTGGCAAGTATCCCAAGCCTTGAGAAAATAATCTCAAAATTGTATACAAGCAACATAATTAAAGTAGACCAATCGGATATAAAATAGGACGTTCAAATCAAAGATTGGGCAAATAATAGTAATAGACTTCATGACATCGGGTGAGAGAGGGTGAAGCGCGCTCTGTAGAGGTCACTTTTGCTACGACCTCAACTTTTCCCCTCGATATGGGCATACTTGGCTCAATGCGGTGTCGTTTCAGCACAGGTGAGTTAGAATTCCCAAAGTCGAGTACGTTCTGTTCTTCCCCATGGTCAGTTATAATCGGAGAACAGTTAAAGTCTATTTCCAGGGGCAGATTCGTAGCTCTCTGACTCACAAAATGGTTAGTCTTGTGAATACCTGAGGGGAACAATTCTCTCTGTGAGGTTTGTCACTGTAATTAGGTCAGTAGTTTCGTCATCTAGGACTAATTCTCAACGGTAAAGAAAATAGTGCTTGGGACTAAGAACTACTAAAGTGACTAGAGGATGATACGCCTGAATCTGGATCAGGACGAGCCGGAACAAGAATATTATTTAAATGAAATTGCACTATTACACATTAATTTATTACTTTTTAAATTAGAAAAATTTAACAAATTGTTTGATAAAAACGTACATTTGTAGCTCATCCCCTTTTCAAAATAACCCCTGATAGTGCTAACCTCACGGTAAAGTTAGTACCAATCACGTAAATGAGCATAAATTGCATTTTTTTGTATAAATGTCGCTTTTTTATCATAAATTTGTCGTGCAAAAAAAAATTGTCGACCATCTCCTTTTTGGAATAAACCTCAGTTAATGTTAATTTTGTTGGAAAGTTAGCACTACCAATCACGAAAATGAGCAAAAATTACATTTTTTTATATAGAAATATTTGACGTTTTTTGTCGTAAATTTGTCGTGAAAAAATTTTTGTCGTCCATCCCCTTTTTTGAAATAAACCCCAGTTAATGCTATTTTTGATGGAAAGTTAGCATTACCAATCACGAAAATGAGCATAAATTACATTTTTGTACAACTGTCGAAAAAACTTGACATTTCTGCGTCTCTGTTGATCCGTAAATGTTTACTTTTTTCACTGCCAAAATAATTCACAAAATAAACATGAAATATTACTTTTTGAAGGATTCATTATATTATTATACAGAGTCAATTATTAATTGATTATTCATCATAAAACAATTTCATTTGAACAATTACTTCCAACATAAATTCCCAAAGATGTCCTATGTTGCTGCTGATCAGAAACGTCAGGTATTTTAATTTGTTTGGAAGAAGATGGACAATTCAATATTTTGACAGTTGTACAAAAAATGTTGTTTGTACTTAGTGTATAAAATTCGTGTTTTAATGGCACATTCGAGAGAATTTTTGGCCTCGACCAGCGGAATAGGCCAAAAATTAGCACTCTCATGTGCCATTAAATAAACTCCAATTAATGCTAATTTTGATGGAAAGTTAGCATTATCAATCGCGAAAATGAGCATAAATGACACTTTTTTTTAATACGTAATATGTGTTGTGGAAAAAACAATTGCGTAGCTCATCCCCTTTTTGAAATAAACGCCAGTTAATTCTAATTTTGATATAAAGTTGGCACTACCAATCACGAAAATGAGCATAATTTTTTATATGGATAATTTGCCGCTTTTCTTGTGAAAAAAAAAAAAAAAAAAATGTGTCGCTCATTTTCAGTGGCCGATTGTTTCCAAGGATCAACTTCCATTTATCAGACAACCTAACTTTAATGTTCCTGGTTCAAACTGCTCCTAATTTTCTACTGTCTTAAACATTAGGTATAAAGAAAAATTATATTAAAAAAAAAATTAATACTACATAATATCAATGTTTATATTTAACACATATTGGGGTCTATTCTGTAACAATTCTTTATATTTAACGGCCTTTAAAAATATTTTCTTCTTTACTTCTGTCATTATTTAAACGGATCTTTAAAATACATTAGAGGACTATCTTAAAGAAATCTGTTTAAATAATGACAGAAGTAAATTAACGAATACGAACATATTTTTATAGGCCGCCAATATTTTTAAAGGCCGTTAAATATAAAGGAATTGTTACAGAATAGACCCCAATGTCTGCTGTCACTGTTAATGTTTTTCCACTATATACCATGGTATTTTTTATTGTATTGTATTTGTATTTAAAGAATAGTCGTATTACGAATTTAACGATTTTGAACAAATTTTTTTTTATATAATTTTTTGATTAAAAAATATCTATGGTTTCTTTAAAATTGCTAACAGTTTACCTTGAAGGGAAAGTAACATACCCTAAAAATACAATTTAGTGAGGGTATAATCATGTGAAAGAAATTTTTTAAATGGATAATTTAAAAACAAAATACTGTGGCGGTAAAAGTCTAAAGTGAGACACATTTTTTAACAACTTCTATTTCTTTTTGAATACAGATTTCGTTACGATAGATAATTTTGTTTTTTTATTTTAAAATTGGTGACAAATAATCCATATAAAAGAAGTTAGTTTACATGGGTTATAAATTGCCCCTAGCAACTAAATGATCGGCAAACGGTACAATTATTGTATTACTTTATTTTCAATAAAAATTGAGTCAGTTATTCTGAATAAAATTTTTCGATGGTAACACGTTCGAGTCTCTAAATATAAATCTAAGGAATAGAAGATATTGGATTTGGTCATTAAAAAAATAAATCGTCCCCCTTTTCTCCCTTAAATTGATCAAAAAATGGTAAAACAATGATAAAATGGCAATTCTAGAATTATTGGTGATCCTCATAACCATGAATGGGTTATTTCAGAAAAGTGACAACCTACAAATTTCTTTTTTTTTTTTACACCAAATTTATGACGAAAAAGCGACAAATTGTCCAATATTCAAAAATTCAAATGTATAACGTGGAAGAACTGACTTACGAAAATTAAATATTATTTTACTAACTGGCAACTACATCTAATCTTTAATACTAAATTATTTGTAGATAATAGAGCCGTACAAAAAGTATGGTGTTGAAATCACTCATTTATATTCGTTTCATTTATAGCATTTCCTGCAAACATTATCGCAAAGATTATTCCTTGCTTGTTCCACGAGCACTATTAGAGGTTATTTTAGCATTAACTGGGGTATATTTCAAAAAGGGGTTGAGCGACAATTTTTTTTTTCTACGACAAATTGACGACAAAAAAAGCGACAAATTATCCGTATAAAGAAATGTCATTTATGCTCATTTTCGTGACTGGTAGTGCTAACTTTTCATCAAAATTAACATTAAAAGGGGTTTATTTTAAAAAGGGGAGGAGATACCAATTTTGTTTTTCCACGACAAATTTACGACAATTTATCCATATAAAAAAATGTAATTTTTAACTGGTGTTTGTTTCAAAAACGGAATGGGCGACTTTTTTTTTACGACTAATTTAAGACAAAAGGCGAAAAATTATCCATATAAAAAAAGTCATTTATGCTAATTTTCGTGATCGGTAGTGCTAACTTTCCATTAAAATTAGCCTGAAAAGGGTTTATTTCAAAAGGGAAGGAGTGACAAATTTCATTTTTCCTTGACAAATTTACGACAAAAAAGCGACAAATTATCCATATAAATAAAATGTAATTTTTGCTCATTTTCGTGATTGGTAGTGCTAAGTTTACCGTGAAGTTGGCACTACCAGGGTTTTTATTAAAAAGGGGATGAGCGACAAATTTTATTTTTCCACGACAAAAATGCGACAAATTCTCCTATATTCAAAAATCCAAAATGGTAGTGCTGACTTCACGGACGTCGTCCTTAGTGACTTTTATGACAACTTTCTTATCAGTTCTGTCAAATAAGTTAGTGATATCGTTTTAGGATTGCTGCTGAGGTTATTAGTGTTACTTTTAGGTAATTGATGACATTAATTCAGTCACGTGGGCTACATATATTGTTGAAGACTACTTCTGTTTAGGGTTCCGCACCCGAAGGGTAACCAATGGGACCCTGTTACTAAGCCTCGGCTGTCCTTCCGTATGTCTGTCAGCGGCCTGTATCTCATGATCTGTAATAGGTAGACAGTTTAAATTTTCACAGAATGTGTATTTCTGTTGCCGCTACAACAATAAAAGGGATCTCCCCTACTAGAAACGTGTTTTGGCTTTTTTGTTCGATCTTAATAAAGTATTTAAAAAGTGCGCAAGTTTTTTTATAAAAAATTGTAATTAAAAATATAAATAACGGATATTAAAGAGCATCATTATGTTATGAATGTAAAAATAAAATTTTAATTTGTATTATTTGTCTCCAATGCTTAAATAGTATGTTGAACAAACAATTAATTTATAACAGTTATTAAAATATCGGCCATCTCTCGTTCATTTTTAGTATATTTGTTTCCTGTTTTTTTAAATTGTTTTTCTTTACTAATACGCCATATTAGTGTGACGTAATTTTGGTTCCACTGCCAATTAACTTTTAACCAAACTTTTAAAAAAAACATCATTGAATTTGACACATACGTTTTTACAGCTTTTAGTTTTTTTCTAAATATTGTTTGTAGGTCTTAAAAAATAGTTTAATGATATGCAATTATTGGTAATTAAATGATTGTATATTTGATGTACCTTATCTACTTTAGGAATATTTATAAAAGTTAAAAAACGATATAATTTAGGTAAACAAAATGAATAATACGCACCCAAAAAATCTACTGTTACTTTAATTGTCAGTGGAATAAAAATTACATCACCACTAAATTAGCGTATTATTGATTAGTAATAAATACTACATCTCAATAAAAAATTCAGAGTTAAGGAGCTTGCGTACAAAACCGGCTATATCCTATTTTTTATTTTTTGTCGATTTCGTATTTTTAACTTCATTTCAATCCAACAACGTTAAAATACATTTGAAATAGAGTGACGGAAACGTCCTAACTTAGAATGGTATAAGATCCTTTTAGTGCCTCAAAAGAAACCTAACTATGATGAAAATATTGTTGAAGATAGTGACCCATGTGACTGCCTTTATAAGGAACCTGCCATTTTAATATAAAAGTTAATTTTCTTCCGGTATTATTTTTTTTTTACTAGAAATTTATGTTATTTTCGGTAATATTCGCCTATTTTCATGTATTTAGATTTAGTTTATTAATATTAGAAAAATAAAGGTTTTTTTACATTTATTTTTGTGTTTTGATATTTGAGCCTTAATATAAAGGCCGTTGTAGTCGATAAGACATAACTTTTAATAGTTTTTAAAACGTGAAGGCCAGGAATCGGGGAATGTTTGCCATTTCACTAAGATAAATATAGCCGGTTTAGTACAAGTTCTTCAGTTGTCGTACTTAATAAACTACTTTTCAATTCCCACTCGTAATCGGACGACACAGCGGTTTTTAGGGTGCCTTTGTTAACGACCCCTCTCCCTATACCTGAGTCCCGCGAAAGATCAACCAAACCAGCGACGGCAGACGGCCCGTTTATCGACGTTGCGCAAACTTTGATGTCAAATCACACGCCCAAAAAATACAACGAATCGTCTCCGATCGCCGATGATGCATCTACGCGTTTCGTCGTTTCGTATTTAACGTCAACGCAGCAAAGTGTTAAAATGTGATTAATGTTGTATTTTTTTTTAAAGTGCTCTAAACGAAATTCGAAGAATATGAATTGCATTTCTTATCCTAATAATAATTATCCTCAATTGGAAGGTAATTTAATGCGTTGTTTGGTTTTCGTTTTATAATATTTATGACTATTTTGATTTTAGTATTAATTTTCATTAAAATGTTTTTGTTTTTATATTTAAGAGCCAATAAGTACGGCGCACCCACCAAAAAAAAGAGTTTATTAACTTAATAACTTTTAAAATAATAATATTTTAGGCTCAAACTGTGTTATTGCTTTGATATTGTTTATATTATTAGTCTGATCAAATATAAAATAATATAAATATAAAATATACTGATTTATTCAGAATAAACGAAATTTTCTATTTTGGAACATTTTCCGTCTTTGTGCATGGTACAATTTTAACCAAATTTTAGGAGTGGTAAATGTCCACATGCTTAAGAGGGCATGCACATTTTTTTATATTAATTTTTACTTTCCCCCAATTATACCACTTCCAAAATTTGGTTAAACTTGTATAATGGTATAATTGGGGGAAAGTAAAAATTAATATATAAAAAACATGCATGTCCTCTTAAGCATGTGGAACCTATTCCACTTTTAAAATTAGGTTAAAATTGTACCATAAACAATAACAATTCAAATTAAGATAGTAATCTAATTAAAACTATACAGTACAAATCAAAACAGGATGATATCATTTTTACTCATGCTGATAAAGGAAATACAGTAATTGCTATTAATAATATACATTATATTGACAAAACTCTTACATTTCTACAAGCCAGCAATAATTACAGCATACTTAAATTTGATCCAATAGAAAAATATCAAAAATAACGCACACCTAATATTCAGGATTCAACAGCAATATTTGATTCTAAAGAAAAATTCAAACTAATACAGATGAACCATTGATCAACACAACTTTATTCTTAAATAAACTATCCTATTAGACCAGTTGTATCATTTGTCATGGCCCCATCAGTAAAACTTTCGCATAAATTAATTAAACTCACAATAAAATTGCAAATTTCAGTCAAAGTACAGTATAAAAAATTCTTATGAATTAACAGAAAAATAAAAAAAAAATGTTAAACTACCTAGTAACACAAAATTAGTATCATTTTAATGTAACAAACTTATTTCCTAGTATACTTCTTAAAGAAACAGTTAACCTAGTAGAAAACTTATTAGATCACAATCGAGCCAATATTAAAATTAAAGAAGAAATCCTAAATTTGTTAAAAATAATTTCAAAATAACAGGTTTTATTATGGGAACCCCATTAAGTCCACTGCTTGTACAAATATTTATGACTAATATAGCAATAATTTAAGTAAACATTGCTTTTATTAACATAGATATGTTGACATATTAACTGCTTTCACTAGTATGTACTAGTAGACAGTTAAATTCTTTATTAGTTTTTATCAGTACTATACACCCCAATATTAAATTTACTATGGAAATATAGAAGGATAATTCAATAAATTTTTTAGACTTAAATATCATTCAATAATTGTTTTAGACTTAAATATCATTAAAATGAATAAAGCCAATATTGGGATATTTCATAAGCCATCACATACTGATATTACAATACATAATAAATAGTTCATATCATCCATATAAACAAAAGTTAGCAGCATACAACCGGATAATCCATAGATTAGTTAATATCCCTCGTATCAAAGAAAACTTTATAAAATAATTAAAGATCAAAATTATAGCTATAAGAAAGACTCTCACATGTATAGGAATCCCCAGTGAAAAGATATCATCATATTTAAAAAATCTAAATATTAATGTAACTTTCAAAACCAATAATACGTTTGGGAAGTATATTAAAAACAAGGGTAAAATTAATTACAATATTAATTCGGGAGTATATAAATTAAATTGTGGCACTTATCATTCTTTTATAGAAAATTTTGTATAGTCACATTTGAGGAAGAAATTATACAATGAAACAATTCTCATGAAGAATTTTTAACTTTTAATTTTTTTTTAAATAACAGTGTTTTTGTATTTGTTTGGTTTACCTTATTTAAAAATTGCCAGTGGCGTTACAGTTAAAATTAAATAGCTTACAATTAGTTGATTAAATTAAAATAAATGGTTGACAAATCTTTTATGTCTGTTTTATTATACAGGGTGGTCCGTTAATAATGGGTCACAGAGCAACTATGAATTCGTTGCATAAAAATATTGCGATATAACACAATTTACCTTAGTTCAATTCTTGATGTTAAAAAAGATATAGGGTGAGTTACCAAATAACTTAAACGGTGATTCCTATCCCAATTTTCTCCTAACTTGATTCATGGATATGTTAGATGATTTGCCATTAATCGTGAGACACATGACGTTTTATGCAGGATGGTGATCCACCCCATAATAGTAGAACAGTATGAAATTATCTTGATAATGAATTTTCACAATATTGGATCGGCAAAGGTAACCAATATGCTTGGCCAGCACGCAGTCCAGACCATAACCCTATGGATTTTAATTTTGGGGTTTTATTAAATCAATGGTTTATACAGAATTAATAAATTTTCGTGCCGAACTTTGGCAAAAAATAGTAAATGCTGTAGATGTATTCAGAAATGATATACTTTTTAATTTCAGAAAATCATTTGATAAACGAATACGAAAATGTATTGAAGTCAGTGGTGGTGGCTACTTTGAACATTTGTTAAAGCATTAAAAGCATTTCATATTATTGGAGATTATTATATTGAAAGCTATTAAAATTATAGAAGTATTTCTATAGAAAAAAGTACTTTAGCACCCTGTATCTTTTTTAATGTCAAGAATTGAACTAAGGTAAATTGTGTTATATTGCAATATTTTTATGCAATGAATTCATAGTTCACCCTGTATACAGAGTTATTACTTTTTTTAATACAAATGTTCCTTTATTATAATTAGGCTCATTTTCGAAATATCTTAATGTAAATATTCCACCGTTCATTTTGTTAGGTCCGTAGAATTTTCATTATTGGAATATTATCTTTGTTTTTTGTTTTACTCTTTTCTGTAAATTTTGTCTAGTTTGTCCAATGTAAATGGAGTTAAAATCTCTGCAGTCAATTTTATAAACATTTGGTTGGTTTTGGTTTTAAAATTGATAGTTAAACTATGTCCCAAACTTTTGTAGACACCATGTATTATATGTAATAGATTTGTTTGAGTAAGGAGGTGGAAGAAAACTCCTTTCTTTCTCACAGAATTATTTAATAAGCAACTAGTTTTAAAAGTAGTTACTTCATCATCAGACACACTTAAAAGTTAAACATTTTTGATAAAAATGAAGAAAAAATATAACTTCCATTACGGGTTGGCTACATTATAAGAAAGGGTCACTGTATAGCAAACTATTAGTAACGATATTTTGATTCAAGTTGAACAAACTAAGTGTTACAACACATCATTACATTTTAAATTAAAATTTACATTAAACAAACAAAGACGAACTACATTTAAAACGAAGATTAAAAACTAACGGCTAAAATAGATTATAAATCTCATAAAAAACCTTATCCTTCTAAAAAGAAATAAAATAAAAATTAGTGTTCCCATCTACAATACAAGTAGTATTTAAAATACATTTGTCTTGTTAACAAAGTTTTTCGTTCGTTAATGAGAAGTATACATCAGGTGTATATATTTTCAGGAGTAGCGAGCAGTCCCAAGCTCTCGTCCGCCAATAGTTCTACGAAACCCCGAACAATGAGCGGTCACGCGGTTTCCGGTCCGGGTCCCGGACCGGGTGCGGGTGTCCCGAATCAGTACTCGCATTCTTTCGCGGCGGCATTACGTAACTTAGCTCAACAGACCGTGCCGACTACCTCCGAGCAGTCGTCCATTACTCAGACGAATACCGAACCGTTTAGGAGAGATCCAGGTAAATTCGGTTTACTTTTCTTCCTTTATGGACATCCTTATCCTTTTTTTTTGTAGCTTTCGCTGGATTGTTTTTTAATTTTCTTTCGTTATAATTTTTGGTCTACCAGTATTTTTACCTTTAATTTTAGTAGATCCCGTTAAGCCTTAATGTTACCCACTGATGATTTGGCTGTTTTCTGATCAGTCGCTATTTTCTAAGAATTTTCCTCCACTATATTGTTCGATAATAATTTCGAGTAATTTTTGTGGTATAGGGCCATCTTTCATCATTTTAAAAAGGAATAAAGTTTTGAAAGTATTTTATTAACTGAATTAACAAATATTTTGTGCTTCAGGCCTACTTAATAATATTCGTTTACCGTCCCAACATTTAATTGTCAATAAAAAAATAAAAAGTTATTATGAAAAATTACTTTTAGAATGAAACAAAAATAAAAATCTGATAATCGGTAGCTGTTATACAAGTATGTTGAAAAACATGTACTCAAAAGTAGTTTCCAATTATCTCCAAAGTATTTTAAAAACCTACCTAAAACATTATATTAAACATCTTATAAGTAAATCTAATAGTTCATTATGATGCTACTAACCAAAGTACGTCTGTCACCAAGTTGCCCCATTTAACTAGCAACAATCGTAAGATTAAAAACGTGTGCTACTTCAGTTATCTTCATTATAATTTGAGATATCTGAATGATTTTTTGTTTGAAAGTATGGACTAATAACTTTATTAAAACGGATTCAATTATTCTGTGACAACATGATGACGTGCATCGTTTTTTTTTTCTCGGAAAAACAAATCGTAATTTACTTTTTATTTTTAAATGAAAACCACAATTTATTTATTGAAAATTTTAATTTAATTTAAATTTCTTGAAATATTTCGATAAGAATATTTGGGTTCCGGAAAATTGGTATAAAACGATTTGATCTTAATATCAAATGGCCTAAACGCAGATGATCTAAAATATATTTGATCTAGTTACTTTGGCTGTAACATACATTTGTTCTAAGAACAATTTAAAACATGAAAATAATTCAAAACTGCGGTTCTATACCGCGATAGCCCCAGGCCGCACAGGTTTACATGGTTTACCGTATTTTTCGGACTATAAGACGCACATTTTTACATAGAAAAATTGACTCAAATTTAGAGTGCGTCTTATGGTCCGAAGGTAACATTAAAATATATTTTTCTAAAAATAATTTTATAAATTTGAGGTGCGTCTTATCGTCCGTTGCGTCTTATAGTCTGAAAAATACGGTAATTTTCTAATTTTATGTAATTAAAAAAAAACTTAACTAATTTACCTAACCTGTGCAGTCTGGAGCAATAGCGGGTCGCTTCGCAGAAAAATTATACCTAAAATGAGAAAAATAAATAAAAAACTTGAATTTACTTAATCTGTGCAGCATGGACCCATAGCTTGCTGCTTTGAAGCAAAATTATACCTAAAACTAGAATGAAGACATATACCGGGTGTTCAAATTAAAGTGTTACAGTTAAATACCGCCGAAAATATGCATTTTAGAAAAAAAAGTTTCAGACAAAAGTTTTATAGTTTTTTGGGGGAAACATTTTGGCTAAATTAATTTTTTTATAGCTGACCATAATATGGCCATATCGAGGTGAACTTTGTTTTTTTAAATGGGAATTCCATTTTTTTCTTACATATTCTTAAAGTACATAAAAAAATAAGAAACTTTAGAGGGAAATATTTTTTTTATTGGACTTTTACTTTTTGAGTAACAGCTACTTGAAAATGTTGCTGCGCGAAAAAAAAGTTGGTCATATTATGGTTAGCTATAAAAAACGATTTTAGCCAAAAGTTTTTCCCTATAAAACTATAAAACTTTCGTCTGAAACGTTTTTTTTGTTTTATAAAAAGCGGTATATAGCTGTAACGCTTTAATTTAGAACACCCGGTATAATGCTTCGCATTCAATATTATACTCTTCACAGTTTGCTTTAATTTCAAATAAATGTTTTTAGAACAAATGTAATTTAAACCAATGCTCTTTTAAATTGATAGACTTTGCCCAAAGGTATTTTAGATCAAATGCAATTTAGACCAGTTGGTTTTTAGATATAATATATTTTTATCAATTGATATAATAAATTTTATGGACACCAATTTTTCGGGGACCGTATATTATTGAAAATGTTCTGTCAGTTGTCAAAACGACCACCATTTTGGATAATACTTTTTCTAAATATGTTACTAGGGAATCTATAACTTTTTAAAACTCTTTGTAAGCCTTAGTATTCCCATTGAGAGTGACCCAAATTTCACCATTGATGTACCTAAACTTTTTTTTATTGGTAAACCACAAAAATTCTACCCGCTCTTATCTTAGTCAATATTTGAGATATAGAATTGATTGTTTTTTGTTTGAAAACTTTGAACAAGAATTTTATTATAACAAATTCAATTATTTTGTGACAGCATAGCATACTTCCGGTTTTTCCGGAAATAACAGTAAATTCCAATTTATTTTTTATTTTTAAATGAAACCCAATTTTTTATTGAAAATTCTAATTTATTGGACAGTTTTATTAAAGATGTTGTGCCGGTTGGCAAAATGGCAGCCATATTGGATAACATTTCTAAATGTGTTACTAATAACTTGTTTAAAGCAGAGAATATGGGATTGCATTTCCTTTAAAAACTCTTTGTAAGCCTCAGTGTTCCTATTAAGACTAACCCAAATTACACCAGTAGCGTATCTGAGCATTTTTGTTATTGGTAAAGCTCTTAAAAATTCCACCCACACTTATCTGAACTAATAATGGAGTTACTGAAATGATTTTTTTGTTTGAGGGCTTAAGAACTTTCTTATAACAGATTCAACTATTATTTGAGGTCATAACTTCCAGTCTTTCCGGAGGTAACAGAAAATCGCTATCTATTTTTTATTTTTATTTGGCTTGCAAGACGCCCAGACTTAACGCATCTGGACTATTTTGTTTTGTGGGGTTAAAAAAAAAACTATAAAAAAGATGGAGTATTAACTAAACAAGTTGTTCAACATAGATTTTTAAATAAATGTGCGGCAGTACCTCCAACAATGCTGTGAAAAACGATAAGAAAAAATGAAAAAAATAAAAAACCTTTGGAATTATCTTTAAATAAAGGTGGTACTTTTGATAATTGTTTTATTATATATTTTTGATTAAATACTATTTTTGTTTTGTTTTACCCCCCTTTTTCCATTTTTCTATAATTATAGGTGTATTAATTTTATTTTTAATAAAAAATATTGAATTAAGTAGAAATTTCTACTTAATCTACTTTGGACCACTTTGAGATATGGATAATATTTGAAATTATTGAATTAATTGTTATTCTCATACCTCAGTTAATAACCAAGATAAGATGAGGTGGAACTTTTAAATTGCCTACCCTGTATATTGCATCTTTAATATCTATTATCTATGGAACAGACTTACAAATACCCTTGTATCGTTTTGTAGTGTTTTTAGAAATGTATGCATGTATAATTTACTTGTTTCGTACTAATTTATTAATAATCGCGCGAGTATTTTATGCATTTTTTTTGTATTTAATTTTAAAGGTGTATCATTACCAGACAAATCCAAACAGCCAGCGGAAGTGCCTCCTTTCAACGCGGCAAGCAATGCAGCTCTTCGATCGTACGAACCGCGTTTACCCAACAACCACGTGGACCGTTACCCTGCAAGCTCTATGTCGGACCTTTCTAGAAGTGGGTTTCAACCATACAGACCTGAAGAAAGGTAATAATAATCAACATTTATTTATCAAAGATAATGCATTAAATATTAATTCAAAATCATTAAAAAAAATACTATATTAATGGAAAATCTATTTCATACGAAATAATCGAATTACATGTTCACACAAACAAACCTTTCTTTAAACTTTGTTGAGTAGTTTTGGTAAATACTGCGATAACTCCACCCACAATTTGTGGAAACAACACGTTAGGCTCGAAGAAGAATTGGAGGGGATGCTTGCCGTCTCGCAATATATAGCGAAAATACTTTAATATTATTTTAAACATTTTAAAATTCTATTGGTTATGGGTTATTACGTTAAATAATCATTATATTTCATTTATTTATTATTATTAATTACTGTTATTTCAATATTTTTTACTAGGGACTGCATCATCTTACTGTGTTCCATATGCATCATGAAGATAAAAAACCTATGTAAGAAAAATAAACCAATCGTCGATATATATATATATGGAACACTAGATGATATTTAATTCATACAAATAAGCAGAAATGAAGACATAAGCGGGTGAAGGGTCTAATGTAACAAACGCATACTTTAAACTATTTGGAGATATTTGAGCTTAAAGTTTCTTATTTTGATAGTTCACCATATATAAGTCCTTTATCCCCTATTTCATATCCTATATACCCAATCTCATATCCCTTTATATCTTAACCCTCTGCCCCTTATCCCCTATCCCTGTATCCCCATAATTCATCCCTTATCTCTGTATCCCATCATTTATCCCCTATCCATGTATCCCCATCATTTATCCTCTGTCCCGTTTATCTCATATCCATTTATCCCTATCTCATGTCTCTGTATCCCTTTATCCCCTATCTCATCCATTTACCTTTTACCCCCTTGTCCCTTATCACATATATCATCCATGTACCTCTTATCCCCCTGTTCCTTAACTCATATCCCTTTATCTTGTATCCCTTTATCTTGTATGCCTTTATCCCATATCCAATGTTCCTCTATTTCATATCCCCTATCGCTTTATCCCATATTCCTCTATCCCATATTCCTCTATCCCATATTCCTCTATCCCCGTCCCTTTCTCACATATCCCCTATCCCTTTATACCTTATCCCATATCCCTTTATCCCCTGTCCCTGTATACTGCATCTATTAAAAGAATATCGTAACAAAACATCGATTTAAAAATGTTATTCACTCATATCTTCAAATATGAGATTAATTTTATTGTGACGAAAACATTTTATATAAGATTAATTTGTTTTCACAGGGTACCTCACCCTCCTGTAAGCTTAGAAATACCGGGTTATCCACCGTACGGTTCCTATCCGACTATACCTCTATTAGAAGAACAAATGTACTATGAAAGATTGGGCGTATTGAGATCACCTTGGCCTCCCATCGGCCATCCGTATATGCCGTATATGATTCCGAGTTCAGCCATGCCCTTATATATGCATGAAAGGTAATTATTGATTCATTGATCTGTTTTCATGTAGAATAAGAGTGTTGTCGTATACAATATAAGGGCGTTATGTTAAACTATAAACAAGGAAATTATTCCTGTCTATAATTCAAACTCTCTTTTATTTATAGCTTCAACAATCTTAAAATTGTGCGTTATTTTGAAGGGTGTGTTGATTTAACAATGTAGCAACAATTAAATTTTTAATTTCGCTTTGATTCTATATGGCCGATTCTCAGTCTAATAGTAATACAATTACAAACATTTTCAATTTTACTCAAGGTTAAAACTAGAAGAAGAACACCGACGATTATCAGCTTCCCGAAAGGATGAGTACCACGAAAGAGAATTAATAGAACGCGATCTCCAACACCAAAGGGAACGAGAACAACGAGAAAAGGAGAGAGCCCAACGCGAAAGAGAAAAAGCCCAATCCCGAATATCCCCGCATCTTTCGTCGGCGCGCATGTCTCCTCAATCCCAAATGTATCCGATGCTTCATCCCAGCTCGATGCTCCCTCCTTCGCCCATCGGATTGACCACTCCCACTCGACAATCGCCTCTTACTTCCGCTTTTATGACGCCGCCTAATCCTTCCCAGGGCTATCCCATTCCCAGATCGAGTCCCTCTTTACAAAGACATTCTCCCATGAATTCTTCAAACTATACGCTTAATCTTAGTCAGCGTCAAAGCCCTGTGATACAACCATCAGGACCCCTGATTAATTTGGGGCCTCAAACTTCTAGTAATAGTTCTTCTGCGAAGATGTCGCCCAAACCGAGTACGCCGACTCCCAAAGTCAAAAGTCCAGCTGTTAATAACGAAGCGATCGACAACAGCGTAACGTCGAGTAAAGTTCAAAACGTCGTTAGGAAGTCTGATGATGTTCAAAGCTCGGACGGGAAGGTTAGTGAGAGTACCGCCTGACCTTCTGCTACTGTCTCTCAGAACTGCCGCAAGAATGAAACAATTCTAGGTAAAGTTTTCTGCGAAATTTTAACTATTTAATTATTTTTTATGGTTCGATTTGGTTGCGAATTTTAAGTAAATGATGGGGAATACTCCTAATTTACAAAAGGTTGGGACGTAGCTTAAAAACTTTCAATTTTTTTCTCCAGAAAGATATCTTTAGAAATATTTTTGTCTCTTTAGGTTTATTTATAAAAAAACTGATCTAATGATTTAAGCATTAAAAAATGCATAAAAGGCATTACTAACAAATTAAGAAAAAACAAGCACAATGATTACGTAATGATAATAAAGGTACATTGATTATAATTTGATGATACTTTGAGTAGACTGTTTCTTCAGTGATCATCCAAATGTGTTGTGCAGATTACTATAAATCTGACACTTCCTGTGACAGTCAAGTTTGTAGCTCTTAGGACATAGTACAATAATTGACACCTATACATTTTGGCAGAAACCCATTAACACTGGGGACTTTTTAGCTAATAACCAATCACTGAGATTTTTCTGACTCGCAAATCAGAAAAATATATTATTCCGAATTAGAACTGTAAATAGCTATTTGTGCATTAAGAGCGAAAAGTGATACTTGAGACAGAAAGTTTCCCGCTTTTCGCTCAAAATGCATTTACGATCACATTTTGAGCAATAAATATAAAAACTGAAAATTTGTTGTAAGTAGTGTACAATGTGTTGCCTATATCTGCGTTAATCATGAAAAAGGAGTTTATTTTCAAAGTCAATGTTAACTTGGGTAATAAAACAAAAAAAACATGTAGCTACGTACAAATAACTTGAAAATCATTTATTAAAAAGAATTATTTTTATATTATAACTAATTTATATTAGGCGAGCAACAAAGCTGTCAACTTGGTCGCTCAGCGGTTGGATTTCAAAGCATAAAAGCCTACTTTGGCTAGGGATAGTAGAAAAATGGATTTTTCTTAGTTAAAACTCGAATAAATAGATATTTTGATTTAGAACTCGAAAAATAGATTATTCCGATGTAGACCCGTAAAAAATATGTCAGGTGAGTCAGACTCAGCTGAGTCGTCCTTGAATGAAAATCGAAGAAAATGGATTATTCCGACATAGACCTGTAAAAAATATCTCAGGTGAGTCAGACTCAGCTAAGTCAGACTCAACTGAGTCGTCCTTGAATGAAAATCGAAGTTCGGTTATACCGAGAGATGGGTAGTAACAAATCCGTAAATGTGCTTAACAGTTACGGATAGTTCCTCTAAATTCCAGTGTAACAATGGAACCACCTGGAAATCGACTTTTTTAAACAATTTACTGTATCATACTACACATTTTAAACTGTACAAGAAATTGTATCAAATATTGTACAAAAAGTTGTGTAGTTTAAAGCAGTCTTTAAGTCAGAAAAATCGTTTTTCCGAGTTCTAAGTATGAATAATCTATTTTTTCGAGTTCTAAGTGAGAAAATTTGATTAGTTAATTAGATGTCTTTCTTGTTCTGAAACATTTATAAGAAGATAGATGTTTACTATCTGAAAGAATGTTTTTTTTTTTTTAAACTGGACATTGATCAATTTGCGACCAAATCTATTAATAATTCATCTGGTTTTTAAAATATTTTTTTTTTCTAAATATAATTATGTCCCTAGTTTATTTTTTGTAATATTTATTTTTGTTTCCTAATGTTATTATTTTTTAGCATATCATGTATCTGCACAATAATAAATAATAGGGAAAGTAGATCATCATCATCGGTTTCATCAACGATATCCATCCGTTATAAGTAGATGAATACAAATTATTAGCGATTATTCTTTATTTGAATGATTCCAATAATAAAAATAATGTAAAATCTTAGTTCAGTTTTATGTTTAGATCGTCCCAACATATAGTTGCATGAGCTCGTAAATATCTATCAGTGTCTTAAATAAAAAAAAGAGAATTCCCCATTGTAGTGCATGAAAAAACTTATTTGTTTTAGCCAGGAGGTCTATGATAGCGTCTTTGAAATCAACCGACAAAACTAAAAATATAAAAGAAGATGATCTTTGTATGGGTAATCGGAAAAAGTTGACTCAATTTAGCATTGAAGCCATTGTTGGTGAAAAGAAACAATTAACCTTAGACGAAACAATAATGTCTTCAAAAAAACTCCGTTTGGATAATGATTCTAAAAATGTTGAAACGAAAAATGAGTCAGCTTCTAATTTATATGTAAAAATTAAAAATGGAATAAATATAACCCAGTTTAAAAATAATAAAGATTCTATACTATCTAAAGATGTCGCATTGACAAAAAAAATACCAAAAAAAGTACTTAACGTTGATCAAAATGATGACTTTATGTTTCGAGATAAAAGCTCTGAAGTAAAACATGCGCTCACTCCTATTATAGATGATAAAATTCCGAATCATTCGTGCAGTCCACAATTGCCCGCACCTTCACCAAATTATCCAGTACAATCTTGTACTATATCTGAAAGTAATAATAATAATAGTAATATAAATAATCCGTTACCTCAAACAACCGCAACCATAAGTCATAAGAAACTAAACAAGAATTCAAAAAAGCAAATTGAGACGATGAAAAAATCAGCCATACAAGAATCCAATTTTACCATACTGAACATACCAAATATACCTGTCAAAGCTAAACGTCAAAGACTGAGCAAAATAGATTTGGCAACTCGCAAAAGATTGAATCGAAAGAAGGAAAAGAAGAAGAGGAATCCGAAGAGCAAAAGTGATAAAGTCAGTGTAGAATATGGGATTATGGTTTACGGTTATTCTGATGGGTCTGATAGTGATGTTTCTCTATCTAGTGATAGCGATAGCAGTGATGTCGACATAGATCTTGTTATTAAAAACGGACCACCTCTGGAGATGGATTCGAGCCCGTTCAAGATGAATTTTTTGAAGACTTTGCAACTGACTACGCATAGGATGAAAAATTGTAAGTCATAAATAAAATTCCTATAATTGGAGTCCTATACAAATATTTTCACTGCGTTTTAATTAATTCAATTCTTTATTGATCTCTACATTGAAAAACTTATAATTTCTCTCATTTTAAAAGCGGGAAATTTCAGTGCCATATGTGTTTTCAAAAAATTTCGAATACACAATAATGATAAATACATTAATGATCCTCTCTTAATTTCTACAAAGTTTATTTTATAAATGTCCCTATTGATGCAATAAACAAGATTCATAGATCTGATTCCGAGATAAATTCCTATACTAATAACTTTATCTCAAAGAGTCTGTTTCTTTCTTAAATTAAACCTAACATTTTTTTTTTATTAGTTTTTATAAGAAATTAAATATTTATAAGAAATGTATTAGAGAATTATACGAAATTTATAAAAAATTTATAGGGAATTTATTAAAAATTAAATTATTAAGAAGTTTATAAGAAATTTATAAGTTTATAACAAATTAAATTGTATAAGAAATTTATGAGAAATTTATAAGAAATTAAATAAAGAGTTTTTAACGATTTTATAAGAAATTAAATAAAATAATTTATTGGAAAATTATAAGAAATTGAATTAATAAGAAATTTATAAACGAAAATAAAAATCTCCAAATCAGTTTATGAAAAAAAAAGTATTAAAAAAAAGTATGAAAATGGCCACCTTTGAGCAGTTGAAGAACCTCTATGATTTAGAAATTTATAAGTTTATAAGAAATTAAATTAATAGGACATGTTTAAGTTTAATAGAAATTAAATTACTATAGTAGTTTGTGCAACGAGAGTGGATATAGACAATCCACTCGGGTTATACAGTATATATGAACCACTAACGAAAATCTACATATTCAAAAAATTATTTTAGGTTAGTAAGACAAAATAGCAAATTTAATTTATTATATAAAATAAACATGAAAAAAAAAATTAGTTCCCAGCCCAGATTTGAACAGGGGCCTCTCGAGCGGAAAACAAACGCCGTGTCTTTATATCCATCTCCACACTTATGATTTTTGTTTTAATACTCGAAATTAAATTAGTTTCATATAGTTTGATTAAAATTTATTTGTAAATATGGACGAAATAAAAATGGAAATTTGTCGATTCTACACAAGAATAACTAATTTTTACGTACATTTAATCTCAATAATTAAAAATACACTAATTGTCAGTTTGACAGAATAGCCACTTATTTAAAATTTAAAAAATAAGAGTTGTGTGATCAAAATATAAACTGTGATTGGTGAATTTTATATTTTTTTCTTACTAGGTAGAAGGGATATGAAATATATTCGTTTAGTTGTACGTAATGGCATACCTTTTCGTTTTGTAGTCTGTGCTTAATAAGCTTATATCAATGTGGGTGTAGAAAAATAAATTTATCAGAAATTTAGAAGAAATTAAATTAGAAATTTATAAAAAATTAAATTAATTAGAAATTTATAAAAAAGTAAATTAATAAGTTTATAAGAAATTTATAATTAAATTAATAAGAAATTTATAGAAAAATTATCAGAAATTTATAAGAAAATCTATAATTAAATTAGAAATTTATAAAGAAATAAATTAGAAATTTATAAAAAAATTAATTAGAAGTTTATAAGAAATTTATAATTGTTTAAATGTTTAACGGCGATTTTGGGGCATTTTCTCTAGAGATGGGCAAAAATGGATCACATTTTTGGAAAGAACTCAAAAACTATAAGATGCTATGAAAAAAACGTAATAATTTTTGACCGTTTTCGTCAAAATGCAGAAGGGGACCTATCGACATTTTGTGTTTTTCTTAAAGTGCCCATACCTACGTTATTCTTGAAGTTGCTCAACGAACCCATATTGATTCGGAATCTTCTCAATGAGAAGGGAAGGATTTTGGGTTAATTTGTATTTCAGAATCCAATAACTTTGAAATTTAATATTTAGACAATCGTTTAAGCTATGAATTTGCGGTCTTCCCAACCGTTTTCCTAAACCTTTCGAGACAATCATGACCAAAATTCTTCTATTGGGCAAGCCTTTCAGTATATAATTGATGTTAAACCATTCCTGAGTCCTGGAAGAATGGCCAAAATATATCATCGATCCGATGATGGATATTATTAATAAAATGGCTAACGCCCACAATCTATCTTGGCACATAGTGTTCCTTAAAAATGTTTTAATACGTTTTAGTGTCGAAAAACATCTTTCACTCTCCACTGTGGTCATGGGAATTGTACACAGGATAGTTAGCAGCTCCACAGATTCCGAAAATGTAATTGTCAAATTGTTCTCAAAAACATTTGTAATAACGGTACGGCCCCATTGTGTTGCATAAAGTCATCTCGGGTGTAAAGTATGGACAGTTCGTTTTTGAATTTTAAGCTGTTTACGTTTGGAAATAAACTACACACAGTTTTAACGTCCTCATTTAGAAAACAACCTCGGTAGTCTTTAAATTTTTCACTATCAAATAAACTTGCAATTGTTAGGTGGGTAGTAAAACTAAAACGTTCATTTACCTGTACTACTATTGTATCACAAATTTCCTTACATATCCTTAAATTAGGAATGGAGTCCTCCTTTTCAACAAACCGTCTCTTCTTGCTTGTACTTGGACCTGATTGGGTGTTGTCGTTTAAGTTTAGTTCTTGTGGGTCTTGTTGTGATTTTGTCATTCTTCATGAATTAGCGTGTCTATATTATTTCTAATATTTTGAATAGCAGCTGCAAAATTTGATATGTTTATCTTAACCTTGAGAGCATCGAGCTGTCTACTCTGCAGTTGATCAAAAAGTATATCGCAATTTGGCATTATTTTGCTGAAGAAAAATAACCAGAAACTAAAATCTGTCTTTCAAAATTTATCAACCCTTTAGTCTGATTAATAGTTTTTTATCGAATTCTGTGTTCATAATTTCTTCGAGACTTTTAATCAAATCCTCTCTACAAACAAATAGTATTGACACACTTCGATGTAAAATTCCATTGTGTAGGAGCCGAACGAGGTAGCCGTTTTTTTTTACAACCCTATCCAAAACGCTTATTCTTTTTGTAGAGCGGGAGAAGTAAGCAGAAAATGCAGAGATATTGTCAAAAAAAACTCTTACAGCCTTATCTATTGAGCAACACTTTTTAATTATTAGATTTAATTGGTGCGCGTAGCAGTGAATAAATATATTGGACATTTGCATAGATGTTTTTAATTTTAGCTTGTACCCCTACAACAATACCATTCATTACGGAAGCACCATCGTAACTTTGTGCTATTAGTTTTTCAGGTACTTTGTCAATTCCTAGTTCACTTAATACCTCCATTGGACTCAAAAAACTCCAAAACCTTTCGTAAATCCGACCGTCTCTTACATATCTGATTATCAAAACCATCTCCATTTGAGTTGATGCATCAGTTGTTATATATTACAAAACGAATTACCGAAATTTACGGCCCCAAAAGATCAACAAGCTAAATGTGACCACTCAAAATGCATTTAACTATGTATGTGGCTATTTAATTTGCGTAAATTTCTCAGAAGAAAGGTGTTTGGCAATTTAAAATCTCCCAGCGAAAAATTTCTCTTATATTTTCAAATTAGAAAAAATATTTATATCTCTATTTGATAGTTTGTCAACTAAGCCTGAAATTTCCAACGCATACCTTTTTGAGATGAGCAAAATAGAATTTGGTCATCCTTGCAAACAATTTGCGAAAATGTACACCATTAAATTATTTATAAGACTCAGAATTTTTTATACTCTTAAATATGCAAACAGAGATTTGAAATCCTCGAAAAAGTCAGACAAAACCAAAAGAAAAATTAAAATTTTGTCCCATTTATAAATATTATTGATTTTTTTTTCATTATATTTTTGACTGCTTTATAAAAAAAAGTAATTTTTCTTTTTAGTTTTATTTCTTAACTATTCCAATGGTCCAACTAACGTTTTTTCGTAATCACAATAAATAAATTATTATCATGGTCCAACAAAAGCGCACCTTAAGCCGAAACCGGCATCGCCTTTGTGAGGGAGCCGGTAAAGATGTCGCTGCGTACATTCGTATCTGGTCTAGATAATCTGTGCCATGGGTACATCACTCACGATGAGGACAGCGCCCCGCTTGTGACGTATAATCCATCGCATGTGTTCATTGCTTGCTAAGCGATATTGTCGTCCTTGTTTTTCGCATCATAATGAGAGAGAAAACAACAGAGGCACACATTTACTGTGCCCTGTCCCCATCTTCCACTTAATTTCGGAATTCTCGGAACGTCGCTCAACGCCCCGTCGTTCAGTGTCGTGCCAACGCGGTTTGCGCTGAATATTAGATAAAATAATAATAGGCATTGAGGAAAATATAAAATATGTAAGTTATTTTTTTTTTGTTTATTATACTACGGCACGTGTCCAAGTGCCCTTACGGGCAAACCGCCACTGGATAAACATCTTTGAAAGTCCAGCATCCACAGATTCTCCCCAAATTCGGTCAAAATAGGGCTTGAAATCCCTGTCTCGGAAATCGCGTACCTGCAAATTTCGCATTTGCTTTGTTTAGATAGTTGTCAATATCAGATAATATCCATTGTTACCTTTCATTTTAGAATGTCAAATCTTACCAGGTTATGATTCCATAATTGGTTCTAGATTGCACTTCAGCAAAGTAGAATATATGCAACTTTAAAGTTTTGTTTAAGTATCTTATTTGAGCGCCACGGCAAATAATAATAGCCGTCCCTTTCCCTGCACAAGCTCAGCTTTTGGGGTTAAAATTCACTCGTAAGGGGGTGAATTATATTATTATTAAATAATTTAGAATTTAACAGTTTACATACATTTAAATTATTTTTATCCCTACATTTTACATATTATAAGTTATCAGAAGGCTATGAAAATATATGTATCCAAACCTTAGGAAGCATGTATCATTATCAGTAAGAAACTTTAATTTCAGTTATAGAATTGCAAAAACTTCAGAAAAGAAAGTGGCTCGATCCGTGCACAATCCAAGAGACTTCAAAAGAGAAAACTGTGTCTTTAAACCTACCGGTGCCTTTGAAATCAACTTTAACTTTAAGTATGCTGCAAAATTACAAGGCCAAAAAGGCTTTTTACCAGTTACTTGGTCTAAAAATCGTTTCTGCAGCAAACAAGCAAGGTAAATTTATCATTCACTTTAGTTTCCAGAACGATCCTATAATTCCCACCTTTCATTCAAAAGTGACACATCTCAAAATTCATATCCTATGAATTAAAAAATGAATGTTAAGCAACATAGCTTAAAAGAGCCTGGGGAGGCTGTGTCATGTTTGAGGTTTTGATGTGAATATCGAGTTATGTCACTTTTGAAGCAAGGTCGCGATTTTTTATTACTGTTGTAAAACTACACGATTTTAAAATCTTATTTTAGAATTAGAAAAAAATTGGCTGGAGGTGGTCAAAGATCGTCTTAAACGAAATTGCGAGTCCTCCGTTACGAAATTCACCGAAAAACTTCAAAAAATAACGTCGGAGAAAAACGACAGGCTTTCTATCGATAACAAGATCAATGAAGAACATTTGAAGCTACCCATTACGCACCAGTACAAAATTCATAATTTGCACATCGACAGAAAACAAGACTGTAAAAATTTTATCAATCCGGACATAGGAACGAATAACCCTCTCCCTCTCTCCACAATATCTCTAGGTAATCGCTTCAGTATCAAAACCGCTGACAAATTAGATGGATTTAAAGAAAACATTTCCGTAGTCAAAGAAGATTTTAATAATAGTTATAAATGGCCGGGCATAGCGAACATCATTGAGGCATATAAGAAATATTCAAAAGGTAAATTGTAATAAAATGCTGTTGAATGTCATCATTTATAAGAATTAAATTAACAAGAAATGTATAAGTTCAAGTCGGGGAAATCGATTTTTCTCAAGTCGGAAAAAATGTATGTGTCTGAGTTAAAAAAAAAAAGGATTTTTCAGAGTTCTAAGACTAACAAATTCATTTTTCTGAGTTTCAATTCCGAAAAATGTCTTTCCGAGTTCTAACTTAATACGGAAAAGTAGATTTTACCGACTTATAACTAAGATCATTCTATTTTTTCTGAATTATAAGTCGAAACAATATATTTATGAGTTACGAGTCAGAAAAATTAGCCTTTCTAAATACTAAGTGAAAAAAATAATTTATTTCTCAATTACAAGTCTGAATTTTGTTGGCAAAAGTTTATTGCCTCTGCTGAAGGGTATAAGAAATTTTTAAGAAATTAATTTATAGGAAATTTATAAAAAAATGAAATTAACAAGTTTATAAAAAATTTATAAGAAATTTATAAAAAGTTCATAAAAAATGTATAAGAAATTAATTAGAAATTTATAAAAAATTTAAATAATAAATTTATGAAAACTATAAGAAATTTATAAAAAGTTTAGAAGTAATTTAATTAATAATAAATTTATAAGAAATAAAATAAGATATTTATAAGAAATTAAATAAAGAAGTTTATATGAGATTTACAGGAAATTTATAAGAAATTAAATTAGTAAGACATTTATAAAATATTAAATTAATAAGTTTATAAAAAAAAATTATAATTAAATTAATAAGAAATTTATAAAAAGTTTATAGGAAATTTATAAAAAGCTTATAAGGAATTTTATAAGAAATTAAATGAATTAGAAATTTAAAAAAAGTTTATAAGAAATTAAATTAATAAGAAAATTATAAAAAGTTTAAAAGATATTAAATTGATAAGAAATTTATAGGAAATTAAGAAGTTTATATGAGATTTACAGGAAATTAAAAAAATTAAATTAATAAGAAATTTATAAGAAATTAAATTAATAAGTTTATTGGAAATTTATAAAAAAAAATCTCCAAGCATTTTATTAACTCTTTGTTAATGCCGTGCATCGGAAATTCCCTTCCAACTGCCATAATATTTTTTATGTTTTTTTTTTTCAGACAGGAACGACCAATCGTGTCAACTGAGGAAACGTCAATCGATGTTGGTTGACGAGAATTCTAAAAAGCAAAAGGAGGTGAGATCTTTGGAGAGAAGGCAGCGCGAGTTGTGTTCTATTTTATTCAGGAGAGAGAACGAAAAAAGAGAACTGCAGAGTAGCATTGACCAATTAAAAAATTGCATCAATCCTTTTCGGTAACATACGTTGAAAAACGTTGAAAAAAAGGGAAGAAAGCACGTGTTTTGGATTTTTCTTTTTCTTTCAGACTTCCCGTTATTTTGTTGTATAATTGTTAGGAATTTAAACTGTTATTAATTTGGAGTAAAAAATCCGGATGAGTCGACCAAATTCTAGTTTTTTTTATTATTATCGTTAAATTCTATACGAGGCGTGTTCATTTAAAAATTGGCATGAACAAGTTGGTTTTCTGGTTTTTAAGGTTGTATTTCGAAAATTGCTAGATGTAATTGTGTAAAAGACATTTCTGACACATGACGGCGCTTTCTCAACTTTCAGAATTAATTAGAAAATTTTAAATAACGTTAATATCAAAAACAAGTCATCAATTTTTAAGCTATTTATTTATTTAAAATTGTTGGTAAATTGGTAATCTATTAATTTTTTTACGGGTCAAGCCAAAATTTATTTAATTATTTTTGCCTTTTACTTCTTTTCCTCCATTATTTCATGTATTTTGTCACAATTCCAACGTCCTACAAATTTGGAAGAACAATTAAATTTCAATTAATTATTTCATTCTAGAATGGCTCGTTCTTTTACTGTTGGCATTTTTATTTCAGTTGACTTAAGCTCATATCGATGGAAAGTAAAGTTAAAGGGAAAACTATTCAAGAGTATACTGGGTTACTTGAAAGTTCATTGCGTAAATCTGTTAAATTTTCTACTGTAATGCATTCTAAAACCTATATTCTGCACTGTTTATTTTGAATGTGCAAACGGCGTGTCTCAAAAAATTAACAAAAAAATATATTCTTGATAAAAACTTTGGCATCATTTGGAAATCCATAATTAAGCATGAAACCGTTTAAAAGTAAGTGGAATGATTTAAATTGAATATATTTTTAAATCCCTTTCATTTATTTTTTTATTTTCCCTATTTATTATCTATATTTTACAAAATTTGATGCTCTAGTATAGATTTCCAAGTAATGCAGAACTTTTTATCAAGATTATTTTTTGAAATGTAAGAAACTTTTCATTTGCATAAAATTTTTTGGGCCACCCTGTATAAGTAACACTATTATTCAAGCATTTTCGAAATATGGTTTGGCAAAATTTTTAATGGGACTTTTTGATTATTTCGGTATAATCAATAAATTTTGTACAAAAGTTAATTGTTGTGTACAATATATTTAAAAAAAAAAACACATTATTTTAATCAGTTTTAAAAGTTTTTATATAATTATGGAATAACGTCGGTATTAAGTTATCAAGAAATATTACCGAAATTAAATTATTCTCATAAATATTATTATGTAGTTGTTATATTTTATTTATATAATGTATTTTAATGACTTAAATTAATCAAACGTACAAAAAATGCTTTTTGCTTTTTTTTATTAAATTATATTAATTTTTTATTTATTGATTACAGTGTGTGTCAAAACTATTATTTTTTTATATAAAATCAAAATTTAACGTTATAAAAATGTTTAATTTTTAAAATGGTTGAAAACAGTTGATTTAGTTTAATTAAATATTGAAATAAGAAAAAAAATATATATACATAATTATACAGGGTGGGCCACCGGTAACGCTTCTGTCTGTAAAGATAAAACTAATTTCTTTTTTTTTTTTTTTTTTTAATTTGTTTACACAGATGTATATTAGTAAAGGCAACGATTTAAAAATTATTTTAATTGATATACAGTGTGTCCCTTGGAAAAGGTACAAAATTCTAGATTTAAAATTTCAGTTTTGAGAAATCAAGGATGTCTAGAAAATTTTCAAAAAACTATTTTACTCCTGAGTAAAGTGCATTTTATGTTGCAGATATGGCCGAAACAAAAAGTTGGTTACAATGATCATCTAGGTCCATATGTACCAAATTTGAAAATCTTCGACCATCTATGATTTTTCATTTATTTTGTAAAGATGGCGAATTTTCGGTAACAGATACGTTAGAAAATGAAAATCAAAATATAAGTCCGTATCCCAAATTTAAAAATCCTCTGTCAACTTTGATCTTCCATATTGACAAAATAAATGAAAAATCATAGTTAGCAGAGTATTTTTAATAGACTTCAAAAAAGAAGTTCTCAATTCGTCGGAATATTTGTTTTTGTTCAGCGATAATTCTTTGATTAGAATTTGTTAGAAAGGGGGTACTTCAGGCGTGGTCCCATATCAATTTGATCAAGATCTAATAATTGTGTCCATGAGAAAATTATCAAACTTTTCATTTTTTTTTTATGTATGTTCAACGATAATTCTTTAGCACGTCTGATTTTTATGATTCTTTTTTTGTTAGAAAGAGGCGTTCGTCAGGGCTGGTTCCATATACATTGATATCTATGATAAAATCAGTAAACTCAATTTATAATGGCATCTGAATTGAAGTCGGTTTTTTAAAATTTTATAACTTGAAATTGATATGATTTTCATATAAAACTACTATTTATAGCATGTGAAATACCCTGTGTAATTCCATAATATTTGGTATTGTTATAATGGGAAAAGCGAGGGCAATTCAAATAAAATACAGGGTGTTCCATTAAAAAAAAAAAAACTAATTTTGTTGTGTAGCACTTGCCTGGAGAACTCTGTGTAATTGAAATTATTTTTAAATTGTTGCCTTTTCTCATATACATCTTGCTGTGAAAAGAGATTTAAAAAATTAAATAGTTTTCGCTCTACAGACTGAGGCATTACAGGTGACTCACCCTGTATAGTAGACTATATTTTTGACATTCACTGTAATATGATGGAGTAATGGTGAAGGAACTTAATTGTTTAAGCTGAAAATGCATTACGATTTGGTCGACTTTATCGATTAGCGATTACAAGGGTTAAAAACTGAAACGTTAATATAAAAGCTGTGATGGAAGATGGTGGATTTTATATTTTTTTTGTTTGTTTTAATATAGTATTATCGATTTGATGCTTCCGATTGAATGGTTTTTGAAGAATGTGGTCTTAAAGTCGAATTTAACTTTTTAGCTGTTGTTTTTTATTTTACGGGTGTTTTAGTTAAGCGCAAGTGAAAGTGGTGTTCACTTATTCTGTGATAATGAAAACTTAGTAATTTTAATGTAAACACTGTTTCTAGCATGACAAACTGAATAAAATTGTGAAATAACATGTACAGGGCGTTTTTTTATTTTAATACCAAATACCGACAATTATGAATCTGGAATTTTACTACCACTAACCAATAGTATAAACGTAATCCACATGTTTGGTAGGTATTGGTCCCAATATTTATTAAAAGAAGAAAATAGGGAGTAACTCTAACCAAATAACATATTAAACAATTGTTTCAATCTATACTCTTTACAGGAAAATAACTGCCCACTGTGAAATAACCAAATTAAGGCAAGTCCAAGATATTGAGTTTGATTTTCTCTTATCGCCAACCATTCTGATAAAAGAAATGTTCAAATTAAAAAAAAATGCTATTTGCGAACTAGGTATTTTGCTTACATTTGAGAACAGAAAAGCGAATAACTTGATGGTATTTAACATTGAAGAGGTGTTAGGGAACTTAAAGGAAATCAAAGTAGTTTTTTCAAATAGAAATGCTGTTCTTGAGATATTGAAGAACAAGACAAAATTAGAATATTCTAATATTAAGATAAATAATGATGAAACTAAGATGCAAAGGGATTTATTTGACATGGTGAGAACAGAACTTGAGGAAAGAAGATCTAATGGAGAACAAGATATTAGACTTTAAAAACAGCGTTCCAAAAATTGTTAAAAATACAACTAAAAAAACTGATTCTATCACCATTGCAAATTTTCTGTCAAAATGTTAGTGGCTTGCGAACTAAATTAAAAGACTTAAAATTAAATATTCTTAGTTCTAATTATGGCATTATAATATTAATCGAAAGTTCGTTATCTAAAGACATATTGTTGGAAGAAATTGATCTCCCCTCACATACATTATTTAGGTGTGATAGAAATTAGTGGTCGGATATCATCGATAGTTTAAACTTGCATGTTTTTAGTATTTTTCAATTTCATTTTCACATTTGATTCAAAAAAATACAATTAAAAATAAACAAAATTTATAAGAACGCACTCTGCAATTCAGTACTAGATCATAATCTGTTCTAAAAGATCTAATTTTTTATCATATACTCACGCCACCATAAGTGTATCCTGTTTTCTTATGTCTCTGCTTTCTGTTTGTGCACCATCTATTACTTAATGAATAAATTAAAGAAACATCCCGTATGCAAACACGGATGATTTCCAGATCCCTTAATTCCGTATCATGTGCAAAATTGGTATATTTTCAATAGTACTATCAATTGTAATTCTTGAGACTATCTGAAACTATCGATAGTATGCGACCACTAATAAAAATATGGAATCAAGCAGCAAGGGTCGTGGTGAAGGCGTTGAGAGTAATTCATAACAATGTGGAACTTAATTTGTATCATGTTAGGACAAAAATCATTTATTATTGGAAGTGTATCTCTCACTAACTGACCCATTATTATTTGATAGTAGTATCCACCATGTAAGTTAGTAACTTTTAATACAAATATAAATTTAATATAAATATAAAACAAAATACTGATTTAGTCTCCTCTTATTTAGACACGCTAGGAGAATTTAATTTTGTATCTCTGATAAATAAATATACACGAGAAAAGGGATCCTCAAAAAGTTGTTTAGATCACATTTTTTATAGTTACAATGTACCTACCTTAGACAATTATACGGCGGCTATTTTTGATACACAAATAACAGACCATAAAGCTATTGCATATTTTCCTCTAAAAGTTGATGTGTGTCCAAAAACGTCATTTGTTAAAAAAATTAATTACGATAAACTAAAACTAGAATTAGCTAATCAAAATTGGGAAACTTATTACTCTATAGAAAATGTAAATGAAAAAGTTAAGTACTTAACAGAAACTCTAAATTTACTTTTAGAAAACAATACAAAATTAATAAAACAAAAAGACCACCATAAAAAAAGAAAACAATGGATAACAGAAGGAATTATAAAGTCAATAAAAGAGAGAAACCGTTTATACAGTATTCACAAAAAGAATTTTGATATTAAAAAAAAATGCGATATTTAAATTATAGAACACTTACAGATAAATTAATTAAACAAGTTAAAAAAGATTTTTACACCAAACAAATAAATGAAAATAAAAATAGTTCAAAAAGGTTATAGGATACTTTAAAACAAATACAAGGAGATAGTAGAAGCAATAGAGAAATACGTGAAATAACTACAGATGAAGGGAAACATATTACAGACGCAAAAGATATAGCAGAAAGATTTAATCAATTTTTTTCAGAAATAGGCACATCACTTGCAAATAAAATAGATGACCCAAACTCACCACCTCCGGTCAAAAATATTCACAAAAACTCTTGCGCTACTACCAGTAACTGAAAAAGAAATAAATAATATCATTAATTCACTTTTGAACAAAAAATCGCCTGGAATAGATATTTCCTCAGAATTAGTAAAAGAAAATTCTGATACATTAGCACCACTTTTGATGAATCTAATTAATAAAATGTTTGATAAAGGTGAGTTCCCAGCCGAATTAAAAAAATCTCTAGTAGTACCAGTCTTTAAAAAAGGAAAAAAGAGTATGTTTACAAACTCTATCTATTAGCTTAATAACAACTATTACAAAAATAGCAGAAAAAGCCTTAAATTTACGTTTAAAAGATTACCTCAATAAATATAAAATCTCAAACAAACAATTCGGGTTTCGAGACGGGCTCTCAACAACAGATGCGATCTGTGAGTTGTTAAAAAAAATTTATAGTTCTGTTGACTGCAAAAAACCATGTCTAGCAGTTTTCCTGGATTTTGCCAAGGCCTTCGACACTGTAGATCATAGACAGTTGTTAGCTTGGAAGATATAGGGATACGTGGGAAAACTTTTGACCTTTTTAATAGTTATCTGAACAATAGATTTCAAAGAGTTAAAATCAATAATGAAATCAGTTACGAGAGGCCAATAAAAAGCGGTGTTCCTCAAGGAACTATATTAGGTCCCACTTTATTTACATTATATGTAAACAATTTATATAATTTACAGACCACAGGAGAAATAGTAAGTTTTGCAGACGACACTGCGATTTTTTATGAAGCAGAAACTTGGAACGATCTAAAACGGAAAAAGATTTAAAAATAATAATAGACTGGTGTTCCCATAAAAAATTAACCGTAAACTACAACAAATCTTTCGTTTTACCATTTATCAGCTAGTCTAATAATCTACCTCAATTTAGTAACATTAGCTTAACTTATAATAAAAAGAAAATAACATTGGAAATAAAAATGAAATAAAATATTTAGGAGTTACCCTAGATTGTCATTTAAGTTGGGACGCACATATAAATAACTTAACAAATACCTTAAGACTTCTTTTATTTAAATTTAAATACCTCAAAAATATTTTACAAGTTACTGACCTAAGAACTATTTATTATGCTTTAGTCCAAAGTCGTGTACAATACGCAATCGTCTGTTGGGGTGCTACAACCAAAAATCACATATCCAAACTTGAAATATTACAAAAGAGAATTCTAAAAATAATACACAACAAAAAAGTTAGATACTCAACAGATGCATTGTTCGAGAAAGTAAAAATAATGGATATACGACAATTATACATATACTCAGTTATAATTCTAATCTACAAAAATAAACAATTATTAAACAAAATTACCCATAACTATGATACAAGAAGCAAGGATAAAGGAAAAGTTGGTACCCATCTTGTAAATAAAACAATAGTACAACGTTTTTATATTTATTTAAGTGCACAAATCTTTAATTATCTTCCGGATATGTACAAGGCATATTTACAAATCATAAATTCCGTTGAACTCTTTAAATCTATCATCAAAAAATTTCTTATTAATTCGGATAGAAAAACCCAAAGAGAAATAATTGATTAAATATACAAGTATTCGAATTTATATTTTATAATTTAGTTGTAATTGTATACTTTTTACGTCATATTTTTATTTTGTATATCTTTATTATTTATATTTCATATGTATTTTAAATTATGTGTTTTTTAGATAATTTTATATTGTTATTATTCAGTAATTATAATTTAATATGTATTATTTAATTAATGTAATTAGATTTTATGAACTTATAGAAGTCAAGCTTTAATAATGTATTTAAAAAAAAAGTTTGTAATTCGGCAGCCCATGCGCAACCACATGGTCATAAATGGGCAGCAAATACTTTTAATGTATAAGGTACCTGTCAATTACTCTATTAATTTAAAATTATTTAAATGTACCTACAACTATGATGTAACCAAAAACAAAAATGCTGAATAAAGATTATTTTTATTATTATATTATTATTATTATATACAGGCGAGTCAAATTTAAATCATCTGAAATATACAGATTTCTGTTGGGACTTCCATAATGCCAATTACTTTACAGCTATTGATTGAAAGAATATATTGTGCTATAATGATATAATTATTACCTTGAATGAGTTTTATCATATCGTAAACGTGTGTTGCACTTTTTGCCTTACTTAAAAAATGTTGTCTCATAATTTTCCTAAATGGTTCAGTGCGGAACTATCTCGTGAGCCAAAAAAAAAATCGGCTCATAAAAAAATACATGACAACTCATAATATTAAAGAGTACAGATACTTTTTGGAATTGAGAGTGGCTTGTAAAAATCTGTCTAGAACATATTATAATGATTATATTAGGTAAACCACTCTTTATACAATAATCCTAAATATTTTTGGACATTCATAAACAGTAAAAGGAAATGCAATAACTTACCTAACATAATGCACTATAATGGTAACCTAGCAACAAATGGAGAGCAAGTTGTAGAAAATTTTGCAAATTACTTTGGTACACTGACTCTTCTCATATAAACAGGATTAGTGATAGTAATTTGGACACTTTTATTATCATTCCCTGTCAAGTTGATTTTTGATAAAAGATCTAAACTTCCTAATAAAAATAGTGTATGACCCGATGGTATTCCAAATATATTTCTAAAAAACTGCATTTTCCCTTACACCTCTTATTTACATTTCATTTAAGCAATTTATAGATACTGGGGTTTTCCGTGATATCTTAGTGGAAATAATACAAAATACATTTCTAAGATATAGTATCTTAGAAATTTATTTCACACTGCCTTTAAATTAAATATTCAGGTAACCGCTCACAATAATTATAGTAGGATTTTAAATGAATATGAGCCTATTAAATTTAAGAACAGAATACTTATTAGCTTTGAATTTTATTTATAGATTATTAAATGGTCTAGTCATATACCCAGAACTCTTAGGAATGATTTCTTTCAATATTCCTGATAGAGTTCTTAGGCAATTAAATATGTTTCATTTCACAATACAAACTATCATGTGCATTTACCTATTAAAAGAACATTGAGCGTAATAAATCAATTGAAACTTGAGGATACAGGCATTTCTTTTAATAAATTTAAGGTTATCTGTACGACCCACCTAGATTAAATATTAGATGGATTTGCACTACGTAAAATGCATTGTTAATTTAAAACTTAATCAACTTTTATTTAATTATAATTTTTTTTTTTTTTAAATTTACACTTATTTGTATAATTTATAAGTGTTTTGCTTTATAAAGGAGTTGATCCCATTTAAATAAATAAATAATACAATACCTGTTATGTGGTATTAGCCAATGGAGTAGTTGTCTTCAGCAGGCAAAAGGTCGCGACTTCGAGTTTTTCCCTTTCTCCTTTGTTTTTATTATCTAATAGTTATTTAAGTTTATTTTTTAAATGAAAATAACTAATTAAATTATTTTATGGCAGAATATAAAACAAGATAATTAAACGATTCGATTTATTTTTTCTTGAAGAGCCTTTGGAAACATTTTTACATTATTCTTGGCACAGCAGATACAGTAAGTTCCTTCAAAGTAACAACTACAGTTCATATTCTTACAAACTCTTTTTTTACATTTAATGCAATGAGCACCTAATATTATCACATTTTTTTCTTTTGGTGAAGAAAACGGGTCTTCTAGAACGTAACTATCTTCTAATAGAAGGTAATTTTTTAGTTGTGTTGGATTTCTACCAAAGTAATCGTATTTTGTTCGAAAAATGCAAGAAGTGCATTGGAAAAATAATTGTTCTTCTTTCTTTTTTTCAGTTTGAGGAATAGGAGTGGAATTGTCTTTGTTATCTTCTACATTGGTTTGTTGGTTTTCCATTTGTGTCAATGTTTCCTGAAAAATAGTTCATTATAATATACATTAGGAAACAGGAATTTAAAAAAAAATGAACTAGAACTATTATTCTTAAACCAATCAGAATTGTATATAAATCTTAAGCAAACCGAACACCTTGAAAATTTCTATGTCTTCAGAGACTTTCTTTTTAGTCCATTTTCTGTATTAAATCTATAAAAAAATTGCTGCTTTTTGTTTCAATAAATATCTAGTACTAGGGTTTCCCACTTTTTTTTTCTTAAATGCCCCTGTAGAATGCTGTCTTATCGTTGCACAAAGACCAGGCACCTTCCTGGAAAAATGGAAATGGAAAAATTGATCTCCATCAAATTTTCTGAAATGTTGATATGTTCTAGAACCAAACTTGGTAAATTTCCGAAACACTTTTATTTAAAAAATAAAAAATTACACATGCCAATTGTTTCGAAGTACAACGTCTTCATATTTGAAGAAGAAATTGCACTTCAAAACAATACATGAGTAATTGTTAAATTTTTATTTTTTAAATAAAAGTGTGAAAAACTACCAAGTTTGGTTTCTCATTTTAACAATATGAATTTTAATCAATTAAACGCCGAAACAATCAAGAATATAAAAAAATATTAAAAAAAAAAAAATATATATTTCCTAACTACCCTGTAATTAACCAATTTCTACAGTAACTTTTTATAAAATATTAGTGCCAAATAATCTATATTTCATGTTTTCTACAACAGACGTGAATAAAACGGACGTATTATGAGAAATATGCTTACAAAAAGTGGCATTTCAAAAACTAGTCACAGAATAGGTTTGGGCCAATGGACACTTTTTGTCAGAGCATTGAGGTCTAAAACATATTAACATTTTAGAAAATTTGACGGAAAGCCATTTTTCCATAAGAAAGGTACCTGGTCCTTTAAAGCTCTGAATATTCAGGAGACACATAACACCATAATAGTATTTATAGTAGCACACATATAAATAAAATTATATATTAGAAAATTCTTAACAACATTTTTGCTTTTCATGAGAGGTCCGATTTGCTCTTAAAATTAGTTTTTAGAACTGCTTATTTAGTAGATTGGTTTTTTTTAACAAACTTTTTAAATAAGCTTTTTTTAAATCTCAATATCAATAATAATGAATACACAAAAATTACCTTAAATAAAAAATATAAATAAAGGATCTCATCATGTCTTCTGAATTAATTTTTCCTTGGGCAACGTTACAGGCCACCAATGAGGTTTAAAAACTTTGGCTATTTCATTACCTATTTTAAATTCACCAAAATCCAATGCCAAATCTACTCTTAATAATGCCAAACCAAAAGTATCTTTTATGCCTCTTAATTTTCCTAAGTTGCTCTTATCAACTAATAAACGGTTATCATCAGGTAAAATAGTTGGTGGATTTTTGAAGTACAGGGGCATCAAACGTTTTCTTACCACTCCTGTGTGATGGGTTCTAGCAGTAAGTTCCTGACCAATATAGCATCCTTTATGAAAACTAACTCCATGCAAGTAATCACAATTGCTTTCAAGAGGAAAGCAATTTCCTACAGGTAGGTCATTCGTACCTTCTCCTATTCCCAATGCATAGCGTAATAGCTTATAACTATCAGTTGAATCAGAAAAACTACTATTTGTTAAATTATTTAATTCTTGTTTAATATCAACATCACTAGTCGATATGATTCTATAACCTAGATCGTTTACTCTTGGATCTTTAAATATCATTAACTTATCTGTTACTGACAAATCATTTAGTTTAATTTCAGAATTATCTTTAGTCAATGGAAGAGGTTGGTTTTTTATAATATTACTGTTAAATAATACATATATTTTATAATCATTTTCTAAACTACAAATATCTATTTTTCTTCTGATTCGATATAACATCATGTGTTTTTGTAACGAGTTTACAATTTCTACATCACATTCTATGAAATACGTTTCATTTTCTATCTTATAAACAATACTATCATATAGAACTCTACCTTTGGTATTTAGAAACATGGTATACATTGAGCCCCTAGTACTTTTAATTAAATGCTGCATGTCATTGGTCATGAGCCCCTGTAAAAAATCGTGTGCCTCGCTTCCTTTTACTCGAATCAATGCTCTACTTTTTAAATGTTCTATTGAATTTCTTGCAGCAATGTTACAGTACAAACGAGAATGTCCTTTTAGAAATTTTGACAAAACAAACATTTTAGCTACTTAAGAGTTATGTTAAACTCAAGAAAAGTGATACTTCGTTTTTGCTTAAAATAATGAATAGTGATTCATTGGATAAACTTTAAAATATAAATATAAACAAATTACCTTCTTTTTGATTGCTTATTTCTTAACCCCTTTTCTTCTTCTTAATTTCATATATAATCGATTGCTCTACTGCCTCTGTCAGACTTGGACACCAGTCAACATTTTTCTTTTATTTTAAATTAATCATTGGTGGAGTCGAAGGGTGGAGTACATTAAAAACGAAATAGTACTTGATATTTTATAAATTTAAGAAATGATACTTATCCCAGACAAATTGTGTGGGATTAATTTTGAGTATCATTTCAAATTTTTAAGGAGCAGTTTGATGCTTGATATCACGATACACAGACTAACGGTATGTTCCTGCGCATGCAGCTAACTAATGGTGACGTCACGTGGGACATAGAATTGTAAGCATTAAATGTGCGATAGTGTTTAAAATTCGATATTTTGCCAATTTTAGATTTTATGCAGTTACTTTAAGCTTTATTGGTTATTTTGTAATATATTCGTTTACAAATATGAAGGTTTAAGGTAAATAATACAATTAAAAATATTAATTTTTTTCATAAATTATAGGTAGGTATTTTGTGACACAATCCATAACCTGGCCATAAGATAAGAAAAAGATAATAGACTAAAAATACAAGTTTGACTCAAATTTGTACGCAACCCAGCATTTTAAACATTAATTTAGTTCTTCCCTGTATAGGAAAATATAGTCACTACTAACAACGAGGGCTATGCTACTAACACAGAAACAAATAAATTATTAAATTATTTTACACTATTCAATCGAAAAGTGTCAAAATAACTTGAAAGTTCGTCCCGCATTACGTCATGCGCGGTTTGGAGTTTGGACGAATTTTGAATCGAAAGTCAGCTTACCATTAGTATGTGTATCCTGCTTGATATTTATATATTTACTATGGCAACTATCTCAACAAATGAAATTCTTTTTAGAAAATTTCGGTTTTGTCAACTCTGACATCTAAATTGTACTTACCTAAATATTTTTTTATCTACAAAAATGAGGAATTCAAGCGATATATTCTGTTTAAACGAAAATGTAACCGATGGGTGCGGAATGTTCTCGATCAATGGGTCTTGTCCTATGAAGTTAAAAAGGAGACATCAAAATTTACAAGATGAATGTTTTGAATATGGTAGATCAAATGTTGAAACGTTTAGTGGCGATGTAAAAGCAGAAAAAGCAGATTTGGAGCAATTAGATTCCCCAAAAGAGTTGGATGAAGAACAAAATGATGAAATTGCTCAGATTGACTCAAGCAGAGGTGAACCATCTAAAGAATTGCGACACAGAAAAATGGATTTTAAAAAACTTAACGATAAGAAATCATCTGAAGGTGTCTCATCTTCCAGTTTAGCACGCAATCCGCTTACAGGGGCTGGAATAGAGACAGAACAATATAGAAGACCGAAGAAACAAAATCCAAACAGGTCCGAGAAGTGGGCATGGTAGTACACTTTTATGTTTATTAAGTCAACTTCAGAAATTTCTAATGTAATAATCTGAAGTTTGTTTTATTATGTACCTATGTTTACAAATAATAATAACAGATTTTTTTTGAAAGAATTTTGTGCTTTCATTTTCTGGTAATTAAATGGTATTTCTGCGACTACCAATCTAATGTAGTTATTAATCTTTAGAGTACAGTAAATACTAGCTGCTTGATTAAAATATGAAATGTATTCATAGCAAATCAACTTTTGTGGCAAGTACTTTTTTCAATTTCTAGTTCTCAAGATATTTTTTTTAATGTATGTTTTTTGTTACCCGCCACTGCATTAGGCATCTATGGGCATCTAGAATGAACGGGCTAATGGGAATAATATGACTTAAGCCTGGCGCGAAATTTGAAAAGCAATGATATAATTCTAATTCCTCGGCGTATATTTCAATTAATTTAATAAAATGAAATAATTATGTCAATCAATATTGCAAAAATAGGTCTGAGAAACTGAACCAATTAGGCATTCCAACAACCTGTCTAAATCTTAGATAACTTACTCTGAGGTCCAAATGGCTACAGTTTAGATATGGCAACCCTGTTGTCATTAACAGGGTCAATGATACATATACAGTGAGCATCATAAGTCTTACCCCCCCTAACTAACTCGTTACTGGAGTCTTGTTATGAAAATCGCTGAGACAGGTCGATTTTTGTTTTCTACAATGTACATTTTTGTATGATTAGTTTACCCTTAATTTCATCCCTTACTGGAGGGGAACAACCCTTTCGAAAAATTTAAATGGCATGGGGTGGTGAGTGATAGCTCATTTGAAAGGGGGTTTTATTCTCTATTCAACCGTACAAAAAAATTTTAAATTTGTTTCATTACGTGTTGATTTATTAATGTTTAAAAATAACAAAACCTCACAAAATAGGAAAGTAACTAAACTAATAGTGACCTTCTAATGACAAAAAGTCTTACTTCACGTCTGAACCAAAACCGAAATCATGCAGGGTCGTATTTTAATTCTAAGGATGAGTGCGCTACGTTAATTTCCGTTATCCTGAAACAACAATTAGTCGAGAATTAATGAAGCAAATTTCAATTTTTTTTACATGGTTGAATAGAGAATAAAACCTTCTTTCAAATAAGCTATCACTCACCACCCCATGCTATTTAAATTTTTCGAAAGGGTTGCTCCCCTCCAGTAAGGGATGAAATTAAGGGTAAACTATTTATACAAAAATGTACATTGTAGAAATTAAAAATCAACGTGTCTCAGCGATTTTCCTAACAGTAACGAGTTAGATAGGGGGGGTAAGACTTATGGCGCTCACTGTATAGTTATTTAGATTGCTCAAAGCTAGTGGTTTGCGAGCGGCCAAAATGCCTGGCAAATATTTATTAATTTGAATTGGTTTAGGAAAAATGTGTTTTAAAACCAATTTTCAGCCTTTAGATATTTAAAAAATAATAATCGCCTACATTTTTCAAGGCATAAGCTTATGTTTATTTTGAAAAATATGGATCAATCTATGTAACTATCTATTTCATTAACCTTGTCAAATCACCAGACCTACAGGGTTGCCATAATTTGGCCATATCATAACCTGTCAAAACCCAGTTTGAAATGCCTATAGTCTTACAAATTTGTTCAAATAAAGTTGTGAACATTTTTTACAAACACCTGAATAGATGGATGCCAAATTGAAGAAGACAATTATATTACCAAATTAGTAGAGAGTTAGTGCGGTTTTTGTACTTTTCTTAAAATGGAATATCTTCGAACAAATAAATCACCTTATATATTTTGAAAGTTAGAGGTACACATCATATTTAAGTGGTATTACCTTAGATTAAAGAGACCGAAGATGTAACATTGCACACTGCGCATGTTGTCTATTTTAACCCCAAGTAACCCACCAATTGAAAATCATTGTTTGCACGACGCCACCCGAATTGCTCCGATTTTTCCATTCAACGCTCACCTCCGCCTGAGTTCAATCACCATTGACAGCTGTTTTGATTTATTTATTGGTGTTTTAGCAATTTAAAGTGTTCTAGTTATTCAATTTTAAGTTTAAAATGCCACACGATGTATCTTGAAAAATTGTATATATTTATAATACAAGTACCAATGTTATGAAAGATAAAAAATATATTCGTTTTCAGCGGTAAATATTAGGCATTCCAAACAAATGAATTACCAGTGGGCAGGTTTGGTATATCTAAGGGTGGCGACATATGGTGTATTCTATCTACTTTACGTAAAATCATGAATAATGGATTACATTTAAATATTTTATGTCAAACACAATAAAAATAATATTTAAAAAACCCACCTATACATTTCTTCATAAATTGGCAGGCTTGGCGAGTACTACTTCGAATAAAAATAGCGTCCAAGTTGCAAGACTATGTCGCTACCCCCTTAAATATACAAGAATTTCCCACTGGTATCTATTGTTTGACAGGTCGTTGGAATGCCTAATTTATTAACGTTTTGACTCTGGTTTTGACATTAAGCGCCATGATCCTTTGGGTTGAATACTTCAGATCCGCATTAAGGGGTTTCAATAAATATTAAGCATCAAATACATATTTCAGAAAACAGATTGCATATTATTTACATAAATATACAAAAGTGTAAAATTTTGAACATTTAATTTAAATAAGAAGTCAATAGGCTTTGTTGCTAATGAAATTTTGTTTTTAAAAAGTATTTTTATAAGAATATTTAGGTACTAAAGGTGGTTATTAGCCCCTTTTAGTAGATAAATAAGAAGTAAAGAAGCATAGATGCTAGCTAAATTTTATTTTAATAAGGCATTTTTATAAGAATATTAGATGAAATACAGGATGACCTACTTAAAATTTCAAGGTTCATCTTATTTGCGGTCAAATCTAGTATAAGCAAAAAAATACTGAAGTTACGGGAGTTAGTCACATTGTTAATAAAATGTTACAATAAAGTCCAGTTTCGACGTGTACGAATTTCGTTCGATGTTTTCGAAAAACATCGATGGTAATATCGATATCTGATGCAATCAACATCGATGGCAAAAACATCGACCATCGAATACAAAACATCGATGTTTTCAAAACATCGATGAACATCGCCCATCATTAGTTCACGTTCTGAGTTCTGAGATTTTGTGTTTTATGTTTAAAGAAAACTGATCGTTGTTGTCATTTTAGAATTAAAATTTTAAAATACATATATATGTAGTGTAGGAAAAGTGGAAAATATTTTTTTTAGTGAGCCACATGGTTGTGTAAATCAAGACATTAACAAATTTATAAGCATACAGAAAGGTGAGTCTATTTATAGCACATATTATTTTATTTATTTAATAGTACAATAACAAGTCTCGACCTGCACCTACTGTAAATATATGCTTAGCTACCGGACTTGATACACAGAAAAATATTTCTCCAGATCTTTCAGTAATTTTTCACGAAATAAAGTTCATAATCTCGCAGACGTAGGTTATTATTTGTGACGATTTGGGAAGATAACAGGTATAAATCGGAATAAATCCTATCCTAGGAGCTTCGAGAGAGTTTCCACGGGTTTCTTTGCAAGCTATAACATCATAGATTAGCGTATACATAAATATTTGTAAAACCAGGAATTACCTATTCAAACTGTTTTCGATAGTTTTAACAGGACGATCAATGTAGGATGTAGGCTTAGATTTAATCTAAGGATATAGGTAATTTATTTATTAGATAAAAAACTGAATTTCTTCTAAAATATTAATACACTGCCTAAATTAAAACTGAATTAATTACAATTGAATCCAAAAATAGGGAATCTATTTATGATTTTCCATAATAATAATAAAAAAGTGAATCATTCTGCATAACATACAGGGTGGGCCGCCAATAACGCCTCGGTCTGTATAGAGTCAAAACTAGCTAATTGATTTTTCTTAAATATGATTTCACAGCGAGATGTATATCAGAAGAGGCAACAATTTGAAAATAATATCAATTACTAAGCGTTTCCAGGAAAGAGATAGGTACATATCAAAGTTTGTTTTTTAAATGGGACACCTTGTATATAGGTATCTTATTTTATGCCTAGGTATTTGAATTGCAGAAATGGGATTTGGTGAAATTTCCTGAACTTTGATATGTTGCAGTTGTGGAAACAACTCAATCTTATGACTAGTAGTTATTGATATTCATCCTGTTGAAGGTACAAATTGGCTATTTTTTAAAAAGGGCATGTCTCTCATCAAATTGCTATGATTATAGATATATTTCGAGAATAATGCTTTACTGATATCAAACAATATATCCAGTATAACGCATGATGTAAATTATTATTAGTTACAGGGTGAGTCATTAATTACTGTAAATCGAATTTTAATTTTTAATTTAGCATGATAATATTTTCCACATTAATATCGCTCTGAAATAGCCTTGGCTTAAATAATCAAAATTAGGAATTCTATATAGGGTGCGGTACCGATTTCCGACACTTTTTCAAGATAGATTTTAACTAACTTAAAATGCAATTTAATTAACTGCAATAGGTGTTTTCGAAAACTTACTCGGATTAGAAAGATTATTGTTTGTTTACTTATGGTTACTATCCCTATCCGTGTTTGGAAACTAGTAGATTACTGAACCAGTTTTGTGATCGAGATCAATAGGTATTATATATGATCCTCTCTGTGAGTAGATTAGTAATAGATCCGCATGCGCATCATTCTTTGTTATCTGGTATCTAATAGTTGTAGTGTTGATTTTTTTTTATACACCCAGGCAGCACACTTTGGTATAAATTACGTATTTTTTTAGGTACTACCATACGTATGAATACGGTTGATGTATTACCAAATATATTCGTGAAAATGTCCGCCCTATAAACGTCGATTACTAAGAATTTATCCACCTATAAATTAAACGTTTTTACTATACGTCTATATTAGATTTATAGTTGTATTATATTTATACGAATTCACTTTAGTATAAAATACGTTTATTTATGTACTACAATATACGTATGGATACTGTTGATATGCTACCCAATATATATGTGAAAATGTCCGCCCTATAAACGTATATTTTTTTATGTTTTATACGTCTAACATTACTACTTTATCTACCTTTAATTATCCTGTTTTACTATACGTCTATATTAGATATATTTGTATGATTTTTATTAATGTGTAAAATGCGTATTTCAAACACAAATTAAATAAAGTTATCAAAACAAAATTTCTAAAAGAGGCCATGGAAAAATGTTAATATTTCTTAAATGATAGTTTGGATTTTATCCATAGCAGGTGTGTATATACCAGAAATAGGCATTACTCGTGTTTCTATTTTGGTTGTAATTGGCCTAAATATTAAAAAAAAATGTTTGATCACTTGTTATATGTACAGAACAATATTTAATTAAAAAAAAATAAACAATAAAATACTAAAAAATAAATAAATACAAAAAAATAAACACTAAAATACTGAATAACAAACTAAAAATCTTAGCTTAACACTTTGGATGTGTTGTGTCTTAGACGGGCCTTAGCTAACTTAAGCTAATCTTGCATGGCACACCTAATCGTTCGGTCGGTTAAGTCGCTTGGTTCACCACCATTCCTATAACCAAAATGTACCTCAATTTCAAGTAAAATATTTTCTAAAAGCTCCGAAGTTAAATTTGTACTATTTTCTTGGAAATTATTATAAATAATAGAATCAGATGATATATTAATGTCCGAAGCTTTATTAATGTTATATTCATTGGGAATAAAAAAAAATTGATTTAACTTTAAGCATCTTGAACATTTTGCGCTATTTTTCTACGTAGATGACGCAGAGACAGGGTTATTTTAGACATTTTATTAAATAAAAAACAACTGACCAAAAAAAAAAGGAAAATAAGTATGCTTGGAATAACTAGGTAACCTAAAAAATACGTATAAAAATAAAAGAAACAAAAGTAAAGTTATATTTTGAAGTTTTCAATAAGCTTTTAACACATTGTACGTACCTATAAAACAGTAGTTTTTGTAAAATGCAACAATTATTAAAGGAGTAGCTAAATTAAAACATTAATAGAAACTTACCTATGCTTTTAATCAATATCGTAAAAGCCAGGACGCCTAAGCAACAAAACGTGTATACAAATGAAAATGGACGAACCGATGAACCTGCTCCCACAAACCATTCCCTACACTGAACAATAATACTACACATACGCATGAGTAGAAATGAGAAAAGACCATACCACTAGTACGTCATCCTCCATCCGCCATCTAAAAATAGTTCCATGTATATGGGGAATTTGTTATAAATATAACAGGTAATATAATTAAAAAAATATGGATGTAATGTAAATAAATATATCTATAAGTTTTTAATATAAATAAACCTAAATATATACATATTATTTACTTCTGTCTACTAGTTCATCGTAAACTGGTATTATGCGTTTAAGGTGACTTATATTTAAACGTAGAATAATATAGGTATATTAACTAGTATCGACAAACAGCAGCGTTTAATTTATCTGTTAAAAAACGTTAAGTATAAAAATGGTAGATGGTAAACGTTTAAAAAATCAACCAAGACGAAATTTAAACGGGAATTATAAACGAAGAAAACATATTGTAATATAATGTAAATTTATACGAATTTAATTTAAATAGACCTAAACGTATATTTAGGCCCACTGCATATAAATAGTTCATCGCAAACTAAAAATAGTCGTACATTGTTAACAATATTTAAACGTAGAAAAATTTACAATTATATACGATAGGATGTATATAAAAAACGTATAATATATCGTTTAAAACACGGTATGTATAATAATTGTAAACTGTAAACGTATACGGAATCAACCAATACCAAAATTAAACGAGTATTACGTATAAAATACGTTATTTATACTAATGTGTGCTGCCTGGGCATTTACTTGACTCTTTTACTTAAAACGGTTCCTAAAAGAAAAATGGTTTATAATATTTACTGATTTGAGGGAAGAGTCAAAAATTGACTTAATTTTTGCTAATCTATCAATAGCTCGCTGAGTACACCTCGTACTGAAATAAGCAGCTTATCTACCTACGTAAAAAACGACAACAACAATAATTATTTAAAGGGCCAAAAACTCACGTCCAGGGGAAACAAAAATCATGGATAATTATTAACAATATGTATGAATTCAAAGTAGCTAGAAGACAGACTTAGAAGACAGATTTAGAATGTACTTTGTTGGCTTAATGTTAATAGACAAGGGTCGGTAATTTTTGAAACAAAAAAAATACTAGTAGTATGAAACCCATTGGAAAACGAAGAGAATATAACAAAAATGAAAGGAAAAATTATTTACCGGCGATCTGAGGTCGGGAAGTGGAAGGGGGCGAGCTTTTAAGGGTAAAAAACGGTTTATCTCGATTTCCGGCAAAACTACAAGTCCTATGGAAAAAAGTTAAATTGCAAAGTTGTAGGTAATAAAAAGATCTACAACTTTTTAATTTACACTTTTTTCACATAATCTCAAAATTTATGTGAAAAATTCAAATAACCAATTTTTGGTTTTTATTTTTTACAAAAAAAATTTACAACTAAAAAACATGCTTTTAGAGCATATCAAACTAAAAAGTCAAAAATATTTTTTTTAACACGCTTTTATTCAAATAAGCTTAAAACAATAATAAATGGAAAATACTAGTATTATTGTGAAAAAAGCGTGGGGCGCTTTGTCCATATTTCTCGTACATCGAGCGCCCGACGCTTTTTTCACAATAATACTGGTATTTTCCATTTATTTTTGTTTTAAGCTTATTTGAATAAAGCGTGTTAAAAAAAAATATTTTTTAGTTTGATATGCTCTAAAAGCGTGTTTTTTAGTTTTTTTAAACTAAATTTATTTAAAAATAAGTGAGAGGTACCTATCTACCTTTTTGACCAACGCAAAAGATTGAAACTGTCATAAAACACGAATCTCTTAGAAACTGCAAAACATTCTACAGAAAATATTGGGTTTGCCTATACTTGGTTATTTAAAAATCTAGATTTCTATTCGTCAATTTTTCAGTTTCATAATGAAAACCAGTGTTATAATTATGTATAATTATGTTTCATTATGAAACTGAAAATTAGCATTTTATTACCAACTTATAGTATAGGAGTAGAAAATAAATTATTTATAAATTCCCAAAAGATGAAATCACATTTATTGAACTCTGTATAACCAAAGGGGATATGCATCAATATATTAAACCCAGTACCTATTACCTATATTTTTAGACAAGTAATTTTTTGGACTTAAATTTCTATAATTTGTTTACCAGAAGAATGTGCATAATAATGTAATAATTTGCTTATAAATAATATAACTATAAATGTTTATATATCTTTTTTATTATAATAGTTCACTAAATAATTCTATAATTTTTGTTAAATAAACTTAAATTGCGATAATATAGTAATAAATAATAAAATACTACAAAATAAACAGGTTTCATTCTCTAAAACTACGATTGTTCAATAAACAAAAAATAGACAAATATTTGTAAATTAAATAATAAATATAAATAATACTTAAATTAAACAAATCATAGTTTGTGACATATAATATTTGAGTTTTTCTAACTTTTATTAACAGTTTACCGTACGCAAATTTACCAAACGATTAATCTGAGTAAATTCATTTATAATGTGAGTTCTTGAACAAATTTAAACAAAAAAGTACATGTTTATGTGTATAAATAACGTTGGTCAACATTAAAAGTAAACATTAGGGAACTTCAAACTCCGACAATTCTATATAGCCACGTTATTCAATCCAAAGCTTCATATTGATTTTTTTACATATATAGATAAGTAGGTAGGTATACTCGTATATAGGATTCACTTATAACCGCAGCCTTTGTTTTTGATGCAAAGAAATTTTAAGTAATTTTTAGTAATTTTAAGTAAATCCATGTTTTGCGTTAAAAAGGTATAAGAGGGCGTGTCCCTCAGTTATGTACTTAGTTGACATTGTTTTTTTTTTCGCTTTTCGTGTTTATTTTAAAAATAATCTTATACAAAAAAAATACGTCAGTTTAGTGTGATGTCAATTGGGTTTCACTGACATTTAATTGTAACCAAACTTTTAACAAAAATATCAATAAATTTGACATATAGATACTTAGTGTTTACTGTTTTGAGTTTTTTTTTAATATTGTTTGCAAGATGGTCGTGTGAGAGCTCGTTTGAAAGATTTTTAAGGCTACAGAATAATTTAAATTCGCTTCATTAGTAATTTAATTTTGAGATCACAAGACTTGAAAAGTGTTTTTTCCGCTTATAGAGCTTGATTTTTGCTAAAAATTTCAAGTGGATATTATTTTTTGATTTTTTTAATATAACCCATATTTTTATTCAGATTTTTTCTTTATACATTTAGAGCTTTTTCTAATAAAAACATCACTTAACAAAAAAGTGTATATCTAAATTTTTTATAGAAATGTGAATTATGTAAATATAGGTACGCCAAATGTACCTACAGTCTGTTCGCTATACTTACGCGGGTTTCGGATTAAAATTTTTATGAGTATTTCCAGGTAAGTACCCGAAAGTTTGACCTGTTCTTCGGGGAAATGCCAACTGGTTAAATGAAATGAAAAATAATGTACAACTTTTTAATTAAATAATAATGGAGAATCTTTTGTATAATTGAGAGCAGAATTAAACTTCTTCATTAATGGAGTCTAATGTGGCCATTATAAACCTAATAATAATTTTACACTTTACACAGAAAATATGGTCTATGTATAATAAGAGGGTTATTTAGCTCAAATAAAATAGTTTCTAACATAAAAATTTGTTCCATGTAGAGAATTTCAAATGAAAAATAAAAAAATTGAAATTGCCAACAAAATGAAAATCAGTCATTATCATCCAAAATATCATAATTGTCATCATCACTGTCATCACCATTAATTGTTATTATGATTGGACTTATTTCGTTTATTTTATTTTCACGAGTCCACCAATCTTCTATTAGTTTCTCGCACTTGGATATACAGTTCCGCCACACTTCTGGAGTTGCAATTGAAAGTGCTTTTCACCATTTTTCCCGAACTGCGTCATCACTATAACCATTAGGCCCAATATGGTTGTCATAATATTGTTTTGCTATTCCCCATATACACGGAAAAAAATGTGACTAGAAAATTTTACTACAATGTTGTAGTAGTAGACTTGTAGAAAAATACTTAACAATTTGTAGAAAATTTTACTACAATTTATAGTTAAAAACTATTAATTATTGTAGCAATTGAATTGTCGAATAAAATGCTACAACAATAGGAAAGAAGTCCACAATGTTTAGTATATTTTACTATTGTTTGTAGAAGTAGAAATTTATTACAATTATCGTAATTACTACTACTAACTTCTGTAAAAATTTGTACAAATATTAATAATTATCTCTACAAAAAATAGTAATTTTCTCTACAAAAAATAGTAATACTTTACATCCCTTCTTCAAAAATATTCTATAATATTATAGAAATTCTAAGTCATGTGAACAAAACAGAATTCTGCTATTGGCCAACGTTTTCTGACGTCGATCATAAACGGCCAGACAGCAGTAGCCGTTCGCCATGTTCACATAACAAAGCATGGTACATATACGAGTACCTATAACACATTATTATATTATAAGCACCGATGCGTTTGAGAAAATTTTAATAATAAATTCTATTGGTGGTAAGTACATTTATTATTGGTTTTGAATAATTTACCTTTAGATAACTAATTTAAATAACAGTAGATTATTTAAAAAAAATTGTTGTGGCCAATGATCGAATGTTGTGTGCAACGATCGAATTTTGTGCCAAGTTCAATGATGTTTTTTGTCTTAATTGTGACATACCTACTGTCTCATTTTTGTTAGTTATCTGACTTAGTCATTTAATATCCAAATCAGTGTAAAGGTGATAAATATCCTCGTTTTAAGGGTATGAACAATTATTAATTTTTATTTCATGTTTTTCAGGTGCAGAAAAGCCAACTGAGACTAAGGGCGCTATTATTACTGTTATTTATTACATAATGTAATTAAGAATTTGTATCTTTTATATTAAAACAATAAATTGAATATTTTATTAAGGAACATTTTTTCTAGGTTATAATTATAATAATTATGGAATACTACTACAAATTTTATTAAAAATTACTACAATTTGTATGAATTTTTACTATTTATTGTGTAAAATTTTCGTATTTATTTTCATAAAACGCAATACATTTTTAATATAAATTCATACAATGAATAGCAAAAATTATAACAATTTGTAGAACAATTCTTATGATGCATTTGGATCTTTTTACTAAATATTGTAGATAATAACTCTACAATACATTCTCCACAAATATTTGGAAATTTTTACTACAAATTGTCCCTGTCCCTATATGTACTATTTATTGTAGAGAAAAAATCTACAATTGTAGAAATTTGTTCTACAATTTTTTTTCCGTGTATATTCGATGGGATTAAACTGGCAATGATACGGCGGCAGACGTAAAACTTGATGACCGTAACTTTCAATAATCTGATCCACAACAAAGGGTTTTGGTTTTGCTTGTATATTTGCCAAGTGTAATAATTCTGATTTTAATATATATTGAGGAAATGGTATATGTTCCTTTGTCAACCATTCTTTAATTTTATCAACAGTCCAAGAATTCGTTGGACTTTTGTTTAATACTTCAGAATGGTAAGGTGCATTGTCTAAAATAATTACGCTGGACTCACTTAAACCTGGGAGAAGTTTTTCATGCTACCATTTTACAAACATTTCTGTGTTCATATTATCGTGATAGTCACTGGATTTTGATTTAGATGAAAATATTAAATCAGCACCTTCTATAAAACCCGATTTCCCTCCTGCATGTAAAATTATGTGTCGCTTCCCTTCTTCATCGGTATGTTTGATGGACTTTACGTTATCATCTTGCCATATTCTCTTGGTTGCACCCCTAGAAAATATCCATGTTTTGTCTAAATATATAAAATTCGCCCCTTCTTTAAATTTAGAAAGTTAATTATCTTGTGCACGACAAACTTCTTTCACAAAGGGCATTTCTGTTATCCTCCTTTTGAAATTTGAAACCCAAGTTATGTATCACTTGCCATAGACTTGTTCTGCCAATGTAGTTAAATTTTCTATCTATTAGTTCCGAGAGAATTGTGTTTAAGGTCACATGTTCCTTGTTGGCCCTCATTCGATAAATGGTATCACGAATTTCAAATTTCGTTCCATCTGGAATATCTTCCGTTTTCAATGATGGGCGAGTTTTGCGGTGATCTTCTTTCGGCAGTTCACTATTGTGATTTTGTAATACTCCTCTTAATTTAGTTTCACTAATTCCTAGAGCATCGTATACGCGTTGTTGTACAGACACTACCGATTTTAAAGGATCGCCATTTTCTTTTTTATCCGTAAAATACTTATGTACACTACAACTTAGACTATCTACATCTAACACACGTCTAGGCATTTTTAAAACTTCCACTAAATTTACAATATACATACAATGTCAACACTTGCAAAGAATCAATTCAACTGCAACAAATTTAGTACATACCCTAATGTTATTTTAATTTAAATTTGACCATTAGGGCAATTTTACCTAATTTCTTGGGAAGAGGTTTATTGGAACTGGTTGTCAATAATTTTGTTAATCCGAAACCCGCGTAAGTATAGCAAACTGACTGTACGTCAAATGTACGTTCACTTATACGTACCTATCTACATTATTTTTAAAATTAGTCAATTTGGGTTTTTAATTAGATTTGGAAATTTTATCGCACATCACTTCTTCGATACGTATTTATCATATTAAAATATCTTTACTATTCAAAATTACAATAGTTAATAATTTCTTTGGATTCCATTACGTTTTGAAATAGAATAGATATTCCAGCAAGTAATTTTTTTGCCCATCATCCTGTATTTAAATGTGTTACCTGATGTACCTACGTTTGTAGACAATAAATTCTCTAATCTGAAATTTACATATTATGTTTTTGTGTAATTAGCATCATCGAGCAAATATATTTGTTCAAATAATTAACAATTTCAGTTATAAGTAACTATTGACATAGTTTAGAATATAACTCAATTCGTAATACCAAGGTATTTCATACGTATCTATTGAAAATTGTATTACGTTTTTGAGACACAAAACTAAAGAGTTTGATTATTTTCTCATGGATCTTATCATGAGATCTTGACCAAATTTATAAGGGACCAGTCTTGAGGTAGGGTAAGGTAAGGTATATTGGTTATATAGGTAAGTTGGTGATAATTTTAATTTCATTTGTCAACATGTTACCTATTGCGCGGGAAACTTCTATTTCACAGGGAAGGTTTATGAATGTGTATATTAAGGGTGAGATTACAGAACGTCTGCAACTCTGCAGATTTGCAAATATGGCGGCAACTTTGAAAATCTGCAAATATGACTGACTTACACATGCAAGTATCAAGTTTTCGTATTCCAAATTTGGGTTTAGTGTTTAGGGTAATAAACCACAATAAATATTGCGAATTTGCAGATATTTTTTAGAATACTTGTATTTGTAAGTCCGCCATATTTTGCAGATATGCAAAGTTGCAGATCTGCAAAGTTGCAGACGTTCTGTAATCTCACCCTAAGTGCACAATCAGGCAACGTTGGCTGCAATCGGTTTGTTTACGTTCCAGAAAACATTTCAGCTGGTGGCGCGCGTTTCTGAAGATTCTGCCGGCTGTTTTTGCATAAATAATTAGTGTGGTGGTTATTACCTAACATAAATTAAGGTAAGTATTCATTTGTAATTTGATTAAAAGGGAACATGTTAATTCATCAAATACCGCAAACAGAACAAGGTTTCGATACTTTTTATTGCTTTAGTGGCTTAGGTAGTGCCGGCATTTTCTTAGCCGTTTTCCATGCGGTTTTTTAAGGTGCTCAACTCAGCATTTTGCAAAAATGTTTTTGTTGATTTGGAAAAATATTTTATTGGGTTCTATTTTTAAGAATGGTGATATATAACACGTTATTTTGAAAAAAAAAATATTGGTTTTACGTTTCAGAGTATCACCAACTTACCTGAATATCACCAACTTACCTATACCGCCCATGCCATGCAGAAGCGCACATACGGAGATATGACAGGGGTGACATGGTAGTGGCAAGTCAGTTGGTTCGGCAACAAGGTATGTCTATACCATGTCAAATGTCAGATGAACCCTGACGAAGAGGACACCTTTATGTATGATGGTTGGGCTGGAGAATCGTCAGATTCGGACTCATGCAACGTTAACGATATTTTTAGTACTGTTTTGATTTTTATGCCTACAATTAGGATATTTTTGCCTATCACCAAATTAAATAGCCCCTTTTACCAAAAGTCCTTACCTGTAAGCAATTTACCTATGATAGGATTAAATTCTTAAAGTAGAATTTTTGTAGTGAATTTTTGAATTAAAAATTAGTTTTTGTTAATCAGGTATTGAGCAATATATAAAACTTGTTTGCGTAAAAAAAACACGTGTAATTTTTTTTAACTACAAAGTTATTCACGTAAAAGTAAAATTATCACCAACATACCTTACCTTACCCTACGCCCATTTCTAACAAAAAAGAAATATAGAAACTGGATAACATGATAAAGGGCAGGGATGGTCCCATATAAATTTGGTCAAGATCTGAAGATGAGAAAATCATCAAACTGTTCATTTTTGGATTCGATTTTTTAAAATTACTTTTATAATTTGTTTAGAGTCTGTTAAAAATAATTTTAGTACCTATAGTGTATATGCCTAACGTATGTACGATTCCCATTGAAACATCTTTTTCATTAATAACGAGAACTTCGCCTTTGTTCGTCATAAATAATTTTTATTTCACGTCAGCTAATAGGGAGCATTTATTTTCCGGAAAACAATAGAATATTACAAGTATCACTTCCGCTACCGTGCAATAACGGCACGTGGACACCGTCCATTAGGCAGAGGTCACGTGTCAAATGGATATTACTAAAAAATGTATGTATCTCGTTTCTCTCTATACATTTTGTATGTTATCGACTCAATTTATTCCTAATGACACACGATATAGAGTTACTAGAAATAAGGGAAATCATTTCGATAACATTTCCATAAACATTGAATATTCCAAAAGTACCTTTATAGGTATACAGGGTAGGCCCAGCATCTAGATAGAATAAAGTAGAGACGACATAAACTCTATTTTGCAATATGACAGATGGACGTACTTCGAGTGACGGAAAAGTATAATGAAAAAGGTGACTTGAGTGGTACTTTGATTTCTTTGAAGTCAATAATTTTATATTTAAAAACTGACGGAATGAAAATGATTTTATATCATTTAAATGAAGCTAATGAACAAAAATGGCATTTATATTCACCAAAATTGACTAGCTTCACTATCTCGAGTTTGAAGGACTCCGTTTTAATTATATTTTATCCTTATAACAAAAAATTTAATGACAGTTAATTTAACAAAACTGTCACTAATTTAAAACAAAACAAAAAATAGTAATTTGTTTAACAAGAGCATATATGAAGACAACGTTTGAGCATAACGCCGCCGTAGGCACTTGTGCAGTATATTTTTCCACGACCTAGAGAAATCTTAAAAAATTTTAAATTAATTTAGAGGTTAAGATAAAATAACTATTCTAAAAATATTTTAATTAGTCTTCATCTTGGATTCGAACCCCGGACCTTTCGCATGGAAAACTCAGCACTCTATCTCTGCACTAACGACTAACGAGACAAACAACTTTTTTTTTAATATTAATAAGTAATAAGATTGATTTTAGTGTTATTAAAATTTACGATTTAGTTGTAAATATCTTATGGAATGCTATTATTTATTCATCGATTCTTCACAAAAATCACACATTTTAAATTATATTATTTATTCTCAATAACTAAGAAACATTGACAAATGGTTTGGCAGAATTGTTATTAGAATTTAAAAAAATAGGTAATAGCCCGGTCACCAAATATGAACTGTGATTAATGGATTTCATGTGTCCTTTCTAGAATGAATGATTCATTCGGTAGAATTCAATGGCCTACTGTTAGATTCAAGTCTCGGTGTAATCATTTTTTTGTTTAATTTTTTTCTTTTTACTTTCCTATCTGTATACAGATATATAAGGAAAGTATAGGAATCATGATTTTTTTAGACCTCGAGTTTTCGACGGATTTTTACGTTTTGAGGTCCCCTGAATCCGTTTTGACTATTTTCGCGATGATGTCTGTGTGTCTGTGTGTGTCTGTGTGTCGCATAACTCATGAACCGATACACAGAAAAACACCAAATTTTAAAAATAAGCTTTGTTCCAGCGTCCAATGAGCTGATTAGATTTTGGGCAGAGTCGGAACATCTGGGGAGGGGTACTTTATGAGTGGTCATTTTTATATTTTATGAAATATATCTGTTATTTACGTTTAGGGAAGAAAATTCTTCAAATAAAAGTTACTTCTTATATTATTATCTATAATTTTTGTTCTTTACAAAATTTTGCTAAAATGGTCCGTATTCGAGAAATTTGACAAAATGTAAAAATAAATTTTTTATAAAAATTGTTCAAACAAAAGTTATTTGTAATATAATTCTCTACAATTTTTATCCTATACATAATTTCTCTAAAATAGACCGTATTCGAGATATTTGAGAAAATGTGTAAATTTCGAAATTTGAAGAAAACTCAAAAACGGATGAAGAAAAAAACATTAAATTTTAAACTTAAGTTTTATTTCGAGCTGACGTGAAATGATTAGATTTTGGACAAAGTCGGAAGATCTGGGGGATACTTTATGGGAGGCCGTTTTTATATTTTATGGAATATATCTGTTATTTATGTTTGGAGAAAAAATTGTTCAAATAAAAGTTACTTCTAATATTATTATCTAAAATTTTTGTTTTATATAAAAATTTCCCGAAATGGTCCGTATTCGAGAAATTTGACAAAATGTGCAAAATTCTGATTTTTATGAAAATTTTTGAAATAAAAGTTGTTTGCGATATCGATCTCTATAAATTTTGTTTATACATGATTTTTCTAAAATGGACCGTAATGGAAAAATTGTAGGAAAAGTGCTAAATTTAAATATTTAATATTTTCGTTTTCAATGAATATCTATAGAAAAATGTTTCGAGGTAGATGTATGTGGAAAATGTATATATTTAGTTTATCCTCTAAACATTTATAGAGGTGCTGCAATAGGTTGTACAAAATAACCAGAAAAAGCCTGTAATAACTAGATAGGAAAGTCATGTGTTGGACACATTATATATTCACATTTATCTTTTATTCTAGTTTGTTTTAGTTTAATATTCACAATTTTATTTTTGTCGTAAACTAGTTGTATGTATTGGTAACCTGCGGAAATCATTCTTATCATTGAATTCATCTCATCAATAAACATAATGTGTCTTATTTTCACATTTGTTAATAAATTTAATAGTAAAAGAAAGAAATACCTATCCACATGTTAAGTTAAATATATGTTTATATATACTAAATTTATATTTTTCAAATAGTTCATTTAGTTTTTCTGAACATAAAAAAAAATTGGAAAATTCCAAAACAATCACAGATTTAACCTGCACGTAAATATTTTTCACCAAAAGTTTGCTTGGCTGTAGGTAGTTATTTCGTACAGAAAAAGCCAATGATGGGCTTTCTAAACATTCGTTGGCCGTTATTGTTAATACGTAGATATGTATTTATTGTTCGATCAAACGTTCGTCGTGGTAAGTATCCGGATTGAATGTTCATTTTGCTATGATATGCGAAAACAATGGTTTAATTTGTTCGTTGTTACTTGTATGAACATTCGTCCACATTGCATTCGCCCAATTCCTTTGATGTTACGGCTACGATTTGGCTTGCTTGAAAGCGCCAGCAAACCATCGTTGGTATTCACTAAAGCGTCAAAGGGGCTTCGTTGACGCGGCCTGCACGCATGTTAATACTTAAGGTACGTACAGACCGGGATAACGAACGCCAATGAATCAGATTCGGCGATAGATACCGAATGTTTATTGGCCTTCGAAGAAACATCCATATTGCATTCGCTCACTATAGCAAAACTATAGTGAGCAGGACGCGAAACCGCAAATATCGATGCGCGAACGTATGACGAAGTTATTATTTTTTGTGCTGCATTTATACTTTTTAATGAAGAAGGAAAGAAAAACCAAAACCAAAGCACAAATGAAGGTAATTAACGACGACATTATTTAAAAAAAATGGATACTATAAAAAAATTAATAGTAGTTACATGAAGAGTTAAGTAACAAGAAATTTAAAAACAAAAACAAAACAAACCTTTATATCTAGTGAACTTAATTTAGTACAGTACTCAACTTTCTTAGGCTAACATTAAATATATCTATTTGGACCTCACTAAGAAACTCATTGGTAACAGCCATCATCTTGTTAAAAGGAGATATACTACTTGGATCTAAACTAAATATGTTTTTGTTACTTGGGATTCTTAGATTAATCATTGCTACATTAAAATTTATATAGTCAATCAAATCACAATCGTTGTACTTAACATTATTTAAAATAGAGTACAAAATATATTAGAGCCTGTTGCTTTCTTCATTGTAAAAGAGATTTAATCTTAAAACTATCGAGCATAGTTTTATATGAGATCTTATAAGGGTACGAGTATTTTATTTTGTATGACATAAAGGTACCGTAAAAATATTTTTTGTACTTTTTCAATATGATCAATATGTGTAACTTTCAAGGGCATCCATATTTGTGAAAAATACTCAAGATGGGGTCTTACTAAGGCATTATATAATCTGATTTTGGTGGTAATCCTAAAATTTTGTGAATTTCTCATTTAAAAACCCAAAGCTTTTATTGCTTTTTTAGAAATGTTCTGGAGACAAGTTGATTTGCTTATTCTTCGATCTATTAACGAATGCGTGAAATAAAATGATCGGAAAAGAAGCTAGAAGAAGGTATTGCCGCGTAATTTATTTAAAATTTCGGCTTGTATTTTGGTTCTCCATTTTTTTTCGTTATTACATCGAATTAAAAATTTATTTCAACGTGATTGTAATTGATTGCTTGTCTTCTTAAGAAAATCATTTTATTTTAATTGTTTAAACCTTTATTTTTATTGTTTTTAAAGTTGCATTATTGATATAAGCATTAGCAACTGGTCTTATTTTTGAAAAAAATATCAATCAAATCTTAGATTTTTAACTTTTATCGTTTTCAAATTCATTTGGAACTAAAATTAAATGGAATAAACTCTTGCCTTAACGATAAAAATTAAAGTCTCGTCGTTTATCTAATAATTGGCTCTTCCTGTATATATACGTACCTACGTCTTTATTGATCCGCTGGCATGTAGATTTGTACCCTTGTGTCTCAATGCCTTATTCCAGCTAATAAGAAACTCAAATAGAAGTAGGAAGAAGTAGTGCTATTAACGAAGGAGTATCTTAGATCTTCAGATATATATCATATTTAATCGGCTTACAGATACTCGTAAAGTAACACTAAAATCAAGATTCTGTTTGCGAATAGTCTAAAAGTAAACTTTCCTAGGGTTAAAATTTGCTAGATTTACTTAAACCATATATAAATATAATTATCATATTAATTCGTTTTAAAATTGTCTAAAAATAGTAGGTATGAAAAAAGTGGTACTTTTCTGTATATAAACTACAAAGTAATTAGGAACAATAAAAGAATCTACTGACATAGCAATAAAATTGATAAAATAAAACAACTCTTCCTTACAATATTCCGGTTTCTTTATACTTAAAATGTTCTCGACTTTATTGAATTTTTTATAAAAAAAAACATATGTATACCTGGTCCATCCCACAGATAATCTCATCCAAGGATTTTAAAAGACCCGATATTAAAGTAATCCAGTTTGTCTTGGGGATTATTAAATTTCCGCCGTAGGTATCTAAACGTACGAAATTGCCATTCAAACCAAAAAGTACTACAGGATGTGTGAGTTTAGAATAACCACCTGATCTACTTTCCGTTTAGCTACGAATTCATGGGGTTTGAATTCGAAAGATTTTAAATTTGCCACGGGGAATTTGCAAAAAAGGGATGATAGATAACCTTCATGCGTATAGGTACCTAAATGTATCGTATTAGATGCTTTCATTGATTTCTTTGTAAAAAAAGAATTAGTGATCTATACACTGTGTCCCAGATTGGTGATGCATGTATTGCTATCTCAGTTATTATAATAGCTACAAAATCGGTTAAATGGGTAATGTTTCTCAGCATTCTATTACCATTTCAGAACTGCTATTACGTTTTGTCAATTATTTTTGGTTTTTGAATAAATCGCGAAAAACGAAAATGGTGGGTTTTTGACAGTCCACTGTATCACGATTATTTGAGCACATACGGTATTTTGGCCTAGATATTCTATGGTCACTATTTTAAGGTCTTTACCATAAAAAATAAAACAAAAGAAATTCTCCTTCCGTTTTCGAGATATTGACTATAACTTTGTTTTTCTTATGGACGCTATATCGGATTTTTATTGCATCAAATAGAATTGTTAATTCCCTTTTTAAAAATGTATCACAACATGGTACTTTCTTTTAAATGAATGCTGAAATAAACAAATCTAAAAATTTCCTAATTAATTTTGCTGCTCTGCTCAATTTGGTCTAGTAGGCGAGCCAAAAATATGTTTTATAACTATAATAGTTGGTTTAACATTAGATTTTATTAATTCATTTTCAATTCGTTGCTTTTTTTGTGTTAAATTTAATTTCCGTTACGTTATTATTTTCAAATATGGCTCTTAAGTATACCAATGATGAAAAATTTGACATGTTAGAAACTTACTTCGTAGTCCACAGAAACTCTACAGCGGCTGCGGAAATTTAGGAAAATAAATTTCCTGAACGGCATCAAACAAATGCAAGACATTTTAGGGATCTGGTAGGTATTAAATTTGCTAAATTATGGAAGTTTTGAAAAACCCAGAAATGAGGAGAGAATTGATGCTTTATTACAATACACTAATAATAATCCCACAGCATTGGTTAGAAAAATTGGCAATGAAACGGATATCCCTAAGTTATCCGCTCATCGAATACTGGACGTTAATAAACATCATCCATACAAACCTAGGATTGTACAAGGTTTATCGGCAAATGATTTCCCCAAAGAGTAAGATTTTGTGAATGGTACATTCAACATACGCGAGAAAATGCCAATTTTTCCATGAACATATTATGGACTGACGAAACTCGATTTACCAATAACGGAGTTTTCAACAGGCATAATACCCATCACTGGGCTATAGAAAACCCAAAACTCACCTCACAAAGAAAATTCCAAACAAAATTTGGATTTAATATTTGGTGCGGCATAATAGGCAAGAATAAAATGAGATTTACGTTTAAATATGAAATTATTAAAATTCTTAATTTCAGGAAATCAATTAATTGGACCAATAATTTTTAATTTTAATTTAAATGCAGCACGATATCTTCAGCTCTTACAAGAACAAATAATGCTCGCTGTGGTGGCATCTGTAGGGAACTTGGATTAAATTTGGTATATGCACGATGGTTGTCTAGCTCCTAATGCCGCGGTCGTAAAGTATTATTTGGAAGAAAACCTCCCCAATAGATTAATTGCGAATAATGGCGACAGTTTGTGGTCTGCTAGATCCCCTGATATAAATCCCCTTGACTTCTTCTTATGGGGACATATTAAAAGCGAAACTTACTCATTTGAAGCTCCCGAAAATATTGCAGTTTTAGAAGAGACCGAAACGCTACGGGTGCAGTGAATAGAAACACATTATTAAGGGCAATAAACTCTCTGCAAAATCGTTGTCAAAATGGTAGCAACATAGAACAATTTCCTTAAATTAGACAGTTTTAGGTCTGCAGCTTGTATTGTAAATTGTCCCAAAAATTATCGCAAAATTCTTGTTGTTAAAGTTCAAATTAAACCGACTATAATTTTCAAATTTGTTTATTTCAGCATTCAGTTGAAAGAAAGTATCATGTTGTGATACATTTTTGAAAAGGGAATTAACAATTCTATTTAATGCAATAAAAATCCAATATGGCGTCCATAAGAAAAACAAAGTTATAGTCAATATCTCGAAAACGGAAAGAGAAATTCTTTTGTTTTATTTTTTATTGTAAAGACCTTAAAAAAGTGCCCATAGAATATCTAGGCCAAAATACCGTATGTGCTCAAATAATCGTGATACAGAGGACTGTCAAAAACCCACCATTTTGGTTTTTCGCGATTTATTCAAAAACCAAAAATAATTGACAAAACGTAATAGCAGTTCTGAAATGGTAATAGAATGCTGAGAAACATTGCCCATTTAACCGATTTTGTAGCTTTTATAATAACCGAGATAGCAATACATGCAGCACCAATTTGGGACATAGTGTATGTTATTGTCATTTCTATGGAATAATACCTAAATAAGTCGCTATTTGCCATTACTATTTTTTACGAAAATTAGATTCAAAAAAAGACTGTCTATTTTGCAATATGCACTATATGAAAAAGGGTTTCTCGAATCAAACCAAATTTTGTTTGAGGTAAATATGTCTTGTGTTTTAATATAGGACCAACAAATGATGGTTTATTTGAAATTTCAAACAAATTTCTCATTAGGAATATTTGAATGAACCGCGGTAATGCTGAACACTTTTTTTATTTAGCTTCTTACACCCAAGTTAATCAGCTACCATTGTGTAGTTCAAAAAAAGTCGGTTCCATACTATGCCGCTATAATTATGTTGTAATTATTATATTACCACTCATTATTTATTCTTAAATAAATAAATTATCGACACAGAGTAATATAAACAATGAACACGAACACCAATGTTGCCAAATGATGAACTGATTTTAAAACAAAATAATTATAGGAACTGAAATATAAAAAAAATCATTATAATAAATCGGTTTTATAAAATAATGTTTATACTCCATATTTCTCGTACATCGAGCGCCCGACGCTTTTTTCACAATAATACTAGTATTTTCCATTTATTATTGTTTTAAGCTTATTTGAATAAAAGCGTGTTAAAAAATATTTTTTACTTTTTAGTTTGATATGCTCTAAAAGCGAATTTTTTAGTTTTTTTAGAATACACATAAAGTTGGGTTACTTTTCTCTAAAAACATTGAGATGTTATCTACAAGTTCTCCTATGGCATCATTAGTTGATAAACCTTCTTTAAATCCGAATTGTTTTTCAGAAATTACCTTATTATTTACTAAAAATTTAATAACTCTGTTTTTTAAGGCTTTTTCAAATATTTTAGCGAAAAATGTTATGACTGAGATTGGTCTATAGTTGTTTAATTTTTTGTTATCGCCTTTTTTATGTACCGGCGTAATAACAGCTATTTTAAATTCTTGAGGTACCGTACTTGTAATAAAAATTCTATTTATGATATAACTTATAGGTTTTGATATTTGATACCTATATGAATGTGGCACGACAAACAAAAACACGTCTTGTCTTCTACAAGTACTTGGAGGATATTTAAGAAGCAGCAGCTACATCCTTATCACTAAAGATAAGTCCAAGAGCTTTTGCCAAACGATCTACCATAGAGTGGATTTTTGTGAAACGTCATATGCCTCAATCCCAATTTTTTTAAATGTATCTTTTTCACCGACGAGGCCACCTTTACGCGACAAGAAATGTTTAATAACTCTTGAGAATCCACATGTTAAAAGGTTATCAACATTACCAACACTCGTTTAAAGTCAATGTTTGAGCAGCAATATTCAGGTAACAAATTATCATATTCTACCTGAAAATTTGCATGGTTATATTGTATCTCGAGTTTTTAGAACATAATTTATTCGAGATATTAGAAGATTTAACGCTAAACCAACGAAAATCTCTCTTTTTTATGCATGATGGAGCTCCCCGCACTTTGATAGGTGTAATTGCTTGAGTAACCGTTATCCGAATCGATGGATTGGCAGAGGTGCGCTTTCAATCCTTTGGACTACACCAAGCATGTCAAACTGAAAAAGTAACTTGAGCTTTATAAATAAAATGTATGTTTATGTGGGCCGCAACCATGCAAAAACGCTCTAGCGAATACGACGCCGTTGATACATTTTTGAAGCCACGTCCAAATTTAGTCAAAAATTCACCCAAAATGTATTTAAAAATTGACCTGAAGTTGATAGGTTTCAGCACATTTTCCATATTTATTACCTTCGTGCGTATGATGAATTTTGGATTCGTTGTATATTTCACTAAGTTTGTTTGGCAGCAATGCAACAAAACCATTGGTTTTTCCGGTCATAGAAGAAGCTCCATCTGTAGCTACTGAAATTAATTTTGACAGAGGTAGATTATATTTTTGAAGAAGTTCATACACAGAGTTAAATACATCCTGTCCTGTAGTAGTGCCGTGCATCGGTACCAGGCCCGCCGAGAGCCAGGCCGGGCCCCAGGACAATTCTCTAGATCGGGCCCCGTGACAATTTTATAAAAAAAATTCTCTCCTCTTTACTTAAATTTCTCTAAAAAAAACTCTTCGAACAAAAATTTTCCTCCCCTACTTGAATTGAATTTTCTAAAAAAAAAAAAGAAAAAAAGGGCTTCAAGCAAAAACTTTTTCTCCCTCTTGTCTTGTGCCGAACTTCTTAAAGAAATCAAAAATCCTCGCCACGGTTGCCGGACCTCCATTTGAGTCCGGGCCCCGGGAATTAGTCCCGGCTGCCCCCCACCTCTAGTCGACCCTGATCGGTACTAGTTCCAGTAATTCCTTAAAAATGTTGTAATTTTTGTCGCATGCACGAAGAAACAGAGCTAATTGAGCAACACCCCCAATGTCTTTACTCTCTTCACAGGCAATGGGAAAAGCTTCGAAACAAGATGATTTTGCCTTGGTCTGATTACTTTTATTGGCAGCCAAATCCGAAAAGCTTTCCGCAACTGTATTTCGAGACAAAGAAATAACTTCAAAATCCTTCACGCTTTCCGGACACATAATTTTTGCAGCTTTAATAAGACATTCTTAATACATACTTTTGTTAAGTAAATAATTATCTACTGGTCTTTCTTGTCAGGCGCCCACGAACCGGGCCGCAAAAATGTTTGCACCGGGCCGCAAGCGGCCCGTGGGCCGCGTGTTTGACATGCTTGGACTACACAGTTTGGTCGTATGTTAAGAAAAAAGTCTATGCTACAGAGGTAAATTCACGTCAAGACTTGCAAGATAGAAAAAAAAAGGATAAAATTGTGTATTCGTGAAAACGGAGGACATTTTGAACACTTACTCTAACCGATTGAATATTTCATGTTTTTAGTCAAATTCATTTTAATTTTCTTCTTGTGATTCTTTGTTTGATTAATAACATTAGCATTAGAATAATGTTATTGTTTTTGGTTTTTAATAAATGGGTAATTGTTTTTTTTTTAAATACTTTATACCAGCGTCAGTTATTACTTTATCCATCATTTTCTAATCAAAATATTCCTAAAACGGTACAGAGTATCGAGTTTTAACAAAAAGTACCCTTTTGGTGTAAAATTTAATGTTTGAGTTCACATCAAATTTGAACTAGAAAATTTAATCTCAAAAAAGTTATGTTTAAAACTACTCGATTCGAACCTGTAACTAGCACCCTCTATGAGAGGCAGATATAAAAACAAATTTATGCGATGTATCAGCTTCCAAAACATATTCGAACAAAATTTCATTATGTTGCCAGTAGTTTCGATATACCTAATCGAAAAAAAAATGTGAATATTTTTCTTCAAAACGGATGCTTTTACAAACATTTTTTAACTGAGCAAACCCAACTTATTTTGCAGTGTTCTACCTATCCTAGCAACGGGGAAACACCCAGATTTCACTACTGATTGAATACCTATATGGGGTTCGTTATGATGGCTACGTGATGTTTTACACGCTTTGAACACAATATATTTAGCTTATCCTATATCTAAGGCTGTATGAGATTGGTATTTGTAAATTAGATAATATGCACTTTTTAAAGATATTATTATTTGTAGGATAAATAATATGCATTTTTTAAATGTGCGAGTTTCCCACAAATGTATTGTGGGCGGTTTGCGAAACGCTATGTTTAAATTTAAGATTATCTTCTGAAATTTAAATATTTATCAAATCCTTCTAATTCTTAATAAAAAATTTGTCTGATTTACATATACAGGGCGATTCATAATTATTGGGACATAGGCTAAGGGCAGGTTATTTGGACCAAAATATGGCGATAGTACCAAATATACCTCAATAAAATATTGCTGTGAAATAAGATACACCAGTTAAAGTTGAATATTTTTTTTCGTTTTTTTTTCTGTAATGTCACTGTATATTTATGAATTGTTATCAAAATCGGCACAGAGGCATATCTTTGGACAAGGAATAATATTTTATGTATTATTTCACATTTTGTTACAGGGGGCGCCACGTGAATAATTCCTGATGATGAAATTAAGTGGTAGCTTTTTTGACGAATTTTTTAGTATTTTTGATTAGAACATATGATATAAACATCATTTAAACGTAATATTGGTACTTTTGTTTAAACACGATAATTTTACCAGTTTTAGAGAAAAATGCAATTGAACGGCTCACAAGTCTCAGATGGGGAGTTAACAAAATATTTCATTTATGAAAAGTGTCAGATATATAATTGTGTCTGGTACATGTAATTTCTTGACAGTGAATTATTTTTGCTGTTAGATTATAGTCTATTATTATTTAACGCCCTGTATCTTATTCCACAGCAATATTTTATTAAGATATATTTGACCCTATTGCCATATTTTGTTCTAAATAACCTGTCCTTAACCTATGTCCCAATAGTTATGAATCACCCTGTATTTACTTACTAAAGTAATTAATTAAAAAGGTTCTTCTATATATTTAAAAGACAATTTGCAAGTTGTAAACATTAAACTGGGGCGAAAGACTCGTAGTAGCGAACCAAAATAACGGAGCGCCATAATCGTTTGGGGCTACCGCTAACAATGTGACCCCCTGTCGCTGTAACAAATACTAAACATATAAATTGGGCATCGGAAACGCTGTTAGAAATGTTAAAGTCAACATTGATGAATGGGAAAACGGGCTCTGGTTAAAAAGGCCGGGGTAGGCCAGGTGTCAAAAATACAAAAGCCCGTAAAATCGACCCCACGCCCCTCAAATTTTATCCTCATAATCGTAGTAGAAGCCGAAGATAAATTGCCCAGTAGTTAAAGAGTAGATTAGGAAATCTTATAAAGGACATCCGTGTGATTATTTAAGAAAAATCAAGAAATACACAAAGAGAACATACCTATAAATCGATGTTCGAATGTAAAGAATGATATTTCTTAAAAAAAAAATAATTGACAACATTGAAAATAATATATCCTCTACGACTCTTAACAATAATTATATGTTGGGACGCAGTATAGTTCTACGTTTAATTTTAAAATCATATAGAAGATAATGAGACAAATCAATTTCTAGTTTAATGTAGAAGATTTAGATAGAAATTTGCAAAAAATATTTACAAAATGAAAGGAAAACACTTTACAAATACATCTACAGGATGTACGAATCTTGTGGAAAAGTTCCATAGTATCCTTGTTGTAAGACATATTAAAAATTAAAAATGAATAACATTTGTAGGGTGGCTTGAGGGCCATATTTTAAAATTACATAGAGTATACAGGGTGTTGCATGACTCAGGTACGCACGAAACATAAGTTTTTTAAACCAGAACACCAGTTTATCATTTTAGATTTAGATTACTCATTTTTTTCATTCTTCTAAATGGTTTGTCTAGGTTATATAGGGGTAGTCTAAAAGTAATTTTTACTTTTGTATGAACATTAAATCAACGTCACTTAGCCAATTACATACTGTGGCAAAAATAATCTTCTTATATACACGAGTTTTTTAATATAATGTATTACACTTTTCTTCAGTAAAATTTTTATTCTATAATTATTAGTATAGGACTCAAGACTCGGGCCCTTTATTTTAATGTTATTTAAATGTTATATTTTATATCACCATTAGAACCCTCTGTAATAAGTCTTCCGTTTTTATTAAGCATTTACTATGCGTAAAGGTAATAATATATTTTTTTCCGATTAATGGGTTATTTTTAATTATTCGATTTTTTTTAAAATAATAGACTCTTCGATTAATCGATTATTTTCGATTAATCGGTTATTTTCGACAAATTGCTTATTATCGAATATTTTCGGTTAATTGATTCTTTTCGTTTATTCGATTTTTTTTACAATTAATCGATTTTTCAAATAATCTATTTTTATCCGATTTATTGATTATTTTCGATTAATCAATTATTTTCAATTAATCTGTTCTCTTTAATTATTCGATTTTTTTGGATTAGTCGATTCTTTTCAAGTTAGTTAATAGTTGTAGTGTTTGAAAACAATATGATATTGTAATCGATTAATCAAAATCACATTTAATAATTATCTTTAAAAAATCGAACGTATCCGATTATTCTAATATAATCGATTCATAAAAAAAGATTATCGATTTTTGTATTTTATTCGCGGCTCATAGTGCGTATTTGAATTTATTGATACGATTTCTTTTGCTTATAGTATGATGTAGTAAATATATTACATTTGAACAGTTCTACCGGGCGAAATGGGAACAAAACCCATTATTTTCATCTTGGCTTTGCAAAGCCCATGATGGGTATAGTGGCTATTGTATAGCCAGGTAATGAAAAAAAAAAAATAATCAAAAATTGCTTCACTAAAATTTGTCCTCGTTAAAAAAACTATCTCTAATCAAAACAACAAGAAAAACTTTTGGTTTTTTAGATTGTAGATTGACAAGTTCTTTGAAAATGTCAAGAATTTCAGATGAAATAAAACCGGTAGAAATTAAAATAGTTTATGGGTTTGTAGAGTGCAGTGTAGCATTTCTGATAATGGATCATCTAAGTGAAGTTATCAAGCAATATTTTCATAAATCGGGAATCTTAAAAAAAATGGAATGATGATATCAAAGAAGTTTTGAAGAATATTCGAAATTGTACAGAGTTTTAAACCGAACTTACAAATGCTAAAATTATTGGAAACAATTGAACACCTATTTTAAACCACTATGAGCCGCCACTGGCTACAGTAACTATATGGGTTTGAATTAGAGTAATAGTGAAAGTTATGCCTATTTAAACATCCTTTTTTATGAAAAGTCGATTCATCACACTACAATTTTCATTTAATGTTATCAAATTTCGATAAATATTAACTTTAGGTATCGGGAACGTTTAATAAAAATGGAAGGCTTATTACAGATGGTTCTACTTGTTATATCAAATATAAGGTACCCCATTTAAATAAAACATGAGAATCAAGGGTCCGAGTCTTGAGTCTATACTAATAAGCATAGAATAAAAATGTTACTAAAAAAAGTATCATACATGACATTAAAAAACTTGTGTAGAAAGAACATAAACAGAACGTTTTTAGTATATTCATAGAACATTGATATACAGGGTGAGCCACTTAAAAGTTCCACCCTCCTTATCTTTGTTATCAATTGAGATATCGGAATATTTTTTTTTTATTTGAAAGAATGGATCAAATACTTTCTTGTGATGGATTCAATTATTTTGTGCATCAATTTTTATTTTTAAATTGAAACCAACTTTTTTTATTGTAAATTTGAATTTATGGGGCATTTTTGTATAACAAACATGTTTTAAAAATTTTCTGGCAACTGTCAAAATGGCCGCTATATTGGCTAATATTTTTTCTACACATGTTACTCTTAATTCGTTTATGGAAAAAATATACGAATGTGAGATCTTTATAAAATCTTTGTGCTTCAAAATTTCTATTGAGATTCACTTTCAGAACACCAGTGGCGTATCTAAGCATTTTTATTATTAGCAAACCGTTTAATAATTCCAACCGCTTTTATCTTCGTTGTTAATTGGAACGAAAACTTTTTTGTTTAAAAGCTTGGAACAAATACTGTCACATACTGGATTCAATTAGCCTGTGACGTCATAGCTTACTTCCAGTTATTCGGAAATAACAGAAAATCGCATCTTTTATTTATTTTTTTTTTATTCGAAATTGAAATTTCTTGAGCGTATCAATTTTAATTTATTATTGTATGGTAGGTATTCTTTAATTATATTGATTCTTTAAATATTTCTGATAAAATTTTAAAATAAAAATAAATGTTTTTTTAAATTTAAAAATCTGTTGCGTGTCGTAATAATTTATTTTTCTATTACTGTGCGTAAAGTACGTACGTTACACATACTACGGAGTGCATAAAGTTTTACTTTTTTCATTAGTGCGTAAAGTAAAACTTTTTACGCACTAGTGCGTAGACAAGACACAATTTTTAGTATTTCGACATGATAAATAACACATTTTATTTCAAATTTTCTTTACGCGCTAGTGCGTAAAGTAAAACAGTTTACGCACTAGTGCGTAAAGTAACTTTTGTATTTCTAATCTTAGTGGATAGTATGTACGGTAGCAGAAATATTGCATGTAAAGGCCTTTTTGGAAAGCCACTTTATACACTTATTACATGTATAAATAACTATTTTTTGTTATTTTATTTTATAGTAGTTGACTGATATAGTGATTACAAGAGCTAAAATCGCATGAATGGGAACTGTGAAGCTTACAAAGATTTTATATATTCCCATATTTTTTCCATAAACAAATATATTATCCAATATGACGGTCATTTTGGCAGCTGACAGAAAATTTTCAACACACGTTTCTTATCCATAAATGTCCCTGAAATTCAAATGTTCAATAAAAAAAGGGAGTTTCTATTTAAAAATTAAAAATAAATTGCGATTTTCTGTTATTTCCGAATAACCGGAAGTAAGCCATAACGTCACAGGCCAATTGAATCCAGTATATGACGACAGTATTTGTTCCAATCTTCTAAACAAAAAAGTTTTCGTTCCAATAACTCAATTAACAACGAAGATAAAAGCGGATGGAATTATTAAACGGTTTGCTGATAATAAAAATGCTTAGATACGCCACTGGTATACGGTAAATGGGTCTCAATGGGAATTTTGAAGCTTACAAAGATTTTATAAGGATTAAACATTATTATAGTTTTTGCCATAAACGAATTAATAGTAACATGTTTAGAAAAAATATCATCTAATATGGCGGCCATTTTGACAGATGCCAGAAAATTTTCAATACACGAATATTATACAAAAATTACCCAGAAATTCAAATTTACAATAAAAAAAGTGGGTTTCAATTTAAAAATAAAAAATAAATTGCGATTTTTGTTATTTTCGGAAAAACCGGAAGTAAACCATGACTTCACAGATTAATTGAATCCTTCATAAGAAAATATTTGTTCCAGTCTTTCAAACAAAAAAAAAAAAATTTTGATATCTCAATGAATAACGAAGATAAGGGGGGTGGAACTTTTAAGTGAGCCACCCTGTATGTGGGCAGAGTTATGAAGAAAGTATATTCTATAGGTTCGTTTTTAAAAATATAAGGTTAAAGGTGATCCTAGAAGTACGAAACGTCGTAATGAAAATTTTAGTGTGCCAGATTATTGGGAACTTTGTTTATAACAACGCTAGACTTAAAAAAACGAAAATGAGTTTCTTTTCGGATTTTATCGAATATTTCCGGAACTAGCCAGACAATCTAGAACTTTTTCCCCATTTAACCGACAATGTATACCTTGCAGTTTACGAAATCTCTGTATACGCAAATTAAACCGGTCCACCCTGTATAATATAATGACATGTACTCACTTTAACCGCATAGCCGCATTTTGCTCATATAACTTTAGAAGTGCATCGAAGCGTTCGAGCGTTTTATTAGACGAATACATGATTACAAAACAAAGTTTCTATATGCCTGTCTGAGCTTCAGCTTCTGGCTATGACCATTCATCCGTATTCTTATTGTTCGCATTTCATTCATTGATTCATTCTTTACTTACCTACATGATGTTTGTTTTGATGTGTAAGTACAACACATAAATCAATCGAGGAAAAATATTTTTTTAACTTTTTAAACATCAGATTAAATTTGGAAAATGTATTTCAATGACGCCCTCTATAGCTAAAAACAAATCAGGTACCTAACAGTTTTGGTACATACTTTTTGGAAGATATGGTACCTAATGATGAAAATTTCTTTTATAATATCGTTTGAAAATGTCCTTCGGTATTTCCAAAATTTATAAGTTATACAAATTCTTTTTAGTTTTTTTTTATATAAATCAAATTACATTACATAGAAGTGTAATTGTTCGAAGCAAACACTAATTAGATTGAACATGGCAGTCAAATTACCCAAATTGTTTGTTCCATCTAACATGTACACATACATACCAGGGGTCGTAATATATTACCATCAAATTGCGTGCGTCCTACAAACAGCCCGAAATAATGTTTGGCAAAGTACAATACATGACAATAATCTGTGACAAATTGCTAAGTTCAATGCTCAATTGTTATTCATGGCCCCTCCGTATACCTATATAACCATCGATAAAATAATTTATGTTCCTTCCCTATTTAGACGTATTCATGGAAAATCGCCGACAAGAAAAAATATATTAGTTGATGAATAAAAAAAAAAAAAAATGGCTGTAACATATACTCGTATTCTTATTGTCTAGAATTGATTTCTACTAAAGGCTAGTAAAAACTAACAAAGGTGAAAAAAAGTTAAGTGGAAGTAGGTATTGCGTTTGATATACAGGATGCTTCAAAAATTGAGTCTTTATTTTTAATATGTACGAATATACAATGTGGAAACCACTTATGGAATAAAATTATTTTTGGCCTCATTTTAGAAAATTATAAAAACGCAGGGACACGTCAACTTTTAAACTAAATTGTACGTTCCCCGAACAAAAATATTAATATACAGAGCGATTCATGTCAGTCTAGCACTGTCGGTATTTTTTTTTCTATAAGCTGACGTCTTCTTTTTTTTAGAAGCTCAACAGAAGACCTCGACAATGGGCTACTTATAAAAACCCTATTTTCTGACAAATAAATTATGGCCCCCTTGGAAAAAAATGAAGCCTAACTTTACGAAGTGTAATATTTCGATGATACTCAAATATTTTAGGCAGTTGTGAGATATCACAAGACTGGAAATTTTTCGGTCTTTCCAAAAATCAAAAATCCAATATGGCGGTTACAAGATAAATGAAAGGATAACAAAGGACGATTGAGACATGATATGCATGCTATTTAATTCGTCTTAAAAAAGTGTCCGAATAATGTCATATTTTGACAGCTGTCAAATTATTCGTTTAGGATTTACAGGCGAAAAACGAAATCCGCCATTTTCGGTTTTTCGCCGATATTTCCATAACCAAATGTCCGATCGTAAATCTGAAGCTGGTTATCAAATGCACTAAGTTTCCTCTAAAACTTTTCCCATTTAACCTTTACTGTAGGTATAATAGGAGCCGATACCTGTATAGAAAAGTTAATCTAGGACACACTGTATTTTGAGTTATATTTTATATTGTCAGTGAATCTCTTAATTAGTTTTCAACATTAAATTTTTTCTTAAAATATTCAATAAATTTAGATAACAAAGAATTCCTACCCGATATTATAAAATATCGATATTTTACTAACAATATATTGGTAATATCGATATTCTGTCTCGATATCCCATCACTAGGTACGTGGAGGCAGGCGCAAGGCGCGTATGGTGACCTTACCTTTTTTCTCACCTTCGTCCATACGTGCGTTGCGGTGAGATCTTGTGGGCCCGGCTGCACCAGGAGGCCCCGCCGGCCACAGGATGCCGACCGCTGCTCTAGATAATTAACAACAATAATTACATCACATCTAAAAATAGAACACATCCAACGTACAAAATTTTCATAAAATATTATGCCATTTTCGGTGTTAGTTTCATTTCAGTTATTTTAAAAGCAAAAATTAATAACTGCACAAATTTGAAATTTTAACTGTTGAAAACTTCATATATATCATCTTGCTCTGATCATAAAATCGTTAGAAGTCAAAAAGAGAAAGGGAGTACCTAATATATCTCAAAGTTGGCGACAGTTATATCTTTGTATATTGTATATTCTACGACTTAAATCGAATAGGTACCTATAATTTATACACATTTCTTGTTATTGTAAGCGGAGCCATAACTGTTAAATTAATAATTTTTATGAAATTGATTTAACCAAACTGTATAGCGAAATGTGAAATACGTAAAAAATAATCCTTGGGAATTATAATTCGATTTAGTTAGTTAGTTTATTCCAGTTTCTACGTTAGTGCCAAGGTGATAATGACTTTGGTTCATTGTCGTTAATCTTCTAATTGAGGTTTCTCACTCGATATAATTATGTAAATGTCGAAGTTTGCTTTTATCATCAATACAACTGGCCGGAATCCGTTTCTCTTGGAACAAGTGCTAAACGAAGAACCTGTAGCGGTCATCACGACTGCAGGGCTTGCTATGACCTAAAATAAGTTAGGTATATTTACCTAAAGAGAAAAGATAATTTTATTATCGCTACGAGAACTGAAACATAAAGAATTTCATAAGTACTTAAGAAGAATTTTTAATTTTTTTACAACCTTTCTTTTTAATTATCATACACTCGTAACTCTTAAAGAAAAATTAATATTAATAACATAACTTATTTGTGAATGTGATCAAAATAACGCATTTTTTTGTTTCGCATGTGTTTTGTTTAAACATCCAAAGCTGAAAGATGCTTTTTTATGTTAATGAGAGTAGAAAGACTAAGCGCATTGGGAATGATATCAGCTGAAAAAGTGTTTTTCGATAGCATTAAAGACTTTAATAAATGACTTATTGATCTTTTCACTAGAAAAACAAAACTAAGACTAGATTTAAAATATCGTTCTGTGTAAAGGTGCATATAAATATAACGCGTTAGGCCCGGGTCGTATCTGCGTCGTCCCAACAACGGGCCTTGTTCGTCAGATTTGTACGGTGCTGTATCTACCACGGGCCGCGCTTATTAGGATCGAAGTAGGCTCGTTGTTTTTCATCGCGCCATGATACTAGGACGAATAGATAAGCTCACGCGCATGCTATATTCTCGCTCTTCCTCAGCTGATGTCAACGCATGACAAATTTTTAGCATGTTATTTGAAGTTATTGGGTAACGCCCGTATGCACCGTACACGTTTAATCCAGATCAAAGTGTTTAATCGTGTTTAGTACCATAGCTAAAAATGGTACTAATCGCGATTAAACCCTTAATCTGGATTAAACATGTACGGTGCATACGGGCGTTAATGCATGCAATTTAGTTCCTTTTTCTCAGTTTAATGTGTTTTAATTTAGTATAAATGTGTCATTTTAGTTGTTTTGTTCATTTGCGTTTGTTTTTTGGTTTTTTATTGTTTTAAAAAATAATGGTTTGCTGTTTAGTGACAGGTTGTATCAGTAACAATAATAAAACAGCGAAAAACTGTTCGCCTAGCTGCCGATACTTTACTTTTCCAACTGCAAAAGAGGCAAAAGAGATTCAAAATTTATAAGTATATGAAAAAATGCTTTAAAAAAAATTATTTAATAATTAAAAAAGCGAGAATATGCTTGAAACAGATTGAGATTTTATTAAAATTGCCGAAGAATGGAAACTAAAAAATCAATGAAAATTTGAATTTGAAAAAACTTCCTTAAAATTAAAGTAATTTAGCAAAAATTGTGAATTTACTTAAGGAGACTGAAAGTCTCATTTTTAGATTTAAATGTATTTTAAAAGAGTTTTTAATAAATATATCAAAGAAAATCCTCCAAGCTCCAGTAGCCAAGCAAATACTTTTTGAACCTTGCCCTTCTATATTGGATTAACAACATCGGTAGTGACAAACCTAATTAAATAATATTCCCTTGTGAAATTCAAGGAAAGATGGGATGAAACAAGAAGTTGTAGACTTGCTAGGGAACTTTTAAGTTACCCTGACAACACTACAGCTAACAAATACTTGACTATGACTAGACAGAATCTGTGCCTGATCACAGGCATTCTGACTGGACATTGCCAAGTACGGAACCAACAAATTCGTACCCCAAGTTAGCGTATCTGTGAGTCCTCATGCCACAACACAAATCTGACAATTGTTGGCTAAGGCACGGCCCGAGCCTGGCGCGTTATATCTATGAGCACCTTAAAACCTTCATTTTACTGTATAGTTTTATACTGCTATAAATTACTACTCAATACTATACACAGTACAATCATTTAAAAAAAGTCGCATTAGATGTATTTTGCATTATTACAAAAACCTGCAGTTTCATCAATATTATTGTTGAATATTGTTCTAGTTTGTATTGTTACTGTTTCCATGAGAATTGTACTTAATAGGTTTTTTGATAAGAGCAAATAAATAAAATAGTGTCACTTATATTTTTTACATGTTTTATACCATTGCAGGTCTGCATTTGACTAATTCCTTATTATTCGCTCCGTGCGTGAAAGCCAATTCAATTTTGTACTATTTTTGCCTATACTGACAATACAATTTTTAATAGAATTCGTAATTAAAAAGTATATATGTTAGTTTTAATAAGAGTATATGGATTTGTAAAACAAGTGAAACATTAATTTATTATTATATATTTTTATCGCTTAAACTAAAAAAAATAAGTATATTCAATAAAAATCAATAATAAAATAAAGACAGGCAACAGTATTTACGGGCAAATGTATGAGAAGTTGCCTAAGTCTAATAAGTTGTCTTTGAAGAATTAACCTATTCTGTCAAAATAAAAAAATATATTTTTCTACGCCCATGTCAGTAAACGTTAAAAATCGCACTGGCAACATTCCTTGTAAATGACATTTAACAATAACATGCACGTAGTGAGATCTCATAACAAACACGTGCGTTTTGATAAGAAAACTTCAATTTCTTAGTTTAATCAAATTTCAATCAAATTTTTATCTACATACGACTTTATTTGGTCTATTTACATAAATTTACTTAATTGAAAAACATAAAATTTTTAGCAGTATCGAGATACACTTTGGATTAAAAAAGTGATACCCCTAAATGTCGGCAACACATTATACAAATTTTCAAAAAAAAGTCGCGTTTTCTTAGCATGCTATAGAAATAAATGCCTTTCCATTTATATTGTCAATTTTTGTAACAAAATATTGTATTCGAACATTTTCTTAACTTTACCTACAAATATGTCTGTTAGTAGTGAAAGTGATGAAATTATGAGCACTCCACCGGATATTCTAGAAAAAGCTTAAGCTGCCACACATAATTTGTTACCGCTAAAATCTAAAGAAAGGTACGAAATTACCTATCGAAAATGTATGGATTGGCGACACAAGCATATGTCTTTTATTTAATAGAAGAAAATAAGTGGGCGTAGAAAAATTATAGTACGTTACACGAGTTGTAAGCCCATTACGCACTCGTGAAATTTACGCACTTGCCGTTGCGCGGCTTTGTGCGTAAACTTTTTCACTTCGTGCGTAATGGGTTACTTACAACTCTTATTACGTAATATACTATTAAATAATAGCGTGTGAAGTTAAAATGTATAAACAGAAGGAATGTTATTTATATTTTCATTTTTATTCGAAAGAAAACATAGAATAAATTATTAAACCTGGTTTCCTATCAGTAAGTCACAAAATTGCATACCAGCAACATTCAATAATCAAAGACAGAAATCTAGTTCTTGCTGAATATTTAAGATTAATGGGATGTTGAAGAACATCGTAAAAAGACAATTTATTGTTTATTTAAAACCTTTCAAGTTTCTGACGATTACTATTTCCAGTATTACCTACTGTTATTAATACAAAAATAAAGGTAATTTTTCTTCTTATTGTACACATATCCATTTATTTCTTTGATTTAATTTCCACTTTGCTACTGAACATTTTTATAATTTACACTGTTTTTTTGCTAGTATTTTTACAATTTTCAACACAGCAACTCCGGTTGCTTATTGTATTGTTTCACCCACTTTTTTTAAAAAAAAGTATAATGTATACATGTATTTGATATGCCAAAATTACAAAATATCGCCCTAAAATGCATGAATTATCCGCAGCTAGCTCTAGTATCGCTTTTACTTCCCCTACCATGACTTTGCTCTGAGCGAATAGGTCATGATTATTAGAAATTGTTAAAATTATTCTTTCTTTTTTTAAATAATTTGCTAGGCTTTACACTTTATTCTAGCTTTGTATAAGAAAAATATTGTCTTCTATTTTTAATCATAGGATTTATTTCAAAAACGGTGACATTTTAGGTCGTTCGAATGGTACGTTTCAGTTTAATTTCAGTACATTAGCAGCATAAATGTTTATGGAGACGAGTCTTTATCTTTCCAGTCGTTAAGAACGTTTAAAGATAGTCTGTGCAAATACTTAATTAGTTATTATTAACAACCGCGATTAAATTGTGTTTACACTGAATATTCTTCTCATAAAGATCTACTCATTGTGTATCTACATGTACAAATAGACGATGTTAAAGATAAAACAGTTAAAACAATTGAATCCTACCAGTTTCGTTATCAAATCATGTTATTTTGCTTCGAAGGTATATTTCCATTGTTCTTAGAAAACTTTAAAGACGTCATGACAAAGAAAAATACAACGACGACTGTCGCAGGGACGTCCCGCTTTAGAGGGGTTCATAGATAATATTTATGAATTAAAGTAACTATGAAAAAAAAAATTTGTGTTTTCATTAAATATCTCAGCAGCTGTTTGAGCTAGAAAGATGCTGTTTGCGGCGTTGAATTTCTCTCTAATAACTCTACAAAATAATATATATTTTTTTAAATAAAATTCAATATATTAAGATCTCTTCCCAATGTTTCAAATACAGAACTTTTGAGTTTTAAAAATTTTCCTGCACCCTGTTCTTGAATTTTTTAAAAAGACTTGCAATATTATAATTAAACCATTTATTGAACTGGTTAATTTAATTTTATAATAATAATAATAATACTCTCCCTAATTCGCCACCTTACGAGTGAATTTTAACCCCAAAACCTGAGCTTCTCCGGGAAAGGGACGACTATTATTATTATTTGCCGTGGGGCTCAGGAGCGATTTAAAGATATTGATGGTGCCATTTGACTTACAGGTGAGCCCGGAAAACCTCACCCACCATCATATCCATTTCATTGACATAATTTCCTGAAGTATTTAAATACTCTAAAGCAGTGTTTTATCAAAGTGTGCTCCGCAGAGCCCTGGGGCTCCGCAAAGCCTCTGTGAGGGCTCCGCGAAAATAATAATAGTCCTAATAAAAAAAAATACTAAAGGAGTACTATAAGGAAGTTAGCCACAAAACCACAAAAGGGAGGACTTGCTTTTTTTAGAAGTGTCCCGGGGTTGCAAAGTAAAATTAGGGTTCCGTCAAAAATTTCGATTTTCAAAAGGGTTCCGTCGTCAAAAAAGTTTGAGAATCACTGCTGTAAAGTATTACATCAGCATACTATGAAAACCAAAGTCAGAGTAGAGTGATTTTGCAGGAGACACGAAAGACATTTAATTTGTCTTAATATAAGATAGGTATTTGGAAATATGACAATGTTCTAGAAGCAGCTTAAAAGTTTGCCATTCTTTAGAGGTATTGTAGGACAATATATCGTCCAAAAAAATAGACTTAGGATGTATTGAAAGTAAGCCGACGATGACCAGTTTTCAAAAAAGGTGAGGTTTCGAAAACTACCGTCCTATCGTCCCATAAGCATTGTTTACGTCCGTGAAGTTAGCACTACCACTTTGGAATTTTGTTTTTGAATTTTGGAGAATTTGTCGCTTTTTTGTTGTAAATTTGTTGTGAAAAATATCGCTTCTCCCTTTTTAGAAATAAACCCCAGTTAAAGCCAATTTTGATGGAAAGTTAGCACTACCAATCACATGCATGAGCATAAATTACATTTTTTATATGGATAATTTGTGGCCTTTCTGTCATATTTGTGGCAAAAAAATTGTCACTCATCCCCTTTTTTAAATATACCCCAGTAAATGCTAAAATAACCTCTAGAAGCACTTGTGGAACAATCAATAAATATTTTTTTGCGACTGTGATGTTTGCTACAAATAAAACGAATAGAAATGAGAGATTCACACCATACTTTTTAACGGCACTATTACGTAGAAATAATTAATATTAAATATTAGATGCAGTTGTCAATTAGTAAAATAGTATTTGATTTCCGTAAAGTCAGTTCTACCACGTTATACATTTAAATTTTTGAATATTAGATAATTTTGTCGCTGTGTTGAAAAAAGAAAAAAAATTGTATCTTTTCCCTTTTCTAAAATAACCATGGATACTTTAGGATCAATAATAATTCTAGAATAGCCAATTTTATCATTGTTTTACCGTTTTTACTTTCCTATACTTTCCTTATATCTGTATACATACAGATATAAGGAAAGTATAGGAATCATGATTTTTTTCGACCTCGAGTTTTTGACGGATTTTTACGTTTTGAGGTCCCCTGAATCCGTTTGGACTATTTTCGCGATGATGTCTGTGTGTGTGTGTGTCTGTGTGTGTGTGTGTCTGTGTGTGTGTGTCTGTAGGTCGCATAACTCATGAACCGATACACAGAAAAACACCAAATTTTAAACTTAAGCTTTATTCCAGCTGATTAGATTTTGGGCAGAGTCGGAACATCTGGGGGGGTACTTTATAGGTGGTCATTTTTATATTTTATGGAATATATCTGTTATTTACGTTTGGAGAAGAAAATTCTTCAAAGAAAAGTTACTTCTAATATAATTATCTATAATTTTTATTTTATACATAATTTCTCTAAAATAGACAGTATTCGAGATATTTGAGAAAATGTGTAAATTTCGAATTTTGAAGAAAACTCAAAAACGGATAAAGAAAAAAACATTAAATTTTAAACTTAAGGTTTATTTCGGCCTGACGTGAAATGATTAGATTTTGGACAAAGTAGGAACATCTGGGGGGGTACTTTATGGGAGGCCGTTTTTATATTTTATGGAATATATCTGTTATTTATGTTTGGAGAAGAAAATTGTTCAAATAAAAGTTACTTCTAATATTATTATCTATAATTTTTGCTTTATGTTAAAAATTTCCTGAAATGGTCCGTATTCGAGAAATTTGACAAAATGTGCAAAATTCTGATTTTTGTGAAAATTGTTGAACTAAAAGTTGTTTGCGATATCGATCTCTATAATTTTTGTTTATACATAATTTTTCTAAAATGGACCGTAATGAAAGAGTGCTAAATTTAAATTTTTCAGTATTTTCGTTTTCAATGAATATCTATAGAAAAATGTTTCGAGTTATATGTATGTGGAAAATGTATATATTTAGTTTATCCTCTAAACATTTATAGAGGTGCTGCAATAGGTTGTACAAAATAATCAGAAAAAGCCTATATTAACTAGATTAGAAACATACCTATGGATTATATTTACTACTATGTTATGCTAAAGAAATAAGTTTTAATACGTCATCTATAAAAAACAAAATCTATTCGTCCGAATTTGTTCGTTCAAAGGTGTGTGTGTGCGTGTGTGGTACTAATGCCAGGCATCGACTTTTAATTTTATATTAAATCTAGTAAACCCATATCTGACTCAGCTCACTTTTATTATCCGTTGATTCTAAAATGTTATAAACTTAGCTAAAATAATACTGATATCTCGAAACAAATAAAACAAGTTTCCAACTGATGATAAATTTTCCAACAGAGCTAACATGGATGTCTTGGCCTCATATTTCTGAAAGTTGCCAGATAAAATGTAGTCGGTCTTACGTGAGTAAATAGCGCGATGATTCATTTCATTGTTCCTGATATATTTGTCGAAAAGTTAAATTTCTCTACTTCATATCGAGGTGGCTGTTTAAATAATAAAAAGATAATTTTCATACGTAATTTATTGTTCTTGTGTAAACACCGTTTATAATGCTGTTTCTTGCTTTTTGTCACACAGCTCTCTTTGTTATAAATTGTGATTTACAAGTCATTAAAATTAATGAACTTAAATGTAGCAAGTTTTATTTCTATTTAGCCATATATTTAATGCTATCTTTCCTACTAAGGAAAACCCAATGGGATGACATATTTGAATTTATTTTTACATCAGTTCTGTGTATTTTTACAACATAATGTGGTACGAAATTTAACTTTTAGTGTAGATCAGGGGCGGTATCTCTATTGGTTCATTTGTGCAGTGAACACCCAGTTAAATTTCATAAAAACACATTATTTTAAAATCAAATAAATAACATAAAAATATAAATTCAATTTTAATATTTTAATTTTTATACATGTTAATCTTTATTTTTTTGGTATGCCCGGTTGCGTCTCTGTCGGTGTACTATGCTGATTGAGCACTAGGGGTTTCCGTAAATGCCTATCATTAAAAAGAGAGGTCAACAGATCCGTGAAACAACTAATGTGACTGCTTAACACCACGCTATTTTGTGCTTTTCATAACCAAGGAGTGACGTCACAAAGTAGGGCGGTACATACGAACCTTTCCAATCAAACTCTACATCAGTGGCGGCTCGTCGTAATTTAAAATGGGTCTTTTTCCAATAATTTTATCATAGGTTTGGTTCAAAACTTTGTACAACCTCCAATATTTTATTTTTTATTTGATTTTGTATTAATTAAGTGCAGTTATTATTATCATCAATATCATACTGTTTTCAAGCACTACAACTATTAATGAATGAATAAATATTTTAGTTAATGTAATATTTGTTTTGTTTTTAATACGTTGAGAACCATCTATAAACATAATTAGTTATAATCATCAGCTGACTTTTCTTCATATTTTGAGATTATTTTTAAATATATAAAATATATCAGGTCATGTAGAAAGCTTGACATTGATTTGTATGTAAAAACTATTATTTTATGAAACTATACCTACCAGTTTTTATTATAAATTTAATCATTTTCACAATGTGTCAAACATGTCAAAATAATATATTTTTTAGATACCTTTTATTGGCAAATAACACAAGTGAACTAAAAAGTTTATTTTATAAGATCAGTCCCATCACAATACATAATATTACACAGATACAAACCAGAATGAATATATATTATTCATATATAAACAAACAACATAACGTCAAAAATAATATTAAATGTTTTACCCTGGTTGGAGACGTGTTTCGTTAAAAATCGATGAATTGCCACACATACTTCCGATTTATTAAAGTCGCAGTTCTATTAAAACACTATTTTGAAATAAACAATTAAAATTGTCTTTATAGGGATTTTTAGAGTTTTACAGCTTGATTGGAAACATCGAGCTAGAATAAAGTAGAGAAGACATAAACACTATTTTGCGATATGACAAGTGAACGCACTTTGACACGTATTTTGATTAATTTGAAGTTAATAATTTTATATTTGAAGATTGATGGAATAAAAATGGTATTTATTCTCACCAAAACTGACTAGCTCCACTAGCTCGAGTTTGACATATGACATAAAAGTTTTAATGCAAAAGTGTGGCCATTTTTATTATCATCACAGCATCTCCTCTTTATTCTATATCAATGATTGGAAAGATTCGTATGCCCCGTTCTACTTTGTGACGTTGATTATGGGCGATGCACAAAATAATGAGATTTATGTGATTTTAAGCAGGCACATTGTTTTACGGATCTGTTGACGTGTTGACCTCTCTTTTTTAGCCACAGGCTTTCGTGAAAACATCTCGCTCCCTCCGACTCACTCAGAATAACGCACCACGGAGACGCGATTAGCCAGAGCGCAGTGGCGTATCCAAAAATATAGATTAACACGTATGACAACAAAAAAATTATTAAAATTAAATTTATAATTTGCTGAAAATTTGTTAAAATTATTGGAAAACATTGAACATCAATTTTAAATTACCACGAGCCGCCACTGGTATAGATATAGGATGATTTTTAAGGAGCCATCTTGAATATATTAGAACATAGAATTGTCATAAAAATTGCAAAATACTCAATTTTTATTGACAGAGGGAGATCTGTCTATTATATCCTCAGTCCTTTTTAAAAAATATGAAATTATAATTAAAATATAATTGATTTACTTACATATACAATACCTATATTTAACCTCAAAATCATTATCTAATATAAACAGAGTTTATCTGCGAAGACAAGAAAGTCCAAAATCCAAGTTACGATACAAGAATTGGAAATTTTCTATCAAAAAAATTCCTCGAGAGAATGAATGAATTATTTATTAAGGAATAGTGTGAAATTTCCATAGATACGAGGGTTGCCTTTTAAGTTTTTTTAAAAAGTGAAACAGAAACGAACAAGTTCGAAACAAAGTGTTTTATTGCTTTTCGAAATATTCGCTTTTAAGGTCTATACATTTTTGCATACGCTCAAACCAATTCTGGAAACATTTTTTTCATTCTGAAGCTAATATCGTAGAAACATGGTTTTGAAAGTCTTCAACAGCTTCTGGAGGTGATGAAAATCGCTGTCCGCGCATGTTTTGTTTGACATTGGGGAACAAGAAAAAGGCATTAGGCGATAAATCGGGTAAATACGGGAAATGATACATTAATTCGATGCTTTTCTCCTTCAAATATTCAGTTGTTTGACGTGCTTTATGGGAGCTGGAATTGTCGTGATGAAGAATGATGCGTCGTTTTTTGTTCCGTTTCCTTATTTCATCGAAGTCTGTTGGCAAACAAATTGTTGTATACCATTCGGCATTAACAGTTCTTCGATCCTCTAATGCAGCGTTACTCAAAGGGTGCTCCGCGGAGCTCTGGGGCTCCGCAAAGCCTTTGTGGGGACCCCGCGAAGAAAATAACAAAAAAGCCGTACCTATCGCTATAACGGGACTTAGAGGGAGTATGCGATTTTGGTATTTGAGGAGTTTACGATTTTGATGTTTTGGGTTGGAGGAGCTTTTTTTTTAGAAGTTAGAAAGAGGAAGGCGTATATGATTTTGAGAATTTTGTCTGTAGGGGCTCCGCAAAGAAACGGGTGGGACCTGGTAAGAGGCTAGAGCAAGGAGGACTTTTTTCCGAAATGTGTTTAGGGCTCCGTCAAATATTTCACTTTTCGAAAAGGTTCCGTCACCAAAAAAGTTTGAGAATCACTGCTCTAATAGAATGGTTGCGACGTGTCCAATACAACCGAAGAAACAAGCGATCATTTTCTTGAAAGTGCTCCGTGAACGAACAACTTTTTAGTGCGATTGGGTTCATCGTTAAACATCCAAAAAGCAAACTGTTGTTTGCATTCACGTTCAATCGAATATATTCAAGTTTCCTCTCCTGTAACAATGTTGTATACCTATCAACACGACCTTTTTTTTCGCTTCGGTAAAATTATGCGGAATCCATCTGGAACATATCTTTCTCGCACCTAATTGTTCATGCAAATCGATTGTATTGCAGTCTGCGATATCTGTAAGTCACATGTTGCGCACAGCATCGATGTTTCTCGGAATGACAACCGGTTTTGGCCGACCTTCTCGACATTCATCATTGACGGACGCACGACCATGACGAAATTCTGCAAACCAATTTTAAACAGTCTTCTCTGATGGTGCTTCATTACCAAAAGTTGCACGAAGCGATTCTATGCATTGTTGTTGAGTAAGGACTTTTTTAAAATCATAAAAAATCATCCAACGTAAGCTTTCACGGGTGATTTCCATTTTTGCACAAACTTGCTTCTTTTAAACGTTCACTATCAACAACTTACTCAGTCAATTTCTACTGGCTTCACAATAACAAACGTCAATGTTCACAAATACAGTGGTGCCACAACTCATTAACGCCACCTATTGTTCGATTGTAGGGGAAAGTGGCCCAAAATAATCCTTGCGGGCATAATGATCCCCCCCTTTTATTTTAAATACCAGTGCTGCCCTCTGTGGTTCGAGAGGCTGACTACGGTTAGTTGAGTCACCACGTTTAGTCGACCACTGAAGGTAAACGCTGTAACATCGTTCTATAAAAACGTGTTTTTTATGCTGTCTGATTTAAGGTAAGTGCTTCTAAACTATTGTCGCAGTGTTATTATAGTAATAGGACCATTAAGTTGCTATATATTTTATGAAAACACATAGTTTTGCCTGACGAGTTTATGGAAATTATAAAGAGAGCCGGCATCAAGTTACCTTAACCTAATGCAATATGTACACTTTAAGGGCAAAATGATCCCTTACTAGGTTGGGTAAAATGATCCGGTATCATTTTGCCCGCTCGATTTTTTTCTCTCACAGTAAAAATTTAAGACAACAAAAGGGAAAATGTTTCAACAAATACCAAGTCGTTTTACATTTTTTTTGTTGCAGATAATAACATGGTTCAAAAATATATCAGAAAAACTAAGAGGCAGTTATGGGACGAAGATAAAATGCAACAAGCAATAGAAGATGTATGTCGTGGATTAGGTTACAAAACTGCGGCCATAAATAATGGTGTTCCGCTGATGAGTTTAAAGAGACGCTGTAAAGGAACGAACAAGTTAGCTGTTAATGCTGTTAAGAAACTGGGAAGCAAAAGACTGGTTATCACTAAGGAACAGGAAGAGGAATTGGTTGCGCATATACTTAACATGGAAAGTCGACTGTTCGATCTTACCACTAAAGATGCGAGATCCATTGCATATCAGCTTGCAGACAAAAATAATATTGATAATCCTTTTTCCAAGGAAACATATCTAGCTGGCAAAGATTGGTTGACCGGTTTTTGCAAGAGGCACCCTCAACTTTCACTAAGATTACCTGAGTCAACTTCAGCAGCTCGCGCTTGTGCTTTTAACCGGCCTGTCGTGACCAAATTTTTCACGTTGCTAAAGACAGTGTATGACAAAACACAATTTCCAGCACACAGGATATTTAATGTTGACGAAACATCTTTGAGTACGGTTCCAGGTAAAAATTGTAAGCTTCTAGCTCAAAGAGACAGAAATTGCCGTAATTTGTATGTCCGCATCTGGTCCTTATGTTCCACCTATGGTTATTTTTGCTTGTAAGCGAATAAAAGAATAATTAAAAAAAGGTGCACCACCGGGCACAGCATTCTATTGCAACGATTCTTGTTGGATGAACGTTGAGGTTTTTGGGGTGTGGTTCGACCATTTTCTTTCCTTTATTAAGCCTTCACAAGAGGATCCTGCACTTCTAATTCTTGATGGCCACCTTTCGCACAAAAAAAACTTGAGTGTCATCGAAAAAGCCACAAATCATTTTGTGATCATTTTATGTCTACCGCCACCCACCACCCACAAACTGCAGCCGTTAGACGTAAGTTTCATATATCCGCTTAATCACTACCACGATAAACCATTGGAAAATTGGCTTACTAATCACCCTGGAAGGGTTGTGACCGTTTTCCAAATCGCACAAATCTTTAACGAGACTTACATGCAAGCCTGCACACCACTTAACGCAATTAACGGATTCAAAAAGACGGGAATTTTTCCGTACGACCCCGATGTTTTATCTGACATTGATTTCGCAGCTGCTGAAGTGACTGAGCAAAATGAACCTCGGAATGATAACGCCCATGAGGAAAATGATGCGGTCCATGAACAATGATGAAAATATTGCCGTCCATGAGCAGAAGGAGGACGCCAATGAAAAAAATATTGAAAGCAATGCGCAAAATGACGCTTTACCAGCAACTGTTACGCAATCCTTAGCTTCGGTTAATGAACCCTCGACATTGAAGGCATTAAATTGTTTTAACGTACTGCCAAATGATGTTCACCCACTCCCTAAAATGACACAAGAACAACGTAGCTCAAAATCAAGGAAGTCTGGTGGCACAGTAGTTTTGACAAGCACTCCATATAAAAATCAATTGTTAGAGGAACAACAGAAGAAGGAAAAGCAGGCCGAAAAAAAAATCTAAAAAACAATAATAAATTGACAGTGAGAAAATATACGACTAACAAAAGAAGAAAACAAGACAAAAATGACGAGGAATCCGAAGTGGAAGAAGATACAGAATGTGTTATTTGTACCGAAACAATTCTACAGTCTCATTCAGGAGAAGGCTGGGTGCAGTGCTCAATGTGCTATCGTTGGGCGCATGATGAGTGTGCGGGAATCGACGATAATGACTGCGATCCATATTGCTGTGACTATTGTACTGACCATGCCAAGGTGAACAAAGTGCGCAAACAGTTAATAGATAATTTGTAATGTCATCTTGTTTTGCGTTTTAATTCAGATTTTTTGTATTGTCGTTTTCTGATATCCTTTTATTAGCTGTTTTATTACACAGCGATTTTAGATTATTGTTAATGTCTTTTGGTTTAGTTAAATAAAGTAATTTTGGTAGTCATTAATTGGTTATTTTATTACGAAGAAACTCTTAAAATACATATAGAACAGGGATCATTTTTCCTTACCTAAGGGATCATTTTGCCTTACTTTAGGGGATCATTTTGCCCAACCTATCAGGGTAAAACGATCCTTCTGCAAACATCTACATAACTGCCCTCAAAAAATTTCTTACCTATTATACCAAAATTTTGGTAGGACAATATTTAAGTACAGTCTGCAGACATTCCAAAAAAATATGTTTGAACTTCTTTTCTTGTATACTTTGTATTTTACAGACCTTTCTAGCTAAGAGGGATCATTTTGGACCACCCTTCCCTAAAAACTTAAAAGGCAACCCTCGTATATGTACCTATAGTGCATGTAGGATCAAACCTTCGGTGTTGCTTTGCTTGTATTAGATTGAATAATAAAGTTTTAATTAGACTTATCATACAATCCTCGTATAAATATAAACTATGAAATTTTAAACAAATAATTATGTCGTATATTAATACATTTTTTGTTGACTCAAAACACAATAGTTTTTATTTCTAAATTGTATTATATAAGTCAAATTAGGAATCAAATAGTAGAGTATCAAATATTTAGTTAAATAACGAGTAAGCACATACATACACAAGAACTATTTATTGAGCAAACAATAACATTTACTTGTAAAAAATAACAATATTTGTGTTATTTCCATAGAGTGTTGACAGGTGGGTTGTGGATCTAACAAATTTAATCTTAAATTCAAATTTGAACAGATCAAACGGTGTATATATATGTATATACGCGACCGGCGACGGGCCAATATTTAGTTATTTGCCCGAGCACACAATTTGTTGACTGCGTAAATATCCACTGCCATTGTTTCCTTTTTTGTACAGCGTAAACCTCTGGCAATGCAACGGCAAGAGTGCCTTAATTTTATTTATGATGACAAATTAAACTCTGTCAATAAGTTTGTTTTGTAGATAAATTCAATTAAAACACTATTATTTACAACTTAATTTAGGGGTGGTCTTTTTGAACAAATTCAATGGAATTCGGATTTAAAATGCAATGATAAATAATTTTTTTTTATCACATTTAAAGAAAAGTTAAGGAATTTATTTGTTTAAATAATAATGACAGTGTTCTTAATTATTGTTTAGTCGATTTATCGATTTTTTTGTGTTATAACTCCGAAAAATCCATTTTATATCATATTTATCTATTTTGATTTTTTTAACTTAGAGCTCAGAATGACAAATTTTTCGGAAATTAAATAAATCGAATTTGCTTAGTTATAAAAGTGAAAAAACCATTTTATATATATTATTTTTTTCAGAGTTATTTTTTCGACTTAAAACTTAAAAAAATAATTTTTTTCCAACGAAACTCAAGAAAATCAATTTTTCTGATTTGTAACTCAGAAATAGCTATTTGTGTATTAAGAGCGAAAAGTAATACTTTGGCGCTTGAGGCAGAAAGTTGCCCCCGCGCAATGCGTCGCGGAGGGCGGCAATCTGTCGACAGTTTTCAAAATTTTGTTTGCAGAATAATGTTTCTACACTTTTTATTAATATTTTCTGAAATTTTGAAGTTTATATATCTATCAGTTTGGATATAGTGACGAAACAAAGGCTCCAATATCAAATTTATAACAAATAAGAATGCAATTTTGATACTCTCTAACTCTAACAGCTGTTAAAATTTTAACATGTAGTTTGCAGAATTAGGTTTCTACATTTTTTATAAATATTTTGAAGTTTATAAATCTATTAGTTTGGAAATAGTGCCGAAACAAAAACTCCAATATCAAATTTATAACAAATAAGATTTCAACTTTGATACTCTCTAACTCTAACAGCTGTTAACATTTTTTTGGAATGTATACAGGGTGATCAAAAATTTAAAAATGTTATTTGTCGATTTAATAATATTTGGGGGTAACAAAAAGTGGTTGGTTTTGTCTCTTACAAAAATCTTTTCATTAATGGTACAATACTGAGACTAGGACCATATTAATACCTATTTAATTAATTAAGCGATTTGTATGAAATTTGGTTTTACCGGAAATGGAATTAGGTTTGATTTTTTAAATGAATCACACTGTATATTTTTTTATTCTAAGTCGTATATGGTGTATAATAATAAACAAATTTATTTCAAAGCGAAAGTTTGGTAAAAAAATGGTTTCCTTATTTATTTAAGACAATATAGCTGTTTTTGAGGCTATTAGAATATTATTTTCCATTTCAAGGCCTTATACCTAACAGATGCAAATTTAGCAACACTGCCATATGTAGTTTGAACCTTAAATTCCAAAAAACAAAAAAAAAATATACAGGGTAATCTATTTAAAAAATTAAATCTATATTACGCTTACGCTTCGCCCTTAGTTATATTTGCAAAGCGTTAATATCTTTGCTAGTTCAGATTTTATGTTAAGTCCGGTAGAGTAGGGTCGGACACTTAGTCACAACGAACTTTTCGCTCAAAATACACACAAGATTTTTTCTACCATCATACTTTTTTAAGAAATAGATATAAAAACTAAAAAATTTGTCGTGAATAGTGTTGCCCGTATCTACGTTAATAATGAAAAAAGAAGTTAATATTATTTAAAGTCCATGTTTTTCTTAGAGTTTGTCTTAGAGTTCAGAAAAATCGTTTTTATTGACTTTTAGCTCACAAAAATAATTGTTATTCTACTTATTACTTAGAGAGGTCATTTTTTCTGACTTGCTTTTTTTACGACTTATAATTTAGAAAAACCGAATTTTCTTAGTTGTAGGTAAGTCAGAAAAATCAATCAGGCTTCTGCGCTTTGAAATTCAACCGCAAAGTTGACGTTTTCGGCGAACTGGCATTAAGTGACAGCTTTGTCGATCGCCAAGCGGAAAACTTGACAGCTTTTTCGCTCACCTAATTTAAATTAGATATAATAATATTTCTTTTTAATAAATGATTTTGAAGTTATGTGTACCTAGTTTAATGTTTTTTCTTTTATTATCCAAGTTAACATTGACTTTGAATATCAACTCCTTTTTTCATGAATAACGTAAATATACACTACTTAGGACAAATTTTCAGTTTTTATATCTATTTCTTAAAATAATGTGATCGTAGAAAAAATCTCGTGTACATTTTAAGCGAAAAGTTCGTTGCCGCTTTCGACAAATTGCCGCAAGGCGTCACGCGGCAACTTTTTGTCTCAAGCGGCAAAATATCACTTTTTGCACTTAATACACAAATAGCTATTATCCTATACCTATATTTTTACTATCAATAAGTTTGTTTTGTAAATAAATTCAATAAAACACTATTTTTTTTTGTCATCGGCATCAACTGCTAAGGTTATTAGCCTCGTGTTCTGTGTAGGCTTTGTTACTGTTTCCCAGCGCCACTTTAGGAACAGCACTGTTAATTAGAACCCGACAGTGAGTGGTATAAAATACTATTATTTACAATTTAATTTAAGGGTTTTCATTTCGAACTAATTTAATGTAATTGTGGAGTTCTTTTTTTCCATTTAAAAATTAGGAAGGAAAAGTTTAAATAATGACCATGTTTTTAATTATTATTCAGGAGCGTAGAATGGCCACAAAAGATTTTTTTATTTCTTAGAACTCTAAAATATCGATATTTTTAATTTGTAACATTTTTCAGACTCAGTTATAAATCGGAAAAATATATTATTTTTTTAGTTAAAAGTAGGAAAAATCTATTTTTCTGAGTTACAAGTTTGAAAACTTTTCATGAATAATCAATTAGTTCGTTGCCTACCTATCCTTACGGTGGTGTAGAAGCCCTACAAAATATTTTATTTATTTTTCAGTTTTAGAACTCATAATGACCAAGCTCAGAAAAATCGTTTTTATCGACTTAGAACACAGAAAGTCCGATTTTTCTGACTTGAAACTCAAGAATTTTTTATCGACTTTGTAACTCAAAAAAATAAATTTATTTATTTTAGAACTTTAGAAAAATAGGTTTCTTGACTTGTAACTCAAAAAAATGCATTTTCAGAGCAAATTTCGATATATAATTTAGAAAAATCAAATTTTCTTATTTATAAGTCGGATAAATCAATTTGTTCGAGTTAAATCGGAAAGATTGTTTTATTATTTAGACTTAAAACTTAGAATGATACGTTTTTTCCTTTTAACTAAGAAAAATTAATTTGTTTTAGAATCCATTTTAAATATCGATTTTTTTAACTTGTAACTCAGCATTTAGAAAAATTGAATGTTCTAAGTCATAAGAGAAAATATACAAAGTTATATTATTTTTATTTTAGAATTAAAAACTACATCAAAAATAATGTCAGTTAACTAAAGGTTCCCTATTACTATTATTATTAGTTTTCGATTTATTTGAATTTTTAAGGAAAAAAAGTCTCCCAGAAATTAATTGTTTACTCTTGTTTGAATAATTTTTAATGAACCAATTTTTTTTTCTTATGTGGGACATCCTGTATACATCTAACAAATTTTAAATTGTAGCCGTCTGTAACCTACGTATTCCTCCCAAACGAATTTTTTATATCTTTGGTCGTTTTCCCATAAAGCTCCGTCCCGTTGAGCGTGAGCCACCCTGTAGATATTTTTGAAAAATAACTTGATGTCACCGCGAGAGAAGGAAAAGAAAGGCTCCAAACGGCCGTGTTTGCCTTTTTAAAAGTCTTCAAAACCAAGAAACTTGATTATTCTAGAAGGTATTTTGTAACTCTCTCGAATATAAAGAGGAAACCTATATCAGTTCACGTTTGGTGTCCCTTCCAAATTTTTAAAAATCGATAATTACAATTACTTTATTTTAAAGAATAGAGTTGGGAACAACTAATAGAAATTAGAAGGTTATAAAATAAAAAAGTTTCCTGAAATTGATGTAACAGTAAAATTTACTGTTACATGATGCCCAAATTTCATTTGAAACGGATCAAAATAATGCCGTGTATACCGTTTTAAGTTTACCCTCCTAAAGCGTTTTCTTCCAATTATTAGTTATCTCTAGAAAAATGTGAAGAAAAATTAAGAATTTTTTTGCTTGTGTTTCTATTAAATGGTACTATCGAAATTGATGGTGCTATCTAAAAAAACTAGTGATGACGTTATATTTCGAAAAAGGATGATAAAAAATATTTTTATACCAAAATATGCGCATCTACAAAATTCACTTCTGAATGGAAATTGACAAATAATTATGTCCGTTGTATATGGAAACCAAAGATCAAACGTTTCCGTGTTATTCGTTTTTTTACCCCCACTCCCCTCCAGCCTCCAAGAGCACCTTAAAAGTTAATTTAAGATAAAAATTTTAGAGTAGAGTATTTGGTACCAAATTATGAGGATTTTCAGAGCATCCTTATTTCCTCCTCCCCCCACCCCTAATTTCCCAAGTAGTCCAAGAACACCATTAAAAAATTAAGCTCGAATATAGAATTCCGTGTTTGAACACGGAATTCCCTGTACGAAGAAGAACATCTGTAATTCCGTATTCAAACACGGAAATTCCTTGTTAAAACACATAATTCCGTATTCAAACAAGAAATTCCTTGTTCGTACACGGAATTCTTTGTTTAAACACGGAAATTCCGTGTTCGAACACATAATTTTAGATTTCCGTGTTCGAACAAGGAATTCCGTGTTTGAATACGGAATTCCGTGTTTGGACAGGGAATTCCGTGTTCGAACACGGAATTTAAAAAATAAAAAATAATAAAAAAGTGGCCCTTCTATGCTGCCCTAAGTTCGGCTGATTTTGTTATTTTTTCGTCATAAAACTCAGAAAAACACATTTTTCGGACTTGTAACTCAGAAAAATTAATTTTGTTTGTCGTGGACTTGTAACTCAAATACATTTTGTTCGGTGAGCGACAAAGCTGTCACTTAATGTCATTTCGTGGAAAACGTCAACTTTGCGGTTGGATTTCGAAGCGCAAAAGCCTACTTTGGATAGTGATCGTAGAATATACTTAATCTATTTTTTCGATTTAAATCAGAAATATTTTTTCGACTAGACCTCAAAAAGGTATATTTTTCGAACTCAGAAAAATAAATTTGTTTGTCTTGGAACTCAGAAAGACCGATATGAGGTAGACACCTATTAATTTTCTTTGTGAAAGTAAATAACATCATAATCGTTTCAATGCCGTTTCATGGAAAATAACTTTTTCAGATTTTCCTGAACTCTATACGAGTACAGTAAATTCTTGAAAAACGAGTTAGTGCACGAGCCTTTCTTTTCGCTCAAAGCAATTTACCATAATATTCCTAAGCACATACCTGTAATAATGAATACATTGTTTACTTACTTCGATGTCAATGTTTGTTTTGTCTGACATATTGCGAATGGCGAAAAGGTAATTTCCTGTCGACTTTTGCTCTTCTATTTCGTTATTGCTTACTCGACTCCTCTCTAACGTCTCCACCCTCTACACCCTCGTCCATTATTATATTAGATTTTGTCTTGTGTAAAGAAAATACGCATGCACGGTCAACCCTATATAATAAAGAATTAACTGTTTTTAAAGCTATAAAAAGGTTTACACTCTGTTTAAACTTAAACCAATGAAGTTGAATAATACGACATGCCATTAAAAAAGCGCCACCACTTCTGTCATTCTTAGAAGCCATGTCTTGGTTTTCCAAAGAATTTCACAATTTTGAATTATGAAAACGTCAAATTGTCTGATCTACTATATTATAATATTAAAGTTTATCCTTATTGAATGTCTCAATGAACTCAATCTTATTAATTAAAACTCCTGACTTAATTCGGAAAAATAGATTTAAAATTGATTTTTCCGATTTATAAGCAAGTCCAAAAAATTATTATTTATGAGTTACAAAAGTTTTGTCGGAAAAAAATTATTTGAAAAAAACAATTTTTCTGATTTCTAGAAGACAAACAACTTTATTTTTCTGAGTTACAAGTATGAAAAATTTGCCTTTCTGAGTCGAAAAAATAAAAAAGTATTTCAGACTTAAATAGAAAAAATAGATTTTTCCGACTATAATTGGAAATATTAAATTTTTCTAAATTATAACTCTTAAAATTTGATAATTTTTAGATTGCAAGTCAGAAAAACTGGCCTTCTTAAGTAATGACTCGAAAAAAAATTATTTTTTTGAGTTATAATTCAGAAAATTTGATATGTCGGAAAACCAAATTATTAGTTACAAGTTAAAAAAAAAAACGATTTTGTTAGTTCTAAGACAAACAAATTCGAAAAATGTCTTTCTGAGTTCTAAGAAGAGAAAATAAAAAAAAAATTCCGACTTAACTCGGAAAAATAAATATAAAATGGACTTTTCCAACGTAACTAAGAAATTTCATTATTCCGAATTATAAGTCGTAAAAATTGATATTTCTGAGTTGCATGTTAAAGAAACGGACCTTCCGAGTACTAAGTCTAAAAAAAATATATTTTCTGAGTTATAAGACAAACAAAAGTAAATTTATTATTTTAAATAAAAAATGGACTTACCTACGCTACCTACCATTGCTTTTCTACTTTAATTGTAAATTATTGAACTGTCAAATTTTTTTAAATCGTGACATAATCTATTGAATACAACTTTTGCTATCGGGATTATGGTTAATCACATAAATTAATGCATTTTGCAAGACGTCAATTGAATTATCGACAAGTTTCGTGCTTTTTTGAATTCAGGACATATGAAATAGTTGCTTTTAATAGTTTTTTCTTAGCTAAATTTGTTTTAGCTTCATTAAAGAAAATTTAAAAGAAGAAATTTATTTCGCCTAAAATTTCCATCACTTGGTATCTTTTCAACGTCCTCAGTAAATTTACATAATACATAATTAATTTTGTTTCAAGCTACAAGACGTTCTTATATAAGTTTCCATTTTAAAGTTGCTCTCATCCGTGCCAAAGGGTTGAGATGACGTTGAATAAACAAGAAGACGAATCTAAAGCGCTTCCTTAATTAATAAACTTCTACTAATGAAAGAAATAATTAATTTCAGCCTACCACTGTACTCTCGACATTTCGCTTCAAACAAATGCTTAAAGTTTTGCCGCCATCAACTAAGCGAGTTCCTTTCCGAAACCTCCATCCACATGTATTCAGAAAAACGAGTTATAAAACTTTTTAAACGAAATAGGAAAATACATCAATCAACTTCAATTTCCTTTTTACGGCACATTCTTTCGCATTTGCAAATTACAATCTGAGATTCTCCCACGTGTAGTCAAATCTACCTGAAAAAAATGTATGTTTTACATAAACATAATCTTGAAAATTATTTTAAATAAAAAATGGATTCTTTGTTTATTCAAAGTAAAATACGTTCGTGAAGTTAACACTACCACTTTGGAATTTTGGATTTTTGAATATATGAGAATTTGCCACTTTTTTTAGTAAATTTGTTGTGGAAGAAGAAAATTTGACGCTCATCCCCCTTTCAAAATAATCCCTGGCAGTGCTAACTTCACGAAAATAATAGTCCAGGATCCGTAAGTAAGGTCGACCTTCACCCATCTGTTTAATGGATGAAATAAACCATAGTTGCTAATTTTGATGGAAGTTAACACCATGGAGGAAGAATAATTTAGAGTGGCCGATTCCTTATAGAAATTTGGCAACATGTTTGCTTTCAGCGAAATATGGGATAGTCTTATGCAACTAATACTTAGTCGGTAATGGTGGAAGCTCTAATACTATTTTGGTTTGAAAATTGGTGGTCTTTTGAATTTACATACTTCGACACTATAATTAAAATTTTCCATTTTCAATAACAATGTTAGCTAAATGATCGGCAAACTGTACAGTTGTATTACTATATTTTCAAAAAATTTTTACGTGTTACATTTTATTTATTTTTAAAAGAGTCTCTAAATACAAATTTTCACGTTTGTAAGATCTAAAGAATAGGAGATATTTAGTTTGGCAATTTAAAAAAAGAACCCTCTCCCTTTTGTTCCTTAACCCTTTCAGCTCCACTTTTTTATTTTCAATATTACAAGATTTAAAACAAAAAAAAATATTAATGTTTTAGAAATATATTTTCCAGTTTCAAAATTTTGATTTTTGACAAAGATCTTGTAAATCCTTTGTCTAACTCACACGTATTTTTTGCAGGAATGCTGAACCTTGGTAGAAAGTCATTAGAGACACACAATGGCTTCATCTTAATTTTTCTTGTTTTCTTGTATTTCTTGATTTTGGTCTTCATTTTCTGTGCGATCATCGTTTCTACATTCTCTTTCACTATCTAAAGATTCTCCATTATCTTTACTTATTTCCCCATCCTCACCTGATTTAGAAGATTCTGTTACGGTTTCATAATATTTATCTCTATCGTCATCTATATCTTCATCTGCAGAAAAATTTGCCCAATAATTTAATTCTTTTTCTGATAATGCTCTCTTCGACATACTGTTACAAAAAAACCACTGGGTTTTATACGTCCCACTTGTAAATATCATTGGGATATTTTTGTCCCAGTAGAAAATGGCATGTTTTTTACTTGGTTTTTGAAATAAATTTAACGAATAGATATTATGTTTATCATAAATTTATGTTTAAATTTAATTACCTGTTAAAATTTTTATGAAAGGACTGGAAATAACACAAATAACGCAAAAAAATCTTCAAACACGTCTACCACGCTTGTAAACAAGTGAACGAATGATAGGTAAACAACAAGCCACGTTGCCAAAACTTCTTTATTTTCAAGAATATGCTTGAAGAATACCATTAATCAAATAACACATTAAAATTGGGTCATATTTATATCAAATAGAAATTTTAAATTCTCGTCGGGACATATATGTATAGCCCGAGGGGGTCGAAAGGGTTAAATTGATGATCTAAAAAAAACGGTAAAATAATGATAAAATTGGCTATTCCAGAATTATTGGTGATCCTCAAGTAACCATGCACGGGTTATTTTATAAAAGGGACAAGCTAAAAATTTCTTTTTATGACTTTATGACGAAAAAGCGACAAATTATCCAATATTCAAAAATTTAAATGTATAACGTGGTAGAATTGACTTTACGGAAATCAAATACTTATTACTTTACTAGCTGGCCTACTGCATCTAATCTTTATTACTAATTATTAGTACATAATAGAGCCGTAGAAAAAGTATGATGTTGAATATCTCATTTCTTTTTGTCTCATTGGTAGCATTACCTGCAAACATCATATGCTGCGTTTGAAAAGTACCTCGTTTTTCTTTTTTTACTCAATACCGTTCTTTTATTTTCGCTCTGCTGGAGGAGGTACATTTCAAACGTAGCAATAGTCGCAAAAAATTATTCCTTGTTTGTTCCCCAAGCACTACTAGAGGTTATTTTAGTATTAACTCGGGTATATTTCAAAAAAGGGATGAGTGACAATTTATTTTTCCTCGTAAAATTTACGACAAAAAAGCAACAAATTAACCAATAAAAAAATGTTATTTATGCTCATTTTCGTGATTGAAAGTGCTAAGTTTATTGTGATGTTAACACTACCTGGAATTATTTTGTAAAGTGGACGAGCGACAAATTTTCTTTTTCCACGACAAAAAAGCGACAAATTCTCAAATATTCAAAAATCCAAAATCCTATTATGTTTCGTTTTTTTATTATTCATATACCTGCACACATATGATTGGCGTGACCATTGTAAGTGGTGTACCTATATAAATGAATAAGACACATTTCTAAACTCTTCTAACAACCTTTTCGAAACTTAATGCTACATTTATTTCATTTTGTCAGCTTTGTCACTACAAACTACAACTATTTACATCTCGTGTTCTTTGTTAAAAAGCGTGTCGGCGTTGTATTTATAATGTTGACTTTAGAATTTCTACGGTCAATATTCAAAAGAATCGGCATATTACCGGAAATGTAAAAGGCCAGAAAAAGGTGACATTTAGATCCCAACAAACCCATTGTGATTAGGAGAAAAGGTGAGTTTCCTGTGTTCGCTTTATATTTCGTTAAATTTATATTTATAAAATATATTTCTTTAATAGGTGCCTTTTTAATAATTTAAAATTATACAGGGTATTTAAAATTTGTTTTTGTGTTATAAAAAACTAGAAATTTTTGGAATATGTGTAAATTTAGTATGCATGGCATTCTTTGAAGCGATATTCTTGGAAAACTATCAATCTTATCCTTAATGAGTATAGTCTCAAAAATTAAATATAGAGGTTTAAAAATATCGTCACAAAACCATCTCTTCTGTTCAGATTTGGGCATTTTCTTTTTTCATATGATAAAATAACGCCTTAATAAAGTATTTTCAATTTTACTTCAAGTTCGATGTGCATATGTCTAATAAACTTTTAAATTATTAAATAAAGCTAATTGAGTTGCACATTAACAATAAAGAGATTCATGAACCTCAGTAGTAATTATAAAATAATCGCTGAAATCTAATCATGGTCCTTCGAGCCGGATTCTTGAAAACCATTTTGTAGTACGTTTATAGAAACTTTCTGCCTTATATTCACCTGTATATTTCGCTGTTATAGTAATAAAATCTAATTTTGAAACATCCTGTATACTATACAGATTTTTCTCCGTGATAATTTAGTTTAAATATAACTCACAAAGAAAAACTGAGGCTTGCAGTAAAAAAATATTTAAAAAGCCACTCGGATATTTACCTAAACATTGACTTTTGCTCCCTTTTCATTGTACAATGCCAACATTTACTGATATAATTTATTTAGTAGGAAAATGTATAACTGTCGGCAAATATTTCCACGTCAAACTCAGAGCGCCGCGGCGCGGCAGCGGTGCAGGATATACTTTTGTTTTGTATACTCTCCAAATAGCGGCTCGTACAATTTTCCTTCTTCACGTACCACATCCAAAGATTCAGTGTACATTGTACATATTTAATCTAGAGCCCAGTTTGCTATACATGAAACACTCTATTTTATTATTTGACACTCTCCGATAATTATGTAAAAGGTCTCGCCTTTTGATATTTGTATTTGTATGCTTTACTTTATTATATCGTACAGATTTTTTTATTAAGATTTCATTAATCGATAATGGGGTCTATTCCGTAACGATTCCTTTATATTTTAACAGCCGTTAAAATATTGACGGTCTTTAAAAATATTTTCGTATTTACTAACTCACTATTGTCAATATTTAAAGGGATTACTTTAAAATGTTCCTTTAAAAATCAATATTTTTAAAGGGGTATTAAAATGTAACTTTAATTTTTGACATAAAGTAAAATGTTTTATGATGTAATTAGAGACGTTTTGATTGGAAGAAATACTGGTAAATAAAAAAAGGTTTGAAGTACATAACAGGTTTAATGTAAAGCTAATACCTACATTTAATATTTCAGGGCAGCATTTATGTTACATCAAAGGTCAATTACAGACCCGTTCCAATTGCCAAATTTATATTTTAAAAACATTTTAATTTTTAGATATAATAAAGATAACAGCATTGGGATTCTCATCTTTCAATTCGACACAGAATGCGATTCGTTACGTGTTGAGTAAGCACATAAGAATCCCTGTCCAGAATTATAATTAATTAAATTGTTTGGATATGTTAGCCTCCATTCTTTTTATTTTCTTAAATGGACTACTCCCATTAGTTCAAATGAATCGTAATCACTGATCAATGCAAAATTGATATTTTAAAGGACTCCGTTAAAATTTATAATTTTTAACATCCCTCTAAAAATTGTGGATCGGATACAGAATACCATTTTTGATTAAAAAAATTTAGGGGCTGCTAAAAGTAAATTTTTAAAGGCCTTTACATTTTAAAGGATATTTCACAGAATAGACCCCAATAGCTAGCAAAATTTATCGAAAGTGGTAGCGAACTATTCGCTCGAGTTGCATAAAATATTTTTTCTATGATTCTGTTCTAATATTCCTTAAGTTCTTCTTTGAATTTTTTAGGCTTTTCACGGCCCCCACTTTTCCTATTATCAAGAATATTCGATAGAATAAATCAACCTCTGAAACCCCTATAATACGTAAAGCATCACATTCTAGAATATACCTTTATACTGAAACAGTCAATGATAATTCTGGTGAAGGCACCGGTTAACTGGAAAACTTTATTTGGAATTTCTTTAAAACAATATTCAAAAACGTTTAGAAGATTTACCTTTAGTAAAACGATATGATATATGGTTCATGCATGCTGGGATCGCACCACATTTTAACTGAGTAGTTCGAGGACCAGTGCCTTGGCCTCCTCGATCATCTGACCTAAATCCCTTAGATTTATGTTTGTGGCAATATTAAAAAAATTTAGTCTATGCCAATCCACCTGGCAATAGAGAAAACTTATTAGAAACGATTAACTTTTATTGTCGCAAAATAAGGAATAATGTTGGAGTATTGTGGAGGGTCCAACATCTTCAATTCTTAGAGCTGGGGAATGCATACGATTATAAGGTGCTCATATTGAACCGATATACAAAATTATTCAATACGACCGTCAAACAAAGGTGCTCATATTGAACCGATATACAAAATTATTCAATACGACCGTCAAACAACCATAACAATAAAAACTTTTTTTTATCAGTGACAACCAGTGGCGGCTCGTGGGCACTAGCGGCAGTGGGGCACACACTGGAAAGGAATCCCGGGATTCGTTTTTCCCTTAGGAAAACAAGTTCTCCGCTTAATGAAAATTAAATATATTTCAAAATAGACCGTCAGATAGTGACTGATTTAAGTGCCCCATTTTCGCATACATGCCTCGAAGAGGGTTGAAAAGTACATCGATTTTGAGTAGAATGAAAGGAAATTTACGAGTGGCCCCTGGGGATAACATATGGAAAATTCTATTTTCCTTAACAGAAATAAAAGGTGTTTTTTGCTCATTTTTCCACGCAAGCCATTTTCACTATATGATATTTATAAAAGACGATTCTCAAGGCAATAATATATAATAATAAAAACAAGTGAATATCTGTTTAGACGAGTGTTTTAGTGAATTAAAAGATAAATGGTCCAAAATTCAGGTATTCCAGCAAGAGAAAATTTCCGAAAAAATACAATGTTGTATTTTATTGCTTTTAATTCTAGAACTTGATGGCGTGAAATGTTCAGTAAAAAATTGTTATCAGCGTTTGGAAAAAGAAAGTTTCAACTTATTTTTTTACGCTTTGCAAGACTCATTTCTTATTGAATTTGGTTATATTCATTAGAATGAAAAATTATCTGATCATGTCTATATTTATTAAATTACCTATAACTTGGTGTTGAAAATTTGGTAAATTAAAAAATTGGCGGAACCATTTAGATAATTATGGTGAATGCGTTTGAAAAAACATGTTTTTAATGAAAAACTACGTAATTTGGTGTATTTTGGCGAGTCCACCAAAACCATTTTGTTAAAATTTTCGGATTTTTTATTTTAAGAAGTAATAACGTTTTTAAAAAAAGAAAAAATCCAATAGGTATTATAATTATTTAAAATCGAGTAGTAAATCGCTGTTGTACTATGATGTACTGTACTATGTATACTATTTGTGTACTATTTCTATACTTCGTGTACTATGTTTACTATTTGTTTACTATATGAATTATTTTTATACTATTTTGTACTATCTGGTACTTGTTTGTAGGGTACCGCGGTATGCTCACTTCTTGGCAGACAGGCGTTGGTGACCTGAAAAAATTTTAATAGCTGCGAACTTTTTTTTTAGCTCATCATCCTAATTTTTTTATTTATTTCTTTACAATTTGTATACCATTTCAGTACTATTTGAGTATTTTGTCTACTATTTGCGTACTATTTCTGTACTATTGGGGGTACAATGTGTGTTAGTGTACAACATTTTTTCAGCCGTTTACCCCTCGTTTGAAATACTGTTTTCGATGTTATTCTGTATTTTTTTTAAAAATAAGTTGACAACAGTAATCTCTTGTTTTGAATCTTACAAAGCACTTGTTTATAGAAGATTATTTCAAACAATTATCCACAATTAGTTTCATATCTGTTATAAACAGTTTATTTACATATGAATTAGTCCTTTAAATGAGATTTACTTTTTTTATCTGGTGGTATTATAGAAAAGTCAAATTCTAGAGGTTTTTTACAAATTATTTTTTTTGCCATTTACTTAATTGTAAATTTAGATACTCAAAATTTATTCTATTTATGTAAACTTAGGCTTTTTTCTTTTCTATAACAACATATATTATCCTAGTACAGGAAGTATTTAAATGTATGTTGATTTATTGTTGCGAAACCATTCTTGGGTTTTCTATTGTAACGTTTGCAATACAAATTTCATCTACTAAGAACCATGACAAATTTTTAAGCCGGATCAATAACCTACCAACATTAGATGGATATTCAGCAAATATTTTCTTGATCTATAGCGAGATTAGTAGATACAATAGTCAATAATTTTATACAAATTTTATAAGTTAATTTTTTTTATATAAAGTATTTAAATTTCGTATATTTTAAGACTCATTATTATTAACAACATTTTGTTGTTTGTTTGAAAACTGATTGTTTTACCAACACATTATTATTACACTTAGTAATTTCTATTTCTAATATAGGAGTTTTCAAAATATCTTTACAAGATCATAATGCTAATAGGTATGATAAAACAGAGTAAAAGTAAAACAGTTTAAAATTTAATTCGATAAGCAGTAATCTTTAGTCCCTCAAATAACAAAACCAATAGAAAATATAGTAAACTACTTTAATTAATGAAATTAATATAAAACCAATATGACAGAACACAGTAAGCAAAATACCATAAAAATAAACAGCCTCAGAATAAATTATTTTAATTCTTTTTCTTTTTTAAAAAACTATGAGTGTATTACGGTATCACTCTCGGGATTAAAAGTGGCACTTTAGTCCCTTGGTACATAGTATACTACTATTTGCGGGCTTAAAATAGTTTTAATCCCGAGATACCTACTAAAAGTTATATTTTAGTCGCTAAATATCACTTTTAGTCCCGCGATGTAAAAAAAATAATATAATATTTATAAAAGTGCCTGGGATAACAGAGAATGAGTAAAATATGTACCTATACGAGATGGGGATCGGAATGGATGTCTGCATTAACTCAATCCACGTGAAAATAATCCATTAGGTACATAAGGACTACTATTTGTTCTCAAATATCAATAAGAAATTGCTTAAAAGGAAAATATAAGAACAGTGACGTAGCTTTATAGCTAGAATGGATAGTTCAAGTTTGTTTTTATAAACAAAAAACTATAAAAGTTGAACTCAAATGAGGTCCACCAAAATTTTTCGAATAAATAATTTTTCTCATTTTATACATATTTTTTCTGCGAAGCAACCTGCGATGGCTCCAGGCAGCACAGGTTATGTACATTAGTTTAGGTTTTTTTTATTGGAATACTAGGCAAATATTTAAATTTTCTTTATGAGAAAATTTAAAAAGAAACTCGACTAATTGATCTAACCTGTGTGGCCTGGAGCTATCGCAGGTTCCTTCGCAGAACAAGTATATAAAAGTGAGGAAAAAAGGTATTCATTCGAAAAATTTGTATTCAAAAAATTACTCATTCGAAAAAATGTTGGTGGCAATATTGTAAATGAAATACAGAGTGATATCGTCACCCAATCTCCACCTCCGATCTTTAGTAGTAGTTGTACGGCCACCTTGTAATACAAAACAACTTCCCTTTTTAAATTGTATTAGAGTGACGGAGAAGAGGGGAATGACATATGACAGTTGATATATTGGATAGGCTGAATAAAAATTAGGTAATTCCTTTTTCCCCAAATCGATAACAAATTTTGACATTCCAAAGAAAATTTCTTAAAGAAAAAGTCAAGATTTTCCAACTGTTAGGAAATATTCATTTACTTACTGTAAGGAAATGATATTTCTGTTCTACATAAATGATTAAAAACGCGTTCTTTATAAGGATTATATTTTGAAAACCTCAATGCATTGCAGAATACATTTAAAATTTAGTTTGTTATATTTACAGTTATTTGAGAGTTAATACAATTATTGAACATTGGAGGAACATTATTAGTACTATGAGAAACATTTTGGACAAAATGCGGGGTAGTAGGGTTATTTTGTTGAATATTTTGTACTTCGAAAATTTTATTTGTCATCTCAACCTTATTGTTAAGATAATCTTCAATATATCCTTCAGCAACGTTTGATGACTTCCATCCGTTATGTCGGCACCAGAGTCAACCAATATTGTTGCAAAAGACCGACGAAAGCAGTGACCAGTATATACTGTCGGATTTACCAAGTTTAAATAAGTAGCTACTATTTTAGGTATTTTTCTAAATTGATGTATTCCTAACACTTGTCTACAACCCTTTCCGCTTTGATATTTAAAGAAAAATCGGCCACTGTTCATATTTTCTGGTCTTAACGAAACATACTTTCGATAAACATTCAAGTACATCTGATTAACTACAAATGATCTTGGTTTGTTGGTCTTCGAATCAGGTATGCTAATTAAAAGCTTAGATTTTAGGTCTTATACATCGTGTAGAGTCATTCGGACTAACTCATCCATTCTACATGCCCCAGAAATACCAAATATTAAAACCACCTAATAAATAAATAAATGTGTAATCTAAATAGAAATTAAAACCTAGTAAATTACCTTAAGGAGGTCCTTTCGCCACCAATGTTAAATAAAAAATATTAGATTATGACTAAAATTAATTTTTTTCTAATAGTAGATGTCCTTATTTATCTAATAGTGAACTTTTAACTATACCTTACCGTGCAAATTTTTGAGAAAAATTTTTTTTAAAAATGTGTGTGTTTGTACAGTGTCTTATGAGAAAGTAAGACTTCAACAACAATTTTCGAATTATAATTAATTTTACTATTATTTATTGATTAGATGGAGTAGAAAAAAACTAAAAATAAGGTTTTTGAAATATTTAGGTTTTGTTTTTTACAATAAAATATATAGGTTACCGTGGAATTTATTGAGAAATTATTATTAAAAAATCACAAAAAATTTTCAACTAGGTTACTTGAAAATTTTTTGTGATATTAATTTCTCTATAAGTTCCACGGTTTACTATATATATTTTATTGTATAAAACAAAATCTAAATATTTCAAAAACCTTATTTTTAGTTTTTTTCTACTCAATCTAATCAATAAATAATAGTATAATTCGAGAATTGTTGTTGAGGACTTACTTTCTCGTGAGGCACTGTACAAATACATTTAAAAAAAAAAAATCTCAAAAATTTGCATGTATAGTTAAAAGTTCAGTATTAGATAAATAAGGACTTCAACTATTAGAAAAAAATTAATTTTAGTCATAATCTAATAACTTTTTTTTTTAACATTTGAGGCGAGAGGTGTGGCGAAAGGACCTCCTTAATCATTAAATTTTCTTTATCTGGAGCTTCCTGGATAAATTTTTCGATTTGTTCCTTCGTTAAAATCTTAGATTTCTTTGCCATATAACCTTGGGCTTGCCGTTTCAATAAAGAACGAAGTTTTGAATATGTAGATATATCTACATTTTGTTTAATTGCAAGGGTTGACTTCAACATTGAATAATTGGCCCATAATGTTGAAGATTTCATCTTTAAACAAAGGGTATAGAAAGTATGCTATTACAACATTTTTCGAAAAAGAACACGTATTTTTACTCTTATACGATAGTCCATAAAACGTGTATATGCATATTCGTACTTTTCTCTTGATTTCTTTGGGAATAATTCTAATGAAGCAGTATTCACTGCCTCAACCAGCTCTGGAGGAGTCACAGGAATGGAAAATTCATCATTACTTATCATTTTACACTGTTTTGCTTTCGAAAACAAAACACCAGCATTTAAATTTATATGCGTCAAGTTTGACAATTCAACATTAATACGTTTCCATAGTAACGCAACCAATTTTATTACGAATTTCAAAGCACCATTTATTTGTGAATAAAATTATTCGCGTTTTTTTAAAAATTAATTAATATCTATCGAATTTTAAACGATTTGAGGAAAAATGGTATGTTTACCTCTTAGGAAAAGCCTCATTCCTGAACTCTGTGTTGCTAAGTCTCGGCTTGCGCCTCTACTTAGCAATCTTCACAGTCGTCCAGGAATGTTAAGACTTTTCCTACTTGGTAAACAATATAGTATTAATTAAATAATGAGTAACAATTCGTACTTATTTTTAATAAAATAAAATTTCTTATTATCAAATAATTGGTATTCTCCAATTCTAGCTAAACATTTTATTTATTGAAAAGTAAGCACGATTTATTACCAATTTTCAAAAAAACAAAAGCTTAATTTTTGTTCACACTACCTAATAGAACGATGATAATATAAATAAATATATGAAAATAAATAGAAAAATTTAGAATACATAAATATAATAGGTAATATTTTGAATAGTTTTAAGCGATAATTACTTGTTTTGCTGTAATATAATTAATATTCAAATATATTTGTGTGTATCTATAACTAGGTAATATAAAACAAGTTTGTATAAAAAAATAACGGTAATGCAGGACCGTCGTTAGAGACGGTGCGAGCGTGCGGCCGCACCGCCCGCCCCGGGCGGTCGTTTTTGGGGAGCGGCTATTTTTCTAAACAAAATATTAAAATATTTTTTTTATTGTATGATACGGCAATAGAGTTAGTAAATATAATGCTCGACTTAAAAGCGTAATCCTAATCATACTCAAAAGACGCCAATCTTTTCTAATTGTTTTAATCCTAACCAAAAATATCAGTCTATTTATGTGGAAGGGAACTCTTAAAAGTTTTTATGTAACATACCTACTATTTGTGAAGAAAGCACCGCGCGGTATGTCTACAAAATATGAAAGTCAAAAAGCTCGCGATATGCAGCAATCGGCGACAATCAGTGTTGCCACTTGTAATTGTAATTTTTCTTTAAAATTAAGTTAAACGATAATGTGTAACATAATCGATAATTGTAACATATTTTTTTAGTCTAAGAATTTTTTAACTTTGCAAGTTTTATTCTTATTGCACGAAACCAATTTAACAAACAAATTAAAATTATTTTATTTAATCAGTACTAACGCCTCTTAGCAATTAAATTAGCTACATTATAGTCTTTCTAGACACAATCCAACACGGCAGAATAACCGATTAGTACCGACTTCAAAGGTACCGCGCACATGAGCGTACCAATTATATTATTAATATTAAGTAAATTAAATTAATAATCATGTATAGTTCTTCCATTAAACTCGTTCCGAACTCTTACCGAGAATTTTGTTTGATCTGTCACAGGCGTAGATACCTTATTTTAAAAATTTAATATTTTTATAAATACGAGAAAGTATTTGTTAAAAGGCGATCGAATGATTATAAATTGGACGGCGTTATACCCGTTATTTAGATAGATGCACTTAATTGTAAGTCCCACTTGAAACTTAAAAAAATCATTATTATAGCTCGTTAATTTGCTACAACTGAATATTAAATTATAAAACGTAAATAGACGAGTAAAATGTACCCGCCTGTAAGGGCTTTTGGTTCAAACAGGACCAGACGTGAACGGATCCCTTTTTGTATCCCATTCGTTTTTTTTTCGGAAAATGAAATCTCAAAGCAAAAACCATAAAGGAAAATAAATTCTTTGCAAATAAAACAAAACTATAAAATAATTTAGAAAAATGAATTTTTTAAAAGAAATAAATCAATACGAACTAATAAAATGTTAACAATGAATGAATTTGAAGACTCTCGGATTACCAATAATGAAAAATAAGAAAGTTAATTCGAATCTAAATCTGAACCATCTGTCGAGGAATCAAGGTTTGGATAAATTACTACTGGAGCTATAGAAGGTAAAATATGATATTCTTTTTCCTTTTTAGGACGTGACTAATGCAAATTTTCCAAACGTCAGTCAAAGACGGATCTTTAAAACGCCATTAATATTTTCCAAATCACATTTGTTAAGGTAGGTGCAAAATTATTACGTCTCAGTTTTTGTTTAACTGAAGACCAAACTAATTCAATTGGATTAAGTACACAATATTAAGGTGGTAACCTCAATACAGTATGACCATCATCTTTTGCAAAATTATCAATATAATACTGTATTGGAATATTCTTACTTTAACAATTTGTAACAATTGTGGTTTTGTTTTTACGGAAACAGGAGTATCAATGTTATTATCTTTTGAATACTTTGATATATCTGATTTCTTAGAGTCACTACTTGGCTTTTTGTGAATTTGCTGGGAATTACAATGACCTAATTAGTTGGAATATTCGGTAAAAGTTGTTCAGCAAACCAGTTCTTAAAAACTGCTGCGTTCATATCTTCATGATAAACCAGCAGAGTTTTATTGACATAATATGCTGAAAGTAGGGAAGCGTTTGCTACAAAGCCATTTTCATTTCCGGCATGTAAAATTATGACTCTAGCACACTGATCTGTATTATTTTACTGGATAGGATATAGCCCCCTAAAAAACGTTCCGAAAAATTGGCCGATTTGGGCAAATAATATGGCGGACCGGATGTTATTTAACGTAACCTCTATTTCCATTTGTCATCACATTTGTCATTTAATAGTGTCAACAAGTTACGATAAAATGTTTTTATTGTGGAAAACAAAGTAAAAAGAGTATGAAATAAACAATAAACGTTCATTCCTGAAGACACAATATGCTTCACGTTTCCATTTTTATATTTTCTTTCATAAAAAATCAAATCATGGGTGAATTTTCCCGAAGGACATCACCCGCAAAAGGAATAGAAGAAGAATAAGAAGAAACACTAATCAAATTATAAGTTAGGTATGTCAAATTATCCCAAATTTCAGTTCTGTGAACCCACCATAATTTGCCCAAATCGGACAGCATTGTTGCACTTCCGGTCTCCTTGGTGGAACGGTTTTTTTAGTATGTTAAATATAGCCTATATCCTATCCATTAAAATAATACAGATCAGTGCTCTAGCATCTATATCTACTTCAAATGGTCTCCAGAAAGCATCTCGTATAACACAAATCAAAATTTAACAGAAACACCGAAAAATAAAAACCAGTTTATAACAAACGCTTTGGGAAAATTTTTCAAACCGTGCACGCTACTGATCAAAGATAAAACAACTAAAGCAGCCAGGCGAGCCAGCAATTCTGGCCGCTCACTTGTGGACTTAACATCAACTGTAGGTGCGTAGATGTTTAAAACTTAAGTGTGCCACATCAGAGGCTATAACAAGACGGTTCACGCTTATTTGCAATGTGAGGGTATAAAATTTGTAGCATTCCCTTGGCATGTAACGCGAATTATTACGCAATCCCGGTACAAACGCTATGTTGGATTGATTTTGGAAAGAGTATACAATAAAAGTCAAAGCACCATCTGCATAAATATTACCGTACTTGGAAAACGTATTTTGCTTCACGGAGAGGGGAATCCCTCCGATTATACGGGGTTCCCTGGAATTGTAAATCTGGGAAAAATTAAAAAATTTTATTCCTTGGTGATTCTATGGTATGATATACACTGGCACACAAAAAAAAAGTTGTTTGTACATCAGACACGACCTACCTACCGGCATGTATTTTGACCCGCTGAATCCGAATTTCAAATCAGTTTGGGCTGTCCACCCTTCAATATCGAGTAAATTGTAAAAATAGTAAAAATAAGATAATTAGTAATAAAAAAAAAATTATGAATCGAAACCAAGCATAATTCTTATGTATTTCGATCCGCTGAATACTGCGGAGGTCATTTGAGAACAAAAAAGTTTGATACCAATAAAAAACAGTTCAAAATCTGAGAAAATCTTTCGCCTCATTCAGTTCATACATCAGTTTTTAGAGATATTGCAAGGGTGGATATTGAAGGGTGGACGGCCCATACCGACTTGAAATTCGGATTCAGCGGGTCAAAATACATGCCGGTATGATGTACAAACTTTTTTGTGTGTGCCGGTGTATATTCAATAAAATTAATCCTGTAAGTAAATTGCTCCAACGTACCAACATTAATAATAGGTCTGTTCCAACACGCACGAAAACCGTAATATTATCGTACAAATCTTGCGCTGTATACAATTTTTGGGTAGAGCGCACGATTTGTACGGTAATATTACGGTTTTCGCGCGTGTTGGAACAAACCTATTATTGAATCTGCCAAATGTCTAGAATCACTTAAAAATAATTTTCAAAGCTGTCTAACAGATGCATTTTTTAAACAGTTATTGGTGGATGCTGGAGAACTAGCCGGTAAATTGGAAATCGAAGTGAAATTCTCGTCTGAATATAAAGCTCGACCGAGAAAAAAAACGAGGCAATTTTTGTATGAAGGAAAAAATGAACCGATACACAACCCTAAACAAAAGTTCAGGGTTGATATATTTTTTGTTGTGTTGGAAAGAATAATTCAATCTTTAGAAGACTTTTAATAAAATGAGTTACCTACTTAAACTAGTGATGCCGCGAGACAAGACGAGGCGAGAGAGTGGCCTCTCTCGTCTCGTTTCGTAGGGCGAGAGAAAACTGTTCTCTCGTCTCGACGAGAAAGCGCTTCTCTCGCTCGAGAGAGCCTTTCTCTCGTCTTGTCTCGTATCGTCTCGTTTCATTCGTGATAAAACAATATCAAATTTAAATTTGATAAAGACGAAACATGAAAAAATGGTAAAATTTGTAATTTGCGCATTAGTACCCAAATTTGGCAATAAGAAACACTTATGTCTCTATATCTGTCCGTCTGACACATTCGTTTTACAATTGAAATTTGAAGTAATAAGTGGCCCAGATTAGGCGTTAACTAAAAATGACAAATTAAAAATTTAAAAAAACCGACTTCAAAAACGTGCAGATGCCATCACCACATCTTAACCAAATTTATATGTGACCACCCCTGAGGTACCCCCTTACTAACAAAAAAAGAATCGTATAAATCGGACAAGGTGGTAAAGCATTATCGCTAAACATACATAAAAAATGAAGAGTTTGAGGATTTTCTCATGGATACAATTATTAGATTTTGACCAAATTTATATGGGACCACCCCTAAAGTAGCCCCTTTCTAACAAAAAAAGAATTATTGAAATCGGACACCGTGTTAAAGAATAATCGCTGAACATACATAAAAAAAAATATCGCGACGAATTGATAACCTCCTCCTTTTTTGAAGTCGGTTAAAAATACTTTGTCTTGTAAGTTAGTTGGGGAGGGGGGAAAGAGGTTAAATTGGAAGTTAGAGTTTTTCTAATGCAATCCTGCGATGTTAAATGAAAGCATTTTGTAGTATGTTTTCAAAATGCAAGAAGATAGAGACAAAACAAAAACGATGTGAAATTAGAGAAACATTATGATATTTTTGTTATAATGAGATGCACTTTACTTGAGACGTAAAATAGACGGCGTTACTATCTTTAAATTTTCTAATGGAAAGTAAAGGCATGTAATACCTCATTTGAAAGATATTTTGATTACATTTACGTCCAAGCACAGTTTTAATTTTTTTTTGTTTTGACAAAATTAAATTCTTGATAATCCTCGTGTGCCGCAATAATCCTAGAAATGATAGATAATGTTAGAAGAGAATTTTTGAATAAGCTTTTTTTTGCCAAGAAGTTATGAAAAATTTAATACGTCAAGTGGTTTTTAAATCACCCTTGATATTCTTAATTTATTTATTTTAGTAAGTACAAGAAACGTTTCCTTAGTAATAAAAAATAATTTTTAATACGAGAGTTATCAAGAATGTAACTTATTAGTAAAGGCCCAGAACATGTCTGTATAAGAACAAAGTACCAGCTACAAAAAAATTGCTATTTGTGCAGTGTTAAATCCCTCTAACAGTAAACAATTACTTAAATTTATAAAAGATACCTACTGACATTTGCTCTGTACTAGCCAAAATGTTAATTATCCATTATACACTATTGGAAAAAACAGCATTTATAAGGTATTATACCTCCGGTAATGATCCTTTGAGGTTGAAGCGGTAAATAAAAAAAAGAATTTAACCTACTTTATGAATTTATTTAATGTAATTTCTGTAAAAACATAAAAACCTAAATATGTTTCCATGAACGTAAAAATATAGAAAATATCTTTCAAATGAGGTATCACATGACCCTACTTTTCATTAGAAAATTTAGAGCTAGTATCTCCCTCTATCTTACGTGTCTCAAGTAAAGTGTATCTCGTTATAACAAAAATATAATATCTCTTGAGTTTTACTTCGTTTTTGTTTTGTCATTATTTTTTTTTTATTTAGAAGTTAAAATAGAGGAGGGTACAATTTTCGTTATCACTGTATACAATACATTCGTTTGTATTACCTTTTCTTTGACAGTTTTTCGAAAAAACGCTTACAAATTTTCAACTTATCTTCAAAAGTAACCTCAGAAAAGCATAATGTACCTATTAAATATAAGAAATGATTGTATAAATTTTAAATAAATGAAATGAGAAATATTTTTTCTTATAAATCACTATTTATAAAATCCTAATAACATAAGTAGGTATCATTTGTTACCATTTAATATATAAATAGAATAGGTGTGTTATAGTTAATTTTTTGACTATCTCGAAATCTAATATGTTAAAATTATAAGTTACGATAAGCAATTGAAAATTTCAAATAAGCAAAGAGAAAATTGTTCGAGAGAGCCCGAGAGAAACGAGACATTCTCGTCGAGAGATGACACTCTCTCGTCTCGAATCTGTTTTCGAGAGAAAATGTCTCTCTCGTCTCGTTCGAGACGAGACAAGACGAGACGAGAGACGAGAATCTCTCGTTTCGCGGCATCACTAACTTAAACACTCCATGGATTTGCATACATACTTATCCGATGCTGATAGCTTAAATAGTGATATAAATGGTTTGTAGCTTAAAGATGAGCTGCTTTCATTTATGACTTTGATTGGGTCAAACGAACATCAAACTAATAATCCTTTAAATACTCTTAAGTATATAACAGAAAATGATTTAGAAAACACTTTCCCTAATTTAGTAATATCTCTTAGAACTTTGCTTACTTTACCCATCACAGTTGCTTCTGGGGAACGAAGTTTCTCGAAATTAAAAATAATCGAAAATTATTTAAGATCATCTATGTCACAGGAACGTTTAACTGGTTTGGCATTAAACTCCATCGAACATGAAATTGCCAATAATTTAAATTATTATACAATCATAAGTCTGTTTTATGAAAAAAAAGCCCGAAGATAGGTATATTTAGTTTTAATGAGCCTATGTATTTGTTCTGAGTCAGATTTTTAGAGTTTCATTTTTTTGTGCCTATGTATAATGTATGTGTTACTATGTAACATAGGTAGTATACCGGGTCATACTATATGGGCGGAACACTTGATTTATGGCTTAACTATGACTTGTACGACAATTTGACTTAGATAAAAGTTTTTGTACATTTTATGTACTATTTATTGACGTTTACAGATTTCCCGCATACGTAATGATTTTCAAGATATGACGTCATCGGGCAATATTTTAAAGGGATCACCCTGTATTTATATTTTTTTTCGAGTTCGTATGATCTGTCTGATTTCATCAATGGTACATTAAGTGGGTCCCAGACTTATTTAAAATATTTCCCGATGACGTCATATGTTGAAAAACATTACGTATGCGGATAATCTGTAAACGTCAATAAATAGTACATAAAATGTACAAAAACTTTTATATAAGTCAAATTATCGTACAAGTCATAGTTAAGCCATAAATCAATTATTCCGCCCATATAGAATGACCCGTTCCGCCCATATAGAATGACCCGGTATATTTAATCATTGTATATTTTTAATAAACATTTTTTTAAATTTAAAAATTGCACCGGGCGGCCAAAAGTCTAGCGACGGCCCCGCGGTAATGTATTAGGAGATCATTGACAAATAATAAGAATAGTAAAGGGCCTAAATTGGAGCCCTGATGGTCCCCTAGTGGATAAGATATTTTTACTATTTACACAACAGATACGTATACCTACATACTAACATAATTTAATAAATAATATTGGTATAGGTATGAACAGATAATTTTACGAATGAATTTTTTTTTAGTCAAATATAATCGAATTCAAAAAGTAAAGGATAAAAATAAACTTCAAACTTTTTTTTTCAATTGCTAATAACAATTTTTACTGAAAATATTTCTTTATAAAACTACACATACAGAAGAGAAATATAATCAACATTTTTATATAATTCAATTTTTGTGCTGCCTCGTACATAATCGACCTAATCTGCAGACCAGTATGGACTAAGCAAACACGCATGAACATGCATAGCTTTATGGTCCCATGATTTTATCAGACCACTCTCTGATTGGTTGTTTACACAAGAGGGAGGGCCATCGGCAAACTCCAGTCCTCTTCAGGGGTCACAAAATATGTGTGCGGCGTTGCCACAGTGTGGTTTTTTATCGTCGTTTGTTCAAATATAACATCCTGAAGATTAAGGCGTTGGAAAAGATTGGGAACTGTGAGCCAATAGAATGCTTTCCCGCTTTTGATATTAGATAAGTGAGGTACGTTAAGTAGATTTATTATCGCTTATGTACAAAAATTCACTTAAAAAAAATAATATTTTGATGTTGTGAAAAAGTAGGTATACCTACATACAGAAGAATGATAAACGAAGCGAAAACTATATTTAAAAAAATACAGTGTCATAAGTATTTATATAACTCCATTGACGATGTATAATATAGGAATAGGTACTTATATAGGTACATACCTATAGTTTATTTCAAAAATAACGTAGAAAAAATTCTCAAAAAACAAACTAATTTGGTATGCATATTTTAGTAATGTTTTTCGTACAACGGCAATATTTCAGCTTAATCTATGTTGTTTTCGCCTATTTAGATATACAATTTTGCACATCACTTGGATATACATTTTTATTTACTTGATTCAAATATATTCGATCAATGAACTTTTGTAGTGGATAGGTATCCTAGACGTAAGTTTTGACATCATTCAATAATAATTTAATAATTAATTGTTAACCACTAACCATAGACGTCAGAATTCAAAAATTGCTTTGGGTGCCCGGCCTCTATGCGAGAAATTAGGGTTATCACCCCCTCCCTCCACCCTCCACACCTTAAAGGGGCCACCGGTTTTTTAAAAACGTTAATTTTATGAAAATTGTCTTGAAAAAAAAAAAAAAGGTATTGTCAACTGTCCAATTGCTGGATAGTCTGGAGGCTCTCACCTGGCATCTGGCAATCCTACATGCTCGGTGCAGCCCCCACTGGTATTCAGTGGTGCTGCGGTGATAGAGTACCAATGAAATAAGTATAAACAATATAAAACATTTATTAACTATCATGAATATAAAAGGAGATTTCTGATGATTTATTAATATACATATAATGGGAGTATTGTATGTATACAGGGTGGCCATTTGAAGACAAAACAGAGTCAATTTTGGGCACCCCAGGGCATTTGCGAAAAAAACGCTTGGAACCGTCAATTTTTGATTTTAGGGGGAAATATTTTTTTTCTAGTTTCACCCCCTGAACGGTAACCCTCTAGCTGGGGTGAAACTTACCCCTAAAATCTTAAATAGATAGAAGGGTCCAATGATAGCTTATTTTGAAGGTATTTTTACATAGATTATAACCCCAGAGTTTTAAATCGCCACTGTCTTCCTAGCCATGATCTTTTAACGATTTTTATTTTCTGTAAAAGCTTACCAGTTACTCTAGTAAATGCTGGAAATGCTGATCCTGGGCCTCCATGCAATAAAAGAGGTTTTCTTCAAAATGCTCTCGGACATTTTGAAGCACCTTTGGGGTGATTTGATTTGATGACAATCATCAATTATCCATTGTCGCAGATTTTCCAGTGATGTTGGCTGGGTGGCATACATTTTAGTTTTTAAGTGGCCCCATAAAAAATCCATCGGGCTTAGATCTGGAGACCGTGGGGTCACTCAATACTTCCTCTTCTTCCGATGCTGGAAACCTGGAAACGTTTGATCCAAATATTGATGAACAGTGGCGCACAACATGTATTGGCGAAAAAGGGTGTAAAGTGTGTCCACTTGGTGGTCCCTTAACATGGTGAAAATGTAACCATAGTTGCATGTGGAAATGCATTAGGGCAGACAATTCCACCAGTGATCCTTTTTAAAGGGAAACGTTGCAAGCCCGAATGGGCAGATCATTTACCCCCGGATCCAAGATCAACATGAGCATTAAATAAAGCATGACCAGCGAAGCTTTTATTTCCTGGTACGACCATTTTGCCATGTTTAAGAACCCAGGACCAAAACTTCTCATTTTTGATGGGGCCAAGTCACACCTCGACGCATCTATTGTTGGTGCTACCGAAAATCACGGAATCACTCTATTTTGCTTACCTAGTCACACCACGCACGAGTTGCAACCCATGGACAAGTCAGTTTTTCGTAGCTATAAAGCATTTTGGGATCAGAAAATACTGAACTATTTAACAACACAATCTGGAAATGATTTAAACAGGTTTGGGGAATTATTTTCAAAAGTGTGGTTAAAAACAATCACACCGTCCAATATACTTTCTGGATTTAGAAGTACAGACATCTATCCTTTTGCTCCCGATGCAAACCCAGAATCTGCGTTTGCACCCAGCGTCGTAACAAGAATAGATGAAAATAAAAATGAATCTAATATTACTGAGCCAACAAGTCCTATTCCCGGGCCAAGTGGAATAAATTTATCAATAACCAAAAATAAAAAATCATACTTACTGCTTACCTCCAAAGTGATTATCGGATTCAGAAGCTTCCCTCGATAATGACTCCTTCACAGAAAGTGACAACGAACCACTAATTAAATTAGGTACTGTCTGCTTCTTCAGGGTATCTTAAGGAGAAAGAAGTACCTGGTGATGATTTGGATAAGTCGTTTAGGGGCATGGGTTTTCCGCTCCAAAAAAAAGTCACGCAAAAAAACTTGTCCTCAAAGAAAGTGATACTCGCAGAATCCGCTCCACAAAAATCTTTGCTTGTGGTTGACTCTTGGTTCTGTTTCCTATGCGAAACAGAAAGGCAAATCGATATGAGTTTGTGCTCGGTATGTAAAAGATACGTTCACGAAGAATGTGTCGATCTATCTAAGGCCGACAAAGAAATGTTTATTTGTCCAGATTGTTAGACTTAGTTTTTTCATTAACAAGAATGCCACTTTTTATTTAGTTTTTCATAAGATTGTTCCTTTTTAGTTTATTTTTTATAAGAAGATTCCTTTTTATTTTGTACTTGGGTAGCATTTACGATATGATTGTAAATGTAAATAAAGTTTTGTTCTTTATTTTGCTTATTTTAGTGTTTTCAGTGATGTTCCTAATACTGCCACTACATGGCAATATTTGGGTTACCTGTTCCAAATATTGTCATTTTGCAATGTTTTAAAAAAAAAAGCTAAAATAAAAATAATAAATTAAAATTACAAATAAATGGCAAACGTTTCATATTAGAAGACATGCTGTAAACTGTTTTCTATAACGTACAGGTTGATCTAGCTGAATAAGTTAAAATAAAAAAAAATAAAAATCCCAAGGTGGCAATAATTAGTTTAGGTACCTTATTTGGATTTATTGAGATTTTATTTGGATTTCTTGAGGTTCTATTTGGATTTCTTAAGGTTGATGATTATTTAATTCTTTTCTGTGTGTAAATATTTCCTCAATCGGCATACTGACAAATTTGTTTTAATAAATTATTTGTGTTCCTTCTGTTTTCTGTTTATTTTTATTTTTTATACTGCTTATATTTCTTTTTTTATGTTTCCTCGTAATCTTTTTACCTTTGTCCAAAATTTCCTATCATCTAATAATTCTAATACATGTGTCTGACATTTTTCTTTCAGAAGATTTCCAGATTACTTTTTTAATTGCTTCTTTTACAGTATTTATTTTCTTTCTTAATGATTAATTTTCAATTTGATCAAAAATGGCGTAGGGTTGCCAATATTGCTGCGATGCTGATCAAAAGAATATAAATTTTGTTCGAGAATTTACAAAAAAGACCTTGTTTTTTATTGTTGTTGCACTAAATCCACTCGCGGGTCCGAATGTCGTAGTGTCGTTCTAAAAAAGTTATGAAGCTGTTTTATTTCAAATTCGCGTAATAATGGTAGATATATTCTTTAAAATATATCAGATTACTGTTTAATTGTAAACGAACGTACCAATAAGATATCTTAAAACTAACTAAAGTACCTATTAGGTATAAAATAAATAAAATATTAACTATAGATACTATTTGAATTAAAGATATCGAATTTACCATCTTAATACAACCTAGTTATAAATGAGACATACATTCACACATGAGTACATACAACCTGATTATAAATCAATATTTGTAGGTATCCAAGAAATGTGTCATGGAAATTTGGCAACGCCTCGTTCGCGGAACATCCGAGGGATTAAGGAAGGGGAATTATATGCCGTTTAATGTTGTAATGGAATTCTAGTTTGTTGAATCGCATTCGCTTTGTTTTGTTACATTGTTTGTTGGTTCCTTTGATTGTTTTTCTTTACAGTATATAAAACGGAATCATTCATAAATGTCCCATTCGCAAATTAAGAAAACTATAACCAAAATTTACATACTTAGGTTTATTTATAATCTAAAATAAGATTTTTTTTGAAGAAATGAATTTTTCTTACGAAATTACAAATGGCGGGCGTTCTAAAGAATTTACTAAACGGTCTTTTGAATTCTAAATCGTTTCGGAGATTACTTTTTTCTGCTTGTCTCGGATTTCTCGAGAAGTTTGAATAATTATTTCCAGGAATGGCCTAGAGGTGTCTAGCTAACATAAAAACGATCTCAAACGATTTCGCAATACATAAACGAAAGATCAACATAGGTACCTATAAAAATGAAAGTACTTAAATGGTTTTCATATTTTTTTATTCTCCGATAACTTTTTTACATATTGCATTTTTATTCGAGATTTACAATTATTTGAGGAATATTTTGCTTTGAGTGCCTAAAAATACCTACCTCAATCAAAAATAACAAAAATAATTCTAAAGTTATTTGGGACTGTGTGAAAGATAGGAAACAAATACGTAAAACAAATATTGAAAAAATGATAAAATTAATCCTACATAACATCAAAGTTCTGTGAATATACTAAGAAGATTCTGTTTATGTTCTTTTTGGTATGTTTTTTCTAGAATGTTCTTCGAACACACCTAGTATGTATATGTATATTGTAGAAAGTATATACTGAGTACCTGCATTGAAAGTATATTCTAAAAAGTAAATGCTGAGTACGTGCCTTAAAGGTATATTCTAAAAAGTATATACTAAGCACGTGTTATAACAGGACATTCTTAGAAGATACTAAAAGTTATATACCCAGTATGTACCTCATATTGTGAGAACGTTCTAAATGCTTATACCTATGTAAAAATTAACACCAAATACTTGTAAAAACACGTTTATCTTTATGAATTTTTGCCAGATGCCGATCTGATAATTCGCTAGAAAACGCACTAATGTTGAGTGTTCAGGCCAGTGGTGGCTCGTGGGGTGGATGACAGTGACAAAATATAAGTATCAGTACAGATGTATGAAAAAAACTTTCAGTGTTTTTAGAAAGTTTATAATATACCTTTCTAATACACTGACAGTTTTTTACCTATATCTGTACCGGGATCTATATTCTGCTACTGTGAACCTCCAAAATTTTGGTCACGAGCTGCCTCTGGTTCAGGCCAAAAAACATTCACAATGACATAACCTACAAATTATTTGGTCATCCCTTGATATTGCATCGCTTCATTGTTGAACAGGTAAATAAACTAATAAAAATCAATTGCATCGTGTGATCTATTATTAGTTTTTAGTACCTACAAATGTTAAGGTATGTTCCAACAACATTCAGAAACCAGTCACTGACACCAGGATTCTGCGCAGTAAATAATTTGGCGTTCCCAATAATCTACTGCGCAGAATCCTAGTGTCAGTGACTGGTTTCTGTTCTGATTGTTGTTGGTACAATACCTTATTTAGTTGTTAAAATACAGGATATCCCAAATATTAATTGCTATTGGGAATTTATTAATATGGTTAATAATAATGGCGAATTGAAACTAAAATACAGTGTTACTAGAATTACATACACACTTTCTATGAAAAGAATCCTTTAAGGAGGTCCTTTCGCCACCAATGTTAAATAAAAAATATTAGATTATGACTAAAATTAATTTTTTTCTAATAGTAGATGTCCTTATTTATCTAATAGTGAACTTTTAACTATACCTTACCGTGAAAATTTTTGAGAATTTTTTTTTTAAAATGTGTGTGTTTGTACAGTGTCTTGTGAGAAAGTAAGACTTCAACAACAATTTTCGAATTATAATTAATTTTACTATTATTTATTGATTAGATGGAGTAGAAAAAACTAAAAATAAGGTTTTTGAAATATTTAGGTTTTGTTTTTTACAATAAAATATATAGGTTACCGTGGAATTTATTGAGAAATTATTATTAAAAAATCACAAAAAATTTTCAACTAGGTTACTTGAAAATTTGAGGCGAGAGGTGTGGCGAAAGGACCTCCTTAAGGCCAGAAATTGACTAGAAAATTAGCTAAAGGAGGACGAAAACTACAAAATGGTGGTAAGAAATTAACAAAAATATATTTAAACTTTCACTAAACAATAATCATTTATGCAACTCTTGTTTTTGGTAGTGGAATGCCATGTACAGTTTTTAATGTTTTACGTTTGACAAAAATATTTAAAATATTCCATTAGTTATGTACACTTAATATGTACCTATACGTACAAAGTTTGTTGATTTTTTTTTATTTTTTAGGTTCAATGAAGATCCAATGTAAGCAAGCGAATGAAACTCAAACCATCGATACAATAAAATAATGGTTGGTTAAAGCCAAAGAAAGAATTTGTAATAAGAATAAGTATGAATTTTTGAAAATAAACATTTAAAAAATGTTCACGATTTTCACTTATTCTTTAATGTTCAATATTAATGAAACATCCTGTATTAAGATGTCTAGTATATGCCTAGCATATGCTAAATTTAAATACTTAGCATATACTTAGAACGTACTATTAAATGTAAGTAGATACTTATTGCATACTGTACACATACTTGAAGTACATTCTCAGTATCTGCATAGCACGTATAAACAACGTCACGTAATATATACTTAGATTATTCTGAGAATGTACTAAATGCAAATAAAGTATAGATATTCTCAGCAGGGCCGACTAGAGGGGGGGTAGCCGGGACTAATTCCCGGGGCCCGGGCTTAAATAGGGGCCCGACAGCGCTGTAAGGGGGACCCGACAAGAGATTTTTTTTTGTTCTGCATGAGAAATTCGACACAAGATGAGAGAGGGAAGTTAAGTTTAAATGAAAATTAAATACAAGCAGAGGAAAAGTTTTGGCCTAGATAATTTTTTTTTCTTTTTGTTAGAAGAAGAGTAATTGAAGTAGGGAGAATAGTTATTTGATGTGAGGAACTACTTTTTTTTTTTAAGAAAAAAATCAATTTTAGTAGAAGAGGAACAGTTTTTGGTTAAAGATTTTTTGATCACGGGGCCCAATCTAGAGAATTGTCCTGGGGCCCGGCCTGGCTCTCGGCGGCCCTGATTCTCAGCATATGCATATTCTTAAAAAGTATATACTAAGAATATGCTAAGCATGTATAATTGTTACCTGGGAACAGACGGGTACAAGATTACACGTCCGTGAAGAATTTTGGATTTTTGTATATTGTGGAATTTGTCCTTATTCCCTTTTCGAAATACCCCACTCAATGCTAATTTTGATGGAAAGTTAGCACTACCAGTCACGAATATGAGCATAAATGACTTTTTATTGTATGAATAATGTGTTGTGTAAAAAAATTATCGCTCATTCCTTTTTTAAAATAAACCCCAGTTAATGCTAATTTTAATGGAAAGTTAGCACTACCAATCACGAAAATGAGAATAAATGACATTTTTTTATATGGATAATTTGTCGCTTTTCTTGTAAAAAAATTCTGATGTGTCCAACACATGACTTTCCTATCTAGTTATTATAGGCCTTTTCCGGTTATTTTGTTCAACCTATTGCAGCACCTCTATAAATGTTTAGAGGATTAACTAAATATATACATTTTCCGCATACTTTCCGCATACATCTACCTCGTAACATTTTTCTATAGATATTCATTGAAAACGAAAATACTGAAAAATTTAAGTTTAGTACTTTTCACACACAAACACACACACACACACACACACACACACACACACACACACACACACACACACACACACACACATACATACACACACACACACACACACACACACACACACACACACACACACACATACATACACACACACACACACACACACACACACACACACACACACACACACACACACACACACACACACACACACACACACACACACACACACATACACACACACATACACACATATACACAGACATCATCCCGAAAATAGTCAAAACGTATTCAAAGGACCCCAAAACGTAAAAATCCGTCGAAAACTGGAGGTCGAACAAAATCATGATTCCTATACTTTCCTTATCTGTATACAGATAGGAAACTAAAAATGTGTCGCCCATTTTCAGTGGCCGATTGTTTTCAGGAATCAATCTCCATTTATCAAACAACTTGACTTTAATGTTCCTGTTTCAAACTGCTCATACATTTCTACTGTCTTAAACACATAAAGAAAAATTTCATACTACATAATTTCAATGTTTATATTATCACACAATGTCTGCTGTCAGTGTTAATGTTTTTCCACTAGATATATATCATGGTATTGTATTGTAACAACACTTTCTTGTAATATATCAGTATTCTTTTAAGTTTTCTTTTATTTTACCAACCCATGTATTTGGCCATAATAAACGAAACTATTCGCTTCACTTCTGCAAAATTTATCAATAATTTTGTTCGTATAAAAATTGATTTAAAAAAAATTATCTACTTATACCCCACAGTAAATTGTATTATGTTACTTTCTCTTCTTGGCAAATTACTAGCCCACTGCGATTTAAAATAAACAGCAATATTAAAGAAGTCGTATTAGGGATTTAATGATTTTGAACAACTTTTTTTTATAAAATGTAATATGTTTTTTTTAATATTGCTAGCCGTTTACCTTGAAGGGAAAGTAACAATCTAAAAATACAATTTAATGAGGAAATAATCAGGTGAAAAAAATGTTTAAATAGGTAATTTATAAACAAAATACTGGAGTGCTAGAGTCTAAAGAGAGACAAATGATCGGCAAACGCTATAATTATTGTATTACTCTTTTTCAAAGAAATCACTGACTCAAACTTTTACGTAGGTAACATTTTATTTATTTTTAAAAGTCTCTAAACACAAATTTTCACGTTTAAATACAAATTTTCACGTTTATAGGATCTAAGGATTAAGAGATATTGGGTTTGGTCATGAAAATAAATATAATCCCCTTTTCTCCTTTAAACTGATGATCAAAAACGGTAAAACAATGATGAAATTGGTTATTCTAGAATTATTGGTGATCCTCAAGTAACGATGCACGGGTTATTTTAGAATAGGGACAAGCTACAATATTTTTTCAACCCAAATTTATGACGGAAAAGCGACACATTTTTGAATATTCAAAAATTCAAATGTATAACGTGGTAGAACTGACTTTACGAAAATCAAACATTATTTTACTAAGTAGCAACTGCATCTAATCTTTAATACCTACTAGTTATTTGTAGATAATAGAGTAGTAGAAATAGTATGTTTTTAATTTATTTGTAACATTGTCTATAAACATCATAGTCGCAAACAATTATTCTTTGCTTGTTCCACGAGCACCACTAAAGGTTATTTTAGCATTAACTAGGGTCATTTAAGCTCATTTTCGTGATTGGTAGTACTAACTTTCCGCCAAACTTCTTTGTCCCCTTGTAAACGTACGTGAAAATCATAGAAATTGGAACATCTACCTACAAGTAATTTGTGTTAGATAAAAGAAAATGAGATCCTGTCGAGATTATTTATAGATAAAAATATCATTTTTATAAATAATTAGACAACCGAATGGTTCTGAATGTATACAAAAAAGAAAAACGAACAGTTTTAAGTATGCCGATCATAATTCTGTTTTTTTTTTTTTGAAACGACATCTATCTAAAACGAATTAAAATTAATCTTTTCATCAAAAAATAGGATTTAGACGTAATGCTATGTATAAGCGTCGGCGTCGTTTGGCGTCGGATGCTCGATTCCATATTCAAACACCGACGGAAACAGATTAGGTATATCTACAGTTCGAAGTAGCTATATTTTTGTTTAGCAAGTTTAAAGTTGTTCATTACAACATGTTTTTGTTTGCAACGTCAGTAACATCTATCATTGAAAAGAATTATAATAACATGGGTATAAAATTTAAAAAAAATACATATAGTGTATTTTATTAACGATGGGATGTCCAAATCCATTAACTCAAGAATTTATTTAAAAAGACTGAACAAACACATCACATCATAGTTAAATCAAAATAAAATATTGGACTTGATTAGATTTTTTTAATATTTATTGCTTGTTCACTGAATTGAAAGAATGCAACATTTATGAGGTATGTGGAAACAGTTTCATTACTTTTTTAAGCGTACCTAACTTGTAGCTTCTTACTATAACTGGACCATTTTTACAAATTCTATAACGATTTTTTTCTGTAATTGATTTGCAAGTATTCAAAGAGTCGTTATCAAACTGATAAATTTTGTTAATGCATCAAGAATATTCTAGCTAAACCAAGATATATTTTCTTTATATTTTGACAGTAATCTTCACCAAAAACAAATATTTCCAAAAATCGAATTTTAAGAATGTAGATGGGCAACAAAAATAGAAAAGTTTCAAATAGCTTTTGAGGCAAATTATATTTATTTAGAATATTATTAGGGTAGATATACTTAATAAAATAATACTACTCACCTTTTATTTATGTACGTACACTAACTATCACAATAAAACTATAATATTAAGTACCCACCTATTAAATTTTAGTCTTCGACAGTATAATTTATATTTAAAACAATTTAAGTAGGTAATATCATTTTTTTCAACATTTTTCCTTTTTCTATATGAAAATTTTTGGTCTCTGACTTTGAACGTTGTCACCAGTTACTAGTAAGTGGTTGATGTAATGAAGAAAACCCCCCATGAACGAACCCACCCTTCCACTGTATCTTTTAAGTAAACAAGGGGTTTACTACTACCCTTCAGTGTTAGTACACGCTCATGAAAACTAAAGCGAAGGATATATAGGTATATCAACTCATCAAATGTCGAAATTTATGGATTGTCTGCAATATTTCTATATATTTCATTACGTACGCAGATTATAATTTTGTTTAGATGACTATTTCGGTGTTCACTATTTTATAACGGATGTTATTGACTTTTTTTATAATTTTCTACGGAGTGAACCAGAAATATGAGATCAAACATAATAACATTATGTAAATACAAATCATTATTTTCTCGATCAAACACATTTTTCATATAACTGACAAAGCGTCAAAGGACTGTAGCGCCTAAGGGAGACATTTTCGGATACGGTTTCTTGTTTTCTATTATTGCACAAAATAACTTCTCAACGTTTGATCCCATAGTTCTCATTCATTGTTCACTATTTGACTACTTATTCTTTCGTAACCATTGTATACTAGTGAATTTGGCGCATTTGCTAATTGTCTTAGAGACTTGAATTGAGAACATATCTATTTTTTGCTGATGAGTCCTAATAAGGACGAAATCAGTCCAATAATTACGATTTTATATTTCCTGTTAATTTTTATTTGTAAGCATTTAGAACGATCTCAGAATATGAGATACATGCTGGGTATATGACTTTTAGTATCTTCTAAGTATCTTCTATTAAATCACGTGCACAGTATATACTTTTTATTTGATTAGATTGTTATTAATTTTCAAATATATAGACATGGCTCTTCATTTTACCAATGAAAAAAAATTAAACATGTTATAAACCTACTTCGTAACAGGGGTGGTTTCTCCATTGGTTCATTTGTACAGTGAACACCCAGTTAAATTTTATAAAAACACATTATTTTAAAATCACATAATTAACAAAAATATAAATTTAATTTTATTATTTTTAATATTTTCATACATGTTAATCTCTAATCTCTATTTTGTTTGGTACGCCACTGCGCTCTGACTCGTCGGGTCCTTTTCAGTTCACAATGCCGATTGAGCATCAGAGTGACCAGTCGTTTCTGAAAATCGCTGTAGTTAAAAAGGGAGGTCAACAGATCCGTGAAACCAGGCGAAACAATGTGACTGTTTAAAATCACGCTATTTTGTTCATCGTACATAAACAAGGCGTGACGTCTCAAAGTAGGGTGTGGCATACGAATCTTTCCAATCATTGATATAAAATAAAGAGGATATTCTATGACGATACTAAAAAGGTTCTTCCGTCCGCTGTTGGTGCAGTATCCACCAGTATCACCAGCTTATTTATCTAGTTTACTGCCCCCCTTATTTCTTATACACATGTCTAGAGTAATTCATTCCTGCTAAATAGCTGGTTGAGGAAGTATCCACCAGTGGACACCGTACCACCGACCGAAAGATGTAGTGGATTTTATACCGGGCCAAACGAAAGGTATAGTGTGCCTTAATGTAGTACATTCCTACACCAGTGGGTCGAACGAAAGAACCTAAAGTGTCCACATTTTTGCATTACACTTTTACGTCATATGTCAAACTCGAACTAGCGGAGCTAATCAGTTTTGATGAGAATAAATGCCATATTTTTAAAATAGGTTGATTTAAATGATATAAAAACATTTTCATTCAGTCAATCTTCAAATAAAAAATTATTAACATCAAATTAATCAAAATACAACTGAAATTGCCATATGGCAAAATAGTGTTTATGTCGTCATTACTTTATTCTATTTCGATGTTTCCAATCAAGCTGTCAAACTCTAAAAATCCCCATAAGGCAATTTTGATTATGTTTATTTAAAAATTGTGTTAAATAAAACTGCAACTTTAATAAATCGGAAGTATGTGTGTCAATTCAACAATTGTTACCGAAGGTAAAACATTTACTATTATTTTTGAGGTTATGTTGTTTGTTTATTTGCAAATTACAACTGTAATTATTATTTTGTTTTTTGTTCCAGTGTCTACAAAATAGTCATGTGTTTTATACCCAACTCTAAGTACTATTCATTGAGCAAACATTTTGTTAATTTTTTCTTTTTTCTATAAGAGACATAATCGAAGTTTCGAAAACAAAAAACTGCGTAAATGGATACAATGTCATCAGAGTGTGTCGGGTAAACTATAGCAACTTTATTATGTGTTTTTATTTAAAACGGTACTCATTTATAGGAAAGCCATCCAAATTTAGCGATGACTGGGTTCCATAAAAAAATAGGCTATTATGGCAATGATATAAAGCAAAAGTTTAAACAGATCTTAGATTGTAGTTGCCAGCCAAGAAACATTATTTTACCAGAAAATATTGTATCAATTATTATTATATTAGTTATTTTATAACCAGCCCCGGTTAAAATAGATATGGCAACGATGTAATATACCTAAAAGTGCATTCAAATTAAGCCCAAAAACGCAGCATTAAAAATAAGAAAAATAATATTATTTTTATTTTTATATTTGACATGTAACTTTATCGAAATAATACAGAATACAAAATTGAAAATAACGTTCGGTTGTTTTTATAACATAGGGTTAATTTTAAACATTTTTTTTACAGAATAGACCCCTATATGTTTTATTTGAACAAACATAATTTCTTGATTGTAGTACAATTTCATATGAATAATTGTTTTATTTTGTAGGTGATCCCTAATGAATTTGAAGTTATAGAACTATGATCTATCTATAAATGCTAGAGGTACTGATAAACAGTGTCAGACATTACAGTTTTTTTTAAAGACAATATAAAAAATAAATATTGCTCTGGCCTAAATTAATTAAAGAAACTAAATAGTTGTGTCTAGGTTGAGTATGTACCTATATTATGAAGAATAAATATTTACCAATTTCAGTTCAGTTCAGGTAAACTGAACTATGTCGACATAGTGCAGTTTTATAAAGGGTATATGTTTAAAATAAGCTTATCGATACCTTTCCAGGTATATACTATACCATCTATTAGTGAAGTCGCAGTAAAAGTTGACCAAAAAAAAGTATAACAGTATGTTCAATAAACAACTCCATGTGCACATAACTCTCACGTTAGTCGTATTACTTATAGAGGCATGTTGTGGATATATGACTAATTTGTTATCAGAACATAAAAATATGTTACAAAAACCAACAATTCAAGTACATTAAAACAAAATTTATTGGTTAGATTATTAGTAAACAATACATATTGTGACATTGTGACAATAATTGAGGCTAACTGCATTTCTTTTCAAAATATAATTAATATAATTTACATATTGAACACAAAAAGTGTCCAAACAATATTCTGTCTGCTTTACTGAAAAGTTGACTAGAATGACATACCTCCGAGGTACTGGTATACCTATTAAATAGTTTTCAAAACTTGACTTAATCATTCATTTATTGCACCTATTTTTTAGTCTATTATATGGGACTGATCTTATAAAATAAACATTTTAGTTCACTTGTTTTATTTGCCAATAAAATGTATTTCAAAAATATATTATTTTATTTGACATGTGTGGCAAAGTGTGAAAATTATTAAATTTACAATGAAAACTGAAAAATAGTAGGTAAATTTGCATGTACCTAATAATATTGTTACACAAAAATCAATGAAGCTTTCTGCTTGATCTGACTTTAACTAATAATGTTTATAGATGGTTTTCAACGTATTAAAAACAAAACAAATATTACAATAACTAAAACAGTGATACTCAAAGTGTGGTCCGCGGAGCCCTGAGGCTCTGCAAAGACTTTGTGGGGGCTCCGCGAAGAAAACAATAGTCATAAAAAAACCAGTACTATCGCCACAAAAGGGAAGGGACCTGCTTGAAGTCACTAAGAGGAAGGATGATATGATTTTCCTTGGAGGACCTTTTTCTGTTTTTTTTTGTTTGTTTTTTGTTTGTTTTTTGTTTGTTTTTTGTTTGTTTTTTTTTTGTTTTTTGTTTGTTTTTTTTTTGTTTTTTTTTTGTTTTTTGTTTTTTTTTTGTTTTTTGTTTTTTTTTTGTTTTTTTTTTGTTTTTTTTTTGTTTTTTTTTTGTTTTTTTGTTTTTTGATTTTTTTATTTCTTTTTTGTTTTGGCTCCGTCAAATATTTGGCTTTTCAAAAGGGTTCCGTCACCAAAAAAGTTTGAGAAACATTGAACTAAAATATTCACTTTTTACCATAACAAAACACCAATAATCCTATCTTCTTCAATGTAAATCATATGAAATTGTCCACACTCCCCTAATATATGACTTTGATCCAACTTTGCCATATTTCTATTTTTTTGGTAAATTTCAACTTTTTTTATTTACTTATCTTTGAAACGACGTAGAACTTCTCCAAATGTATGTTTTTGGGCAAACAAAACATTGAATAATAATTGTTGTTAGACTTATAGCTAATAAAATTCGTTAAAATACATACTATAAACTCTAAAACTTTAAAAATATGCCCTGGAAATATAAAATCGCACAAAATGTACAAACAAAACTGACAATTCCCAAGTGCTTGTTTACAGTTGGGACTAAACTTTGACGCTATTTAAATTCGACGAATCACATCAAAAACGCAGGAGAAAAAGTAATAGAAAAAAGGGTAGATACTGGTTTCAAACAAATCCAGACCGTTACTTATCTATATATGTATTTTATTTATTTATCTAAGGAATTGAAGTTACAATACACTAATAATAACCCCACAGTATCGAATAGAAAAATTGGTGCCCATCGAATAAATACCATCTATACAAGGCCTGGCGACATTATGAGGCCTGCTAGTTTCCCTGACATAAATCATCTTGACTTTCTAATAATTGGCATTATTATTAGTACATTATAAAGAATTACACACACGTATTGAAATAAATCAAACAATTAAGTTATTACTCCAGATAATGGCTTACATTGAACTAAAAAATTATCCAAGGTAATCAAACCTATCACGTGATTTTTTTTTAAATAGACTGTCGATCGTGGACAGAAGAGACTTGTGCAGTGATTTGGGTACCAGAGCAATTATGTTACTTAATAGTACTTTTAAGGTTTTAACACAAGAACAGTGGCACTTGGGCACGTGCCCTAGTATAATAAACCAAAAATAAAATAATAACTTACATATTTAATATTTTCTTCAATGCCTATTATCATTTTATCTAATATTCAGCGCAAACCGCGTTGGCACGACACTGGACGACCGCGCGTTGAGCGACGTTTCGAGAATTCCGAAATTAAGTGGAACAGGGCACAGTAAATGTGTGCCTATGTTGTTTTCTCTCTCATTATGATGCAAAAAACAAGGACAACGACAATATCGCTTAGCAAGAGATGAACACATGCGATGGATTATACGTCACAAGCGGGGCGCTGTCCTTATCGTGACGTGCTGTACCCATGGCACAGATTACCTAGACAAGATACGAATGTACGCAGCTGCATCTTTACCGGCTCCCTCACAAAGGCGATGCCGGTTTTGGCTTAAGGTGCGCGTTTGTTGGACCATAATAATAATAATAATAATTTATTTATTGTGATTACGAAAAAACATTAGTTGGACCATTTGAATAGTTAAGAAATATTTTTTTTTATAAAGCAGTCAAAAATACGATGAAAAAAATCAATAATATTTATAAATGGGACAAAATTTTAATTTTTCTTCTGGTTTTGTCTGACTTTTTCGAGGATTTCAAATTTTTGTTTGCATATTTAAGAGTATAAAAAATGCTGAGTCTTATAAATAATTTAATGGTGTACATTTTCGCAAATTGTTGGCAAGGATGACCAAATTCTATTTTGCTTATCTCAAAAAAGTATGCGTTGGAAATTCCAGGCTTCGTTGACAAACTATCAAATAGAGATATAAATATTTTTTCTAATTTAAAAATATAAAAGAGAAATTTTTCGCTGGGAAATTTTAAATTGCCAAACACCTTTTCTTCAGAGTCGTATGCTTTAAAATGCGTTAACAAGTTAGAATTGTTAAGTAAATTGCATTCTTCTGAGAAATTTACGTAAATTTCGCAAGAGTGGCTATGTAATGATTTTTTGATTAAATAGCCACATACATAGTTAAATGCATTTTGAGTGGTCACATTTAGCTCCCTGTAGTCACGTTCAGAAATCGTTATTGCCCCAACTGATTGTTTTGGTTAAATTGGAAGTTAGAATTTTTGTGATGCCATCGTGTGATTTCAAACGAAAAAGTTATTTGAAGAATGCTTTTAAAAACATATAACACGTTTTCGAAAAAAAAAGATAAAAAATTGCTGTATTTCCAACTTATCTCCAAGAGTATCCGCAGAAAAATCTGACTGAACGAAAATTATCACGATTGCTGTCTGTTGAATAGTTTTCCATACAAAGAAAGAATTTGTACTGATACTTTATATCAGCGCCTGCCAGCTAAATCTATCAAGATACCTATCAACTCTAATTAATTTAAAACATATACGGTACGACACACTATTGCGCTATTTCATTTAATAAAACTTTTTTATTTACTTTTAAAACTTAATAATGACTTGTTTGCCTGTTGTCTGGAATAAAATTCGCGATATAAAAAATTTCTTGTAGTTGTACAAAATAAAACCTGACACAAAAGTTTGTCCCAAAAACCCAAAAAGTTTTATACAAATGTAAAAAATTTTATTTTCACAAAATAAAATCTTGTTAAGTGCTGCAACACCTCCAAAATTATAATCAAGTCTCAAATTTAATAAAAATTCACAAATTTATAATACACACTTGTCATTGATTGGAATATTTACTGAATAGGGTAAATTAAAATCATTTAAAAATAAGTGCAATTTATTTGAATCATGAATGGTTAATTTGTGGTTAAATTTTATGAGAAAATATTTGCTTATAAGTTTTTCGTTTAAATAAATTTTTCATCTTTTTTTTATTTCTATCAAAATTTTCAATTAATATTTTGGTTTATATTGAAATTTAAAAGTGCTTTATTATTATTATTTTTAAATTTTCCTTTATACCATGTACAGTTTTATAAATTTGAGGCTTGATTATGGTTTTGTAAGTGATTCAGAACTTTTTATCAAGAATATTTTTTGTCAAATGTAAAATACATTTTTTCTCATTTGAATAAAACTTTTTTGAATACACTTGTAATACTTCACTGTATATTGTATACAGAGTGGCCCAAAAGTCTGGAAACGGTCAATTATCTCGTAAATTGCTAGTTCTAATTGTACAAAATTTGGGGTACATCTATTTTGAGATACGGTGATTCCAGATTTGATATTTGCAATGTTGCCAGATTTGCCCTTTCTCTTAAATTATTAGTCACTTTGGTTTTTTAAATTCATCACCCTGTATATTCAGTCATTATTGGAATCTCCTATTCAATACGAGTTCAACTATATGTAACACTTATGATTTTATGTAGTTAAAATAGATTCCCGTTGGAAAAAAAAAACAATTTTTCAGTTTTTTATTAGCAATTTACGAAGTTGGAAAATAAAAACTTTAATTAATCATCGAAAAAAAAAAAATTTATATATATTTTTAAAGATCCGTTTTTTCTTATTATCAGAAGCTGCTTGGAAATAATTTTATACAATTTTTATCTTCTAGTCATAAAAATTATTCCAAGAACTATGTAAACAATATTTTTCGTAATCGGTGAAGATGAATATAACCGTTTTCGTTTAAAGTTTGATAAAAAACTGAATTTTAAATAAATGACATATTTTCTTCATGAATTACTACTTCAAAATCCCAATTACACACATATTATTTGTTACCGTTTAATATGTATATTGAATACGTGTGTTATAGTTAACTTTTTAACTTTCCGAATATCTGATAGGTTTAAATTTTAAGTCGCGATAAACAATTGAAAATTTCTAATAAGCAAAAAGTAAAATGTTTGAGAGAGCTCGAGAGAAGCGAGAAATTCTCGTCGAGAGAAGACACTCTCTCATCTCGTCTCGTCTCGAATTTCGAGAGAAAATGTCTCTCTGGTCTCGTCGAGACGAGACGAGACGAGAGCCGAGAATCTCTCGTCTCGCGGCATCACTATGCCCCACTGCCGCTAGGGCCCACGAGCCGCCACTGCACAAGAATCAAATAATTTTCGTATTTGATTAAAATAAAAAAATTCAGATACTTAAATGCGAAACAGTTTCTAAATGCAATCATTCTATATGCCATTAGGTAGGTTATTAAATACACCACCTGTAAATTAAACATTGAACCCCATTGACTTAAATTATGTATAGTCTTCTCTTACTATTTAGCGAAGTGCTTACAGCCACCTTCAAGCTCATAAATGATTAATTCCTTATTATTTCGCGGTAAATATTTGTTTTAAAAAAACTAATGACTACTATAATATACAATTTCGTATTATCTGTACTGTGTAACACAATGTTTATTGACTACGCCATGGCAAATAAATATCGCTTATTACCTGTGGCCGCATGTTTGCCAGCGAACTCAAATATATGGCAAACTAGTTTTAATCTGACGATCAAACATTAGCACAGACAACATTTACAAAGGGATATGTTGCTATAAGTGAACAGATTAACTAAATCTTCTGTCGTTTCCAAATGAAAACGAAAATGAATTAATGCAATAGGTAATCTAAAATGTTGCGCTTTCGAAATGGAATTGTTAATATTAATAAAACAGGTTGGTTTGGCAAACACAACTTAATGTATTAACGTTGCATCTGATTACTTTGAAATGCCAAGCATTTACGCTCTCTGGTGGTTTATAATTAAATTATTGTAAATAATACAATGAGAATCATGAAACTAAAGTTATTGATAAAATATTGGAAAATTCAAAAAATTATCTCCTAATCTAATTTAAATATGTATCTAGTGAAGTAATGGGAATGCATTTGATTGTTTAGAAAACTTTCCAATTTGTCTATATTTTAATCTATTACTGTGTTTGCTTTTATCAAAAGCAACTTTCGGTCAGATAGGTAAATCCTTAAAAAAGCGACCAAAATAATGAACCAAAGGCACGCACTTTTCTTGCAAATGGAAGTACCGTCAAAATGTCTGAATTTTTGATATGTTAAATTACTTAATGTCCCCATCAAAAGTGTCCATGGGTCCAATCCTATCATATGTCTAGATTTTGAGATACAGGGTATTGAAGTTAAAAATTCCTTTTTCTTTAAAATGGACTCCAAAAATTACGCTTAATTATTTTTGAAAGTTATTCGCTCATTCTTTGTAATTAATATACATACTTAACTACTATAATCAATATATTGTCACTGACAGGGTGATTCATGATTCCGCAGAACTTTTTCGGTCAAAGTAGGTATTTCCACCGATCAAAAATAGCTGGAATACAGAAAAAAATACTACCGTCAAAATCTCTCAATATTTGATATATATAGTTCTCGATGTACTTGTTCGAAATTCTTATTGGCAAAATTGGATCCTATAATCGAGTCATATTAGTCAAAATAGGGCAAGTAGCTCGAAAATATGGATAGTCAGCTATAAATTTGTATAAACCTTTAGTTTGACACTCTAAAACTTGTCTCAAAACTTACTTATCGTAGGGTATTCTCTACTACAGATGTCTTCTAAGTAGTGGCGGCTCGTGATAATTTAAAATGGGTGTTTACTTTTTCCAATAATTTTATCATTTTTTAAGTTCGATTCAAAACTTTGTATAAGAGCCAATATCGCTGTTTTTTTATTATTTGAGTTTGTATTAAGTGTAGTTATTATTATCAACATCATACTGTTTTGAAGCACTACAATTAAATAAATAAATATTTTAGTAAGTGTAATATTTGTTTTGTTTTTAATACATTGAGAACCATCTATAAACATTATTTGTTAGTAAACTGACTTTTCTTCATAATTTGAGATTATTTTTAAATATATATCAGGTTATGTAGAAAACTTGACATTGATTTTTGTGTAAAAAATATATGAAACTTTACCTACCATTTTTCCGTTTTTATTGTAAGTTTAATCATTTTCACAATTTGTCACAGATGTCAAATAAAAAATATATTTTTTAAATACCTTCTATTGGCAAATAAAATAAGAACTATAATGTTTTAAATGTTTATTTTATAGGATCAGTCCCATCACAATACATACTATTACGCAGATACAAACTAAAATAAAGATATATAATGCCTGGCATTCCAAATGATACTCTTCGCAGACCCCCGTAACTACCCATTTTCTACCAGATTGTTTTCACAATCAATAGGCCTCATCTCCTTATAGGGCTTGATTTTTATTAAAAATTTCATGTTGATATCGCTTTTCATTTTTGTTTTTTTTTTAATTTCAACCCCCCTTAAATCCCCCATATTTAATCAGATTTTTTTTTATAATTAAAGGGCTTCTTCTCCTTTTAGAGCTTGATGTTTGCTAAAAATTTAAAGTGGATATCATTTTTATTTTTTCAGTTAGGATTTTTTTTAATATTTTAACCTCCCTTAACTCTCCAATATATTTATTTTTTTTTTTTCAGTATCAATAGGCTTTATCTTCTTATAAAGCTTTATTTATACTTAAAATTTCATGTTGATATCGCTTTTCGTTTTTAATTTAGGATCTTTTTTTAATTTCAACCCATCTTAACCCCCTATTTTTGATCAGATTTGTTAAAAATCAATAGGCTTTGGCCCCTTATAGAGCTTGACTTTTGCTTAAAAATTTCAAGTTGATATCGCCACTGGAATGCAACATCCATTTGGAAATTTTTTTGTCTCTTAGTATTTGTTTCTAAAAAGTTTAGTTTAGACGATACAGCCATTTGAAATGACAACTTAAAAATATTCAATGGAAATTCTACGTATGAAAAATATCAAAATCAAGTTTATTTTTAAATTACAAACTACTGTCATCAAAATAAAAAAATTTAATTTAACAGGTGTTCAAAATTACATTCTCCTCCTGTATACACTTACTACATAGTTTTAACAATGAAAATCGAATTTTGATATTTTTGCATACGTATAATTTACATTGAATATTTTTAAGATGTCATTTTAAGTGGCTGTATCGTCTAAACCAAACATTTTACAAACAAATACTAAGAGACAAAAAAGTTTCCAAATAGATTTTGCATTTTAGTAGCGTTCGATTTTTAATAAAATTTTATATTACAAAAAAGTTGAGTAAAGGGGCGGTGACACCCTCCAAAATCCTACAAAAATAAAAAAAATATATTGCCTCTACCTCAATTTTCTTAGTCATGGTATTCCAACACGTCATATAAAATTTCATAAAAAAATGTCAAACGGTTTAAGAGCAACTTTAAAAAAATTGATTTAAATTTTTATCTTATACACCCTGTAACTATTTTTGGATGCACTTTTGTATATAGGTAAGTACGGTTTAATCGACCTATTTTTGACCCAAGAATACGTGGTATAATTTATGACCAATCTTTTTGAAACACCCTGTATAATGATATTCATTTTATCAATAAATTTGTTAATTTGTTCTATGTACATTCTGAAATAGCTTCAACGAATTTGTTCATCGTATCAGTGTATATCTTCATAGAATTAAAAAACATCATTTTAATTTTTTTAATAGATTTTTTTCAAATTGCGAATTTATCTTATAGGGGATACGATTTAAAACAAAATGTATTGGGTACTTAACCTCATGGGTGGCGCGGAAAGGAGCTCACAATCTGATATATACAATATAAGGAGGCACGTATGGCAATGCTCGAGCCAAATAAACATGTATTTCGATCATAAATTAATTTCTCTAGATCCCATTTATATCTACCTATAATGAACTTTTTTGTAATGGAGTGTATGACCCTGTATGTGGGCCTATATGATTTTTTTTAATGAACAACTCGCAACTTACAAGAGAGTCTTTATTCTTTGGTAACAATTTCAACATTTCTTGTTGATTTTCCTCCTTATATATTCAACTGTAAGTATGACAAGGCGGTACATTCCTAATCTAACACAGTATGTGTCAAAATATTTAATATACGGAAAATAGTAAGTTTACTAATTAATAACTTTGGTGTCCATTTTAAATAATTAGGGATTTTTAACTTCAACACCCTGTATCTCAAAATCTAGTTATAGGATAGGATTGAGCCCATGGGCATGAAGTAATTCAACATCAAAAATTCACACATTTTGACGATACTCCCGTTTGCATAAGAAAAGTGCGTGGTCCTTTGAATATCAAAAAATTATTTTGCATTTTTCTAAATGCATATAAGTATCGTCATTAATATAATTTCCATAATAATGAAAATTTTTTGGCAACAAATCCGTTTTTGTTCATTCAGTAAAGGGCTCAAACGTAAGCATGAATGACGTTTGTAGTTGCAGTACGTGTCTTCCGAATGGCATGGTTACTTTGATGGAGTGCCCACCCTGACACTTCTAACAATACCACTAGTCTTAATCTAGTGCACTCTGTCATTGCCACGGTCTTTCGATACACTGTCGAGAATAAAATAAATAATAATAATAATTGTGTGGAAAAGAGGCAAAATATGTCTGTGGCATCGATGAGTGCACCCGATCATTGTCCGAAATTGACGATTTTACAAAGAGCGATGCGAATTTTTGTAAATTAGTTTTACTATGGATTTGTCAGTGACGGGAATACAAAAAGTACACTTTTAGAAAGGGAATCAGAATATTTGGTCAATATTTAAAAGTAAATATTAATAAGAATAATATTATTGGGGTGGGTGGCTCAGTGGTAGAGTCTCTGCCTGCGGATCCAAGGGTCCCGGGTTGAATCCCACCGTTGGCCGGGATTTTTTTTAATTTAATTTATTTATTTAAAATTAATTCTGATGCCTTGGTAGGATTTCCCACTCGGCCATTCACTGTTAGGTTCTAATTAACAGTGTTGTTCCTAAAGTGGCGCTAGGGCACAGTAACAAAGCCTACACAGAACACGCGGCGAAATAACCTTAGCAGTTGAAGCCGATGACACACAAATAATAATAATAATAATAATAATAAAAAAAAAATAATAATAATAATAATAATAATAATAATAATAATAATAATAATAATAATAATAATAATAATAATAATAATAATAATAATAATAATAATAATAATAATAATAATAATAATAATAATAATAATAATAATAATAATAATAATAATAATAATAATAATAATAATAATAATAATAATAATAATAATAATAATAATAATAATAATAATAATAATAATAATAATAATAATAATAATAATAATAATAATAATAATAATAATAATAATAATAATAATAATAATAATAATAATAATTAATAATAATAAAGTGGTTCGGAATAACTACATTTATATAGTGGCCGTGGAGAAATTAATTTCCATGCTCATAGGATAGGAAAAACTTGTAATTCATATTGTTACACAGCACCGTCAGCACCCTGCAGTAGCCTGCGGCTGGTATAGGAAACGAACGAATAGAAAAAGAAGTGGAATGTTACTCATCGCTCTACAGTATGCTGCGGTCGTAATAAGTGAAAGTACAAGTAAAAGAAGATAGATTAGTCCAGAAATGTCTCGAAATGTCATTACACGTCAAGAATATTCTAGACGACAGTTCGAGAAGGTTCGAGAAGGGTCAAGCAAGCTATATAAGGATGCTCCTGACGTCAGTTTTATGATAGACGTTACATGTTAATGTTATCAGTTGCACAATTGTTGTTAAAATTGAGTTGAAATAAATTGAGATACCAAAAACCTGCGTAACAATATCGTGCTTACGAATGGTGACAATTAAAACTGTAGAAATATTATCTTAGTAATAATTTTTTATTGGAATCAAATTCCTATTAGTCGAGAATCCACCCCACCAACTCCCATTTAAATAAAAAAGAAAACGTGTGAAAAAAATAAGAAATAATAGACAGATATTCGTTGGTAATACGTTTATCTAAATCTTGCGTTAATAAAGCAAATGATGTGGAGAAAATGTTACTTTTGTGGCTTCAAAAATTTCACACAAAAAAGTCTCCATAAAAAAGTCCAACAGTAAAATCCAATATTTTACGAATCACTGGATGTTTTAATATCTATGCTATTATTACCCAAAATCACTATTAGTCTAAGAGGATTTGATCCAAAAGCAACTGCCCGCCATCCTTTTCCACTACATTTCTTTTTAATTGCTATTAGTTTTTTAATTTTTGATAGGTAGTACCTACCTACCAAGGTAGTACGATCGTACCTGGGGCTAGAATTTTGCGAAGTGGTTGGCGGGTCCATGAAGAAGTGTCATCAGCAAGGATTTAGTTTAAAACCCCTGCAAACAAGACGTCAGATAACTTAAACCATGCTTTAGAAAGGTAGTTAGCAAATTATAATTCACATAAGTTGTACTAAATTCAAATTTTAAACGATTTATTGAGTAAGCACTTATCTTTTGGTAAGTTAGGTAATATATGGAATGTAAATCAAGGTTATCTCATGGTGTATCGTCAGGCAACTTTCACAAGGGATTCGGGATCCTTATTCGTAATTCTGCATAATTCTGCAACGTGAATGATCTTCAGTATTCAAACTTGAACTCGAACTCGAAACTGTCTAAAGCTGAAACGTCTAGAGATGAAATCGAAACCGTCTAGAGATTGAACCAAAACGTGTTGAGATGAATCCAAAACCGTCTAGATATAGCCATGAGCTTATAAAATCAGACGGATTTTAAGATAAATAAAAATCATTTATTACATCGGATGACCAAGATAAATTAAAATAAATGTGATCTATTTGATATATTCAAATGAAATGAAAAATGGAAGAGGTGATTGTGTCGAAATAACGAAATAACGGTTCCAACCGTTACAAATAATCAATTAATAAAAAAAAGTTTATCGATTTTAGAATTTTATTCGCGTTTCGCAGTGCGTATTTGAATTTACTTGATAAGATTGCTTTTGCTTATAGTGTGGTGCAGTGAATATAAAGTTTTAAACAGTTCTACTGGGCGAAATGGGAAAAACCCATTATATCTTGGCTTTGAAGCTCTATGGTTTGTTCTCTCTACAAACTATTTCTAATCACAACAAGGAAACACTTTTGGTTTTTTAGATTGGCGAGTTCTTCGAAAATGTTTCAGGCTTGTAGATCGCAATGTACCATTTCTGGTAATGGCTCATCTAAGTGAAGTTATCAAGCAATATTTTTATGACTCAGGAATCTTAAAAAAAAATCGAAATTTAAACGTATTAAAACGGACGACGTCAAAGAAGTTACAAATGCTAAAATTATTGGAAAATATTGAGCATGTATTTGAAATTACAACGAGCCGCCACTACTCTTATGTTTTCATCTTCTTTACTTATGTTTATTGAACGCTTTAAGAGCATATCATGTATAAACCTATTAACCACCCGTTGAACATTCCTTTTGGTTATCGAGTATATTACCTTGGAGAAGGTGGTCTTGTCAAAGGCACCTTCTATGTGTATGAAAACACCCAAGGCGGACTCTTTATTGTCCAGAATCCAGTGGCGGCTTGTGGCCAAAATATCGGGGGTTTATACCTTTCTAAAACAATGAAAGTTTTTTCCTATATCTGTACTGAGATCAATTATATTCAGTTATTGTGACCCCCAATATTTTGGCTACAAGGCGCCACTGCCAGAATCTGTCTATCCGGCCAGCAACTAGATGAAAGGCTGAATCAGTAGATCAGCCTGGAGTGTACGCATGTTGATGTGGGTGTCGCTTACTCTTTAGTGTTGCGTTGGATTGTTTAGTTATTTTATCAGCTGTGCTTTATACTGTTGTTATTTTCTTCCTTCTCTTTTTCCTGAGATAAGATCTCTGATTTCTTATGGATAATTATTACTTATTATTATCAGGAAAGTTTTCCCACTCTAAGTGTTAAATATTTTTGATAAGAAGTTCAACTTCTTGATCTAATTATTCGTTAATATTTGGGTTAGATTATTTTCTAAGGATTCCAAGATATCGAAGTGCTCCCCTGCTGTATAATTTTTCAACCCGGTATAATAGTTCCAATTTTTCCCATTTTTCTCTTTTGGTATCTATTTCATGCAGAATCTCTTAGATTAATCATTTTTTTTTAATTTACTGGCTTTGATTTTGAAATAATAACCGTTAGATAATAATTTTTAAAGAATATTTTATTTTGGCAACTTTATTGATTTAAAAATCGTCATATGTATGACGTCTATACATCTTCGTTCGCAGTAGGAAATTCAAAAATACACTATGGGTATAAAAACTTTGGTTATCGTGATTTCGTGATTTAGATTGAAAGAAGAAAGACGCAAAACTGTACAGTTTGATAGTTCTCCACAGCTCGAGCTTCAATTTCTGATCCACTTGGCTCATATAAAGAGCAGATGTCTAGTAAATACGATATCGGTGAGTTCGGGACAAAGGATGTGTACATAGGACACAAAAGTAAACACATTTTACTCGCGAAGAATTTTCGACGTTTTGCGCTCGTTGCCTGAGTATATCTCCGTCCTTTATCGTCGACATTACCTTCTCTATGAGCGAGAAAGGGAACCCCGAACCCCGGTGGGCGTACAGAGATAATTTTAAAGAGAACAGAGACTGCATTAGTGGGACGGTGCTTTGTCGGACTCGATTCACTGATATTGTGTAATATTCATTTAAAAATCATGTCACAACATATCGATTTCTTTAAAGTAATGCTCTCAAGGTGAACGAGTAATATATACCTAGGTAGGTACCTAAAAATTTTGAAAGTATTGTTTTCGTAATTAGGCAAGTATAGTTAAAAAAGATAATATAATTCTTCATTTAACGATGAGCAATTAACATAGGTACCTAAGTGTTTTTTTAATGGCTAAAACAAAATCTATCTTGCATAAAGGAAATTACGGATAATATTTTCATACATTTCTAAGAACAACATACGAGGGTTATCAAAAATAACTGTCTAAAACTGAACTTAAAAAAAAGAATTTGCCAATAAAATGTTGCCCTCTCTCTATGTTTAACATTCAATATAAAAAGTATTGTCAAAGAACTAAATTATAAAACTTATGATAAATTCATAACTACATAAACTAAATACCTAAAGAAAATAAAATGTTAAGTAGTATATGTCACATGCATAAACCCAAAAAAGAATAATAAATCAATCAATAGATGGCACGGTAAGTCGTTAGCATTGGTACCAAGACGAAGGACAACATGCACAATCATATCTTCCTGTGAAACTAATGATAAAAGAGGATCGGCTTCAGAAATGGTTTGCAATTCTTCTCCTTCATAAAGTACTTGTAGTTCTGTTTTTAGACAATTTTTTCCTGGAGATGGATATAATTTAACTGTATCAGAGAGCAATTTTTCAGGTAACTTTTCTTGGTATTCAATAAAATAATATTTCTTCATTTGATGTCTTGTAAAAATAAATCGAGCCCTAATCTATTGTATAATGGAATCACAAACTTCCAAGGCTTCTATTTTTTTAATTTGTTAAAGCAGATAGATCCGAACAAGGGGGTAACGTCACCTTTTATGAGAAACATATGACATTGATATGGTATTGATTTTGAGGTTTTATTCTTTGAGATTTGAGATAAGAATAATTTTTCATTCTTTTAAAAATACTGTTTTTACGATGATGTACAATATTTTTCATGAAAATATTGAGATAAATCACTTTCTCTCGAGTTTGACAATAGCCCCAAAAAAATGCCAGGCCAGGTGGGGTTATTGTTGCAGCCTTCATGTGAGCGAATACAATCAAAGAACAGCTCTATGTGGTTTTGAGAAATTTAGCACATTGGTATAAACTGTAAATGTTAGTTGGTGTTTAATACTAAAATTCCACCTACGTGTGTTTTTAAGGCACTAATATAGGTACTTATCCATGTCCATGTCATTAAAAAATTTCTATACCTTCATAATTTTTTTTTTAAGATAAAGGCTTTTTATAATGAAACTGAAGTAAATTTCTTGAATTTAAGATATCAAAGAGATTATTTATCAATCTTTTAAATCTAATTTTTAATTAATATTAACAAAACCCTAATGCGGTTGCAACATTGTCACTCAAAGCACAATTAATATCTTAATTTCCCAAATACCACCCTGCACCTTGTTTAATATGTTATATACTTCGTTGTGGAATGTTATTTCAGATAATTTCTTCGTATGCATATCTGTTAGGCTGTTTCAACTACGTTGAGCACAAGCGGCCATGGTTTAACTTTTAATATGTACAATATATTTAATATTCAAACTACATAAAGATTAACAAAAAATATTGATTGAAATCACATTTAGCTGTTTGACAGATTCGAAAGCACATGGCGGAAGTGACACGTCTCCCTACCTTGTACCTCCATTGATCTCATCAATTCCTGCTCAAGAATCTGAAACATTTTTTCATATCTTCATGTACCAACATGAGAATGAAGTAGGAAGACGAACATTCTAATTTAAAAGAAATTAGAGCTGAAGTGACTCAAGGAAGTGTTCTTGGGCCCATTCCATTTTATATTTATTCTACTCTAGCGACTTGCCAGCTGTGGAAGATGTAACTGTAATCACATGTGATGATGATACGGCTCTCCTCGCAGTTGATTAGTACCAAGAAAGATCAGTAAGGAACTGGTAGAAATTACCTAGTTAGCTAGACCAATCAATTGAAAATTGAGCTCTATGAACTGATATTTAAAAAAAATCAGAATCTCATTCTCTAAATATCAAAAGAAAGATTGTACCTCATGAGCTGCAATTCCAACAGTTAAAGAAGTGACTATAAACTATTTATGATGTTATAAAACGTTGAGAAAAACTATAACATTGTACTAAAATGCCCAAAAAATATAACATAACAAAGGCAGTTTATAAATCCATAGTAAGTTAGCATTTGGCATTTGGTAAACTTTGTACGAAAGAAATCAAAACAAAAAACTGTAATTAAAGTCTAATTCTAAATAACTTATCGGTTTTGCCAATAAATATTAATGTTTAAAACAAATTGATGTCAGAATTCTAAAAATTCTTATATACAAGCTGGCTCCGAAAATTTATATGTGAAAGTTGTGATTCCTTGTGTATTTTTTTAAAAAATATAAAGTTATTTGAAAGATCAGTGTTCTCTGCGACTTTGATTTATTCTCAATCGCTGTCACAGAAAGAAGGATTTCTTCTTATCAGCTTCGAGGCAGGGGAGTGTAGTAATGTAGCCAGTAGAATGTGCTGCTTGTAGATTGATTTCCCAGACTTTATTTGTTAATGATGAAATTCGTCGAAATATTTTTTTTGAAAGAGTGTACCTCAGAGGTGGTCCCATAAAAATTTGGTCAAGATCTAATAATGGGACCCATAAAAAAATCATCGAACTCATCATTTTTTAAGTATTTTCAGCGATAATTCTGTACCAGTTGTCCGATGTCTGTGATTCTATTCTGTTAGAAAGATGATACCTCAGGGGTAGTTCAATATATAATTGGTCAGGATCTGATGATCTATGAGAAAATCTCAATTTTTAAGGCATCTGCACAATTTTGAAGTCGGTTTTTTAAAATTACTTTTTTGAACAATCATTTTTGTGTTAAAATAATTATATAAACAAACAAGTTTTCTTTGTTCCTATTACAAATCATTGTATCCAGATGCTTATTTTTCGATGTTCCCCGGTATAATAAATCAATAATTTCGTCATTGTCAATTAATCTATTACAAAAATATTATTCTGAATCTCCCGAATGAAAACAAACCTGTTTATTCACGCCACTATAGACATTAAGTGTGAATATACAACAAAAACATAACTTCCTTGTCCACTTTGAAACCTCCCCATTAATAAAGAATAAAAATCGATAAAATAACGAGTGTCGTCATTCTTCATAACGAAAAGGTGGGTAAACGAGAAAGTTTTATGTAGGTCACCTACAAACAAACTAAAAAATTGGCTGTCGAAAAAACGAAAGAAAAAAGGATCAACATCATCGTATTTGTAAAAATATTTAATTCTGACTTGGCATCGGTAAATATTGAAATAATCACATCACAAATCCGTTTTTAAATGCAACCGTTATTAAAAATTCGCCTAAAGCCCTCTGGTTTGTTGATCGAGCAAAGTTTATATTATGAATTTTACTGCTCTTTCATCACTGCAGGCCGAGATTTTTTAAAAACTCTGTACACATTGCTTAATACATTGTTGACTTTTAGTTTTGAGCCGATATTAACCGAAATATATAAAGTAAATTTGAACAGTTAATTTTCATAGACTTTCGGGAAATTATTAAATCTAATTAATGAACTTTTCGGCTGGTTCTGAATATCATTTTAATGATTTTTTAAGTATTGAGAAGTTATTCTGATCTTTGAAAAATCGTTTAAAGTATATTTACTTTTTAACTTTATTTCATAACTATTAAATGAAATCATATAAGGTGGCCCATCTAAAACTAAATAAAAGCAGAAAAGGAGTACAGTATATATTTTAGGAGATAACTTATAGTAAATAATTTTACTTATTATTAAGTTTATGATATAAAACAAATTGCTGGTACAAGACAAAATAATGATATGAAATTAGTTGGTGAAAATGTATTGGAGTCAAATCATGTGAAGAAATGCAGTTGAATGCCGAGTTATTGATTATCAAATAAGAAATACTGTCTAGTATGAAAGAAAAATCATAAATAGTTGAGGTAAAATACCTATATAAATGTGTTTTATCATTTTGACATTTTAAAGTAAAAATATTACTTATTTTACAGATTAAAGTAGAGAAAGCTGGAGAATTATCTCTGCATTTTGTGCTTGTCCTAAATGAATCAAATGCTATCACATTGCAACACTAACCCTATTTAGGAATTATAATATTATTATCATTTACTGCTTGCACATGGAATGTACTCTCCACAAAAAATATATCAGCAAAAAGCAGAAGAATAATATTTCCCCCAAAACCATACGAAGCTATATATCAAAGAAGCGTTAAAGGTATTTGACTGACAAAGTCCTAGGAAGAAAATGTAGAAATTTTAAAAATTTTTGTCAATAATTATTTACCAAAATTATTGTTGTATATTGGTCTGTAATGTATATTACATGATGAAAATAAAATGAAGAGATATAATAAAACTTTCTTTATTGAGTTTGCTATATACCCAACGGGCAAGGCCGTTAATTGAAATCATATATCCCAATAATTATTTGTACAATACTAGTAAATTAATAAACAAATCTAATTTTTAATTGAAAAAAAAAATTGGAGATTATAAATTATTAAAAATGAATGAACAACAATTAAAAAGACGATTATCAAATCGGAAAAAAAAAAGGAAAAAAAAAGCAAAAATAAGTAGAATAAGTGAATTTTATTTACTTTTAGCATAAAAAATATAACAACTTTATATGCTAAAATAAAAATTTTAAAGAGGTCAATAATAATATTCTTCGACTTCTTTTATTAGAGGATACTCAAAGTTTGAAATAGCTGCTCATAATTGAAATCTGGTGAACTAAAATAGTGTGTAACAAAACCTGCCCAAATTAAAATATTGCGGTGTCATAAAATGCCCACAAAGGCAAGACATATTGAGTTTAAATTACTTTCCCGAGCTTGTTAGCGAGAGATTGAGCGGATCAGCATTAAACAGAGATACAAAAAATAGTGCAGCCTGAATCAATACTTCCACAACACCCTAGATTAGATTAGATTTAATTAGGACTGTGAGCCATGTGGCCTTCCCCGCTTCAACTTTTTCAGATCTATTGTGGATATCCTTTAATCGTTGTTTAGAGAACCTCCTCTTTTGTAGTAGACTCCATAGACTGGGAAGTAGTTCTTCGGCATAGCTAGTTGCACTTGGTTTTTCTTCCCCAAGTATAAGGAATCTCAGTCTTGCTACACAATACGTGTTCTGCAGTTTCCTCCTCTTCCTGACAGAATCGGCACAAGGTCTCTTCTGTCAGACCGATAATATACATATGTTTGTTAAGCCTACAATACCCTGTTAATAGATCTACTAGTACTCTAGTATTTTTCTAATTAAGGCTTAGTAGATGCTCGGTGAGTTTAGGCGATGGTCATTTTAAGAACTCTTTGGCCTGTCTCTGTCCTGGTGAATTTCTCCACCACTCCTGAGACCACAGAAGGGTTATGTGCCAATAAGAGCCTTTGAGGCTCCTTCTCAGGCTAGTAAATCAGCCTCTTCGTTGCCCTCATTTCCTTTGTCCACACCATACTAACGTTTTATCGTAAAAAACACTTTATATACTTTATATTAAAAACCATTTAAGAGCTTTTTTGATTATGTCCATTTTTCAATCAGAACATATCAAAATAACATCCTGTATATCAAAGTTTAATTTATTTCGCTATAAATTAAACAGTTGAAAATAGAACAATTCTGGTCGGCGAGCTTGAATACTGCAATTTAGCTTTCGTCTTGGAGTTGCCTAGTGTAGGTTCTGAGTTTGAAAAGGGAATTCCATCTTGGTTTCTTTTTGTAGTGTGTTGATAAAACTGTTCACATCGTTGGTCATCTTGGTTCACATATTTGGGTGGATTGATTTCTTCCAGTTCCCAAAATTTTGTTAACTGTTTATCTTCTCCAGTACGCACAACCATACTTATTACCTTTATGGTGTTCGACTTAGCGTTTCGGACGAAACCTGATATAATCCATCCTAGTTCGGTATTTTGTGCTATTACACCATCGTCAGTTTTGTGGAGGCCAGGAAGTATGATTTTGACATATTCTTCTGCTCCTAAAAGTATATCAATTGGACCAAGTTTGTTATAGGTTGGATCAGCTATGAGCTTATTTTGCCATTTATTAATGTCCATGTTTGGCAAGAATTCTTTTGATAGTGTCCTTATAGGGCTTGATTTTTACTAAAAATTTCATGTTAATATCGCTTTTCATTTTTGTTTTTTTTTTATTTTAACCCCCCTTAAGTCCCCCATATTTAACCAGATTTTTTTTATAATTAAAGGGCTTCTTTTCCTTTTAGAGCTTGATGTTTGCTAAAAATTTCAAGTTGATTTAATTTTTCGTTTTTCAGTTAGGATTTTTTTTAAATATTTTAACCCTCCTTAACTCCCCAATATATTCATAATTTTTTTCAGTATCAATAGGCTTTATCTTCATATAAAACTTCATGTTTACATAAAATTTCATGTTGATATCGCTTTTCGTTTTTAATTTAGGATATTTTTTTAATTTCAACCCATCTTAACCCCCTATTTTTAATCAGATTTGTTAAAAATCAATAGGCTCTGTCCCATTATAGGGCTTGATTTTTGCTTAAAATTTTCAAATTGATATCATTTCTCGTTTTTGAATTATCATGCAGACACAAAACGTGACATCGGACAGACGAACAAACTCTTCACAGAATACTGTATGAAGAGTAGAAAAAAAATGTATAAGGTAAAATAAACAGTTTAAAAAGGCCAACAATAATATTCAACTTCTTTTATCAAAGGATACTAAAAGTTTGAAATTGCTGCACCTAATTGAAAATTTACAGAAAACTGTGAACTAAAATAGTGAGATACACATCGTAAAATGTTATCACACTTAATTCTCTAAGTGTATTTCACAGCACATTCCAAAGTATTCTTGCTCTCGCTACTATCCTATCCTCATGACTGACTTTTGCATGTACATATTTACTAAAAAATAATACTTAATAAATAATAGAATAATAGTAATTTTGTCTAAATAGGTAAATCGGCTTCATCTGTATTTTCAAATTATTGTTTAATTGTAGATGTTACATTAATGTTTTGATATGTACTTATAGGAGCATGTAAGTATGTGGGATGTGACTTTTTAGGTGCCTAATCAAAATCAAAATTTATGTTTAATACTTATTGCTCTTTTCGAGACATACTTTATTACCAACTATAAACTAATTTACCAACAGCCTTATTTTTATTTAATACCTGCATGATCCAAATTACCAATACATCTAATATTTTTAAAAATACTAAATTATACAAACAAGGCAATAAAAAATGTAATTAAAATAAAAGATTTCAAGGCAACACGATTGATAATTAACATATATAACATAGATACATAACATATATAAACTATTTAAATGTACATACCATTTCTTAGGTAAAATTTCTCATTGAGTATATTAAATTAACTGGTTGGTCCATTTTTCCGATTCAGACTTTTAAAGTAAAAAATCATTTGTCTCTTTATCTTTATCAAACTTTTATTGTACATTTTCATTTCCATAATGATCAGAATAATCAAATTTTTCCTTTTAGCGGGTTTCGTGTGAAAAAAAATTTACAAATTTTTTGCTTACTCCTTACTTCATGGTATTTACAACTGGGTACAAAATAGATCATTTTGAAGTAGTCTTTGGATGGTCTTAGACACTGAAACAAAATATAAAACATATTACAGTCGTAAAACTTTATTATAGGTAAATAAAACAACATAACCTTAAAAAGTTTTATTTACCTTGTCTTTAAGAAGTTTTTCGGGAACAATCGTTAAATTGACACACATCCTTCCAATTTATTAAAGTTGCAGTTCTCAATTAAACACATTTTTTTCAATGAACACAAAAAAATAATCATAATAGAGGAATGACGGAATGACAGTTTGTTTGATTTGGTACAGTGTTGCCAAAATATGTTTTTGTTATGTACCAGATTTGTCTAAAAAATGTACCAGATTCCTTAAATGTATAAGATTTTTCGAATTCTATTTGTAGTGACATCTAATTCATTGAAGGGGAAAAAGGGGGTCTTTATTGATAACGAACCCAAACAAGGAACACAATATATATATTTTACACGTGAACACTGATGCACGCAGAATGTACTACATCTAGTACAATTGTGGATTGTACTAGACTGGCAACACTGGTTTGGCAACCTTGTTTGTGGGCGGCGCGCCAATTAATGTGTTCTTTGACAGTTTGAAGGATCTGTTGGCGTGTTGTCTTCTCTTTTTAGCTATATACATTCGCCATATCGTCTCACTCGTGTTAGGCTCACTCATCATAATGCGCCACAGACACAGTATACTTAGGTATACTGTGCCACAGAGACGCGATTAGCCAGAGGACAATGATGTATCAAAAAATATAGATTAACACGTATTAAAATAAAAATATTAAAATTAAATTTATATTTTTATGTTATTTATGTAATTTTAAAATAATGTGTTTTTATGTAATTTTAAAATAATGTGTTTTTATGAAATTTAACTGGGTGTTCACTGAACAAATGAACCAATGGAGAAACCGCCTCTGGTCTCTCTATTCTCCTATAATCAAAGTTTATAAAATGTAAGTTTTCCTACTTAAGTAACGAAAATAATCCATTTTTTTCCTTTTAACAGATTTTGTGGGAAACAAAAAAAAATTACATATTTTTTGCTCACTACATAGTACTTATAGTTAGATACAAAAAACACATGACTATTCCGAAGTAGTCTTAGACACTGAAACAAAAACAAAAAACGAAATATAAATTACAGTCGTATAACTAAATTATTGTTTAAAATTGCAAGTAAATAAACAACATAACCTCAAAAATACTTTTATGCTTAAAATAATAGTAAATGCTTTACCTTGGGGACGTTTTTCGGTAACAATCTCCATACTTTTAATTTATTAAAGTCGCAGTTCCTATTTAGATAAACATATTTAAAATTGTCTTTTGGGGATTTATAATGTATTTATAGTTTGCTTGGAAAAGTTTGTATGTACCGCCCTACTTTTTTACGTCACGCCTTTTTTATGTGCGATGCATAAAATAGCGTGGTTTAGGGCGCAGTGGCGTACCAAGAAAAAAGAAATTAACATGTATGAAAATGAAGAAAATATTAAAATTCAATTTATATTTTTATGTTATTTATGTGTCCACTGCGCAAATGAACCAACCTAGAAACCGCCTCTGGTGGCTAAAGTACCAATCCAAAACATTTAAATTTAACAGGTAACTCAAATTTTTCCTTGTATCAAATAAAAAACATTTTAATTCTAACCCTAGCTCCATTCCTACAATATAAGTGCAAGTACTTTTCATGTATGAAGAGAAATATTTGACCGTTTAAAATCAGATCGTAATTTCTGATAACCACGTACGTAAATGATTAAAAATTAATGAAAAATTGATTTTACATCAAGTTGATCTATTGTAGAATGAAAATAACGATTTAACGTGATATCAAATATATTTGAAGTAAGATAATGAAATATTTTAAAATGAATTATTACTCCCATAGGGATATCGAGGGAATAACTACTATTATTACCCTATACTTAATAGTGAGTAATTACTTAATACATAGTGTCTAATATTGTCAATTATTGATGTATTTACTATATTATTGCCCCTTTAAGTTTAACAGTCAAATTAATTAAACAAATATTAAGATTAACAACATTTAAAACGAAAACTATAAACCAAACTGCTAAAATAGCATTAGTTTTGAAAATGCAAATGTTGTAAAAACTTATCAAAGCTAACAATAGAATAAAATTCAAATTAGTGGTCCCATCTACAATATAAGTTGATTATATTTGTTCATACACTTTTTTTAAATTTGAAATAAAACTTATTATAATATTCAAAAATAGATGAAAATGAAACCAAAACGCATTCAGAGTTCTGATTTAATTCACACTGCAGGCATCAGCGCAAAGTTCGTTACTTTTCCATTGTAATTTTCATTTTGTCATTCGGAATTGAGAAACGGAATCTATTCCGGTTCGTTAACTTTCGAAAAATTAACAACTTTTTACATTCCATTAGCAATTTCAACAGGATAAAATTCTTTTAGTTCCTCTTTAAATTACTTCTATCGGTTTGGATTGAATCATTTTTATCGGAATAATTTTATTTTAATTGTGTCGTAGAGACTTAATTACATTTGCTCCTTAATTTATACTCGATAAATGAGCCGCAAATTGATTTAATCTCGTAAAAGTCTTCGAGCTTTTTAGATTTTAACAGGTGCCAATTTATATCGTTCTTTCAACTGAAGAACTATTGAAAATGGTATTGAACATATTTATTAGGTAGGTATAAGATCTGTATATAATTTTTTGCTTTTTTTTTCATATTTGCAGAATTTTTATTTAAAATTAGGCTAGATACTCCCAATGAAGTTACGAGTACAAAAGAAATTCAAACAAACATTCACCAACAGAAGGCCAAAGGGCATTAGTTAATATCTCCGCTAATATTGGTCCGATTTGCATGAGACAAAAACCGCACTGAAGGAGTCGTTGCATAGATTAACGTTGAAGAGAAAAATCATGCAGTGACAATACCAAAACGACCTTAGTTAATAACTCTGCTATTATTGGTCCAAATCGAATGGGAGAAAGTGGAAGAAATGTCATACTGATGTGATATATGACAGCTAATGCGCAGCGATAAAGTTAAAAAGGCATTAATGAAACGTTATTATAAGAGTAATTTAAAAAAGCGAGGTACCGTTAAAAGAAGACAAAGACGAGAAGCCGAAGAAGAAGAGAGAAAGAGCGTTATAGAAGCCTCTGGAGAAGCTTCAGAAAGAACATAGGGCCAGCGACGATGAGGCACAGTGAAAAAGCCAAAAAGGCATTAGTTAATATTTCGGTTATTATTGCATCGATTCAAACGGGACAAAAGGCATTTAAATTTAGCTGTTATTTACAGGTTAACATGCAATTTCCCAAAGGGTCTGAGCTTATAAAGTGATGGGGGTAAGCAGACGTACTTTAACTAACATAACTACTGAACTTGTAACTACCAGGTAAGACGTCTAATTTAAGCTCGGATCTCCGAAAGGAGAAATACGCGTCTTAGTATTACCAAATGAACCTTAGGCAGACAGACGGATGGACAGATGAATAGACAGGTAGACAGAGGGAAGAACAGGCAGACCAGTAGAGAGAAGAGGGGTAGACATACGGAAGGAAGGACAGAGTAGGCAGACATATGGACGGACGGGCAGATGGACGCTGGAAAAATTAAAATAAATTCATAGAAATTCATAGAAATTCATAGAAATTCATAGAAATTCATAGAAATTCATAGAAATTCATAGAAATTCATAGAAATTCATAGAAATTCATAGAAATTCATAGAAATTCATAGAAATTCATAGAAATTCATAGAAATTCATAGAAATTCATAGAAATTCATAGAAATTCATAGAAATTCATAGAAATTCATAGAAATTCATAGAAATTCATAGAAATTCATAGAAATTCATAGAAATTCATAGAAATTTATAGAAATTTATAGAAATTCATAGAAATTCATAGAAATTCATAGAAATTCATAGAAATTCATAGAAATTCATAGAAATTCATAGAAATTCATAGAAATTCATAGAAATTCATAGAAATTCATAGAAATTCATAGAAATTCATAGAAATTCATAGAAATTCATAGAAATTCATAGAAATTCATAGAAATTCATAGAAATTCATAGAAATTCATAGAAATTCATAGAAATTCATAGAAATTCATAGAAATTCATAGAAATTCATAGAAATTCATAGAAATTCATAGAAATTCATAGAAATTCATAGAAATTCATAGAAATTCATAGAAATTCATAGAAATTCATAGAAATTCATAGAAATTCATAGAAATTCATAGAAATTCATAGAAATTCATAGAAATTCATAGAAATTCATAGAAATTCATAGAAATTCATAGAAATTCATAGAAATTCATAGAAATTCATAGAAATTCATAGAAATTCATAGAAATTCATAGAAATTCATAGAAATTCATAGAAATTCATAGAAATTCATAGAAATTCATAGAAATTCATAGAAATTCATAGAAATTCATAGAAATTCATAGAAATTCATAGAAATTCATAGAAATTCATAGAAATTCATAGAAATTCATAGAAATTCATAGAAATTCATAGAAATTCATAGAAATTCATAGAAATTCATAGAAATTCATAGAAATTCATAGAAATTCATAGAAATTCATAGAAATTCATAGAAATTCATAGAAATTCATAGAAATTCATAGAAATTCATAGAAATTCATAGAAATTCATAGAAATTCATAGAAATTCATAGAAATTCATAGAAATTCATAGAAATTCATAGAAATTCATAGAAATTCATAGAAATTCATAGAAATTCATAGAAATTCATAGAAATTCATAGAAATTCATAGAAATTCATAGAAATTCATAGAAATTCATAGAAATTCATAGAAATTCATAGAAATTCATAGAAATTCATAGAAATTCATAGAAATTCATAGAAATTCATAGAAATTCATAGAAATTCATAGAAATTCATAGAAATTCATAGAAATTCATAGAAATTCATAGAAATTCATAGAAATTCATAGAAATTCATAGAAATTCATAGAAATTCATAGAAATTCATAGAAATTCATAGAAATTCATAGAAATTCATAGAAATTCATAGAAATTCATAGAAATTCATAGAAATTCATAGAAATTCATTCATAGAAATTCATAGAAATTCATAGAAATTCATAGAATTTGCGTGAAACAAGTACTTGATACTTATCACTTTTAAATTTTATTCAATTTTGTATTTTTATATTATATATTATAAATAAAGTTATTGTTTTTTCATTTCAGTAAAAAATAATAAAACTAAAAAAAGTTTCTGAATTATCCAAATGAATTTTGTTGTCGATTTGTTGTCGAGGTCCATCTGCGGTCCCCAAATTATTAAAAGGACACCACCGCACAACTCATATATTAAATTAAACCAACTTTGATTGACGTGGCGATGTGGGCGAGCTTTCCTAAGTCCTCGAGGGGGCGCGTGTGCTGCTGGTGCACATTGCCTACCCCTCACACTTCGCTTCATTCGTCACCCTGCTCTTTAGCTCTTTATTAGTATTTATTGCCCAGTTGAAGCTTTATTTTTAGTCGCCTCATTGTGTGTTATCTGAACAATACACATGTAGATATTATAATAGTCGTAAAAATGATGGGTTGTGACGAAACTAACTAACACTTTTCTGTTTATTAATAGTATATTAAATATTGAACTCTAATTTGGCCACCATCTATCAAAAAACCTATATCAAAGTTGAATATTTTTAGATCACTTTGCAAGGGATTTTAAACTATTTTGCTAAGATTTTTAAGATAACAGTGTGTAGGTATATCTAACTTACATTTTATGCAAATAAACTGTTTTATTTCAACAAATCAGCACGGCTCTATAAGACAAATATCCACCACTTTAAATCTTGTAGAAATTACTCAGTTCTATAGTTGAAGATGTGGACAGTAGAGTTGTGATAAGACATTTTTTAAATAAGAATTTTCCAGATACGTAGATATCTTACAATTTGCGAGGTCACCTGGATTTAATCCTATATGCAGTAGGTATGTATGCCATTTGGGGAAATTTATAAAGTCTAAAATAAATTAGTAGAAAAGAACTTTTACAATAAACTAAAGACGCTTGCTAAAAATTAAGAACTAATTCAGATATCTCTGATTAAAAAAATAATAAGAATCAATACAAAGTAACTTAGCCTTCAATAGGCAGGAAACATAAGTAATTTTTACTAGAATATATTAACATTGATGTTTATTTGACATAAGATATAAAATACAACTAATAGCTATTTATGCAACCAGTTACGAAATGCCTTATTTTATGTAACGAGTGAATAACATGAACGAGTTACATAAAACGGCATTTATGGTACATACAATATTTTCTCTAATTTAGACTAGACTATTTATAAAATTGTGTTTTGGTAAGACATTACTGACATCTAGGTAACCAATATTACTTTCTTGTATTGTTAGTTGCATATTATCCATTATTTTATTGTCAAATAGAACATCATATCAATGATTTATTCTCAACGACTTGTAGTGTGTTTATATTGTTTACTAGTAATTTAGTTTTCGTGTATTGCGCATAAGAACCAAAACAACATTATTACTAAGTTGTAAGTTTAACCAAATTCAATTTTTATGAGTCAACCTGCTGTTCTTTGATATAAACTTACAATATTAATGTATAATATATTGATTTTAAAACCAAAAAAGTTTTATTTATTTCTTTTCTTTCCGGAACTGGTGACATCTTGAATTTTTCGTAACTAGTTTCAACATTATGCAACTGGTTGCGTAAAGTAGATCATTTTGACACTTGTTGCGATTACAAAATATGTCAGTTTATATGTCACAATTAGAAAATAATTTTTTATTATGTAGAATTTTTCTTACAGCTTTTTTATTTTAAATGTAATTTAATACCATAGCGTTGACGTAAAGAAGAACGTTTTTTCCCTTGAATATTTTTTAGTGGAACCGCCATTGGGCAATGTTTGTGCAAAGTAAACACTTAGTCTAGAGAAGAGATGCTGTAATTTATTGAGTACACCGCATACCTGGCCTTATCGCTGCACATATAGATAACACCAAGCCGCCATCTTTAGTAAACATTAAGACTGGTTTATGGTCACGGCTGATGGGATGTGTCTTATTACTTACGTACCTTGAGAAACTTTCCGGGAACTCATTATAGCTTGGCTTTAATAATAACGACGTAAGGGGAAACCACGCAATGATCTTTTTTTATTATTTTATTTTCGGAACTAAAAGATATTTAAAGATGCGTTAATGGCTATTGCAAATATCTATTTGACCGCAGCACTTATTTTAAAACAAACAAAACATTTTTTCTTATTTTTAAACTAAGCTACAAAGAAACCGAATTTTTTCAATATATGACACTATAGTTATTTAATTTATTAAATACGACAGATATTTTAAAAACGACTTTTTTGTATAGATATGGATATAACTAGATTGAAAATACCTATACATGGTGTCCGGGAAAATGTGGGTGGTCTCTCGGATTCAGATAGAACATTAAAAAATAAGATGACAAGTTCCCATAATTTTTTTCCTTGCGGCCCTCCCTACGACGATACGGCCTCCAAAAGGACGCCACTGGAAATCAATTTTTCTTGAATAACTTTTAAACTACGTAATATAATTTAATGAAAATTTAATATAATAAACAGTAGTAAGAACCTCTTAATATACTGCCCTTAAAACATAATTAGTTTGTTTAGTTTACCAAGGGCTGACTAGGTTGTACATTTTAATGCTTACATTTATTAAATACGCTAATTAGAAATAATCAATTAAAAACTTTATAAGTAGGTTCAACATGTGCTCCGTGAACTCTGATACACTCGCCGGCCCGACGAATAGAGGACTGCTATGCTCGCCACAACAACCCAGCATTGTTTCTTATCACATCACAATGAAATGTGATTCTCCGTAAAAGTTTCTCCCTAGTATCAACCGGAGAGGAATACACCAAGGTTTTGAGATGATCCCACAGGTAAAAATCCATTGACGTTAGGTCGGGAGACCATGGAGGCCAGGCAATTGGACCACCTCTGCCTATCCAACGGTTTCAAACGACGTTATTCAGGTGATCCCGTACAGGGACGGTAAAGTGAGGTGGGGCTCCATCATGCATAAAATACATGCTTCGGCGGGTTTTAAGAGGCAAATGCTCTATTGGATCCAGAAAAGCGTTCTGAAGGAACTGTAAACAAAGTTCACCATTCAATCGTGACGGCAAAACGCATGGTCCAATCAAAAATTTGTCGATTATTCCTGACCAAACATTAATTGATTGGAACTGATGTTGATAATGATGAACAGCAGTGGCATGAGAGTTTTCATTAGCCCATACATGCGAGTTATGTAAATTTACAATACCATTTTTTGTAAACCCTGCTTCATCGGTAAAAAGAATAGTTTACGTTTGTTCGTTGCTGATCTAACAGCGCGTTTGGGAACTGGATTCTTCGAGAAAAATCTTCAGGAAGTAGTTGATGCACTTTTTGCAGATGATAAGGGTATAACAACTGTTCTTTAAGTACTTCAGCAATTGTCGTTTTTGACACATGAAGTTGCGCGGCTAATCTTCGAGTGCTTATTGAAGGAGTATCAGCTATAGTATCTAAAATATTTTCCTCCATTTGCACCGTAAGTACTGTTCTTGTCACACCAGCATCAGTACTTGTCTTCCCAAAACTTCCTAAAAATTATTAAAGAAAGTCAATAATGTTACCTTATTAACTGGGAATCGCCCACTAGTCTCTCTTAGACGTTGGTCAAGTCGCTGAAATGTTTTCTCATTTGGAATATTGTGATCAGGATATCCTTCTTCATACAACCTTCTTGCTTCATAAGCATAGCAAGATGCAAGACCGTACATAAGATGCATATCTACATACTCACTAAATGTGTATCCCATTATCGAATTAAAGTTACCAAGATATTCAAAATTCATTAAATTAATATCGGAGTACTAAAAGATCAACGTGTCAACAAGATTTAAAATGCACACGTCAATGCAATTATTCATCTATTTATTTCGTAGATACCATAGTAACGTTTGTAAAAAACATAATATACTATTCAAGAGTAAATAAATATGTCCTGCTGTATCTTGCTGAAACATTGTACATGTTAACTTGCAGGAATTAAAAATATGTGTAGGTGCAGTCGGCGAATTCCAAATGTGAACGTTCTTTGGATATCAAGGGGCCTTCGGTTTCGTCAACTGTACAATAAAATCTCAGAAAAATGTTTTAATTTCCATATATTTTTTGGTGTATATTTTTTGGTGTATATTTTTTGGTGTATATTTTTTGGTGTATATTTTTTGGTGTATATTTTTTGGTGTATATTTTTTTATTATTTTATATTAATTATATTTTACTTATTTTTTACCAAAATAAATAGATATATTTTGCATATACGACTTTTGAAACCTTAATAATATATATAGTTTTCTTTTACTCAATAATTATTTATGTTAGGTATTAGGACAGTTACTTTTGGTTCAATTCAGGAACATCTTATTTTTGATTCGTCTTATGTAATTATATCTATTTTAATAAATAAGATATACCAATTATTGGGTTTTTAGTAATGTGTGGATACTATTTCAGGAACGCGCAGTCACGTATGATTAACTCCAGCGACAACGCCCCGATGAGGGTCAAAAAGCACTTTGGTCTTTGTAATTTGATGCTTAGAATCGATGTTTTCAATTATCAGTCATAGTTGTATGACATTTTGTTAAAAGTTAACCGAGACAAACTCTGATTTATTTTCAGTCTCTATCTCCTACAAAGGCGTCGAAATTCCGACTAACTTGACATTCCGACTTTAAACTTGATATTCTGACTTTAACTCGAAATCCCGACTTTACACTCTAAATTCCGACATTAAACTCGAAATTCCAACTTTAAAATCGAAGTTCTCACTTTAAACTCGATATTTTGACTTTAAACACGAAATTTTTACTTCACAGTCGAACGACTTATCATTTTCTATTACTTTGACAATGTACTTATTATTTTAGAAAGTTAACTAAGCAAAAAATGCAGCAACTTAAGTTACTAACTTTTACTACGGTATGTTTAGTATGCAAAATATGTTAATAACATTTGTTTGTCTAAAAATATCTGATTTTAAACATAGATTAAAAAAAGAGCTGAAAAAGTTACATAGGTGTGCCCATCTGTATCTGTAACGTGTGGAGGGTGGGTTACCCCACGGCACCTTAGGCCTCACTGGGCTCATCGTACATCCTCCTAAGATGATAGCTCGTGAACCAGCATACAGATTTAATGTAGTTGACAACGTCGCCAAGAGGTGCTTCTTTTCTAATAAATGAGAACGCCGAGCAATCGTAGATGAAATGCTCAATGATCTCATCTTTTTTTTTTCGCACCCTCCCCCTCTTCGTAGAGTGTGGATTCTGACAGCCTCATGATATGGAGATGCTTCCATACTTGGCAATGACCAGTCAAGTCAGACTGCTTGGGACTAGGCGTAAATTCTATCTAGCCATAGTAAAGTATTTGTTTGCTGCAGTGTTGTCAGGATAACTTAAAAGCTCCCTGGTAACTCGGCAGTTTTTTGTTTCATCCCATCTTTCCTTGAATTTCACAAGGGAACGTTTTCTAATTAAGTCTGTCACTATCGATTTTGTCAGGTTAATAGAAGGGCCAGGTCCAAAAAGTATTTGGATGGCTGCTTTCTTGGCCAGTGAATCAGCAAGATGTGTCGTGACCAATGATCCATCTTAAGGTGATCACAGTGTTGATGGATACTTCGGCCAAAGCTTCATGACATTCTAGTACTAACTCGTGGTCTATTCAGGGTGAGTGTGAGTAGAGCTTGTCTGCTATCTGTATAGATGAGCAGGTTCCTTCCAGTGATATTGTTTCTGGTGATTTCTTTTGCTGCTACTGGCACTGTTGCTCACAGCCCATTTTATGTTTAGGTTTAAGGATATGGAGTATATTCCACATCCTCAGCCTTGTTTTGTTTTGTTTTAAAACCGTCGGTGTAGATATGATAGGTGTTGTCCATGCTTAACGTTAAATTTTATTTTTGAATTTTTATGGTGAAATGAATTTTAGAAATTTTTATTGTGGAAACTGTAAAATTACCAATTTAAACTTACTAGCTTTTACTATTTAACGGCAAATGATACCTTTTCAAACATTTCATTGGCATTCTGATAAATTGTTACAGTTATTAATATAAGTTGATACAACATTTGGCGCGTTCTCCTTTTTCTTGACATCTGCCTTATGCTGGTCTTCACCAGAATGAGCCATAAGACCCCCAAGTACAAGAGTTACTAACAATTTTAGTACATATACAGAGTTCCCTAACTACGGTACGAAACTTCAGAGGGTGATTCGTTAAGTCGTTTTATGAAAAAAAGTTTCCATGAAAATAGGTTTAGTACAGTTATTTGAAGTAATAAGGCACTTATTTGGTCCTAAATAGATTAAAATTATTGGGTCCAGTGGCGTCTCAGTGGGCACCACAGCCAATAATATTATTGAGAAAAAGAAGTACGCCACTGACTTTTTTTGTAGTTTTTATATTTTATTCAGATTAAGTTACTAAAAAAAAAACTTTTTGGTCTCTTGTGTTTTCTTTATATCTACCTTCGTTTTCGAGATGCCATCATGGGCGTCCTTTCACAATTCTCTAGGGAGGGGCAAAATTTTGAAAAAAATTAGAATGTTCACTCATTGAAAAACAAAGAAAATGAAAAATAAAAGAGCAATACAAATTAACAAGTCTCTAATAAATAAAATAACCCAACAAAAAAGATAAAAACTAAAATAAAAAAAAAACAAGTAACTTAAAACACTTTTTATAAAAACAAACAGAAGGTGTGCTATAAAAGAAAAATATAAACAAGAAGACACAGCAATACACAATAATTAAAAAATAAAAATTCATAAAAAAACAAAAACATAACTCACTCAAACACGACGATGAACACAAAAAAAAAGCACTAGGAAAACGCAAATTATAAAATTTCTTTTTTATTTACCAAAAACATCGATAATAGAAAACATCATTTCTTTTTTGTTTCCTACGATTATTTTTCGATGTACGCCCAGTCAGCCTATTTTCATTCATTATTTGCTCCATGCGTGACAGCAGCGTTAACTATTTTATGAACTAACGGATGATATTTGCGTATACTGACAATACAATTTTTAATAGAAATAGAATTCGTAATTAAAAAATATTTATGTTGATTTTAAGTATATGGATTTGTAAAAGAAGTAGTATAATCAATAAAAATCAATAATAAAACATAGGCAGGTATTTACGAAAAAATGTATCAGATGTTGCCTAAGTTGTCATTGAAGAAAAGGTTAAATAATGTCAAAATAAAAACATTACCATTATATAATAACGTAGAATCAAAACGTATTAACAAAAATAATTGGTATATTTTCGATTATAATTTAATTTTATTCATTATTAGTTCGAAAGAACCCATAGAAATTAATAAATAAAACAGGTTTCCTATCAATAAGTCACAAGATTGCATTTCAGCCATATACAGTAATCAAAGGCTCATTTTATTATTTTTACCTATTTTCTAAGATACGCCAAAATTACAAAATATTGCTCTAAAGAACTCGAATTATCCGCAGCTTGCGCTAGTATCGCTTTTGCTTCCCCTACCATGACTTCGCACTGAGCGAATAGACCGCAGCCATGTTTTAACATGCTAAACGTTCTTTCGATTGACGCTGTCGTTGGTAGTGATGGGCATAATCGAATGATCGTCATAATCGAATACTCGGATGATTAAAATTCGAATTCTTCGAGTATTTGAATCATATCATTTGAATGATTTATTATATGCCAACATCAATGATTGGGTAAGTCAAGATCAATGTATCCAAAGGTAATATATTGACATTTAACGATCCAATTAGAACGCAGTACACCAAAGTCTAAAACGCCATACGTCAATATTTACTTTTATTTATCATGCAACCGTTTTGCTTTGGAGTGATTGGGTGGTTCCCCGATTTGATAGAGATCTATCCAATTAGAACACGATACTCTAAAATAGAAGACGCAAAAACGTTGCATGTGTATCCTACTTAAGCAAAATAAGCAATTTTGGGTGCCTATTCTATTCAATATTTCAACAAGTCACCTAGGGACCTATTTTCAAATAATTTCAAATGATTTCTCTCATAAGAAATGTCATATGTCAGCGTGAAAACGGTATTTTAAAAGCCAGTAAGAAGTAAAATTCTTAGAAGTATATTAATCCTCCCGAAAAAACTGAGAAAAACAGTTAGTTTTAAAAATACTATTTCCGCGTTGACGTATGACACTTCTCATGAAATTTTTGAGAGAAATGAGTACTGCCATAGTTTTAAAATATGACTCGTTCGTTTATTACAATTTCAGACATTTCAAATGATTCGAATGATATTGGTATAATCGAAATAATTCGGATGATGGTAATAATCGAATATTCGAATAATTTACCATTCGAATGATCACATCACTACTCATTGGTGAAAGAGCCATAAATATTTTTAAAGCTCTTTGTATGTTGGGATAAAATTCACAATGTATGGACGCTATATCATTAATGGAGAGATCATTGTGTGCAGAAAGCTCTTTCGTACTCTAGTTAGCTAGCCACATTTGATATTCCAAATTTTTCCACTATTTTCATTTTCTGATCGGTAGTGAAAAAGTATTATTTTTTATGTTTTTGGATGTAAGGGGAAAAACTAACACTAGAGTCTTCGGAAAAGCGTGAAGTAAGCGACGTAATAAGTGAATCCATATATGCAATAAATATATTCAACCTATAATATTCTTCAACTATATTAGCCTGAATATTATTTCTATGATATTGTTGTTCATAATGCATATCTTACGGTGCATTGTTGATTAAGTCGCAAAAGCCAGGGGGGGCAACTGTCCCCCCTTACCCCCCTCCCAACGACGCCCATGGATGTCATGTATCATATATCAGAACATTTAAATAGAAACTGATCGGTATATATCTGACTTTTTGCATTTTGTTATTTGCTAAAATAAAATTTATCAGTTTCGATCCATAATCAAATTGACTGCATTTTTCCACATTCGCGTCAAAGGTACCTAGTAAAATATTTGCAATTCACTTTATTAATTTTTCCTGGCGCATCGTCATAAGATCCATACAAATAATACTTGATCATCTGTTCCGGGATAAAAACATAGCGCGCTCTGACGCGAATAACAAGTGAATATTGTGAGAGGGCAATTGTGAATGGAGGAGAGAGGATTCCATTGTCCTCCGGTTATTGAAAGCAACGGCCGCAATAATAAACCGCTTATTTCGATTTTTGTTCTAAGCCCACTCGATGGATTGAAGATCACCACACACCACTCGGTTCTTTTTTGTCAGGACAGGAGCTCAATTGGCTAGTTTTGTTTATAATATTAACGTAAAAAGAAAAAAATTGTTAACGCTTCCCATTCATAGAACAACTTTTTTGAAAGAAGTTTTCAATATCTATTTCTTCTGCCTCATAATTATAAAATATTAAGTACTATTTATTTGAAAATTATTAATTTCTTCTTCTATTGGACTGTATTTGTTTTAAAAGTAAAATAAATAGTTGTAAAAATACAGTCCACTAAAGAAAAATTTACATAATCCGGCTAGAAGGACCATGTAAATGATCAATTTCTTCTTTTAGTGGACTGTTCTTGAATTAAATTTTCATTCGCTTCTCACGATGTGTGACTTTTCGAATGCGTTCGGGTGCATATCCCACGAATTATTAAAATCTTATTTGAAAAGAAAATAGTAATTTGTCCAGGAAATAAAACAAAATCTAATTTAAAAAATCGCTTGTGGTATTCCCTAAGGGTTTATCATGGGGCCACTGCTGTTCATCATATACATCAATAACTTTAGTTACACTTGACAACAAAATTTAATTTCAATTTTTTGCCGACGATACATCTTTTATTACTTTTAATATCAAATTCGGTCGCAAAATAAATAGTGAAAAGAATAACTGTAGGGGTTATATTATGATAAATAAAATAAATAAACAACAATAGTCATATTTTTTCAATTTTCATATTTTTCCAAAATAAAAAAGATTGCTTCTATCGGGAATTGAACCCGCATTGCGACATGGTCGTGACATGCGGAGTTGAAAAAGTTGAACGTCTGACATATTTGACAGTTTATGCGGAAAGTAATATCATATTCATACACGGGAGAAAAGTACTCTTATTCGCACGCGTGATATATAGGACACTTCCCATGAGACAAAATAGTGCGATATGTGTCACTTTCCTAAGTGGTCGTAGGAAAAAGTATTTCGAATGCAATATGTGTGGAAAATTCTCATCTTTAATTCATATTATAAATACTAGTCGATTTAATGTGCGCGTCCTAATATATTTGATAAATTTACAGGAAAGTAAATTCCACATAACTTGACCAATCATTTAATTTGTTTACTACAGTTTAAAACCCACTACTCTAGCAGGTACTACTGCTTATAATAATAATAATTTGATGAATTGGATATTTCATATTGTTACTTTAGTGATAGTCAGTGTCATTCTCTACTTTATTATTTTGTTCTCAACTGTTTATCATCTTTTGGGCCCGATGATGATTTATGTCGATACGGTTATCTACATTTTGTTAGTAAAATATTATTGTGTGGTATGGTTTTTGTTTTTCCTTTCTTAAACGAAGAATTATTAATGCGTTGAGGAGCAAAATAACTTTCTTCAACTAAATAGAGATGATTTTGTCATTTTAGATAAAAATTTGCCTTTTAAATAGCAAAAATCGTATTTAAGATTTTTAAGTAAATGATCCAAAAATAACTTGTTCAAAAATAATTTCTCCAAAAATAATTTGTTCAAAAATAATTTATAAAAACAATGTGTAATAACAATTTGTCGAAAAATTTGTACCGAATAAATATAATAAGAAAAATCGGGTAAATTAGATATATCTTTATCTCGCCAACAAATCTTTGGAACCCCCCACCCTCCCTCCCCCGATAGAAGAATCCTAAATCCGCCACTGACCAAATTAGCACTTATGGTTGGCTGTCTCTTGGTTTGCAGGTAATTTGCAGCTAAATATGAATAAAATTCAGAGCATAATTATCTCTAGTACTGGAAATTGCTTTTGGTATAACCATAGACATCATATTATCTAAGATAGACTCGCACTTCACACTGTATAACCAATACACCTTCTGTCCGCATGATATACCAGACGGAGAAAGGGGAATCGTACGTTGCACATAGACGTAGTGTTTCGGGAGGGTTTAGTTACATATATTTTTAATAAAAATTGTTTTTTTTTGTGTCATCGCCTTAAACTGTTAGAGTTATTTCGCCTCGCATTCTATGTAGGCTTTGTTACTATTTCCAGCGCCACTTTAGAAACAGCACTGTTAATTAGAACCCAACAGTGAATGGTCAAGTAGAGAATCCTACCAAGGCATCAGAATTTTAAATAATTAAATTAAATGAAAAAATCCCGGCCAATGGTGGGATTCGAACCTGGGACCCTTGGATCCGCAGGCAGAGACTTTACCACTGAGCCACCCACCCCTTAAAAATTATTTAATGACCAAATTAATTACCTATGGGTTTTCAGAATCGAAAGTAAATTTAAAGAAAACATTCAATTTATACAGGGCATTCAAAAAGTAGTTTTATATATTTTCTTATAGATTAAAATAGTAGGTAGATCAAAGTGGAAGAACATTTTTGTTAGAATTTTATTATATATATTATCTTTTTTATTTTTAAATACATGAAGAGCAAATAAAAATATAAAGCCATTTAATATTATTTTTACATGGGTATTGTCAGAAATCCTTTTCTATAGGTCGAAAAAAGAATAATTATACCGCGGACTACCTTTTTTTATGAAATACAATAAAACAATTTTATTTCAGACTCATAAATATATACAAATAGGATCTTTCTATTACATATTAATTTACGGCGAATGCCGGCTTTGTAAGTGCTGACTTGTCGCTTCGTCGACTGAGAAAACGAAAGTGAGTGTTTTGTTTGTTCTGCGATACTTGTTAGCTTGCATCGGTTTACCGACTTTCTTCTGATTGGTTATCTAGTATCGTATGATTGCACGTGAGAGTAATGATTGGGTGAAAAAATCTCGCGTGACTTAGTTTTAATTGTTTGCGAAGTAGCAGGTGTCTTTGAAGGTTATTTGAAAGTTAACCGGGTTGTTATTTCACAACTTTGGATAATTGGTTTATACAGGGAGTGTCTATCTAGTATTTTATTCTTTCTTTTTTTTTGTCAAATGCTGATTTAGATTAGCAGATAGGACATGTTGAATGTAATTTCAACAATGGTATATAATAACTCATTTAGGATAATAATTAGCAACGATTTTATAATATCTGGACAAGGCTAAAATACATTAGCTTAAGATTGTCAAGAGAGACTGTATTTCTAATTTGTTCGAATAGAAACAAAAAAAACTGAAGGAAGCTTCTTTTGTGACATTTCGAATGTCATTTTACTATATCAATGGTTATTCCTACAAACTCTTGGTGAAGAACCTACTCAATAGATTTATTTATTGATATAAGATAACTGATATTTTGTAAAGCATATTTTGGGATAAAAGACAAAATAGCTATTTGTCTATTTGGCAGTTAAGACAGAAAGTTGCCGGGTGACGCGTTAACGGAGCACAGCAATCTGTCGAAGAGAAAAGGTTTTAGTACTTATGTGTCGGTAATTATTTGATTTATTTATTTAATTATTTACAGAAAATACTGTTAAATGATTTAAAATATTAGGAAGTCAATTCAATATTTTCGATTAGCTTAGATTTTGTTATTTTATTTATTTCATTCAAATGAAAATAGAGAAGCGTGTGCCAAAGTTATTTTGGTGCACGTTTGCGCCATTAATGTCAAATTATGACAATTCACGAAACACGTTAACTTTTTAATTAGATTTGAATGTGCAAAAGCCTACTTTGGATAGTGATCGTAGAAAAATTTTTTTTAGGAATTAATTACTAGGCCATTGTCCGAACAATAACCTGTGAATCTTTTGACTATTTCTTTACTTTTGTTCAATGCCGTTACTATAAACTATTGTCTTCAATTATAAAATTAATATCGTCTGGACACAATATACTGTTAGTAGATGGACATGTATTAAAATATTTTAAATAAAGAATAAGAATAAGAGCATTTTATGGAACCAGTTACTTCAGTTACTTAAAAATAGACAAAAAATTATAAAAAAAATACTTAATTAAAATTAAAAATTACTGATTCTGAAATAAAATGCTTTTTAGGTACACAGAAGATTTGAATATCTAAAATATTTTATATTTAATTCAGCATTGACTTAAGCAGTGATAATTTTCTTAAATAAGTTATTTACATAAAAAAGAATCCAATAATTTATATAACACACAATTACAATATTACCTTTTAGGAAGTGGTGATCTAGATATACTAGGACCTGTAAGAGTACTAGATGAGCACGGATCTTCATTGTTCAAGAAACTAGAAAAAATTATTTATATAATTGTATGTTTCTCTCTTCATTTTTCGCCTCTTCAACTACCTCTCCCAAAATTTTGTTAAATGTGATGATTTCTGTATAATTTTAGAGCTTACAAATTATAAAAATACTCATAAAAAAATGGCCAGAACACACTAAGGCTTCTTTCATTTTTATAATAGATATATAATAATTATATAACATAGATTTTGCAGCCAAATTCTACGTTAAATAATTTCTCTAGGAAACCTGATCAGAAAATATAGAACATTATTATTTAAATAAACAATGCTAGTGCTAAATGCCTTTACACTGTTAAATAAATTAAGCTTATACCCTGTATATGCCTACGTCTATGCCAACATAATCTTACTTATGAAATAACCGAATAACATTCTTATTCTGCGTATTTCGGCACGCTACACATTTCCTCACCATCGTAAAAGTCGTTATTAAAAAGTTCAGGGTTTAAATTATTCTTGAAAACTACAAAAACCACAAAAAATCACAATAAAACTTGATCTGTCACTTTGACAACATCAGCAAAATGTCTTAGAGGTTGCCAAACTTAAAGGATATATACCAGAATGTTTAATATCCCCATATGATACACATGTGAAAATAAGAGTCTTAAGTGATTGTAATTAATAAAAAACTCATATTGATGCTTTCAATTCTTTATTTCCTTTTTTTATTAGATTATATTACAGGGAATAGTAATTTTTTTAATAAAAATTTAATGCTTGATATTTTTGAAAGAGATCTGACAACATAGGAAGAGCGAAGAGCGTACCGTCAAAAAGATGTTGCGCGGACAAGTGTAATGTATACAAGGCGTATAAATTTGGTAAATCTATTCATGAACGTGGCAACAAATTATTACGAAAGTAAAGCGGGTGTTTTTAGCTTCTCACTTACACCTGTCATGCATGTCTAAACGACTATCCTGAAACGATTGCATGACTTACCAAGTATCAAACATTTAACCCCCAGTAGATTACATCAATGGGCTCTAAATAATTAATTACGTAATTTGACAAAAAAATATCGTGTTTCGTAAGCTTCTTGACGCAAAGTAGAACATTTTGTGTTAGGGTGTAACGAGTTGCTTTTGTAGGTACGTTTATTTTTACGTTGTTACTCGATTCTCGGCAACTTTATTAATTTATAATGAACGCGCCATATGGATGTTTGTTCGGAAAGCCGTGATAACTTCTTTCTATTGTGGGTGGGACGGAAATTAAGCATTGTTGATTTTTGAGTTTCGATGTTATCAATGCGTTATATGCGAGGAATTAAGAAACATATGGTTTCAATAAATCAATGTTATAACAAAATAGGGTATGTAACCCTATGAAATTTTAATCAGCAAATAAATGAAACTGTAATTATTTTAAGAGTTATTGTTCTCGATACTTAAGGGGAAAGCGGCAATACAAATCTCCTCTAATACCCCCACCCCAAAATTTAGAAATCACTGCATACTTATTGTTATGAGAATGATAATTTTGGAAAATTCGTTACAAGTTGTACTGTTAGTGAATCAAAATTAATACCAGATATTTTTAAGTTTATCAGACATGTTTTATAAGAAAAAAAAAATTAAAAATTAACCGTATTTTACATTTAAATCATCGTAGTTTGAAAACTGTAAGAACAAATACTATAAGTGTGGAATGTGGATTTGTAATTTTTTGTGTCCAAAAAATATGAACTAGTCTGGTTAATCAGCAATGCCAGAGCCATACAATAAAAAAAAATATGATGCTCACTTCTGTTTCAACTGTTTTCTTTATTTCTTTCGAAATAATCATGTGTACTAGATGGCTGTGTCATCTCCGAATGATGAAATCAGTCCTTCAGATTCATAGGTTAAAAGTCTATGTACATAGAAAACAGTATCGGACCAAGCACAGTGCCTTGTGGGACATTATAAGTTACTATAAACATTTCACTTATGACTGCATTTACTTTAAAACATTGCTTTTTATTGAAAACTTCTGATATATACCTCTAATTCCAAAGCTGTCAAGAATAGCAATTAATTTTTTGTGATTAATTGTATCGAATATTTTAACTAAATCTAAAAATATACCTACATAAAATAGCTTTATTTTTATCAAATTGATTATAAAATACACCCACTTTCAAAAATCTTGCACCCCCAAATATTAGAATTAAGATTATGGATTATTTTTAAGTTTGAAACCCTTCTATTAAATATTAATTAAAACCTTACACCACAATAAGACAAATTGTAAATAAGTTGCTGTTATCGTTGAATAATACCAAGGATGCAATACTTTTGAATCGAAAGTGAGTCTATTATTTGTTGAGAAGTTTATTGCATGTTCGGTAAAAATTAATTTTTTGAATACAAACAATAAATCTGCTTGCAAGCGATATCCCAACTTGCACTGAACTTTTAATGACAGACAGCTTTTTTTATTAAAGTTGAAGGTGGTAGCCATGTGTGAGTTATAAGTTCAAAAAAGGTAAATCAAACGAGGGTGGTCCTTAGGATCTCACAAGAGTCACAAGAGACTCTTGTGAGATCCTAAGGACCACCCTCGTTTGATTTACCTTTTTTGAGCTTTTTTTATATTGTTACGCTGGTTTTTGGTATCGCAATTTATTTTAACTCAACTTTTACAATAACTCAATTCAACCCGAAATCGTGCCAGTGTCCTTTTTGTATCGAAGTGTCCTCCTGAACGGCTGCTATGAATCTTCTCCAATACATTTCTCACCTGTGACCTCGGCAGTATCACTTGGCGGACTACATGTACTCCATTGGGGCTCTCCCACTTCCGGTGCAATAGGCCATCGTGAAGATACAGGGAATCCCACTGGGTCCAGTAGCCTTTTATAGTTCTACTGTATTTGCCTATCTCTTGCCAAGTAGGTGTGACTTTATTTTTGAGCCATTCTCGGACAACCTTTAAGTCATTGTCTTTCTTCTGTCCCTGTCTCAGACTTTCAAGGGTGATTTCTTATTCGTCGCCCTCTGGCTTGATAGTGGTTGCTCAAAGAGTAACTTTATCAACCGGTTCTTCTCGTTCTTCGAGCCGTTTACTTTCTGGTTATTGTTAGTAAGCCGGCTCGGTGTGGGTGATTGGCTTCTTCGGGATGCATAGCTGCTGTAATTAATTCTTGTTGGTCTTAGTGATGGGCTTGAAAAGATTGATCTATATGATTTTCCGGTCTCATTCGCGGATTCTCGATTTATAGAATGAGCCATGCTTCTACAGGTTCTTTGAAGGTGTCTGATTCTTCCGCAATTGAAGTATCTCCTGCTTCCATTTTGGCTGTTTCGTTGTATATTTCGTAGGATATTTAAGATTTGGGGAATAGCATTAGTATTAAATTCCTCACTTTCCTGGGATTTAAGTTCCCTCACTTTTGCGCGAGAAAATCTGGATAGGAGTTTTACCGCTTCATATTCCTGGACTGCAATCAGTTTATCCCTCAGCGTCTTGTGATGTTGTAGACGAAGGACTTGCTGCATTTCCGCATCTTGTAGTCCATCAATGAATGCTTCTATTCCGAGTTGTTCTTGGAACTCTTTCGGCACCTGTGGATAGGCCAGATGAATTAACCTTCTTATATCAGCCTCGAATTCTTGTAGATTCTCATTACGTTTCTGACTACGAACCTTTAGCTGGCTTTGGAATACCCGTTGCAAATGCTGCTGGCCATATCTTGTCTCCAAAGCTTGGACGAGAGATGAATAACTGGGTTCCTCTTAAGGAAGTAACTGTAAAACGGTTGCTGCCTGACTACGCAGTGACACTATCAATGAAGCCGCCATCTCTTTCTCAGTCCAGCCATTGGCTCTAGCTGCAGCTTCAAATTGTCGATATGATTCGCATGTTGTCTGACCGTCAAACGTGGGTGACCTAAGGGTCTTGCTAGTATAGTTTTGTGAAACTGGGATTCGAATGTGGCTTGGTTCAGTTATGGATGAAGACGAGGTAGTAGTGTTTGCAGCTTCAATGCTGTTTACTGAAGCTTGGCTGTGAATTCTTTTTTCTAACTCAGCCATTTCAGCTCTAATTTGCCTTTCCAACTCTACTCTAGCCTGTTCTTGTTCTAAATTAGCTTTCAAATTCTCTTGCTGTTTCTCTAAATTAGCTTTTAGATGCTCTTGTTGTTGCTCTAACAGATCTATTCTAATTTTAAGATGACTAACTTCTTGCTTGAAGGTTTCCTGGATTTGTACTAAGCCATTTATAATCTCCATCTCCGCTTTTCTATGCCTCTTTTCCTTCTCCTCTTCTCGCCTTTTCCTTTTCTCTTCTTCTTCCTTCCTACGCCTTTCCATTTCCTCCTCCTCTTCCTTCCTACGCCTTTCCCTCTTCTCTTCTTCTTCCTTCCTACGACTTTCTTTTTCCTCCTCTACTTCCTTCCTACGCCTTTCCTTTTGTTCTTCTCGCCTTACTTTCTCCTCTTCCATCTTCAAAAACCATGCTGGTGGGCCTGAAGTATCCATGCCTGCTTCGTACTCAGTGGATCTAGTATTTACCATGAACTTCTTTTTTGTATCCCACCTCTGTAACCAATCTTACGCTGGTTTTTGGTATTGCAATTTATTTTAACTCAACTTTTACAATAACTCAATAATTAATTGGCCCATTTGCCTCTTAAGCCTGCTCATGTAAAATATTTGGACTCCTTACTTCGCCTATTTATATTCTATTAATAAAGGACATAAGGATGACTATTGCGACAATATTAAAAGAAATAAATTGGCTTTCAGTTCAGAATTATGTTCAGCACATGACTGATATTTATTTATAAAATAAAAATGACATAGTACCATCGCATCAGATCTTAGGAAAAATTCAATATAATTCGCAATATCACAACTATAATACATGAAGCCAATCTGACTTTCATGTACACCAAGCCATCACTAAAATTTCCCAAAATATAATTTTTATTAAAGGTTTAAAAAACTTTCTTGTGATAATACTCTTTAAACCTGCCCTTTTTAAGTATTTCCCTTAATTTATTGTTATTTTACCCCTCGTTTTACCCGCATTTATTATAAATTATTTCTGTTTTGAGATCATGTACTTTATTTTAAAAAATTACTTGATGTTATATTAATACTACTTACTATGTTTAAATTATTAATAGTTTTGCGACGATGGGTTATAGCAACTTATAGCCACAAAATTATTTTTGGGTTACAGTAGATCCATAGAGAGCAATGTAATTTACAAAGGCCTATTTTCATCATACAAATAATAATAATAATAATTAAAATGAAAAATACAACAAAATACCTCGTTATCATAGTTGATCAAAATTTGAAATGGGTTGATCACATTATGTCATTAAAATCCCAAGGTAAGAAGATTCATTTTTAAATTTTATGAATTGAGGAAATTTATGACTAGGAGTTTACTAATTATTTACAATTCGCTGGTTGAATATGTAATCCAAAATCGTATAATTAAAATTATCTACAAAAAAACCAGCATTATATCCTACCTCTCTTTTATATAATAAAAAAGTGCTTTGTATAAGAACATTATATTATCTGCCTTGCTGTACCTTTATTTATGGAAAGCCTGAATTGAGATACACTACAAATTATTTGCAATAAATATCAAAAGAAGCATACATTTTTAAATAATTTGACATTTAACCCCTTACCGCATGTTTTTTTTTATTTGCTTGAAAAAAGATTAAAGGCGGGAAATAATATATATATATACATTAAGAAAAATAGAAAAAAAAATTATTTACATTTTAAAAGGATATGGACATAAAATAAGGGTATGTGCCATTTATGGCACAGCATGTGATTAAGACTTGCATAAAAACAATTTCGGTCTTTGTTTATACAAAGAAAAGCTTCACATTTCGCGAATTGTATAATTTTTTTCCAATACATCCAGGGTACTTGCACCTTTGTCTCTGACTTTGCCAATGTACCCAGTGGTCAAGTTTATTGGTTATAACTTCCTAAATTGGGAAATCTGTGGTTGAACCACGATGCTTTTTCACCTATAGCTCACCTTCAATTGGTAGTTTTGGTCAACCTCTTGGTTTAGTAAGGGACTTATTTGCTTTAGTTAGGCATTGGTTGACTTATATTCTCCATAAAATAATATTGTCATGTACCTAAAAACCAAATCAAAAAAATGTGTTGGTTCAGTCATATTCATGTCATAATTGCCTACTGTGCCATATATGGCACAGAGAAAATATTGGCAATAACTATTATCTAATATATAAAAAAACACTAACTCACCTCAAAAATCTATCTAGGAATGTTGACGTTAGAAATAATAGGAATTCCTAAAATTATCTCGTAAGAAATTCATTGGCAGATTTTAAGAAAACTGATATTAAAGTAGTTAGGATTAACCGAAAATTCTGAAAATCAATAGGGTTCTAAGTTAGAAGTAATTATTCAAGAAAATCAAAACAGCAAGTCAATCAGAACTCTCGTTCTAGGGTTATCGTGCCGGCGTACGTACACACAGACGACCAGACGAATATTTTTTGCATTTTCGGACTCAGAATGATCGGAAACATGTAAAAAAGTTTTAAAAAATTGGGGGTAAGAATGCAATACTGAGGCCCCATAGGAAGGGCCTCAGTAATTATATTTTTCTAAATATCTGTATATTTAAATCTGTATGTATTATCTCAAACTTAAAAATAAATTTTACTAAGATCCTTTTTGATCCTATACGCTACAGAGAAAACAGCCACGATGCATTCCTAGCGAAACAACCAGAAGTGTGTTTATACGGGAAAAAGATTCGGGGGTAACTCGCACGTACCGAGGGCGGAAAACTCATAAACGGGGTGATCATCCGACGGATATAATTTGTATTGGCCAGATTTACGCCCCGGGCAGTGTAATGAACACACAATTGTCGGCTTAAGTTTGATTGCACCCCCAGGGTAGAAGGATTTTACCTCCCCCGTATTTCTAAGGGGATGAAAAGACTCACTTATTCAATATTAAACGGCGGGTTTATAGCTACAAAGCGGGTGGTGGACACAAAAAAAAGATATCCCGGGGAAATCTTTCGAATCGTCTATAGAAAGGATCTTTTAATTGTTTAGAAAAAATCTTGAATGCCTTTAAAGCAAAAAGTTTGGTTGGTACATATTGATATTATTGAAAATAAGGACCAAAGTATAATTATTTAATAATTGTTAAAACATTTAAGGGCGATATCCATGGTTTGAAACTGGCTTAAAACGACTTCAAGGTTCTCTTTGTCAGTTTTAAATATTTTTTTATAAAATTTGGTACACCTACTAAGCAAATGATAGAGAACCCCGCTGTAGAACCCGAATTCAGAAAAACTTATTTTTTAATTATTTCTATACAAATTATGAAAATTATTGCAAAAAGGAGTCTTTACCGGGAATTGTTACATAAAAATCAGCTAATTCTTTCCAATACACTTTTTTGTCCAAAGCGTATATTTTTTGAAAACCTTGAATTACGAAATCTGAGAAAATCTGTCAAGATTTAAATCTATATTAATTGATTTGGCAACAAGGCGGCGGACGTTGGCGGTGCATGCAGTAACGGAAAATTAGGATAAAAGTATTTAGGTAGTCATTTAAGTCGCTTAGGATGAAATTATTAAACAAACCTTATTCTTTTTAGTTCAAGTGTAGGTGTTTTCGTTTTGTATTTAGTTAATGTGCTTATATGAACTTTTGTGTGTAAGCTGAGTTATAATAGTTTGTCGTAAAAATGGGAAAACTTTCGGAAATTTTGAAAATGATATTTCAATTTCGACGGAAATCTATAAAATATCGTGCAAGATTACTTAAAAAAAGACACACACTATCACCTCTTATTCCAATCCAGTTCAGTTCTAAGCATAAAAGTCCAAATATATGGGAAATTAATATACTAAGTATGGAATAGAAAAAGAACCTTTAGCTTTAAAGCAATATTCACAAATTTAAATCGGATGTGCAATAAATGTGGTTTATTTGTGGATTCTGAATTTGATTTTTTAGGTCCCGACGGTTTATTAGGAACCGACAGTATTATCGAAATTAAATATCCTGCTACGGAAAAAGCAATGGTTTGCAACATAATAAAATTTGCAATTATTAATGATAATGACAAAATGCAATTAAACCGAAATCATAATTGTTATTATTACCAGATTCAGGGGCAACTTCACGTAACTAAACGAAATATTTGTTTTTTTATTATTTGGATACCTTTAGGTATGTTAGTAGAAAAAATAAAAAAAGATGATTTTGGTGTATATGGAAACCAAACTAAAGTAATTTTATTTAGATTGTATACTTCCAGAGATATTAAATCCACGTTTCACTAGAGGATTAGATATTAGAAATCTCAGTAGAAATCCGAGTAGAAATCCGCCCAATAGTCAATAAAATTGATTATTTTTATTTCTTCTTTTACTAATAATAAATCATTTTACTGAATGTTATTTTTATATATTTTTAGTATGTACTAGAAAACAATTTTTTATACACCCAAATGGATATTAGCTTATCTACGTACAGACTACAAAACGAAAAAATATGCTATTTCGTAAAATAAGTTATACTTGTGTAGAATCGATAAATAATAGCATTTCTATTTCTATTTGATCTATATTTAGAAATAAATAATTATAAATTTTAATAAAACTATATGAAATACATTTGATTTATATTCACTCTTCTTACACAAACTACTATTTTCTACACCCACATGGATATAATTTTTTCTATACCCACATGGATATTAGCTAATCTACGCACATACTACAAAACAAAAAAATATTCCATTGCGTTCAACTGAACGAATATATTTCATATCCATTCTACCTAGTAAGAACACTGCAAAACAGTTAAATCCACCAATCGGTTATATTTTTGTCACCTGACTACTATTATTTTTTAAATTTTATGTAAGTAACAATTCTGTCAAATTAACTGTCAGTATATTTTTGAATTATTGAGATTAAATATACGTAAAAATGCATATTTCTTATGTATAATCGATAAGTAATGGCATTTCTATTTTTATTTCGTCCAAATTTACAAACAAATCTTAAATTTTAATCAAATTATATGAAACTAATTTAATTACAAGTATTAGAACTAAAATGGCAAATGTGGCGATGGCGTGAGACACGGAGTTTGTCTCCAAGCGAGAGTCCCGGGTTCAAATCAGGGCTGGGGACTAATTAAATTAAATCTTTTTGTATGATTATTTTATTTTATAAATTAGTAAAGTCATACATTATTTTAAAATGATTTATTTTGTCTAAATAAAATACTTTTTTAAATTTGTAAAATTTCGTTAGTGTGTCGTAGAAAAAAATATACTGTACAACTCGTGGATTGTCCGTATCGCACTCAGACGATTAAGCACTCCGTCTACGGAATCGTTCTCAAACTTCGTCTTCGTGCAATATGGCCATCATATCCAATTTTGTTGCACAAACTACTATTCACGCACAGACTACAAAACGAAAAAATATACTATTGCGTTCAACTCAACGAATATATTTCATATCCATTCTAGGTAGTGAGAACACTGCAAAAAAAATGAAATCCACCAAATCACAGTTTATATATTGGACACCAACTATTATTATTTTTAAAATTTTAAATAGGTGACAATTCTGTCAAACTAATTGTCAGTATCTTTTTTAGGTTTTGAGATTAAATATACATTAAAATGAGTTATTTTTGTGTAGAATCCATAAATTATTTTAATTTATTTTTATTTGGACTACATTTTAAAAAATCTTAAATTTGAATCAAACTATATGAAACTAATTTAATTACTACTATTAGAACTAAAATTCTAAATGTGGAGGTGAAAATGAGGATACGGCATCTGTCTTTCACGCGAGAGGCCTGAGTTCAAATCTGGGTTGGGGACTAATAAAATGAAATATTTTTTCATGTTTATTTTATTTCACAAATTAGTAAAGTCATAATTTATATTAAAATTAGTTATTTTGTCTTTTCCTAAAATAATACTTTAAATTTGTAGATTTTCGTTAGTGGGCGTAGAAAAAACATACTATACAACTCCAGTGGATTGTCCACTGTTGTTGCACAAACTAGTATTAAATGGATTATTATTTAAAAAACGTATTTTTATACAGGGTATTTGTAAATAAGTACGAAATATTTTTGCAAATTGTTATCAAAATTATTTTGTTAAAAAAAGTTCCTCTAAAAGTTCCGGGATACAGAATGTTTAAATTGTAATTTATTAAATTTTATTAATTATTTTAAATAGTTTTAAAGATATTTACTCTAAATTTTCAAAAAAACTTTGAAGGGACAAATGTGTATTTTTTGGGGTGTTCCAAATATTTCTACTTGCACCAGTTGCGTTTGTGCGAGAATGCCACTTTTTTGATCTATGTTTTTTTATATAATAACTTCGGCAAACATTCCCTAAAATCATTCACACTTACCAACAAACACCCTTGATATAGAAAAAAGGTAGATATGTTTCCGAAATATTCATAGGAAATAGGTACATATGTATATTTAAAAATATATTTCGTAAATAAATTATTTAGTTAGAAAAAAGAGTTTCGAAAATGTTACACCAGGTTATACCTTTAAAAAATATTTGAAACGAGAAAACAAAACAGAAATACTCTTTGTTAGACCGGACCTGCGATTTATTGGCCTTTTTTGTTTATAAGTAATAAATTGAAGAGAGCGTAAGTCTGAGAATAAAGCAACGTTGCCAAAGTGCGTTCAGATGCACTGAAAATTGTCAGTGTGTTCTAAACCTGAATTTGCTCTTGGTGTCGCATGGATATCGCTCTTAACATTAAAAATAATGTAATTAATAAAATATCTCAAGCTGTGTTGCACATTTTAATAAGAGCGTATTTAATAGTATCTCCTGCAACAAGGTTGGAATAAAAATTTGATAAGAGTGGAAGATTCTGAACGCGAGCGTTAACGAGTATCGCATAATCATTCCAACAGAGTAACAGACTGTACTTTTTCCACGGCCACAAACACAGTAGGAGTTGAATGTAATAAAATTAAACTTTAAACAAAATGAAATATTTAATCTAACTTATGTTAGATAAGTTTTTATTTAAATTATTTGCATAATTTGTCAGTTCAGGAGAAATATTGTCAAACATATTAAAATCAATAAGTATAATAAATTTTAGTGATGAACTGTACCAACAAAAACTCCCAAGCCGGTTATTTTGATAAGTAATAGAGATATTTTAATTCTGTGAAAGTCAGTTCATAGAGCGCTAGAAGAGCTTCAGTTTTAGATATAAATTAATTTTAAATAGGTCAATAAGTAGATGGCGCTGCGCTCAATATATTTTTTTCGATGGGAGGAACTTTCTTATATAGCGCATCTTATAAAAAATGCATTTTAATGCATATTTTGTTCTATAAACTAATTCGATAAATCTAGCCATTTTTGATATACAGAGTGAGTCACTCAAAACAGTTTCATCCTGTTTTTAGGTATCAATCATTGGATTTTTAGAAAATGCTAAAACAAGTCGATTTTCAATTTAAATTAAACACATTTTTACTATACAGACATCTGTCATGTTTCAACCCCCTCTCTTCCACTTCTCCAACCCCTTAATTTTAAATAAGGAATGTACCATGTGTAGCACATCATTGAAAAGGTAATTTTATGGAGAATTTAGAAATATGACCGTTTATTGCGATACTTTTAATTTAAGCGCCCTCTATCGGAATGAAAAAACCTGTAACGTATTATAAAGTATGACACTTCATTTGAAAGCTAATTTAATTACTAATTCAATGCACTACATAACCTTAATATAAATATTTCCATATTGCACTTGCAACAAAATAAATTTTGCAATAATGTTTAAAATAATGCATGACTAATTTTCAAACTATTGGAAGTGCAATATAGAGGATATTTAATTAATGTTATGTGGTGCATTGAATTAGTAATTAAATTTGCTTTCAAATAAAGTGTCACACTTTATAATACGTTCAGTTTTTTATCCCGATAGAGGGCGGTACAATTAAAAGTATCGAAGTGAACAGTTATATTTCTAAATTCCCCATAAAATTACCTTTTTAATGATGTACTACACATTGTAGTGTCACACTCTATAATACATAGTAAATTTTTATCCCGCTAAAGAGCGATGATATTTAAGTAAAGCAATGTACAGAAATATTTCTAAATCCCCCATTAAATTACCTTTTCAATGATGTACCATACATGGTACATTACTTATTTAAAATTAAGATGGTGGAGAAGTGAAAGGGAGGGGGTTGACACATGACAGATGTCTGTATTGTAAAATTGTTTTTAATTTGGAATAAAAATCGACCTGTCTTAGCATTTTTTTAAAATCCATTGATTAATGCTGAAAAACAGGATGAAACTATTTTGAGTTGGCTAGATTTATCTGCTTAAAAATGCATTTTTTACAAGATGCGCTACACAAGAAAGATCCTCCCATCGAAAAAAAATTATTGAGCCTAGCTCCATCTACATATTGCACTATTTAAAATCAATTTTTATCTAAAACTAAAGCTTTCTTAGTGCCCTGTGAACTGGCTTTTACAGAATTAAAATATCTCTATTACTTACTAAAATATCCGGCCTGGGAGTTTTTATTGGTACACCCTGTATACATAGCTGCTAAACCAAATCACGTAGACATTTGTTGTAAGATGTTTTCTTGCCTTAAAAACAATAATCCTTACCTTTTACGCTTCAGTTCGGGAAATACTCGGGCGCCAGTTTTGTTAACGTGGTCAGCTCCACAAAAAAGAAATTCAAAACAATTTACATTTTTTTATTAAACTTCAAAAAAATACTTTAATTCAACAAAAACATACTACCTATCAAAAATAAAACTAAATCACAGATTTTTGTTTTGATAATAAAAAAATAAAAATGAACTCATAATCAGCTCTCAGTCTAATACCATTATACCTAATACATAGAGATTTTATGGTACGCTTTTTGTTTTTTAAAAAAGTGAAAAGGTGTTGCACCTTTGTGGGTTTTTTCAATAAACTCGTTTATTAAAGGTTTTAAATCGATTGTCTGTGCTATGTCATTATACACGTTAATGACAGATGCAATATTTAAGGTGTTTTGTGTCATTGTTGATCTTAAATATGTTCTCTGGGCAGAAAAGGAGCGCTCTGAGGTACATAAGGTAACAGGAATGGTAAGTATAATTTTAATAAACTGAACATACTCGGAAAAGAGTTTTAACATAAAGTCGTTCTCTTCTTGTTTCAAAATTTCTGTTATATCAGATATGTAAGAACCTTTGATATTTCTGCTTTTTAAGTTCTAAAAACATATCTCTATGCAATTTCAGTTGCTCAGATTCAACATCAGATTTGTAAAATTCGGAAATGTATTCTAAATCGTGATTTTCTCCAATAACTAATTTTTCAAGAAGATTTAAATGCGTCATTGTTTCATTTGAAAATCTATTTGAAAGACCTGAAATAGCAGTGTCTATTGCTTCACAAAACAATGGTCGGTACATATCAGCGGATGTATTAAAAATGTGACCAGATTGTCCACTGTCATATCGTGTAGGTAAACGACTCTTACGTGGTAAATAGGGACTCGATATCAAAAATTCCTGCAAATGAAAGAGATTCTTCCCAGACCGCATTGAAATGTTTTTAAAGAAGAACTAACTGAAACAACAGAAGCACTAGCTTAGCAAAATTACAGTTTAGAATTTTGCAATACGTGCACGGAAAAAAAAATTGTAGAACAAATTTCTTTAATTATGCATTTTTTCTCTACAATAAATAGTACATATAAGGACAGGGATAATTTGTAGTAAAAATTTCCAAATATTTGTAGAGAATGTATTGTAGAGTTATTATCTACAATATGTAGTAAACATATCCAAATGCATCATAAGAATTGTTCTACAAATTGTTATAATTTTTGCTATTCATTGTATGAAATTATATTAAAAATGTATTGCATTTTATGAAAATTAATATGAAAATTTTTCACAATAAATAGTAAAAATTCATACATATTGTAGTAATTTTTAATAAAATTTGTAGTAGTATTCCATAATAATTATAACCTATAAAAAATGTTCCTTAATAAAATATTCAAAATTTGTTGTTTTAATATGAAAGATACAAAGTCTTAATTACCTACATTATGTGATAAATAACAGTAATAATAGCTCCCTCAATCTCAGTTGGCTTTTCTGCACCTGAAAAATATGAAATAAAAATTAATACCTATTGAACTGTTCATACCCTTAAAACGGGGATATTTACACTGATTGGGATATTAAATGACTACGTCAGATAACTAGAGAAAGTAGGTATGTCACAATTAAGAGAAAAAAACATAATTGAACTTGGCACAACATTCAAACGTTGGGCACAACATTCGATCGTTGGGCACAACATTCGATCGTTGGCCACAATAATATTTTTTAAAATAATCTACTAAGTTTATTTAAATTAGTTATCTAAAGGTAAATTATTTAGAAACAATAATAAATGTACTTACCACTAATAGAAGTTATTATTAAAATTTTCTCAAACGCATCGGTGCTTATAATATAATAATGTGTTATATATGTAGGTACTATGCTTTGTTTTGTGAACATGACGAACGCCTACTGCTGTCTGGCCATTTATGGTCGACGTCAGAAAACGTTGGCCAATAGCAGAATTCTGTTTTATTCACATGACTTAGAATTTCTACAATATTATAGAATATTTTTGAACAAAATTGATTTTTTTTTCATAAGAAGGCTTGTAAAGTATTACTATTTTTTGTAGTGAAAATTACTATTTTTTGTAGAGATAATTATTAATATTTGTTCAAATTTTTACAGAAGTTAGTAGTAGAAATTACGATAATTGTAATAAATTTTTACTTATACAAACAGTAAAATATACTAAACATTGTGGTCTTCTTTCCTATTGTTGTAGCATTTTATTCGACAATTCAATTGCTACAATAATGAATAGATTTTAACTATAAATTGTTGTAAAATTTTCTACAAAAAGTTAAGTATTTTTCTACAAGTCTACTCTACTACAACATTGTAGTAAAATTTTCTAGTCACATTTTTTCAGTTTGATTTAAAACTTCAAGTTTTTGAAAACCTTTAAAATAACTTTCATATAAGAAATACTGTTTGGCAAATGCCTACATAATTTTAAAAATTGAAATGAAATAGATGCGACATGCGATGCTGCAAATATTTTGTTACGTTCTGCTGAGCATTCTGTTTATTCTTTTTATGATGTAAATAACAAAGTGCATCAAAATACGCAACACATTTCAATTAAATTAATTTATCAATTAGTAAAAAAAATATAGTATTTCATTGATTATGCAAAAATTAATCTGTGTTTAAGTAATTAGAGGTATGTAAAGTTTGCACAACGATCTTAGCACAATCAATAAAAATCTTGTCTATAATTATGTGCGAAATATGTGCAATTTTTGTGCTCTATTCACGATTTTTGTGCATTTATAGTTTTCTTGTAATTAAATATTGTGCTAGCTTAACGTTAAGTTAGCACAACTTTTTATTATTTATCAAGTAATTTTAATTTCAATAACACCATAATTTTGTGCGTTTTTTGTGCAAATTATGTGCGAAATCAAAAATAAATTTGGTCAAATATACTCTTTTTAATTAAATATTGTGCTGGCTTAACGTTACGTTAGCACAATCTAAACTACGTGCACACAGCCTTCAACCTTTTTTGGTTATTTTAATATTTAACAAATATTTTTACATCATTCGATATTAACAAAATAGCACAAAATTGCGGTATTTATTTGATTGAAATTGCATAATAAATGGTAGAGTTGCGCTAACTTGATATTTGAAATAGCACAATATTGATTTAAAAAGAATAAATTTAACCAAATTGGTTTTTGATTCCACATATAATTTGCACAAAAAACGCACAAAGTTATGGTATTATTCAAATTAAAATTGCTTGATAAATTATTAAATAGTTGTGCTAAATAAAACGTTAATCTAGCACAATATTTAATTAAAAAAGAATATATTTGACCAAATTTATTTTTGATTCCACACATAATTTGCACAAAAAACGGACAAAATTATGGTGTTATTGAAATTAAAATTACTTGATAAATAATAAAAAGTTGTGCTAACTTAACGTTAAGCTAGCACAATATTTAATTACAAAAAAACTATAAATGCACAAAAATTGTGAATAGCGCACAAAAATTGTGAATAGCGCACAAAAATTGCACATAATTCGCACATAATTATAGATAAGGTTCTGATTGATTGTGCTAAGATCGTTGTGCTAACTTTATATACCTCGTAATTAGTTAATGTTCTAATTGGCTGCCATTAAGCAACTACGGAAAACATATTGTTCTTTAGAAATTTTAAAAGTTTTATTTTAACGTTTTTCCGGGGTGAGGATCATTTCCGAGGGAACCTTGGCCCCCGGGCCTCCCGTAGTCGGCGCCTATGGAGGCAAGTGTTTCAGAATTTTCTTTCAATCTCAAGAGCGAGAATGTTTTCTTTCTGTTATTATTAGTGGCTTCGGAAGAACTACATTCAGTAGTGACTGTGAAGAAAATTTATACGAGTAGTATTTAGGTAGGAATTCAAGGCATTATTTCAGACTAAAAACGCTTAGTAAAATTAAAATATCATTAAGCGAGTCAAAAGCTACCACGAAGGGAGTTGAAAATAAACAAACCCTTTTCTACAATGTTTGGAAGTTGACCGTGGTCTTGCCTAATCCTCAGTAATATCACCATATCTTATAATGATTATGCCAATTTTTGGACCCAAATAAAATGTGTGTTTGTATATTAATTTTTTATGAAACTAAGATTTTTAATGAGTGTTAGTTTTTATGTTGTGTAGAAGGCTACTTCAGTGACCGAAGTGTAAAGTCCATTTGATTAAAAAAAAATAAAAGGAGAATGTTAGGTTAACTAAGACAGATATGAGCGGGTAGAGGTAGAGATTAGAGAATAAGATTATGGCAAAACATGCCGCAACAAGAAAAGACTAGATAAAATATACATATTATGTTCAAATAAAAGTGAATAAAAAAAAGAGTAATTATTATTCGAATAAGAGAACCTCTACAATTGAGACAAAATAATTACTTCATACCTCATGTTTCTATACTCATTAAAACATTATTTACATAGCCCATAGCAGAGCCGCAAAATCCTAATTATTATTTTTTTAATTTAATTTTATTTTAAAACGTGTATGGATGATATTGGCAAGCCAAAATTCGAGCGTCTGAGTCGAGATTTAATATTTCATTGCTCTCTATCTCTCTCTATGCAAACAAACTGTCGATATTAGAATATTTCAATCTCGGTCTCGTCAGATTTCTTCCCCTGTCCTATGTGCTTGGTGCATCTTATGCCGCCCACTAGCTTAAGCTTCCCTTTTAGTTGTAAAGTATTTTATCGTTTTTATCTCTTTGTGAAGAGGTACCTACTAAGGAAATTTATTTCAATTCAAAAATTTATGCCAATATTGTATTTATCATGTGTTATCCATTTGTTATTTTTCCATCTACAGTGTGTATGAGAAGTTCGAATTTGAAATTTGTCTGTATTCATCATTGATAAAATAAGGAGCCATGTCTGGTCGGGTATTTGAAAAAATTAATAACAACGTAAACTAAATAATAAATTAAATAATAATTTAAGATAGTTCACTCGCGACAATCGTACACAAAAACATCGCCTAATGATGTATGACAAAAGTTCGAGATTCTTGCTAAAAGAGACTGTACACATGTAAGCTTATATATGTTACCGGACAAACCCGATTTTAGGATAAACTAGTTTTTCCTAGGCCAAATCAGTTTACCCGAAGAGCCATAGAATGAACTAGTTTATCCTAGTCTAAACTGGTTTGTCCTGAAATAAATAAATTATGATTAGGAAAAACTGATTTGTCCTAGTGTAAACTACTTCGGATTGCGATTCAACTAGTCTGAACTTGTTAGATGGTAGCTGCTGCTCGGCTAGACATTTTGAAACATTTTGTGTTGTTTATGGATCTAAATTTCGGAGTGTACAGTTCATCAAATTTCTAGAGGCTTTCGACGGCTAGACAGAGAAAGCACTACTGACAGGCATCCCGACGGATTTACGCAATGAAAGTACACTCTGCGCATCAAGTATTTCACTATTTCATTCAGACGTAAATGTCAGATGTAAATTTCGCTAAAACATTTCTTTTATTTTCGTTTGTGTTTTTTGCTCATTACAGTTTAATTGAACCTAAGTATGGAGTTTAATAGCAAATTAAGAGGCCGCGTGATTAACAGTCAATCTCGCGAAATAATAGCCAATGTTATAGAGTTTATGAGAAGAGAAGGAAACTTTAATTCACCTTCAATACCATTTAAAAATGTAAATGATCGTGTTGCTGCAGCCACAGGAGTATCTAAAAACACTGTCGTCCGCATTTCTGGAGAGAAAAAAAGAATCGATAACCGTGAGATATCGGAATTTTCATCACCAAGAAAAACCATTAAAAAACCAAAAACAGTTAATGATATAGATGAAGCTGCACAAGAATCAAATTTTATTTTTTTATTATTAGATAGCTATTTTTGTTTCTGAGTTGTGTTCATTTACAGGCTCAATTTTTTTCCGTTTCTCCTTTTTGATTTTATATGGGGTTTCAAGTTGTTTTTGACTTATTTCGACGTAAATCACAACAACACACTTTTTTAATAAAGCAAACAAGTGTTAAGAGGTATATGTACGTGTAAACTACAATTACAAAAAATTGATATGAAACCCATGAAACCACCAACAAAAATGTAAAGCTAGCTTCCGTACTAGAACATGGTGTCATTCGTCGAGATAATTTATCGTTTTGTTTAATAGATCAAGAAATGTAAATATTCCCCTGTTATTTTTTATAAAATTATAAGAGAAATAAATTTTTTTCTAAATAGTATAGTTTATTATTTTGTAGAAAAACAAAATTTCGAAAATTTTAGTAATGTTTCAGAAACAACCGTTATTAATAATAGGTACCATTTTCCTTAATAAGGTAGAAATAAAATATAAACTATTTCCACGATTTACAAAGGCCTACAAAAAAATTATAGGTATTTTCCGCTATCCTATAAAATTTATATTTTCTGACTCAATTTCAAAAGGTTGAAGGAATTCCAAAACACCTTTTATGGCATAATAATTATTTTCAATTCTACATACTATCTTTAGCTGCTTTTAAAAACGTTCTAAGAAAGTCCAATCAGACCAATTTAATCCCTAAACTATTCCACACTTTTAAAATTTAATTACCTAAAAATATTAAAAACTATTTAAAATAACTTGTTTAACAGACTGTACAATAGCTATCTTAGTCACACGTAGCGCGTTCTCTGTCTGGGCGTCGAACACCTCTAGAAATTTGATGAACTGTATTTGTGTATCTCGTTATCATGGATGAGGCTTCATCAAGTGGGCACGTAGGTCAAAAAGAGTGGAGACAGAGATTCTTGGCAGAGGTTTTGAGATCTGAGGACGAGAAATCGACTCATTTTAATGTTTTGACAAAGGAAAAGTAATTGCACGGAAAAAAAATTGTAGAACAAATTTCTACAATTGTAGATTTTTTCTCTACAATAAATAGTACAAATAGGGACAGGGACAATTTGTAGTAAAAATTTCCAAATATTTGTAGAGAATGTATTGTAGAGTTATTATCTACAATATTTAGTAAAAATATCCAAATGCATCATAAGAATTGTTCTACAAATTGTTCTAATTTTTGCTATTCAGTTTATGAATTTATATTAAAAATGTATTGCGTTTTATGAAAATAAATACGAAAATTTTACACAATAAATAGTAAAAATTCATACAAATTGTAGTAATTTTTAATAAAACTTGTAGTAGTATTCCATAATTATTATAATTATAACCTAGAAAAAAATGTTCCTCAATAAAATATTCAATTTATTGTTTTAATATAAGATACAAAGTCTTAATTACATTATGTAATAAATAACAGTAATAATAGCACCCTCAGTCTCAGTTGGCTTTTCTGCACCTGAAAAATATGAAATAAAAATTAATAACAATTGAACTGTTCATACCCTTAAAACGGGGATATTTATCACCTTTACACTGATTTGGATATTAAATGACTAAGTCAGATAACTAACAAAAATGAGAAAGTAGGTATGTCACAATTAAGATAAAAAAACCTCATTGAATTTGGCACAACATTCGATCGTTAGGCACAACTATTTTTTTTTAAATAATCTACTAAGGTTATTTAAATTAGTTATCTAAAGGTAAATTATTCAGAAACAATAATAAATGTACTTACCACCAATAGAATGTATTATTAAAATTTTCTCAAACGCATCGGTGCTTATAATATAATAATGTGTTATAGGTACTCGTATATGTCCATGATTTGTTATGTGAACATGGCGAACGGCTACTGCTGTCTGGCCATTTATGATCGACGTCAGAAAACGTTGGCCAATAGCAGAATTCTGTTTTGTTCACATGACTTAGAATTTCTACAATATTATAGAATATTTTTGAACAAAATTGAATATTTTTCATAAGAAGGGATGTAAATTATTACTATTTGTTGTAGAGAAAATTACTATTTTTTGTAGAGATAATTATTAATATTTGTACAAATTTTTTCAGAAGTTAGTAGTAGTAATTACGATAATTGTAATAAATTTCTACTTCTACAAACAATAGTAAAATATACTAAACATTGTGGAATTCTTTCCTATTGTTGTAGCATTTTATTCGACAATTCAATTGCTACAATAATGAATAGTTTTTACCTATAAATTGTAGTAAAATTTTCTACAAATTGTTGAGTATTTTTCTACAAGTCTACTACTACAACATTGTAGTAAAATTTTCTAGTCACATTTTTTTCCGTGTGGCATTTATGCAACAAGTGGAAGAGGCTAAAAAACGGAAAAGAAATCACCCTTGCAACATAGAAGACTGAAAAGATTTGATGTAAAGGAAATCGGAGGTATAAAGAAAAACTTACCGCACGAAATGAAGAAAATACAAATAATATTAAGTATTATCTCACCGCTGATGAGTTATATGATGTTATTGACGCAGCTCACATAGCAGTGGGACATGGTGGTCGTGACATAATGTTGGCTGAAACTTCTAAAAAGTTTGCGAATATCCATGTGCGTGGTGTGTCAACAAAAAAAAAAAAGAAATAAAGAATTAGCCTCCAAACTGATTTTGCACTCCAAAATTAATAGCCGATGCCAAGTCGATCTTATTGACTTCCAGACACAGCTAGATGGAAAGTTTAAATTTATACTGGTATATCAGGACCACCTACCTAACAAAATTTGTTCTGCTTCGTTCATTGGAAAGTAAGAGAGCAGAGGAGGTAGCCTACAATTTAAATGATATATTTTTAACTTTCGGGGCCCCATGCATGTAACAATCTGACAATGGCCGAGAATTTGTGAATCGTGTAATTTTAGAAGTTACAAGCTTATGGCCAGAGCTCAAAATCGTGCATGGAAAACCACGACATAGTCAAAGTCAGTGATCAGTCGAAAGAGCGAATTAAGATATTGAAAACATGCTGAGTGCTTGGATGAATGACAACCAGACAACTCATTGGTTAGAAGGACTGAGATACATACAGTTTATGAAAAATCGGGCATTTAATTCTGGAATTAAACAATCGCCTTATAAGGCAATGTTTGGTGCGGCACCTAGGGTTGGCCTCTCTACTACTTCATTGCCTTCGGAACTGCTGAAGGACATTGAAGACGACGACGATCTTCGAAAACTGTTTGATGGGAAAAACATAGATGGACATGAAAATGATAAGGGTGAAGACGAAGATAGGATTGGAGACAAAGATAGGAGTGGAGACGAAGATAGGAATAAAGACGAAGATAGGAGTGGAGATGATGACATGGATGAAACCTCGCAAAATATTTCAGAAGCACGTTCAAAGGCTGCGCAATGCCTCGAAAAACAAGCCAAAAAGATGAAAGCAACCTCTCACAAGTCGCATCCACCAGCGAAGGTTGGAGATAACATCATCATACCCACTCCTGATGTGGACAGGGCTAAAGGAGGTATTCGGAACGTCATTGGAGTTGTGCTTGAAGCATCTGATGATGGATTTTATCAGATTGGGACCAAGCATGGTATCTTACAAAAATTATATTGCAGGTAATCATTTACTTTGTTGCGGTTTTTATTTTACTTTGATTTAATATTTTTTTTCAGAAATTAATTTGATATCTGCGCACAAAAGTTTTTATTGGAAGAAGAAGTAAACAAAAACATTGAACTTTCGTTAAGAACCGCAGCGATCAAACATTCAGTTGGAACAGGCCAAGGTTTCTTTAAGTGTAGTTGCACCAAGAAGTGTACGTCGAACCGATGCCTTTGCAAGAAAAATAACGTTCTCTGCAACTCGAAATACCATAATAGTTTGACATGTAATAACAAGTAAATAATACCCAAAAATTAATAAACATGTTTGTAATGATAGTATTTTCTTTAAATAGTAGTAAAAACGTTACTTCTCTGAAACGACTGTATGTAGACTAGTTTTGCCTGATCACAATTAGTTGATTTTAGGACGAATCAGTTTAGACTAGGATAAATTAGTTGATTTTATGACGAATCAGTTTAGCCTAGGATAAACTAGTTCATCCTATAGCTCTTCGGATAAACTGATTTGGCCTAGGAAAAACTAGTTTATCCTAAAATCGGGTTTGTCCGATAACATATATACGGATACAGTTATTATTTCAAGTAAAATCCATCCAGCAACGTCGTAAATATATGAATAGTGGGCTATCAAGTGAGTGTGTTTACCTATAGAAATTTGTGACTTTATTATACTAATTTTAAGGGTTTGTTTTGGTTCAAACCGAACCGTCGATTCCAGTTCTCAAATACAGTGGACGAATTAATTTTTTAAGGACACGTCGCGAGGTTATAACAACCTCTTAGCTGATCGAGTACAATTCAGTGATTGTGAACTAGTTTCCGAAAGAACAAAAACAAGCCTTAAGTATTCTAACAGACATTACCGCGTGTTAAGTGTAGCGATTACAATGTTGCTAAGTTGTAATCATTGTGCCTCACTACGCGTCGACAGCTTTAAAAATATTTTTATTTTAAAAATCTATATCTTTTTACCAAAACGGTCACAAAATTCAGCGATTTTTTAGAAAATTTTATAACTTCTTGATTTACATTACATTAACTATTAAAAAATATAGTAAGACCCGTTTTCCAGATATCTTGAAATAAATGCATTGCTTGTGTACATGACAGGCTTCAAAAGTGTTAATTATGCACATTTTGATTGTTAATATCTCGTTTCACAGACAGTCAAAAATTTTCTTTTTTTTTTTATTTACGTAAAAGACACTTTCACTAAACTTATATTTCAATTTTCTTGAATTTTTAAGAAAAGCTATTTAACAAGTGAACTACCTTAAATAAAAAAAAATCCATTAAGAGGAGTATTTACTTGGCTTTAGAGCAGAGCATGCAAGGGTTTCGTAGTACCCCACTTTTAAAGTTTATTTTTGACATATTTTAAAAGAAAAAAATATGTGCGTGTAGGTAAAGGTTAAATCTGTGCTCCTCTGGAAACACTTTTTCCAAATTTCAATTTGTTTTTTCTAAAAAAAACCACAAAACTCGACTTTTTTGATCCATTTTCTCAATTTTTTTTTAGAAAAAACTAAATTGAATTTTGAAAAAGTGGTTCCAGAGGAGCATAGATTTAACCTTTATCTACACGTACATATTTTTTTCTTTTAAAAATACTTAAAAATAAACTTTAAAAGTGGGGTACTACGAAACCCTTACATTGCAAGATTTTTCGTCTGGCAAGTGGCGCCTCTGTTAGATTTTTAAGAAATTATATTTGTGAATGAAAACATTTTACAAAATATTTTACTGATGTTTTACGAGGGATAATTAAAGTTTACGTATTTGTAGGTACACCTTATTATTTATTTTTTTCTTAATAAAAATTAAAAAAATACGTTAAAAGCTTTTTCGTCTAGAGGGCGACACCAACAAAATGTATATCCTTTTCTACTGTTTACAAGTGATAAACGTACGCAAGTGATTTGAATTTATTTTGATTTATGTCTGTACACTTTGTTTATTTTTACATACAGTAATTTCGCTCAATTATTTTAAATTAATTTTATCATTTATTTATTAAAAAAATATATCCGAAATTAAAATGTATACAATGAGATTTGAATTATAAATTAACTTTTATATTGCACGGGAATTTTTTTTAATGAATACATCTTCGAGTTAAGAATAATTAATTCCAGCATGTTAACAACGCTGTTAAAGTAATGTATATTTTTTCGAACTTAGTAAATCATTTTTTTTGCTTTTGAGCGTGGCTTTGATCTATCACACTATTTGATGCGCGTTGCAAAAGAAGATTTTCTAAAAAGATTGATAATGTCTATAGATGAGAAAAAAATGAATGTGACAAGAGATTAAGCTGATTGTGGATTTTCCTCAAAAAAAAAAAATCATAAAGTAATACACCCTATAAAACATTATTCGCCTTCATAGCGGATAAATCAATAATACCTATATAAAATAATGTAAGAGAGTCAAACAGATTGCATACATTTCATCCCTGAGAGAGACGCATACAGTCAAGAGACTGCTTCTTTTCCTGTAAAACCATGACATCAGTAATTGTTTATTGCTATATTTTTGTTAATTTCATAGCAAAAAATATAAGGAAAGCACTATTACCTTGTCAATACACAGGCGAAACTTTTATGAAGAATATTTTTTTTTCGCTTAGGCCTTCGTTTTTCGTCAAATGAAAGGTATATTTCTAAAAGAAGATTTTTTAACCAAATTTGTCGACAGCCAAAATAAGTTTTAATCTACACCATACTTATATTGTAAAATACATAGGTAATATTATTTTGTGCTATTGTGGAATATTTTTCGGTTCCTTTGTCTTCAACTTCGCGCGTTAAAGTTTAGAATATGCATCCCTCGTATCTACATGCAATTGTTAAAATTATGAATGAATGCGGATTTTGTTTAGTCTCTGAAGTAATTTTATAGTATTTAGGCTCCACCCTCAAGTTGTAATTTTTATACCTACTAAACTACCGTTGCCCCGCAGGTCTTTTAGTTTGTAATGTAAATTTTCCTCTTAAGGCGAGAGATTAATTTAATTTTAGTTCCAAATAAATTTGAAAATGGTAGGTAAAAGATAAAGAACTAAGATTTGGTGAACATTTTTTAAATAAATCAAAGCATTTTTCGCTAATATCAATAATGCAACTTTAAAAACATAAATAATAAAAGTTTAAACAATTAAAAAAAAAAATAAAACAAATAGTCTATTAAAAACCAATTCCAATCACGTTGAAACCAATTCTCAAATAGATGTAATAACGAAGAAAATGGAGAACTAAAAAACAAACCGAAATTTCAAATAATATGCGCGGCAATACCTATTCCTACCTTTTTTATCGATCATTTTAGTTCATGCATTCGTTTATAGATCGAAGAACAAGCTGGTCGACTTGACCCCAGCACGGATTTTACACATTCTATTCGGAATATAGTTTTGATCATTTAAAGACAAACAAAAGATGAAACTATTTCAAGAGTAGGTACCACTGAACAGATCAGTGATAGGTACCTATTATTAAGACATGGCAACATTGACGAATCGCTGTATTGGTGACTACATCGTAGGAAAATTATATTTGTGGATGGACGCAATAAATTCATGAATCGGGAGTTAACTGCGTTTCAATTGATTTTAATTTGATGTTTTTTGAAAATAAAAAATATAAAAAATCTCAATCTGTAAAAGAAAATGTATTTTCCAAAATTTTTTGGTTTATTATTTATGTAAAATAGCTAAAATGGCTTGTATATTCCAAAAGAAATATAAAATTCATAAAATCTATAATTAAACTTTGGAAAAATGCAAAAACAAGTTAAGTAGTAGTAATTTTGACAGAAGGAATATTATTTTTTTATTAAAATTGTTCAAACAAAAGTTGTTTGTAATATAATTTTCTATAATTTGTATCCCATACAAAATTTCTCTAAAATGGACCGTATTCTAGATATTTGAGAAAATGTGTAAATTACGAATTTTGAAGAAAACTCAACAACGGATGAAGGAAAAAACATTAAATTTTAAACTTAAGTTTTATTTCGGCCTGAGATGAAATGGTTAGATTTTGCACAAAGTTGGAACATCTGGGGGGTACTTTATAGGAGGTCGTTTTTATATTTTATGGAATATATCTGTTATTTATGTTTGGAGAAGAAAATTGTTTTGTTAAAAGTTTCTTCTATTACTATCTATAATATTTGCTTTATGCTAAATTTTTCTGAAATGGTCCGTATTCGAGAAATTTGACAAAATGTGCAAAATTCTGATTTTTAAGAAAATTGTTAAACTAAAAATTGTTTGCGATATCGATCTCTATAATTTTTGTTTTTACATGATTTTTCTAAAATGGACCGTAATGGGAAAATTGGAGGAAAAGTGCTAAATTTAACCCGTTGACGGACAACGACGTCTATAGACGTTATTGACAATGTGCGCTCCGTGACACCTTAATTTAAGGACGTCTGTAGACGTCTTTTATAATACCTCCATAGCTCGGCAACAACTTCTACAGACGTCGGATATGAATCGTAAATCGGTAAAGTGTCATATCAAGCACACTAATTTGACTCTGTGCATTTGACGTGAGAGGTGGGGATAGTTAGAACATGGCGTCATAACGATTTATGCGGGGCGCCTCTGCGGGCCTCTGGCATTTAGTATTTCAGTCAGTAATCAGAATGAAGCACGTGGTATGGCGTTAGCTATTATTCGATATTTTCATTAGTTTTCAAATAAAAAATACATTTGCATAATTCTAGTGTTTTATTTATACCGACGTCTATGGACGTCTACGTTACAAATGTATAGAAAAATGTCTAGTATGTTACAGTGACGTCTATAGCCGTTATTGTTTTTTTATATTATTCAGCTTTTTTAGAAGTCAAATAACATATATTATATAAGTGTTACTATAATATTGCAAAATTTAGTGAAGTTGCAATAGTGTCACAAAAAGCATCTCCACCTGTTCACATGTGTCCGTCAACGTGTTAAATTCTTCAGTATTTTCGTTTTCAATGAGTATCTATAGAAAAATGTTTCAAGTTAGATGTATGTGGAAAATGTATATATTTAGTTTATCCTCTAAAGATTTATAGAGGTGCTGCAATAGGTTGTACAAAATAACCAGAAAAAGCCTATAATAACTAGATAGGAAAGTCATGTGTTGGACACATCAGATTTTTTTTAAAAAACTGTTCGGGACGTCATAGTTTCGTGAAATAGATCACGAAAAAATGCATAACTACTAATTGATGTGTTTTTGCATTATTACCAAAATTTATTTACCTATAGAGATTTTATGAATTTTAAACGTTTCTTTTATAACACACTGCATGGATTTAAAAGAAGAATTTACTTTGATAATTGTCTCTTTCTAATTATTAAGCTGCGTCTAGACCGCGCCAACGATATGTAAGCGAAGGGGCTTGTTGGCGCGACATAGACGGCTTAGAGAATACCAACGAATGTTCGCTGGTGTTTGTCGACAAGCCGATTCGTAGCGGTAACATCAAAGGAACTGGGAGATTCGAGCGAATCTAATGTGGATAGATGGCTATACGAGTACCAACGAACAAAATGAACCATTGTTTTTGCTTATCATATCAAAATGAACATTCAATTCGGATACGTGGCCCAACGAACAAATACATACGTACACAGAGCTGGGAAGTACTCGAGTAAATTGTACTCAAAATTATACCCGAGTAGTCAGTAATTGGTATTTTTATCCTGATGGGACTCAAACTCGAAAAATTTTGAGTACTTTACATTTTAGAGTGCTCAGTACTTCTTGATTCCTACAGCTGTCGAGTAACGAGTATGAGTACCGACGCGTGTGAAGTTATAGTCATCATCAAAATGATATTTTTTTGCCTTGATTTTTATCATTAAGATCGTAAAAATATACATAGAATGGCTAAACCAAAATTCCATATGTTGTCAAATTACTGATATAGGGGGGTGGGTTGGTCAAAAACACACCATTTTTGTTTTTTGCGATTATTTCAAAAACCAAAAAACAATTGATAAATGTAACAGCAGTTCTGAAATTGTCATAGAATCCTGAGAAATATTGCCCATATTTAACCGATTGTATAGCTCTTATGCAGCACCAATCTGGGACACAATGTATAAAAATATAATTAACCTATTCAAAATAATATATTTTTTTTATTTCAGATCCTAAAAAACCAAAAATTATCCTACAGTTAGGTAAGTGTTTCATTTTTGCTTTTACTTAGGTTGGTTTAAGTTGTTCGCAGTTCTAATACCATTTTAGCGAAATATTTCGAACACACTGTACATAAAAAATAATGAATTTTGAACAACATACATATAATAAACCTAGTAAAATGTTAACATTGGAAATTTCAGCTGTATTTATATAATGAAAATATAAATTGTAATATGAATAATGCGTATCCATCCATCACTGGTAAGACATTTGCTCAATTTTACGTTTGACCTTTACCTCTCGTATAGGTCAGCGGATAAACTTTATCTCTCCCGTTCAGGCAAGAGAGGGTTTTTCAATTTACCTACTACATAAATTTTGTTCCTTTTCTTTTAATAATAATACCACCATCCACCTTGTCACTTTGTCTTTTGGCGTAATATATCTGCTGTTACTGTTTTCCTTTATTTCCTATAGTGTCCCTACACAGTGCCCTTTTGCAAAAAATTGGGGATTCACAATGACAGAATATAGATCTCAGTACATATTTAGGTAAACATATTTCAGTGTTTATAATATACCTTTCAAAAGCACTGAAAGTTTTTATCTAAATTTGTACTAAGATCTATATTCTGTCATTGTGAACCCCCAATTTTTTGGCCACGAGTCGCCACTGCACAACATGCCATTGAAATAGTGTTAAAAACTCCTGTAGGTGGATATTCTTTTCATGGATTAAAGATCCGTTATAATTAAATAAGAATGGTATACTTTTCAGGATTTATCTGTGTTTATTATTCAGTCGCAAATCATTTCTTTATTAGGATGGGTGGTTTTATCTGCGTTTAATCTAAACTAATTTGAGATATTCCCATATTCTTTTTCCGCAATAGTCTTAACATCTTCCCAGGACTAAGCTTGATACAATATCGCTGTGTCATCTGCAAAACTATTACCGCTAAGTTTAGATTTTAATAAGTTACTCAGATAAATTGTAAACAATAGTGGACAAAGGACAGTTCCTTGCGGAACACAGTTTGTATATTCACTGAGAGTTCCATCGACATTTATGATTTAACTCGCCGTGTATATGAATAATCAATATTCCTATTATTATTTTTATTTTGCAATTTCCGATCCCCTGCTATATATAAATATACAGAGGCACAAAACTGAAGCACTCGAAACTAAGTCTCCTCAGGGACCTCTTGCGTTGATCGTACGTCGTACGTATCCTCCATCCACCAAGCTGAACAGACATTGCGGCAATGTTTTGATTTTTATGGGAGAGCAGACAGGAGCTGAGCGACACGGTGGCGTTTATGGGGGAGATCGGATAATTGAAAAGTTTTTGTTGGCCATTGAGATTAGTAGAAACGTGCCTCTATTTAATTTATTTTAATGAGTTCATATTCACTGGAGACTTTCTATATCGAGTCCAATCAAAACTGTGAAACTCAATAAAGTGTTGCCTGTATGAAATATATTGTGATATTAATGAAGTCAAATCAATTTTATATAAAAAAAAATATTACATGTCAAGAAAATATTTTAATTATTATATCATAAAAAAAGTTGGCAAACGTAGGTAGAAATATCAGAAATTATTAACTTTAGAATTTAGGAAAAAACAACCTGAAATGACCAAAATGCAATATCATTAAAATTTACAACCAGGATTTAGTTCTGACAGCAGTACAATAATTTGAAAATTAAACCATTGTACAATTATAGAATAAGTATTTTTAACAAACTTACCCGTTTTTAAACTAGTCAAAACTAATTAAGGAACATACAATTTATATTATGTAATATTTTTTTAATCTGACAAAAGGGCTTGCCTCAGAAATCTTTAAGCTTTAAAATATTGTTTCTTTTTTGAAAATAAAATAAAACAATAGAAAGTTATGAATGAAAAACCGAAAATACAAAATTTTAAGTAAAAACTTTATTTTCAATTGTTTTTTTGGAAAAGGTTAGAAGCAAAAACCTTAATAATGCGTGTGTCCGGCTCTGGCTGATCGGATTTTTGGCAGCGTCTGGGCTTAGAGTTCACCTAATTTTCAATAATTTGCATGGGAACAGTGGCGGCTCGTAGCCAAAATATTGGGGTTCACAATGACAAAAATAGATCTCAGTACAGTTTTAGGTAAAAAACGTTCAGTGTTTATAATATACCTTTCTAAAACACTGTAAATTTTGTACCTAAATCTGTACTGAGATCTATAATATTCTGAAATTGTGAACCCCCAACATTTTGTTAACCAGCTGTCACTTTCAGGAAATACTGTCTCATTACTCCTAGAACATTTCTGCTAGATCATCTAAATTTGCGGCAACCTGGCGATCTCTTAGACTTCTCTGAAGAACTTCCTAAAGATGTTATATAGGGTTTAGGTCCGGAGAATTGGTTGGCCATTCTAAAACATCGATATTGTGTTTCTGAAGATTTTGAGTTGAAGGACAAAGTCTGGACCTTCCTCTATAGCAAATAGAATGATAAAGGGTTCTACTATGTCTTCTAAGTATCTATGAGCATTAAAAATTCCATCTCAAAATACATGCAAATTGATGCGCCCTGTTAAAGAAATTTCTGTACAGGCCCCCTCCGAAATGTAAAGTTTCTCTAACATTTGACATTTGCCTGCAGATATCACTCACATCTACTCCTCCACGTTTGTACACGTGCCTCGTTGTGGCTAAGTCGATATCTTGACTCATCTGTTGTCCTTATTGGTTCATGTCCCAATTCATATGATTTGTTTCAAAATTTAACCGCGCTCTCCTCTGCTCACGGGTTGACTGAGGTCTCACAGCTCTGACTCTGGATCGTAAATTGCCTTCGTAGATTCTGTTTCTTACGGTCTAGGTGGATATTCGCCTTCCCATAGCAGCGAATTGAATATTGTCAATATTTCTTGCTGTATGGTCTCAATTTTGGAGTGCTGAGCTTACCAAATTGCGCTCTTTGCGAGGTGTTGTTATCCGTTCTCTGGCAGGATACGGTCTTCTTGTAACTGCACCAAATTCCCTATGTCTGTTAAGAAGCCTATAAATTACTGAGTGACTTCTTAGTCTTCGAACAATACTCCTTTTTGAAACAAAGTAGTTGCTGCCACCACTACATCTTGCCTCAGACGTGTCCTTGTTATAACAGTGCAAAACCGGAGACTGATATTAAATATAATATTTTCCAAAATAACATGCTTTTGGAACTTTTAAAAAACCTATGAACCAAAACATTTCTTTTTACATTGTTTTATTCCATTAATAATGAGGTACAAATAAATAAAATTATGCGGGGCTGCTCAAAAACTAATATAAAAGCAAGGATTTCAAAAAGTGGTTTTGGCTTGAAAACTATTTCCCAAAGTAATTAAAACTACTTTTTTTCCATTGGATGGAAGCAATTTTACGTCACTAGATAGTATTTGAATATAAAAGTTTATTAATTTAACAAAAGAAGTTAGGCATTGAATTTTTGAAGAAAAATATACATTTTATTGTGTTTTTCTAAAATTAAAATTAAATTCAAGAAAGATATACCAGAATCTATGTTATAAAAAGTATCTTATGAGCAGCAATTTAATTCAAACAAAATACTATTGTCAGCATAACAATTTAGACAAGTGAAAAGTGATATTTTAACCTTACCTGTTATAAAAGTGAAATAAACGCAATACCTATTTATTTTTTTTTATTGCAAAAACTTTATTGAAAATGAAAATGAAAATGAAAAAGAAAAACAGAATAAATTGATCAAAAGAATCTTGCAGATCCACAATTAATGTAGTTTAGAAGACCTATTCTAGTTTTTAGGGCTAAATTAAAATTATTAATGTTGACCAATGAAAAATACCTATACTTATATTTGTAGTAGTCTCATAAATTGTTCTATGATCCCAATAGAAATTATCAACACAGTAAACTCTATTGTTGCCAAATGTGATCTAGAAGGTTGCCGATTGCAGTGAATTGTAGACTTGTAGACTATCTGGTATCTTTGAGAAACAGGTCGGACCCACCACATGTTTATTTAAATAGCGCAACTTTGACGATATGGGTTCAATATAGTTAATAAATTTTGTACTGTAAGGATATAGTGTTTGAAATATAAATAGTGCTGATACAGAAAATAAGTATTTGAGATAAATTACTGTTAAGTTATAAATAAATTAACAAATATAATTGTAAATAAATTAAATAATAAACTATTTAAAATAAACGTTACATTGATGTCAGGATACTTTAAATAATAGGTAATGAGTAAAAATAGCGAAACAAATTGTGTCATTTAAAAGTGACTGAGTTGCGTCGATAACTAGAATAAAGTGAATTAGAAACGACAGGAAAGCAGAGTTGGCAGAGCGGCTTAATGAAACAATAGAAAGTGAGGGTTTGAATCCGTGAAACGTACCTTTTTTCGGATGACGCGTCTTCAATAATTCCTCCAAGTTCTTCTATGAAGAAATAAATTTCTTCTGATATGACTTTTATAAAAACTGCTGATGTTTCTTTATAAAAAATCACATTTCTTCCTTAGTTAAAACATATTTCTTCCTTAAGAGAAAAGATGTCTTCTGAAATGTCTTCTATGGAAATTCGTCTCTTCTGATATTCCTTCTGTAAGAAATCATTTTTTTTTTTTCGTTGAGAAAATAAAAGAGATGGAAAAGAAGATAGAAGAAAAAGAGAAAACAGAAAAAACAAGGAGGGTTAAATGACATGGACTTAAAACCGTTCGAAACAGCTGCGAGAACGAACGAATTGTCTCAAAAAGAAAATGCAGTAAATCTGATCATCGTTCTTTAAGAAGATGCTTTAGACTTTAGATGTTCTTCAAACTATATCTATGGAAGATATGGATGACTTTGAACAACTTAAAAAGAGACTAAACATGCGATATAATCACAAACACTTTAAGCATTTGTATCAATCACAGCTAATTAATCGTAAACAGAAACGTGACGAGACTTTCCAAGAATACGAAGTAGATATTGCCAGGTTGGTACGCTTTACTTACCCATCAGCTGCAGAATATATGATTGAATGTTTGGCTGTTCAAGCATTTGTTGATGGATTTTGTGACCATGAAATGCAAAGAACATTCCGTTTTGCCCGTCACAAAACATTGGTCGAGGTCTTTCTTGTCCACTGCTCTTGAATATGAGGCGGCTACGCAGACTTGTGGTGTATTTAGTAAAGTGAGGATTGTAAAAGAGGAAAATAAACTCGACCAACTAGTTAACATGATAAATAGCCTTACTGAAAAAAAATATATGACGAAGACCATCAGATGCTGTAATTGCGGTAAACTGAAACATGTACACAGTGACCTAGGGTCACTACAAATCGAGAAAACTAGAGCGGGTCGGCCTAGATAGCTAATGGAACCGTTCCAAAGACCTTCTCATACTTATAGCCTCTTTGAAATATCACGATGCTAGTGTATACGTAGGCGGCGAAGTAAATGGTCTACAACTATACATTCTTGATGGATATTTAAGCAACCAGGACCATTATACGATCAACAACCATAAATAATCGCCAAGGATGCGACTGCCACAGGTTAAAGTTCCAACATCCACGGGGAAATCGATGTTCAATTAGGAATTGGTACAGAAAAGTTCACTAGCTGATGTCGAAGACGATGTTGTACTAGGAACGGATGTAATGAACTTCCAGTTGGCTTTTAAGAATGTAGTGATCAAAGTTTAGAATCCATCCGATTATATTTTTTACGATAAGTTGTATGGGTTGATTCTTTTAATATCAGAGGAAAGTTTATTATATAATGTATGGCCCAGAAAGTAAAGCATTTCTGGCCAATAGTTTTTGGTACAGTAATTGAATCGATTTTAGGTTTAGGGATGGGTAACAGGATCGGAGTATTTTTTATCTTTATCTTGTTTTAATAATAGAGTTTTGGCATATAATTGGTATGTACATATTAAAAAAAATAGAATAAATTTGTAATTTTTTTGCATGTTCTCTATGAGTGTTACTCCTGTAAAGCCCCAGAAGGAGATCTGTAGCAATTAATAACAGTATAATTCGAATTATTGCGTTTATATGAAAACAAACACACAGTTCCTGCTTTAGTTAGGCATTTATTTAAAAAAAATGGAAATAGTTCCAAACTCAAAGATGACCAAGTTGTAAAATACAATGGAAAAAATCTCAAAACCATTCGTCACAATAATATGGGCGACCGTTTCTCTTTTGACAACAACTACTCCTTTGGCTAATAGTTGTTGTCAAAAGAGAAACGGCCGCCCATATTATTGTGACGCATGATTTTGAGATTTTTTCGATTGTATTTTATTCTCAATTTCCTGAACAAGCGCGTCGCATATTTTGATTAAAATAAATAAATTTAAACAATACCGGTTAGGTATCGAAAAGAAGAAAAATAAAAGATGGAAACGGCATCCGCTGTACGCCGTATGCCATGTGGGATAAGCTCTTGGTGGAGCTTGTGAGACACGCGCCGGTGTTTTTGGAATCCACGTGCCGTGAAATAGACCTCTTTTGTGCGGACGTGATTTTGCCGTTGTTAAATCAAATCCCTCTGTAATGTCCTTAATTGAAATTGTATTCTCTCACATTCGCGAGAATAAGGGATTTTTAAGCATTGTGCACTTCGTAGCTGAAGAGAGAGAAGGTCATAGAATACGATTTCTAGATTATTGCAACTTTTCGCGTTTTTATAGAAATATCTTGTTGTATCTGATAAAACGGACATAAACGCCACCAGGAGGGGTTAGGGGGAAAATTGTCCCTACTGGCAAATTACTTCGCACGTTCTTTGTAATAATTATAATGTTTATCCAAAAAATATAGAAGAAAAAAAATGTGAACATATAATAATTTATAATCACAAGCTTTAACTGCGCTGATTTACAGCTTATACGTGATATACTAATACGCTCATGCGAGACGAAGAAAAAGAAAAAATCAACAAGAAAACAGACAAGACACGATACATATTTTATACCTCCAAAAAATATTAGTTATACATACTAAAAATAAATTGTTTATGAAATAATCATAACTATAACTCCATCATATATACAATAACCAATGGCGGCTCGTAGTAATTTAAAATGGGTGTTGACTTTTTCCAATAATTTTATCATTTGTAAGTTCCGTTCAAAACTTTGTACAAGAGCCAATATCGCTGTTTTTTTATTATTTGAGTTTGTATTAAGTGTAGTTCTTATTATCAACATCATACTGTTTTCAAGCACTACAACTATTAATAAATGAATATTTTAGTTAATGTAATATTTGTTTTGTTTTTAATACATTGAAAACCATCTATAAACATTATTAGATAGTAAACTAACTTTTCTTCATAATTTGAGATTATTTTTAAATATATATCAGACCCCCTTAACTACCCATTTTCTACCAGATTGTTTTCACAATCAATAGGCCTCATCTCCTTATAGGGCTTTTTACTAAAAATTTCATGTTGATATCGCTTTTCATATTTGATTTTTTTTTTAATTTCAACCCCCCTTAAATCCCCCATATTTAATCAGATTTTTTTTATAATTAAAGGGCTTCTTTTGTTTGCTAAAAATTTCAAGTTGATATAATTTTTTGTTTTTCAGTTAGGATTTTTTTTTTAATATTTTAACCCTCCTTAACTCCCTAATATATTCATATTATTTTTTCAGTATCAATAGGCTTTATCTTCTTATAAAGCTTCATTTTTACTTAAAATTTCATGTTGATATCGCTTTTCGTTTTTAAACTAGGATTTTTTTTTAATTTCAACCTATCTTAACCCCCTATTTTTAATCAGATTTGTTAAAAATCAATAGGCTTTGTCCCCTTATAGAGCTTGATTTTTGCTTAAAATTTTCAAGTTGATATCATTTCTCGTTTTTGAATTATCATGCAGACACAAAACGTGACATCGGACAGACGGACAAAGTAAACCTATAATACTCTTCACAGAATACTGTATGAAGAGTAGAAAAAATGTATAAGGTAAAATAAATACTTTAAAGAGGTCAACAATAATATTTAACTTCTGTTATCAAAGGATACTAAAAGTTTGAAATAGCAGCATCACATAATTGAACATTTACAGAAATCTAAAATAGTGAGATACACATCGTAAAATGTTATCATACTTAATTCTCCATATGACCCTTTCTAAGTGTATTTCACAGCACATTCCAAAGTATTCTTGCTCTCGCTACTATCCTATCCTCATGACAGACTTTTGCATGTACATGTTCACTAAAAAATAATGTGTATTAAAAAATAATAGAATAATAGTAATTTTGTCTAAATAGGTAAATCAGCTTCATCTGTATTTTCAAATTATTGTTTAATTGTAGATAGTGCATTAATGTTTTGATATGTACTTATAGGATTGATGTGGAATGTGACTTGTTAAGTGACTAATCAAAATCAAGATTTATGTTTAATACTTATTGCTCCTTTCGAGACATACTTTATTACCAACTGTAAACTAATTTACCCACAGCCTTATTTTTATTTAATACCTGCATGGTCCAAATTACCAATACATCTAATATTTTTGAAAATACTAAATTTTACAAACAAGGCAATAAAAAAATGTAATTAAAATTTCAGGGTAACACGATTGATAATTAATATATAACATAGATAAATAACATATATAACATATATAAACTATTTAAATGTACATACCATTTCTTAGATAATATTTCTCATTATAGTTATATTAAATTAACTGGTTGGTCCATTTTTCCGATTCAGACTTTTAAAGTAAAAAACCATTTGCCTCTTTATCTTTATCAAACGTTTATTGTACATTTCCATTTCCATAATGATGTTACCTTATCAGAATAATCGAATTTTTCCTTTTAGCGGGTTTTGTGGGAAACACAAATTTACAAATTTTTTGCTTACTTCTTACTTTATAGTATTTACAGTTGGTTACAAAATAGACCATTTTGAAGTAGTCTTAGAATTAGACACTGAAACAAAATATAAAACAAATTAGATTCGTAAAACTTTATTATAGCTAAATAAAACAACAACTTTAAAAATAATTTTATTTACCTTGCCTAAAGTTTTTCGGGTATAATCATTAAATTGACACACATACTTTCAATTTATTAATGTCACAATTCTTAATTAAACACATTTTTTTTAAATGAACACAAAAAAATAATCATAATAGAGGAATGACGGAAGACGGAATGACAGTTTGTTTGTTGTCAGAATATGTTTTTGTTATGTACCCAGATTTGTCTAAAAAATGTACCAGATTCCTTAAATGTATCAGATTTCTCGAATTCTAAAACCAAGACAAACTAGAATAAAAGATAAATGTGAATATAAAAACCAAGACAAACTAGAATAAAAGATAAATGTGACTATTATTATAATAAAATGAAACATAAATATGTATATTAAAAAAAAAGAAAAAAAAAGAAAAAAAGAAAAAAAGAAAAAAAAAAGAAAAAAAAGAAAAAAAAAAAAAGAAAAAAAAGAAAAAAAAAGGAAAAAAAAGGAAAAAAAGGAAAAAAAGGAAAAAAAGGAAAAAAAGGAAAAAAAAAAGGAAAAAAAGGAAAAAAAGGAAAAAAAGGAAAAAAAAAAAAAAAGGAAAAAAAAAAAGGAAAAAAAGGAAAAAAAGGAAAAAAAAGGAAAAAAAGGAAAAAAAGGAAAAAAAGGAAAAAAAAAAAAAAGGAAAAAAAGAAAAAAAGGAAAAAAAAGGAAAAAAAAGGAAAAAAAAGGAAAAAAAGGAAAAAAAAGGAAAAAAAAGGAAAAAAAGGTAAAAAAAGGAAAAAAAGGAAAAAAGGAAAAAAAGGAAAAAAAGGAAAAAAAGGAAAAAAGAGAAAAAGGAAAAAAAAGAAAAAAGGAAAAAAAAGAAAAAAGGAAAAAAGAAAAAGGAAAAAAAGGAAAAAAAAGGAAAAAAAGGAAAAAAGGAAAAAAAGGAAAAAAAGGAAAAAAAGGAAAAAAGGAAAAAAGGAAAAAAAGAAAAAGTGAAAAAAAGGGAAAAAAGAAAAAAAGAAAAAAAGGAAAAAGTGAAAAAAGTGAAAAAAGGGAAAAAAGAAAAAAAGGAAAAAAAAAGAAAAAAAAAAGGAAAAAAAGGAAAAAAGGAAAAAAAGGAAAAAAGGAATAAAAAAAGAAAAATTAAACAAGAAATGAACGCCTTATCCACAAACCGCTAGATGCTTCTGTTTGTGAGACGGTATAATAACGACGTGAAAGCGAAAGTTGAATAAGTTAATTTATTTATTCTCATTTTCTGCAAAAACTATAGAATGAATATGTAACCATATATCAGTCTACTAAAACGGATATAACGTTATATATATGGTAGAATGAATATTAAATCCACCAAACCTTTAGAAGCCCACTAACTAAATGTTCTATACCCCCACGGATATTATACATATTTCTAAGCACAGACTGCAGAATCAAAAAGTAGGCCATTGTATTCTACGGAATGAATATAATAAACAGTGTTAAAAGATGTGTAACAGTTCTCAGTTCTGATCAGGTCCGTTTTCAACTGCCGCCTTAACACAAAAAGGCAATAATTTGATGATAGTAAAAAATATATATCCAAATGTGATAAACAAATAAGGAAAGTATGAACAAAAAAAGCCGTAATTTAATAAATTTTCTTATACATACAGCTAAAGAGCAAACATTATTTTACAAAGTATAACTACCTATATCACAGTTCTTATTTATTTTTTTTTATTTACAAAATGCAAATGTTTGGGTTCAAGTCTGGTTTTATGAGCATTTTCAATGAAGAATTTTAGAAATTAAATTAAAATAACTATTAGTTTAATCTTTATTCCAATTGCAGTTAGCCGCTATCTCCTTTCAAAACAGCCAATTAACCTTTCTATACAAATATGTTTACAAATTTTTGTTGACTATTTGGTAGATTGGTGTTTGTCGAGTAAACATTCATTCCAAGTGAATACAATGGGCACCTAACCGAGCATAAAATATTGAAAATTAAATAAAAGTATTTGATAATATTTAAGAATTATTTATTTAAAAATATATCGCGAATGTTTTAAATTATGTTTACGTATTAAATAAAACTTTAGAAATTGCATTTTGAATAATATAATCGTGGAAATAATATAGTTGTTTCGTACACATATTTTATGTGCAATTGGTTTTTTTAATAAAAAATACAGGATGTGCTAAAAGATCATATTTTAAATTCAAGTATACATAGTGATGTGGAAATTTCTGGATGACATCATGAAATTGTAGATAGCAATATCGGGGTGGGGTATAGAAAATTTTATAATACAATAGTTTTTCTGTTTTTGAAAGAGATTATGGATTGTCAATGGAAAAATAATGTCAGAGGAATTTTTAAAATGAAATGATGAATGGAAATTAAGATAAAGATATTGAGGAGTATTATTGATTGGAAATAATGGACTAATTTAAAAAAAAGATAAAGATATTTTAATAAAGAAGAAAAAGGTGAGAGCAGATTCAAATAGAAAGCAGATTGTAAACAAGGATAAGCAGAGACAAGCAGACATATAGATAGAGACAAGCAGAGACGACAGCATATAGGCAAAGACAGGTAGCAGAGGAAGAACACAAGACATTTTTTTATTTTTGTAAATAATTTATTACAATATTATAGATCATTGAACCCATCTCGAAATTGAGATTTTATTTTTGAAAATCAGAGACAACTGATAGAGTAGAGGTTTCCATATCAAGTGACGCCCAACGTGGGACCAGGAAAAATAAGAGAAAAATTTAAATTGGGAATTCAAAATTTGGTAAGAATTTTATATTTTTAATTGTTTTGAACTGTTGTTTTGAATTAGGAAGTGTTGAATTGGGTCAGTAGAACAGTAACAGTGTATAGTGTGTGTCTGTTATTTAAATATTCAGGGTTAAATTTCAAAATTGAGCATGGAATATTTATCATAATTAATAGAATACAGATAAAATAACAACAGTAAGTGAGATTTTCTTGTTTTGATGACAGTAACATATTGTAAATATTATATGTATGTGAATTTGTAATAGTAGAACTAGTAATAATAACACAGAGTAAATAGATTTAAGAGGGGAAAAGATAGTTGGGTTGCTGGGAGAACATGAGGAAATGATAGGACAAAGAGATTGGGAGGTACAAGCTGAGAACGTGTTAAAAGAGTCAGTTATCGAAGAAAATCAGCAGAAAGAATAAAGATGGAGCACTTAATGTAAGTGCTCATGAGAGTGAATGATATGAGACAAATGACAGGGGAAATGAATGATATTATAAGACAAATGAAAGGAAATGAAAGAGGAAATTAATGATAATATATGACAAATGAATATACAAGAAATAGAAGAAATAGAAATTGGAGAAATAGAAGTAAATGGAGAAATACTGTGTCAAAATATAGAAAAAGATGAAAATAAAAATAAATAAAATGAAAATTAAAGAATTAATAAAAAACCAAACATATGGGATTAGAAATAAGGAACATACAGTTAAATTAATTGAAAATAAAACTAGAAAAAAAAATTTAAACAGATACAGGGGGATAAAAGAAAGTAAATATAAAAGACAATAAAATTAAATTAAAACAGATACAGGTGAATGATAAAAATAATCAATCAGTAAAGAAATATAAAATAGGAATACAGTTAAAAAAGATGCGAAGCGGGAATGAAAGCAAAAGTAAGATAGGTAAAGATGAATGTTTTAAAATAATTAAGAATCGGGGGTAAACGGAAAGGGAGAGTAAGGACAAAGGTGAAAGAGAAATAATAAAAGATAGGGTACGGAAGTCGAATAGATACATTTAGCAGAAATATTATAGATAAAAAGAGTGAATGTAAGAGAAATTTAAAATAAATACCTGGTACAGTATAGAAAATAAAGCAGAAAATGGAGTAATATAAGTCGAATGAGGTAGAAATTAAAGAATTTGTGCATATAAGAAGAGAGAAGAGAGAAATATTGGTATAAAAGTAAAATATAAAGTTTATGAATAGTTAATGGTTTAAGATGAAGGCGGATATGTGATTTGTGTGATTAAATAAGTAAAATAAATTCGATATATGAAATAGTAAGATAAATGTGGTATAAATAAATAATATGATAACTAAAAGGTAGAGTGTTATAAGATAGATTGTGATGAATAATGAGAAAATGAAGATAAGAAATGTATTGAAGTGGTAAGAAGAATTTAAAGAGGAAATATGAAGAAAATTAAGATATAAAAAAAATTCATGAAAATGGATATATGCACAAAATAAATAGGGTAGAAAGATTACAAAATGAGAAAATTATTAAATACATTTTTAAATATGATGAGAAAATAAGGTGGTATCTTAACATATGAAATTTGTAGAATGAATGTTTGTAAACATGAATATGAAGTATTTTAATGTTATGATTAATTTTTTTTGTTTGTGTTAAATGTTGGCAGTCCAACAGTTCAATTAATAAAAATTTCAAAAGTGAAAATTACGTAAATTTAATAAATTGATATTCACAAAATGTCTCTTGAAAAAATTAACAGATGTGTGAAAATTAATTTGGGGGATTTGATGAGGAAATTTCTGGATGACGTCATATAATATATAATATAATAGTAGTTGGGAGGGATAGTTTTGTTTTTGAAAGCGATTATGGATTATCAGCGGAAAAATAAAATGTCAGATGGGAATTTTTAATATGAAATGATGAATGGAAATTAAGATAAATGGATTAAAGAGAATTATTGTTAGATAAGTTGTATGTTATTGATTGGAAATAATGGACTAATTTAAAAAAAAGGTAAAGAAATTTTATTAAAAATAAAAAAAAAAGAGAGCAAATTCAAATAGAATGTAAAGAGGGATAAACAGAGACAGTAGAGAAAAGCAGACCGGTAGATACAAGCAGACAGACAGAGACAAGCAGACAGGCACATACGACAGTATATAAGCACAAACGACAGCATACAGGCAAAGACAGGTAGAGCCAGCAGAGACGAGCAGACAGGTAGAGACGACAGAGGCGAACAGTGAACAAGTAGTAGAGGAGAGAAGATTTATTTTTTAATTTTGTAAATAATTTATTACAATATTTTAGATCATTGACCATTGAACCCATCCCGAAATAGAGATTTTATTTTTGATTGGAAATCAGAGACAACTGAAGGAGGTTTCCATATCAATAGATCTGTATATTACTTCTAGTCAGTAATTAGCGAAGAAAAAATATACAGAAAAATTTCTTTTTCTCGCACAGATTGCGATTATCTCACCTACACAAATCCGGATCTAAAAATTTTTATTCAAATGATTTTTGAGAGGTGTAGGTTATCAATATTTATTACAGCGTATTTTATATTCCAATCAGGGGCGTGCGGTCCATGGAAGCGGGTTAAGCACCGCTTTCCTACACTTTGAAATTTAAAAATTATTATTTTTCAGTTTACAATGCATAGAAATTAATATTAAATTAGGTACTATATTTTCTCTGAAACAATACGTAAACTTCGTAAATGTACTATCAATTCATTGGTGTAATGTGCACGCACCAACCATGAGAAAATTAATTGTGTAAACATCACACCATATACTTCGAGTCCGTCGGCGGAAGCGCGTCTTGAAATAGCCGGTTCATCTTGCAAGTGATTTCGCTTGGTGTTATTGATCCCGCTTTGCCCCGACAGTAGTCAGTCTGTTTGGACACGTGAAATACGGTCGAGAGGTAGCGATTGTTATGTCGCCTTACGCATATTGCAATTCGCACCGCGAATCGACGTGTGAGGAAAATCTTAGATTTCAGGTAGATTTCGGTTTGTTTTTCGCAGTTGTTTTTCTTTTTGTAAAATGGAGGAACTATGCAGTGTGCCTATGAACAATAATAATGTGGTAAATTGTGTCTGTATTATGTGCTCTTTATTGAAAAAAGGATTTTCAAGTAGACATTTTGAAAAGAAAACGGACATTATTAATTCTAATAGACTAAAGGATCCTATCAATTTTAGAGATGAAAGTAGAAAAGTCAGCAAATAAATTTACCAGGCATTTTCACGTAGGGTTGGTTCTATGAAAAGTATGAATGGTTAACCGGCTGCAAAACTTTCAAGAAATTGTTTTGCTGGCCTTGCCTACTTTTTAATATAGCCGAAAAAACACATTGGAACTCAGTCGGTATTACAGACTTGAATAATTTTCACAAAAGTGTAAAACGACATGTATATAGCAAATCTCATATAAGTGCTACAATTAAAGAAAAAACATTCGGGACCTATCGCATTGAACATAGTTTATACAATCATTTAAAAATAAGCAACAAAATTCATAATGAAAGGGTAAAATAGAGACGTCTAACAACGTCCTGGGAGAGCATGAACTAAGTTTTAGGAGTCACAATGGAGCAAGTGGATTCGCCAATCGAGGAAATTACATGGACCTTCTAAGTTTTTTAGCAAAATACGATGATACTCTAAAAAATAATTTTATTGATTCGACGACTTTTCGAGGTACCTTAAACAGAATCCAAAATGATTTAATTAAATGGACTCCCGACGTTGTGATGGATCACATTAAAAGTAAAATTAAAAAAGAACCTTTCGTATCAATTGCGCTTGATGAAACCACAGATGTAGCAAACTTAAGTCAATTATCCATTGTTGTGCGATATGTATTGGAGGACATTTCTCAAGAGGGATTCTTAAGATTTTTGGACGTCACTAGCGAACGAACTGCATATGCATTGTTTAAAATTGTTTGTGACATTATTTCAAGTTTAGAATGTGTTCTAAGCTTGCTGCCCAGAGCTACGATGGTGCTGCCGTAATGGCTGGCCATTTAGGAGGCCTTCAAGCTAAAGTGAAAGAGAAGTTTAAACATGCAATTTTCGTTCACTGTATAGCACATAGACTTAATTTGGTTTTATCGCGAAGCATAGATATTATTAAAGATTGCAAAGTTTTCTTTTCGACGCTTAGTGGTTTGGCTTCCTTCTTTTCAAAGTCATCGAAAAGAACTCGCGCTCTGGATATTCACGTTCAAAGAGGTTTCCAAAAGTTGCTCCGACGCGATGGAACTACAATGGACGTTTAGTGCAAACATTGTTTTAATATCGTGATTCTTTGATAAACTTTTTTCAAGACGTTTGGAATAATAAAGAAATATGGGATGCTGAAACTGTTACTGCTGCTAAAGGGTATTTGCATTGGCTCTAACAAAACTTTGATTTCAATTTTCTGCTCAATATTTTTGCAGAGATTTTCCCTTTTACTGGCATTTTATTCGACATTTTACAGACAAAGTCAAATGATATTGGCCTTTTGCATTAAACAAATTGATGATTTTAAAAATAAAATGAATAAAAAACGAGATCAGTTTGAACACTTTTGGAATAAGACTCAAAACATTGGCTTAGAACCTGAAAGAAAGAGAATTAGAATTGATAATGTCGGCGACAGAGAGACCTCCTATCGTCGATTATACGCCGAAATTTTTGATAATATTCTACAACAAATGAACTCTCGATTTCAAAACTTTAACGAATTAAAATTTGTTGAATTGTGCAATTTTAATATTAGTAACTACGATTCATCAAAATTTCCATCGAAAGCTTTTAATTCACTAAAATTAAATTATGGAAATTTTTTCAAAATTTCAGCATTAAAGTCCCAGTTAAGTGTTGTTTATGAAACAACTGAAATAAGTGATAAAAAGACGCCCATCAATGTGTTAAATTTTCTTATAACAAGTGGTTTAAGTAAGTCTTTTTGTGAAGTCGTCAAGTTGTGTGAATTGGTACTAACCATCTCAGCCACAAGTGCGTCAGTTGAGCGAAGTTTTTCAGCTTAAAGCGCATTAAAAGTTTTATACGAAATTGAACAAGTGAAGACAGACTCTCTAATTTAGCCCTTATATCCATTGAAAAACAAACAGTTATTAGAAAATTCAAAAATTTTACGACGATGTTATAGACAAATTTGCAGCCATTGAGGATATGCGAATAGATGATCCTAAGTATAAATAAATGTCAATCGCTTCCCCTTGCAAAAATGTCACCACACGCCACTGATTCCAATACAAGTATAAGTTCCTAAAATTTGAGTAAAAAGTCTCAATTTAGGAAGTAAAATCAGTAAGAAGTGTGTGTAGGTAAATGTTGTAAATTAAGGTAATGTATTGACTAGAAATGTTGCAATTAATTAAAGTTAGCTATTTAGGAGGAAAAAAACAATTTCGTACCCATTTTAGTATCCAAGTGCAAAAAGTAAAAATCTAATACCCATTCTTTCTTTACAGACTTAGGTATTTCCTATTTTATAACGTGCGACACCTATTAAACCATTTTGAATCATTGTTTGTTCTATATGAACAACAAAGTCGTTCCACAGGCGATGTGTGGAATTTCATAAAACCATAAATAATATTTTTAAGTCTAAAAAGGATGTTATTTTTCAGCGTTCACGGTTTATGATAGAGAACATTGCGTCATTCGTTTAAGGTACGATGTATAGATAAGAGTAGATTATGGCCTCTTATCTCTATATTAACTTGTACAGTTTTAACAAAAATTCATTCGAAAATCTAGCAAAAGAATATCTAAATGTTTATTAATCTGATTTTTAGATATAGAAATATATTATTGTTTGAATGTGTTACTTATAATTATATAAATTTATAGCAGGTCATTATGAAATTAAAGTATTCACGTACACAACAATAAAGTCAATTAACATGATGTACAGACACATATTACATGATTTATGATAAAACAATTAAATAAAATACCAGAAATTCTTGAGATCTTATGGTATACAAATAAATTTTTTTTAATTCAAATAGCATAACTACAAATAAAATATTTTAAAAGTCCGTGAAATTAGCACTACCACATTTAAATTTTGGAGTCATGAATATTCGGGAATTTGTCACTTTTTGTCGTAAATTTGTCGTGGAAAAAGAAAATTTGTCGCTCATCCCTTTTTAAAATAACCCCTGGTACTGCTAACTTTACGTTAAAGTTAGCACCACCAATCACGAAAATGAGCAAAAATTACATTTTTAATATGGATAATTTGTCGCTCCTCTTCTTTTTAAAATAAACCCCTTTTAGTGCTAATTTTGATGGATCGTTATTAGCACTACCAATCACGAAAATTAGCATAAATGACATTTTTTTTATATAAATAATTTGTCGTTTTTTCGTAAATATGTCGTAAAAAAAATTGTCGCTCATCCCCTTTTTGAAGTAAACCCCAGTTAATGCTAATTTTGATGGAAAGTTAACACTACCAATCACAAAATGAGCAAAATGACATTTTTTATATATAGATTAGGCCATATACCAGTATCAAAAGTTAAGTTTATCAAATGATTTAGTGGTGTTTAGTGCTGAGCAAAACAAGACCAAGACCGGGTTGTACACAAAAAACGTGTTGTTGCTCTGTGAATTATAGTATTTAACAACATTTTCCAGCACCGAAAAGAGTTTTTATGATATCACCTAAGTGTTCTCTATTTGTAGGTAATAATGAAACATCCTGTATAAATTATTTCCATTAGAGGCTTAGTGCATATTATAAAATCAGAAACTACTACGCAAACAGTAAATATTTCTACTTCTAAAGCTTGTGGTTTCTAATTGTAAATAAACCACATATATTTTTAATTCAAACCTTCTGTATTAAACGTTTCCAGAAATATAATTTTTTTTGTTTTTAAGTATAAACTTAATGTACAGCATATAAAAAGCTGTAAACAGTTTTAAAAATTAAAATTATAAATGTGCCAATTAATAATTTTTATATGTTGTACACTTGAATACGAAAAAAGAATAAAAGCTTAATTTTTTCGAAACGTAGTATATAAAAAAAAACGGTAAATAAAATATGTGACTCAATTCCCAAGAATTGGATATTTCTTTATTTATTTATTTATATTTAACATATTTTGTGTATTATTTTATTTGAAATATTTTTTTTGCATATCCAACAATCCAATAAAAACAAAAATTGTATCCTTAAATCAACAAAAACTGCGACCGATAATTGAACCTGGATTTTCCAGACGTATGGGATTAAAATAAAAAGTATAGATGCATAGCATACTGGCATAAAATACATTTAAACATACGAATATTTAAAAAAAAAATGGTTAAAAGTTGTCTATATTAAACAAAAACTATGTAATACCAAATGTATTATCGTAACACAAAAATTAAAAATAAAAAATAGGCTAAATTATGTAGTGAATAAGTAAAGAAGCCAACGGGTAGATTCATTGTTTAGTGTATTACGATGTTTGCGTATCACTAATGCTCCTTTTGAAAAAAGTCTTTCGGCAGGAACCGAAGTTGCTGGAATGGACAGAAAGTCACGTGTCATTTTCGCTAAAAGAGGAAATTGGAACTGATGACGTTTCCACCATTCTAAAATATCTTCGTTGCTTACTGCTCTAGGCTGACTAAGATAATTATATATTTTATTTCTTCTTTGGTTTTTGGGAGCCAGATCCAGATATACCAGAGCCGGATGAAGTACCTGGTGCAGACTAGAGCTTGTTGAAATCTATAATATCTTCATCGTCATCGTCACTTGATTTGGAGTAGATCTTCTCTTTTGTAAACGATTCTATCACTCTCTCCTGGCTACAGTAAACATCGAATATTGACTAAAATGTCTTTAAAGTTGTACTTTTAACTCAGCTCCCCAAAAAAAGTTTCTGCTTTATGCCTGGGATCCAGTATTAGAGTGGAGCAGTAAATATAGTTTGTCTTCTGATAATGCTTTATAATTTTATCACGAGCCGCCTGAAAACCAAAAATAAGCTTTTCATCTACTTCAGTACGATTAACTGTTACACATTTCTATACGGTGTGTGTATATATCGAAAACCAAGGTTTTTCGAGACGAATGTTTATATAATTACCTTTTATTTTCAGGCAACAATTAAAGAACGCAATACCGCAAGAGTCTTGCGCAAGAGTCTTGCGCAAGAGTCTTGGTCTTGCGTAAGTCTTGCACCACTTGGTCTTGGTCTTGCAAGCTTTCAGCTGGTCTTGGTCTTGCAAAAAAGCAAGACCAAGACCGCAAGACCAAGACCAGTCTCGCTCATCACTAGTGGTGTTACAATAAATTTAAATATATCTTTTAAAATTTCGGCCTTAATGTCAATACCAGGACTTTTATTAGATTTCAACTCGTTAATAATAGTTTCAATTTCTCGTTCGGAAGTCGGAAATATAACGAAATAATTGCAGAGAATATTACAGGTTGGATTTGGTTTAATATTTTCGGCCAGTTCTTTTTTAATATGTATATAAGTTTTTCTATTGAATTTTTATATTTTGTTTGCTTATCTAATGGGGTTAATTTCATTTATTATCTTCCAAAGTTGTTTGGGGCACAGGAGTTTTTTTCAATATATTTGTTAATTATGTTCTTATAATAGTTATTTTTCAGTTTTTATCGAATTAGTTACTTTGTTTTTATATGTTTTATATTGTTTTTTAATTTCAAAGTTATTCGGGGTTTTAACGTTTGTTGAAAAAGTTCGTTACTTTTATTTATCTTTTTTAGTAACTGGTTTGTGATCCAGAAACAGATTTAATGTGTTTCCCTCTTTTTTTTTGTGTCATCGGCATCAACTGCTACGGTTATTAGCCTCGTGTTCTGTGTAGGCTTTGTTACTGTTCCCCAGCGCCACTTTAGGAAAAGCACTGTTAATTAGTACCCAACAGTGAATGGTCGAGTGGGGAATCCTACCAAGGCATCAGAATTAATTTTAAATAATTAAATTAAATGAAAAAAATCCCGGCCAACGGTGAGATTTGAACCTGGGACCCTTGGATCCGCAGGCAGAGACTCTACCACTGAGCCACCCACCTTGTTTCCTTCTTAATTTTATTTTTTTATGCTACCTTTTACAAAA